>CM053596.1:91150167-91202720 GCA_028646575.1 Pseudocheirus occidentalis | reverse complement strand
GCCCTGATCAATCGATTCAGCCCCCCTGTGGAGTCTGCAGGCCAGGGGCTCAGAAGCAGCCTGGTGGGGGCCGCCACCGGTTCCAGCAGTTCCCTTCCCCCACTGCTTCCTTGTCCCGGGGGCAGATTGGCCGAACTGCTTTACCACCACCAAATTAATTTTCAAAGTTTCACTTTCACTAACCGTCTCTGAGGATTTGAAGAATCCCTTAGGCAGGTGCTTTAGATTTTCTTTGAAGTAAACTCAAGCTAATTTGGGAGACTCAGCTCCTACAGGCTACCCTGGGGCCTCATGTGGCCACGGCTGTGGTTTTGGGCTGGCTGAGTCTCTGTTCCACTGCTCTGCGGTGTGCGCTGCCCCTCTCCCGTCCCTATTCCTCATGCCTTGGCAGATGTGGAGGTCCTGGAGGCTGTAGATCTCTACTGAAGACTGGCTGTGGTGCCCGCTCAGCTCATCTCAGCCAGGCTACTTCCCACCGCCCAGGCCTGGCTGTGGTCTTGGCTTCAGGCTCTTCCAGCCTCTGGGTGCTACATTCTTCTTGAAGCCTGGCTATCTGACCCCTACCCCACTGCCTGCCACCATCACCTCCAGGTGAAATTAATCTCTGTTATCTTCACCTGTATCAGAACATTTTTCGTGGTCTCTCTGAACACTTTCAAACTTAAATTATAGTTTGATTAATGAAATTATAAATTTTAGATGTAAAGAAGCCTTTTAGACCATCTATTCCTATAATGATGATATCTTTCTTCTTTCTTCCTCCTCCCCCTCCTCTTCCTCCTTATCCTCATATTTCTCCTCCTCCTCCTCCTTCTTTTTCATCTGAAAAGTTAAGGTACAGAGAAATCTGCCCACTTCACTGTACATCTGCTCCTCTGCCTCGTTTCAGTTCCATAGAGCAAAATGCCCCCTGGCAGGTACCCTTTTGTTTTCCCATATCTTTCTTCTTCTGTGTGCTGTCTTCCCCTTTATATTGCAAGCTTCTTGAAAGCAGAGGCTATCTTTCTTTTTTTTTAATTATACACTTATTGCTTATCACAGAGCTTGGCACCTCTTAGACCTTAATAAATGTTTATTAGAATGGATTTGATTGTTCAAGTCACACAGGTAATTAAAAGTAAATCCAGAATTTGAACCTAGACTCTCTGACTACAAATTCAGTTGTGCTTTAAAAATATTTACATATTTAAACAATCTTTTAAAATTTTAAGTTCCAAATTTTCCTCTCTCACTCACTCCCCCCCAACAACTGAGGAAACAAGTAATATGCTATTATAATTATAATGTAAAATCATGCAAAATATATTTTCATATTAGACATGTCACAGAAAAGCAAGAAAAATACTTTAATTTGTACTCAGAGTTAATAAATTCTTTCTCTTCAGGTGGATAGCATTTTTCATGATGACTCCTTTGGAATTATCTCAGATCATTATGTTGATCAGAGTAGCCAAGTCTTTCATACTTGGTTGTTGACAATATTGTTATTATATGTACAATGATATCCTCATTCTGCTCACTTTACTTTGCATCAGTTCATACATGTCTTACTATGTTTTTTTCTGAATCCCTGCACTTTGTAATTTCTTATAGGACAATAGTACTTCACCAAATCACGTGCCACAGTTTGTTCAGCCATCTCCCTATTGATAAGCATCCCTTCAATTTCTGGTTTTTTTTGGTTGTGTGTTTTTTTTTTACCAACAAATAAAGAGTTAATATAGGGGCGGCTAGGTGGCGCAGTGAGTAGAGCACCGGCCCTGGAGTCAGGAGTACCTGAGTTCAAATCTGGCCTCAGACACTTAACACAAAAGCTAGCCGTGTGACCTTGGGCAAGTCACTTAACCCCAACTGCCCTCCAAAAAAGCAAAAAAAAAAGAGTTAATATAGAGATTTTTGTACATTACAGAACTTTTCCTTTTTCCTTTGATCTCTTTGGTGTACAGACCTAGAAGTGATATCACTAGGGCAAAAGCTATACGTAGTTTTACAATCCTTTGGGCCTGTTTCTGAATTGTTCTCAGGAGTGGTTAGGCTAGTTCACAGCTCCATCAAGTTTATTAGTGTACCCTTCCCTCTCCCCAAATCCACTCCAGAATTTGAGATTTCTGATAATTATGAGGTAGAACCTCAGAGTTGTTTTAGTTTGTAGTTCTCTAATCAATAGTGATTTAGAATTTTTTATATGACCATATATAGCTTTGATTTCTTCTGAAATTGCCTGTTCATATCTCTGGAAAATTTATTTGGAGAATGATCTTTATTTTTATAAATATGATTCAGTTTCCTTTATATTTGACAATGGACTTTATCAAAGGAATTTGCTTTAAAATTTTCATTACTTCATTGTCTATGGTACCTTTTGTAAAATATAGTTCCTTTGATAATCTTTTAATTAAATCTGTTTTTGTTTTCGCTTTCTCTAAGATCACAGATACTACTCCTGCCTTTTTATTTTAGTTGAAGCATAATAGATTCTGCTTCATCTACTCACTTTGATTTTGTGTATATCTTTTTGTTTTAAATGTGTTTCTTGTGACTAATATATTGTTGGATTCTAGTTTCTGATCTATTTTGCTATTCTCTTCCATTTTATAGATGAACTTATTCCATTTACTTTCACAGTAATGATTACTTTGCATTCACTCTTCAAGTTTTTAAATGTCCTTTCCAAATTACAAAACCCAAACCTGAAAAAGATTCTCCCAATATAGAATGAGCAGAGTAGAGTACAGTGGGACTGTAACTACCTTTTCCAGGAGGCTATCTCTCCTTAATTATAATTTTTAGTTTCTACTTTCTCGTGAATAGGGATAGTGTCACAACTGTTGTGGTATAGTGGGAAGGCTCCTAAACTTGGAGACACAGGAACTGAGTTCGAATTACATCTCTGCCCCTGTCTGATTTTGGGCAAATCACTTGAAATCTCTGGGCTTCAGTTCAGAGACGGTTAGTGAAAGTGAAACTTTGAAAATTAATTTGGTGGTGGTAAAGCAGTTCGGCCAATCTGCCCCCGGGACAAGGAAGCAGTGGGGGAAGGGAACTGCTGGAACCGGTGGCGGCCCCCACCAGGCTGCTTCTGAGCCCCTGGCCTGCAGACTCCACAGGGGGGCTGAATCGATTGATCAGGGCACAGTGGATAGAGTACAGGAAGATTCATCTTCTTGAGTTCAAATCTGCCCTCAGATACTTATTAGCTAAGTATCCCTGGTCAGGTCACATAGTCCTATTTATCCCCAGTTTCCTCATCTATAAAATTAGCTGGAAAAGGAAATGGCAAACCTCTCCAATTTCTTTCCTTTGAAAACCCCAAATGCAATCATGAAGAGTCAGATATGACTAAAAAAAGGACTGAACATCATCATCAAACTGAAGGACATTGGACTTTAGATGGCATCTAACTCTTCCAGCTTTAAATCTGTGATCCTCTGAAAACAAATGTAGCATTCTGTTAGTCACATCACAAAATAAATATTTCTATGCCCTCCCTTACTTCTTTGAAGAGATAGATCACCGTAGGTGTCAGATATGATTACTGCATTCGGTGATTATTTTTTTTTTTTGGTCTTTTTTTCTCATTCTGTGTTTTAAGAAGAGGCTCAGGTAAAAGAGAAAGGATAGAATATATTCAGAAATGAAGATGGTAAAAAAATACCATTAGAAGTTTAAAATTTTAAAAATACTTTTCAAAAATACTACATCAAATAGCGTGTTCTAGTGTTCAACATGTCCATTAATGGAAAAAGTCAATTTTAAAAGGGCCACTTTGTGTTCTATTATGACTATTGTACTGGGCAGCTCTTTAAAGGTAGGCATCTTATTCCTTAGTCTTACCTCAAGCTATGGTTAGTAAGTGGCGAATCAATGACTTGTGAAGAAGTGTTTGGACTTCATGCCCAAAGATCTTTCCATAAAAACAATTCTTCCTCTCATTGGGACAATGATGGGGCAAAACACAGAGTGAGATATAGAAATACACAAAAAAGATAGATGTGGAGGTCAAGAAAGAAAAAGAGATGAAAGAGTATGCTACATATTCTATATAAAAGTGTGTGCATACCCAAACTATACATATGCATACCTGAATATATGCATGTATACAAATGTATATGAAAAAATATATATGCATTTATGTATAACAGTTAAATTTAATAATCAACTTCTTATGTATTAATTTAAGTCATTACAGCTTAAAACTGACTAAGCTTTCTGGCATACCCAATATTTATGCACATACCTCATAATATATACATATACATATACACACATGCCATAGTTAAGTGAGAAGAGTAACAAAGCTACCATATAAATCCTCTCTACTATTATCATAGTACAGCTTACAGAGTGTCAGACCTCGAATCAGGAAAGCCTCAGTTCAGTCCAGCTGTGTGACTCTGGGCTGTTCATTTTACCTCTCTCTACTTCAGTTCTTTTATCTGTAAAATGAGGATTAAAAATATCACCCCTCCTTCCAGGATTATTTTGAGGATCAAATGAGAAAAATATTTGTAGAATGCCTTGCAAATCTTATATAAATGCTAGAAAAATGATGATGAAAATTATTTTACATTATATTATAATTAGAATGTCACCATATAGTATATATTCATGTAAAATAATTACACTATATATTGATAATGACAAAAATGATTGTTGTTACCCATGTCAACCATGATATGATGTGCTAACTTGAGCAAGCCATGCTTCTGATCTGAGTTTCTGTTACCTCATATAAAAACCCAAGACTTACCATACTTGTCCTCCCAATGTCACAGGGGCATTGGAAGGAGTGGAATAAAATAATAGATGAGAAAGTGCTTTGTTCATGTAAAGTTTCATGTGACTATTAATCTAGAGACTCAACGATGTGTATCCACAGGTACCATGTTATTCAAACTGCCTTTCTCAAAGTGTATTGTAATTCCTTAAAGCAACAACAGCAAATTTACAAGTGCTAAGCCCTTTATAATCTTAGAGGCAACATGGTGATTGCATTAAAAGTCTAAGGAGGGCAGGCTATGGGCCTAGGAGGAGAATATAATACATAAGTGGTTCAGTAGAAAATATACTGGATTGGGGTTTCAGGAGACTTGGGACTTATGACAAATTCACTTTGTAAATTTTTTTCTTTACTCTGGGTCTGTTTCTTTGTGAAATAAAAGAGTTCGGTTATAAGGATTTTTATATTTAGATTATAAGGATTTTTTTTTTGGTATCATGTACCACTTTGGCAATCTGGAAAAGCCCATGGACTTCTCAGAATATTTTTAAATGCAGAGAACTAATTGTGGAAAATTAAAAAGGAAATCAAATATATTGAAATTTAGTTATCAAAATGCAAAAAAAAAGTGACATCATAGATACCAGGTTAAGAACTCTTGGATTGGATATTCTCTGTGATATTCCTATATTCTATATTCTAAGGTCCTGCTCAGGTCTGATACTTTGTGTTCTAGTTGCTAAAAGTATCTATGAAAAGGTAATGTCCTGCTCTAGTATTCTGTGTTCTTATGTTCCTTCTAGCTCTAAGAGTCTTTGGTTCTGTGATAAATGCTTAGTTGGATTTATTGATTTTTATATAGAATGAAAATATTTCAAAACACTTTCAGATGCACATCTTTTAAGGGGCAGGAAATAGAAGAGTTGTAAAAACCAGACCTCTTTTATGTTAAACAAATACACTAATCATACAATCCAGAGCCCAAGCTCAGCTCCTCAGGCTTTTGTGATGGATATGAGACCTGGGTTGAAATATCTAAGAGACAGATTTCAAAATTTACTGAGAGTATTAAATTGGGAGGGAAGAACAATGCAATTCAAATCTAAGGAAATGTGAGTTCTCTTAATCATGGAGATTAATAAATAGCAAATATAATTCGACTCTGTAACATGAGACATGTTTGAGGTTTGTCAGATTGGGGGCTAAATAGAAGAACTAGTTTCCCCCAAAAAGAAAAAAAAAAGGTGTGCCTCCAAGAAGCTATGCACTGAATTAAAAGAACTGCAGTTTTCCGACCAGGAAGACCCAGGAATGATTGGAGAAAAAACCCCAATACTGTTAGCTTAAAAAAAGCTGCCAAAGGATGGCAAAAAGGAAGTAGGTTATAGAGAACATCATACAATAAACATGAAAAGAAGAATTATTTATGCTAGTTTAACAATGTGTCCCATGATATGCATTATTCCCAAGCCTTAGGTGGCTTCCATGGCTAGTCATCAGACAATGGTGGTACTATTCTTTTTGTCAAGGTCCAGTACAGAGTAACCAGAATAGCAGGCTTTTCTTAGAGTTAAAGAGGCAACATTTGAGATTCGGAAATCCCTTCCATCAGGGAAAGAAAATGAAGAAAGGTTAGTAATGAATAATTTAAGAAAGAGATAGATACATGTGAATCTTAGAGAGCTGGAGACAGGGAACATTAGAACTGGCATGGACCTTCAAAAGCAGATATTAAGACATTAAAGAGAATGTCAAAGTTGGTAGAGATTTTAAAACATAGAACTTCTGAACTGGGAAGGCTTTCACTTAAAATACAGAATGCTGTAACTTTAAAAATAGAAACTGGGGGTTGAAGCTAGTAAGGATATTGCATTTGGAGTCAGGAAGAACTGAGTCAAAATCTTGCTTCAAATACTTATTAGCTATGCAACCTTGGGCAATAGTCACTTATATTTTGTCTTAGTCTCTTCATCTATAAAATAGCATCTATCTTCCAGTATTGTAAAAATCAAATGACATATCATTTGCAAAATGACTGGTAAATTTTAAAGTGCTATATAAATGCTAGTTATTATTATATTAAATATTATTTTAAGCAAGAAATCAGAAATAATCCAAATCAGCTTTCTTGTTTTACAGTTTATATGATCACAGATTTTAAAATAAAAGGTACTTTTGAGGTCATTTAGCTCAATCCGTTCTTTCTACAGAAGAAAACAAAATTGGTGTCCAGAGAGGTTAAATAATTTGCACAAGGTCAAACTAGTAATGAGTAGTAAGTCCAGGAGCTAGATCTAGTTTTGTTTTGTTTTGGTCTCGTGCTCTTTTGACCACATTGTCTCTTCTGTAAAGAATCTATGGCAAGTTCAACATTATCTTTATAAGGTTGCTGTAACTTCTCATTATTTCCCTTGACATTGAATAAAATCTGCTGTGGTCTTCCCCAGTTCACAGGCATTGTGCTGTGCGAGATGGCACAGTAGCTTGTTTTAGCTGATATAATATGAAAGCAGGACTTGAGCATCTACAGGGAGCTCTTGTGTCAAATGAGCTGCCAACATTCTGTAATCATTCCTGACTGTAATCATACCTTACCAAACCTAAAAACTGCACAAGGGAGAGATGTCATGACAATTTTAGGGATTGAGCTCATGTTATAATGGACAACAGCTTATGAGCTTGCTGCAGTACATCTTGTGTTCTCCCTGCATTCTCTGCGTACAAGACAGTGCAGGCCTGTAATTTATTAGGGCTGTCAGTCCATCATTTCTGGTGATGGAAAAAATCAAACCACAATACATTCATATCTAAATATGATTCAGCAAATCTTTTTCTTAGAGATTTCTAGAGTGAAATATACCAAATAATGGAAATACTTTCTTTGAGCAAAATCATAAACTGAATTAAATAGCTCTTTTAAAGATTGCACCAGGAACTTTTAAAGAAACAATCCAAGGGGTTTCTAAAGTAAGTGGCAAAGTGTACGCTGGATTTTAATCATTGCTTATCTCATAATTTAACAACTTTGTGAAGAATACTCTTGATACTTGTCTAGATTATTTTCATAAAGATTTTATAGATATAGGAATGTAGGTATATAGGTTGGTAGCTATTGATATATTGTTATCTTTGGGTCATTAGTATTAAGTTCCCAGGAGAAATATAAACAAAACATTGTCCCAGTCTTTATGGAGTCATAATAGAAGTCTATGAGGTAGAGTAGGAAATGGGAATAAGGACAAATAATTAAAGTTTTCCAATTTATTATGAAAATATACCATTTTTAATAATCAAAGTGTTTATAACATACTTAAAATATCACAGAATCATAGGGCCATAGAAGTGGAAAAGATCTCAGAAGTCATCTCATTTAATCTATATAAAGACAGAAATCTCCTCTAAAATAACCATATTAAGTGGTTTTACAGGCTCCATTTAAAGAACTAGAAAGATCATAGGATGGGAAACTCTCTACCTCCCTTTCCATTTTTAATAGCTCCGACCATTAGAAGTTTTCTGTATCTTGTACCAAACCTGGATCTCAGCAAAATCCTCCTCCTCTCCAATTCTTTCTCATTCTTTACTTTGGTCCCAAGTACTATAAGTCTAATCACTCTTACATATAGTATCCATTCAAATACTTGAAGACAGCTATTATATTACCTGTAAGTCATATATACATCAATCCAGACATTTCTAGATCCTTCTATTATCCTTTTCTAACTTGATCCGCAATCTTTTCCTAATAGACATTCAACTTCAACAAATACTCATGACCTCATTACTGTAGTGTGATTACCATCCTATATGATGAGAGATATTTTGACAGTTCAGTCTATGTTATCCTCTATGTGGTATTAACTCTAGTGGTATAAACCATCTATTTCCAATACTGTCTATATCCTCTTGTACTTCCTTTAGATGAGGCCCAACAATTAGACCTTCCTCTAGAGATCTTGACAATACATGATTACCAGTAGAGTGCACAGGCCATTCATCTGTTTTCATTTCTTCCAGCTACACTGCTGACCCACTTCCTTTTCCAATTTTATATTTCTTTAATTATATATTTCAGGGCACCTCTATACATTTATTCAGTTCATAGCTAGTGATATTCTGCAAGCTATTTACACCTGCCATGTATCTCTTCATTGCCTTTTGGGTGATACACAGTTTTAATTCATAGAACGTTTATGATTCCATGCCACATAGTTATATCATATCACTGGAAAAATACTGACATTAAAAAATGAGTCTTTATTTAAAGGAGAAATCTGGGGTCATTAAAAGCACTTAATAATTTCTCAAAGGCAATTCAACACTCTCTCCTCTAATTAAATTTTTGGATTGTTTTATTTAGTAACTACTGTCTTTTCATGAACTAGATACTAAAGCTTGACCTTTGCATGGTCTGGACTAGTGATCTCAAATACAAATAGAAGCAAGGGTCACTACACTATGTATAAGAACACCTGTAGGCCACATATTGACTTAGATAGCAATATGGTAATATTACATATGTTTTGGTGCACTTTTCTATATTGCTAAAGATTACCCAATTAGGTTTTATCTCCTTCAGTCATGCTCAGCACTGATTTTTGGGCCACAATGCTAATGGTGATGCTACATTCTGGACAAAACTCATTTGGACAATAGTATATTTTTCATCAACTTTTTTTCTCTTTGGATGGTTATACTGAACTCTTTTGAGACATTCCTTTGGGAATCTCTTCAATGTTCTGTAGCTTAATGATGTCAGTAAAATATCATCTGAAAACAGTAATATCTGTAGGACCCATGCACCAATAGGGATGCTTTCCCTTACTTTGGACTCCTGGAAATATTCTATGACAACGACAATGACTATTGACAAGTATATGTTTTCCTGTCTTATGTTTTATTGTTATTCAGTCATTTCAGTCATATCTGACTCTTTGTGACTCCATAAAGGGTTTTCTTTTCAAAGATACCAAAGTGGTTTGCTATTTCCTTCTTCTACGTATTTTATAGATGAATAAACCGAGACAAACAAGGTGAAGTGGCTTTCACAGCATCACACAGCTAGTAAATGTCTGAGAACTGATTTGAACTCAGGTCTTGACTCTAGTGCTGACTCTCTTCACAATGGGCAACCTAGCTATCTCTTGCTTCATCTTAATTCAGCAGGTTACTGAACTCAATGAGCTCTGTTGTATCTGTTAAGAAACCTTGATTTTAACAAACATAGGAGTTATTTTGCTGAGGGAGTGCGTTAAACGCAGAATTTTGCTCCTCAAAAATCAGTACAAAATTCCTTTTTATGTTAAAAAAAGTCATTACTATGAGCTATAGCATTTCCTGTGCTTTCCAATTTATTAGGTTGCTGTAAAAATATGATGACTTGTTGACTATAATTTCAAAAGGTCCTGTCCTGTTAGCTTATTGACACTTACTAGTTATTTGACCCTGGGCAAGTCACTTAAACCCAATTAC
The DNA here is from genome assembly GCA_028646575.1 of Pseudocheirus occidentalis. NCBI lineage: Eukaryota > Metazoa > Chordata > Mammalia > Diprotodontia > Pseudocheiridae > Pseudocheirus > Pseudocheirus occidentalis. The sequence continues at coordinate 91,192,528 of CM053596.1, read as the reverse complement.
CTCACCAGAAAAGATACTTGATAGATGTCTAGCTCATTCTCAAAGTTTTTAGAGCAATAGGAAAGTAGTGTATGCATTGGATTCTACTAATATTTTATTGATAACTTTTGGTCATTCGAATTAACTTTCATGGGAAATATGAACACCACAATATTTTAGTAACTATGGAATTTCAATTCAACAGTCTACTGGGGTGGAAGAAAGGAATGATGACAAATAGCTTTGTGAAATGCAATTAAAAAACTAATGTGATTTCTGATTCTTTGATGTATAAATTAATATATTATTGGAAATATGATATGTTTAGAACAAAGGAAGTGATAATCCAGTCATATTGAGGTTTGGTCATACTTGACCTGGAGTTTTATATGCAGTCAAGAAAGGGTTTTTAACAAGATGAAAAATATGAAGAGAACAGTGACCAGGATAGTAATTGGGTTCAAAATTATAATATAAGAATATCAATGAAAAGACTGATGAATGTTTAGCTTCAAGAAGAGAATAGTAATGATCAATATACCTTCTGTCTTCCTATATTAGAAAGTTTGATGTGAAAATATAAGGTCAAATTTATTCCACTTGCCTCTAAAAGGCAGACCCTTTTAGACAGAACATATGAGAGTATATGATTCAGTGTAAAATAAGGAAAACCATTTTAATAATAAGCTTCTACCAAAAGGAAGACACTGCTTTGGGAAGTCATCAATTTCCTATCCCTAGAAATATCCATTCAAAGAATGAACAAATAAGTACTTGCAATGATTATTACATAGGGGATTCATGTTCTGGGTAGGAGTCACTGTGGAAGATGGCTTTCATTCAGCACTGAAATTTTATGACTCTATGAGACTGGAATAGAGAACTGTGGAGCTCTGAGTTCAGTGTCCTCTCCATCCCATTACATCTCTGCCCAGTGTCTTTTTCAAGTAAAGTACATGTTCTATTTTCTCTCATTTTGCATTGAATTTAAAGAATTTGTTGACCTGAGTTCACTAATTTTCTACCCTTTTCTAATTGATATATCCACTTTGTTTTTCATAGCATAATATGTTCATTTTGTTTCTAATAATTTCTTCAAATAAATCTTAAGCCTTTACTGTAATATGGAATGGAGATAAACCAGCAAAGCTCTGACAGCTTCTACCACAATGGAAAAGGAACAAATACATTGCCCAGGACAGACACTCAATGCCATCTAAGAGCAAGTTTCAGCAAGTATTCAGAGACTTATCATTCCTGAGCTAGCTGTTAGGCATTTGATTATTTGGCTATGACAAATGAAACAAAGAAAAATACAAACTGGCTCTTTGTCCTGTATGTCCTCACTGTGCTTCAGGAATGATGGTGATGGTTTGCTTGAGGTTCATGATAGAAAAGGCAACAGAATGTACTGGATAATCACATGGTTTTATAACATCTATAAATAATAATTTAAGTGTTGGCACCCCAAATATGAGATCCCTATTTGGTGATCACTAATTTGTTGTACCGCTAGAGGAACTGAATCCTATCAATATTGATGTTATTAATCTAAATGAAAACACAAGGAAAAGAGGAAACTGCCACAAAATGGAAAGATGGTTTATGAATTTTCCTTGGAAATGCAAATAAGGTAGTAAGGAAAATTGGTTTAATTATTAACACAAATATATGTCATTTCATAGGTCCTAATTCAACTATCTTTGAAGTATTCATCACAAGCATAAGTAATTGATCACTATGGATAAGCTAGCATCTTATGAACAAATACTGTCAGAGGCAACAGACACAAATGAATTGTGCAAACAACTTAAAGAAGTCCTCCAAATTATGTCAACTTATACTCCAATATTTGATGACTTTAGTGAGATAGTGGACACAGGAAGATTTAAAATATCAGAATATAAAGTCTGTATTAAAAAAGTGAAAGAAGTCAGACTTCTAGAACACTTAAAATCCTTACGTTTGTTTATTACGAATACTTTCTTAAAGAAGGCATTACGCATGGTGACTAAGAAAAATCATAAAAATCATAAAAAATAAATTGACTGTATCTTATTTTTTGGAGAGGGGGAAGGTAGGACAATTGGGGTTAAATGACTTGCCCAAGGTCAAATGGCTAGTAAGTGTCTCAGGTCCTCCTGATGCCAGGGCCGGTGCTCTGTTCACTGCCATCCCATGAATTGACTATATCTTGTCAGATAAAAAACGAATGATTTCTGATGTGAGTTATTTCCTACTTAGTTGTCTCTGTAGAGTCAAAATCAAGACTAAAATATATGATAAAGATAAGGTGAGGATATTTCAATTACAAATCTTTAAATGTATTCAAAAATGCACCTGATCCTGTATGGGGAAAGACCAAGGGAAAGACAATGACTACAGCTATTATCACTTTCTATATATATTTCAATAATGCAAAGTAACCTCAACAGAGAGGAAAAATGATTCCCCTCCCCCAACCCCCAAACATCTTAGCAAGCAACACTTCATTTCTTTGACAAATGAAGATATATAACAACAAAGGTCAACAATGGTTTAGAATATAAACATAATTTCAAGTGTTACATGGGACAATGAAAGATTTTTAACAGTATAACTTCATGCATCAGGAAAGAAGAGTGGAGGGAAAATTGAATATTCATCAAACTTAATATGAGACCAAACTAAGACAGGTCATACCAGAATATTTAAGGATATGCGTAGAAATAGGACAATGAATTGAAAGAAACAGAAATCAATTTGTGAACCATTTGTTGGAAGCAGAGATACCACATTTGAACTCTCCTACTTTAGCATATTAAGTGTGAATTATATATATATATATATATAGTCTTATTTCTATAAAATCTTTATGATTATGACTATGTACAATATGTTCAGCCATGATAAAATATGAGAAGGGAGCGGGATAATTTTTAAAATAATTTTTCAACTAAACACATTCATAATAAGCCAAAATGTAACAAGAATGTACTGTATTGTTTACAGACTGTACTGTATATAAAATATATACATAACACACAAATTATTGTTAAGTCATTTCAGTTGTGTTCTATGCTTTATGAGCCCATTTGTAGTTTTCTTGGCAAAGATACTGGAGTGATCTGTCATTTCCTTTTCCAGCTCATTTTATAGATGAGAAAAGTGAGGCAAACAAAGTTAAGTGTCTTACCCAAGATCACACATCTATTAATGTCTGAGATTAGATCTGAAGTCACAAAGATGAGTATTCCTGACTCTACATCTGGAATTCTATCTGCTGTGTCACCTAGTTGCTCAAATGCATACATGCATACATACATATGCACACATACATACATATATACATACACCGATATTTAAAAGGCATTTGACTCAGAGGAAAAAAAAACTTCTAATCTAACAAAGCAGTTGTTTGATCACTTAAGACACTTTGCCAAATATACAGAGATTATTTTTTTCAAGTAAAATGTGGCTATTAGCACAGCATGAAATGTTTTTAAAAAGAAAGTTTTTTTTCCCCCTGTCATGAAGAGTGTGGTATGTAGATGGTAGAAGCCTTCAGTTACTCCTATTTGTGGTTTATTGTGCTGATTGTATCAGGTACTAATATATCACAGTCTTGTAAGTGAGATCCATGACCACTTAAAAACTAAAACAAATGAACTGAAATTTGACCACACAGGGTCAATTAAATAAGGAATGCCTATTATCTTTAATACGGCATACCACTGGATGGCTGGCCCATTAAAGTAGCCTGTCCATGCATATATCTGAAACATACATTATATAATGAGTAGGGCCCAGAATTGATGATAGTATATCATTTGAGGAAATATATAGAGCTTTGACAATTTCAAAGTATTCCTTCACTCAAAACTTGCCTTTTCATTAGCAATATTTGCTTAGTGATATATCCCTTAAAATCACAGACAAGCACTATCTCTCAAGAATCAATAAGGCAAAAGAATGAGAAATGGAGAGACATATATTGGACACAAGTGGGACACAAAATAATTTACAAGAACTTGTGAGAAAGAAATGATGGAAAAGATAACACTCAGGAAACATATGTTTGAACATGTAAGTGGGAAGGTTATGTGACAAGATAAATGGATAGATAAATGGTCTATGTGATGTTAAAAGATCTAAAGAAGTCCTCTTTAACTTTATGTAGATTCTTTATGAAGGATTATGAGAAGGCATGTTCAGGAATTACAAAGAAAGAGAAGACAAAGATAGGCTAGTAGTATTTGTATCTTTGGAGGGAGTACCCACATTCATGTGAACTTAGATGCATTAATGTCAGGGTATGGGGAAAAAAACAAACAAACAAAAAGCGAATAAACAACAAGTTTGAATTGTTTGTTTGTTTTCTTTTTCCTGACCTGGTGTTACATTCATCAAATATCCTGATCTCTAGCCCTACACTTCTTTCCTTTCTCTTATTACCTTCCTTCTTCCTTGCTTCTTTTCTAATTCTCTCCATATCTGAAAATTTCTATACACTGAAATACCCAGGTTATTTATTTTTCAATTTCTTATCTAACTGGCATTTCATTTTTAGGGGGAACTTATGGGATTGGAAACCAATGGACTAATTGGGAATCCACCCATGCAGTATCGCATCTTCTATGAAACACTTTAATCTTTTCTGATTCTATGACTATCCAAGTTTCTCTAAGTTTAACCTATGAATCACATTGGGAACTTGGTGTACTTAGGAGCCAAATGTGGCAAACAGCCTCTCCTTAGAATCACTTGCAAGAGACAGTCTGTAGTGATAGCTTTAATTGTTACCCTTCTCCTATTCTTTCCTCGTCCATTTGGGAAGTGCTAGCCCTACTGCCATTAGGGATTAGATCTCCCCTTCTGAAGACTGGATACCATCCCTCTTTTTCCTTGCCTCTTTTTTTTTTAAGAATTTTTTTATATGTGAAAACACTTGAATTGGGAACATCTAGTAGACTATCTGATAAACATTTTCTTGACTATGATCTTTCAGGTGACAATGCAATTCAACCCACCTAAGTGGGATTTTTCTTTGCTTATTAAATACCTGGAGCTGCCCTCTTATCAAATGTTTTCAGAATATGTGGAGGAGCAAAAGTGAGAGCTTAGCCAAATTCTGAAAGTAACATTTTTCAAGACTATTGTGGACTAATTTTACAAGTCAGAGATATTGGCCTTGGTGATATTGCTGCTTATATTTCTTCTCCTGGATTCACTATTCCATTTTGGAGTGTCAGTTTCAGTGTTTTGTGTGTGTGTGTGTGTGTGTGTGTGTGTGTGTTGTGTTAGAATGCATTTCTTGCCTCTACTTCCTCTTCTATACTCCTTTGCCTTTCAATTTACTAAACCCTTTCAAATTAATTATTTTATTTGAGTCTCGTTTGAAAAAAAAATCACAAAACTATGTGCTTAGACTGTCCAGGTAATATAGTCATTTAATAGATAAGGATACTGGGGAGTGGCCTTTGTGGCAGCTACAAAGTGGCAAAGTACAGACTTAGAATGGAGGAGGTTATTTGATTCCAGGTCAGGAGCTCTCTCCTTTATTATACTACACATCTTTTACTGGGATGACAACAGCTGGAAGTCACAGAACAGCATGGACAACTTCACTCAATGATGATTTTTCAGGAAATTGAGTATATAAACTCACCCTATGAGGCCACAGTGAGTAATATACTGAGAAAAGTAGAGGCTCCAATGAGTGCAGACACATTTTATAAGCTGATCGTAGCAGTGGGGTTTATGTTGCCTGGTTAAAATTAAATGACTATGTGATAAATTGACCATGAGATAAACCAATTTCCAAGGGAGTAGTGAGAGGAACAACAAAAATGATTAAGAAAATGGGACTAACGGGATGAGGGGAGATTAAAGGAGTTAACTATGTAGATCTGAGCTGGGTGAACACTCAAGGAGAAATTACAAATGTGCACACATTCCCAAGGAGTCAAGTCCCCCTGAAAGAGAGAGAAGCAGTGATTACTATAGTCCAAGTGAACCTTGCTTAAAGAAAAACAATTCAAACTTACTCAACACATCAATTTAATAATGATTGTCATATATGTAAGGATACTTTACAAATGACTTGGCAGTGGCATCTCTGAAATATCTAGCTCTTCAGGTACATTTACAAGAGTATTTTGTTTGCTTTTCCTTTTTTGTAAAACCTCTATACTTCTCCAGTGACATGAAACAGAACATTGGTCAAGCTCAACCAAGTGGCTGGCACTCAACTCTTTCTGGACTTATCTATTCCACTATGACAGTTAAGAAAGAGGTATAGATTGAGATTGCGAAATCCAATCCCAACTGGAAGCATGTGTTAAGTACTCTTTAAGTACAAGATACTAGGCTCAGTGCTAGGGACACAAAGAGGAAACCAAAAATCAATGCATTGGCATTGCCACTAATTAACTGTGTGATCTTGATCAAATCAATTCACCTTAATTTTCTCCTCTGTAAACTAAGGATACTACAACAAACTGGTGTTTACATAGACCTTTAAGACTTGTAAAGTACTTTGCACATATCATTTCTAATTGGGATGTGCAGCCACTTTGTGATGTAGGCATAGCAAGCATTATTACCTCCGTTTTCATAGTGGGAAAAGTGAGTATCAGAGAGGAAGAGTAACTAGCCCATAGCTGTAAAGTTAGCATGGATCAGAGATCCATGGCTTTGACTTCAGCTTCAGTCCTATCTCCACTCCAGCCCACCACCTTAACTTAGGTTGTTTGTGCTAGTTATATCACAGGGTTATTGTGAGAAAAGCTCTCAGTAAGCCTTAAAGTGCAGATTGAAGGATACTGTTTCACTTTCTTTACTGTGTGTGTGTGTGTGTGTATGTGTGTGTGTGTGTGTATTTCTTTTGCAGCATGAGTAACAGGGAAATACATTTTCTGTGATGTTACATGTATAACTGATATATTGATTTGTTGTTCATCCTTCCTTCTTGAAGAGGACTGATCATATCAGGAGGGTGATGTCTTGACTTACAAGTGAACTGGATTTAAGTGGGCAGAGCTGTACAAAATCATCATCCTTACTCATTCCTGCAGAGTCACTGGAGTCCAATGTGGCAAGACATAAGTCAAGACAATTGGTGATGGCTCTAAATGGAGTGGTTAAGGTAAGGTCTTTCCCAAGTCTCAGTTTGCTTGAGGCAATGCCCATTCAGTACTCAAATACTAGGTAAGAATTGAGGTAAAAAATGGCCTAGTTAACTGTCATCAAAGAATCAGTCTGGGAGGGGAAGACCTTATATCAGTTGATATACTGCTTGCCTTCTAAAGGAATAGGGGAAGTGTGAAATGAAGAAAGATAATATGGAACTCAAAATTTTAAAAAATAATCAATGTTAATTAAAAAATGTAATTGGGAAATATTTAATGAAATAAATAAAGCTATTAAAATAAACTCTATTAAATGGCCAGACTAAGGACTTAAATATCCTGGGTCTTCCTGAGTCCAGGTAAAGCTCTTTGCACACTATACCTTGAGAAACTCCATGAACTTATCTCTTTGTTTAATTTTTCTGGATTTCCCTATAACATTTTACCCTGCTCTCCTTTCTGGTAAATTCTTCTCTCCTTAAGTTTACAAAGCATCATAGATTGGTGGCTTTCTCAGTGCCATGCAAAGAGCTTCAAGCTTGGAATAAAAAGGTTTATTATCTTCAAGTACAAGCTCTGATACTGGCTAACTGTATGATCTTGGACAAATAACTTAATTTCCTGTGCCTCAGTTTCCTCATATGTAAAATAAGTAAAACAACATGTATGCTTTGTATCACAAAAACTGGGAGGAAAGTGGTATATCTTAAATAGCTATAAAATTTGACCTATTTATTATTCTTTACCTGGAAATCTTTAGAATTTTTCATTCCTTTTTCTCTCATTTCACCTGCTATCTTCTGATTGAGGTAATTACATAGATTAGTTCTTAGTCCTTTGTTGCTCTCTTTTTGAGGCTAAGACTTGGAGGTAGAAGGAATCCAAAACACCATCTAGTCCAGGGATTCTTTTTTTAAAGTTTTTTTTGGAGGGCAATTGGGGTTAAGTGACTTGCCCGAGGTCACATGGCTAGTTTTGGGGTAGAGTGTCTGAGGCTAGATTTGAACTCAGGTCCTTCTGACTCCAAGGCCAGTGCTCTATTGACTGCGCCACCTAGCTGCCCCAAGTCTAGGGATTCTTAAACAGAGGGGGTGTGTGTGTGTGTGTGTGTGTGTGTGTGTTTTCAACTCCTTTTTGGGAGTCTAGTGAAGCCTATGGACCACTTCTCAGTTTTTTTCTTATTTAAATGTTTTTAAATGCATAACATAAAATATGTAGGATTGCAAAAGAAATACACTATATTGAAATATAGTTGCCAACACATGAAAACAAAATTCTGCTGCTCGTAATTTAAGAATTCTTAAACCCAACCTCTTTGTTTTAAAAATGAAGAAACTGAAGCTCAGAAAGGGAAAGTGACTTGTCTATAGACAGTACTTAGTAAGTAGTAGAACAGGAATTCAAGCTCAGAATTTCTGGTTATAAATCTAGGGCTTGTTCTGCTGCAACAAATGATCACTTGTGTAAAATCTCTTTGTCATTTGTGTTCTTTAAGTGATTCTGAGACCACTACTTTCCCATATAGTCTCTTTGTACAAGCAAGAGAATATCACTGGCTTTTTGGGGAAGATCTTTATAAATAACAAATCTCTGTTTCTAAAACTTAATTAAACCTTGTTGACTATTTATTATCAAAAAATCACAGCAAGAAGACCTACTTGTTGGGGTGTATGAACAATCATGAGAAGTTTTCATCTCGTCAGAGCTACATTAGAGCCATGATGGAATGTTGTTGTCACATTCTGGTTACTGAACTCATCAGTATAAACTAGAATTGGGGCTAAGGACCCCTGAATTGACACCCACTACACACTGGAACATTTTATTTCAGATGGGGAAGTTTTTTCACTGTACCCAAAACACATCAGACTTTTTCCAGACCTAAAAATTATGATATTACCATTCCTACTCAAAATGCTTCCATTGGATTAATCTACAATGATTGATTCTACCACCAATTCAATCTGCAACATTGACTGAATCATGTTCCTTCTCTGGGACTCAGTTTCCTCCACTGTAAATAGAAGAACTTGAAACATGTGATCTTTCAAATTCTTTCTGGCTCTAATAATTTATGAAACTAGAAGTTGTACCCCTTTTAGCCAATATTTGCAGAACCATTTCAGCTTAATCTTTTTCTCCCCTCTGAATTCCCAAATGACTCATGTACACCAATCAATCACTTTTATTCTCACATTGATATTTGATCATTTAAGCACATGTCTTTTCTCTACAGCTAGAATGCAAGATCCCAGAGGGCAGAATAATTATTTTTATTATACCTATATCTCACTCAATGCTAGAGAAGGCTCTGGACAAAAACTTGTTGAATAAATGAATGCATAAGTAGGACTTCTGCAAGGCTGTTATAAAAGCAATAAATAATTATTCTTGTACTTAGTCAAGAAGATTCAAATTTGCAAAGAAAAGTATAGTCTAACATAAAGTTTGTCAGTATGAAACTTGTGTTTTGATGACTCTATGAACCATCTGGGGAACAATCAGAATACATTTTGAAAAATTTTATGTTCACGGAAGTCTGGAGTGGACGTCAGAGGTTACTAGGTCGAATTGAGGCACAGAATGGTAAAGTGGCTTGCCCAGATCACAGAACTAAGAAGTATTTGAGGCTTTTGAACTCAAATCTTCCTTGCTTGAAGACTACTCTATCTGCCATTTGGCATTACCTCTTTATTATTTAGTACATTTTAATAAATATTAATTAATGGTGACTTTTACTACATACTTATCTGATTCTAGCAAACCCATTCCAAGTTAAATGAGTGAAAATTTTTAAAAAATATATTTTGTTTCATGAAGAAGGGAGAATAGGTAAGTTTTCCTTTAAACTCCTGCTTTAATCTTTGAAAATTACTTGTCCCCATATATTTCTGCTTCTTGATTTATAAAATGAATAATTACACGAAATTTTCTTCCTGGACCTAAGGGGTAGTCTACTCAAAGTATGAGGAGACTAGTCAATTTGCTACTGGCAGGAATGTTAAACAAATACAAGGATATCACTGTAGAATAAGTAAATATGAGAGAGATTTATAATTTCATAAGCCCAAGGAACTCCCAGTATAGAAAATACTACTGCCTACATAGATTGCAACCTGTCTCTATATAAATGGATAACTACCATCTAACTAGAATAATCAGTTTAGGAGGTAAATCTAGCAAGTAGTCTAAGGCACATGGGCAGTTTGTCTGTGGCAACATAACAGGTATATATGGAATTCTCTTCTTCCTGCCTCCAAATCTATTTCTCTACTTACAACCCCATCTATGATGTCTTTTGACTGTTCACTATCAGTCAATATTATGAGATTGGGATTTTTGCTTTTCTTTCACCTGATCTTATATGAAAACTATTCTCAAGAGATAAAAGGCAACCAAATGTTATCCAGTGACCAAAGATATGCAATAACTATTTTCACAAGATTAATAAGAAGCTTTTAGTTAATCTTCAACAAGCAAACTCAGCAGATTGACTTGAGCCCTGTGTCAGAAGGAATTGATGAAAATACTTAATAACCTTGCACAAAGTGCCAGTGTTAACTCAAGAAAGAGGTTATAGATACACATAAGCTTGGGCAATTTTTATCTCTCTTTCCCCCTTATGCTTATTTGTCCTTTATTTCTGTTACTACAAGTCTCCTTATTATCAAATTGACAAATCTTGACCTGTCATGTTAATAAAAAGAAAATAAGAAGAATGTAAATAATATACAATATGTATAAAATGGAAAGTTCATGGGAGAAGGAGGCAGAGGAGGAAGGAGGAAGGAAGGAGGCTTATCTAGCTTTGAGTTCTAACTCCATGGCTGAAAAGTCCTGTGACTTTGGGTGAGTCACTTCATCTCTAGGCTTCCATCTCTTCATCTATCAGATGGAAATGTTTGCGTATTTGATCTCTAAGGTCTATCTCAGCTCTAATGTTCTACATAGCCCTAACTACTTTCCAATGCCAGTATCAGTTCTATTTAAAATAGCAGTGCCATCTAGTGGACATGTTGACTATATAAGGAAAGTGAGATGTTTCAAGATGGCCAGATGGTAGTACAAAATCTGATGTAGTCCTAACACAAATTAATGAAAGCTTGTAGCATTTCCTGCCAGTAGACTTGTTCTGACTTCTCAATACTGAGATCCTACCACATCTACCTAGAAAGCATCTAAACTATTGATCCTGATAATGCTCTGCAAAGTGAGCCCAACCAGTGGTTCCTGTTTGGTTATTTAATGTGTAAGAGAATGAAGGGCATAAACACAAGGGACTGTGCAGACATCTTAGGAAGAATTATTGAAGGGAATTTTCAAAGAGGTCTCTCTGGAAAGTCATGGAACATAAGACAGACAAAGCAGTATTGTGGAAGGATCACTGGAGAATATTAGATCTGAAGGTAAAATGACAGAGGTTTAAATTCCACTTTGCATATTTAATTGTTATTGGAGCCTGGATAAATAACTTTACTTCTCAATTTTCACCTATAATATAGTCTAAAATAGACTATAATTGCATACTCTCTTGGGGTGGTTGTGAAGCTAAAATGAGAACAACTATACAAAATACTTTTTACAACTTAAAGCTCTCTGAGTGTTAGAATTGATTCTTTTATTTATATGTAGCATATTCTTTCAAGCTACTTTCCCAACTCTACGACCACTGTAAGATCACATCCCCAGACTATAGTTACTACATGTTTTTATAGTGTCTAGATTTATCCATGAGAGGCTTGGCTATATATGTAATGCTATAATTTTTGAGCCCCCATCAATTTGCTTCTCCTAATGATTATCATTTGACATGAATTAATAAGCAAGTGACAATTACTCTCAGAATTGAATATTTATTAGGGTGTTATAGTTGATACAAATCATCTCACCCTGCCTCCCAAACAAAAGCTGTAATATACTCTTCTATGAGTATGCACAGAGTCCAGGGAAAAGTGGGCTCAAACTTAGAGCACATGCAAGAAAGTGCATGACTCAGTTCTTGTAAATCCTTTTGCTGGAGTCTCTAAGATGTTTAGCTCATGTATGATATAGCTTTTATTCCAGATCACTTGTTGAACCTTTAATAAGCCTTTACTTATTGAGTCTAGTCTGTTCTCATTTCCTGATGCATCCACTGCTGTAACAGAGATACCTCCAGGATACTAATGTAAAAAAAGGCTTCAAATCCTCATGTCCTCTGAAGCTCACAAAATTGTCTTCTAGCCAAGGAAAGATCAGGCAGTGGAGGGACTCCTTTCTACTAAGTTGATTAATCTTGGGGACTTGGCTGGAACTGCTCTTTCCCAGCTCAACAATTGCCCAGGTTTGGAACTGAAGGCCTTGTAATAACTGTTACTAAAGATAGGGCTAAGAACAAATTGCAAGCAACAATTGACTTTGTGGTTGGTATTATAAGTTCAATGACAGAACCAAAGATCAGAAAAATATCACTTCAAATTTTTGTCGTAGTAAAGAATTAGAGACAAAGTGAGTTCCAATTACTTATGGAGTTATTTAACAAATTATGATGTAAAATCTAATTGAATATTATTACACAGAAAATCAGGAATATCTCTGCTCAAATCTGAACTAAGACACAATAATTAATTGTGTGATTTTGGGTAAGACACAACCTCCATTTGTCTCGGTTCCTCAATTATAAAATAAGGATACAATAGCCCCAGCTTCACAGGGTTATTGTAAGGATCAAATGAGATCATATTTGTAATGTACTAAGCACCATGTCCCAACATAATGAATGCTAAATAAATGCTAGCTATTATTATTTGAAAAAAATGGAAAACGTGATGATTTCAGAAGCTCATCTGAACTGATGCAGAGTTATATTAGCAGACACAGGTGAAATATTTCCATAATGGCCGCAGCAATGTAGAGGAGAAAGCTTGGAATGTCTCCACAACTCTAATCAATGCAGTGACAAATCAAGATGTTAATGGATTAATGATGAAATATGATTCTCAAACCTGGGCAGAGACCCAGTGGACTAGAAGCACACAATGAGATGTGAATTTTCAGGCAATCAATTTTTAAGCATAGCCAATTTTTTGACTTTCTTGAATGTGCATTTTTGCTACTAATGAGATCTTTTATTGGTGAGTGAATGCAATGATAAAATTATAAAAAAAGAAAAAGAAAAGAAAGAAAGAAATGAAGGAAGGATGGAAGAAGCAATAAAAACAAGGAACATTTGTGGTTACTGTTAAATTTGATTTACACTTAAAAATAAATCACATTTAACTGAGATTAATGGTTTCATGTATCATTCTCTTATTGTTCTTCTTTCACTGCTAGGTGACAGAGCTTTGGGCCTAGGGTCAGGAAGAACTGAATTTAAATCTGACCTTACACAATTACTAACTGTGGGATCCTGGGTAAGTCACTTGACCACTGTCTCTCTCAGTTTCCTCTACTGTAAAATCGAGATAATAATATCTACTTCCCAAGAATTTGTGAGGATCAAATAAGGTATTTGTAAAGAGTCAAACATAGTGTCTGCTCACAGTAATAAATGCTTGCTACCTTCCCTTTTTCCTGAAATGTTTACTGATTTTGTATATCCAAAAGAAAAAGAAGGAAGAACTTCAGAAGATGGGAATGGGAAAAGAGAATCCATTATGCAGGAATTTGGGTAGAAAAAGAGAGCTAGAGAGGGAATCCAATTTGTGTAGAATGTACATCAGGGGAAAAGAGTAGTATGAGATAGGATTGAAAAGTATTTGTGTGACAGTTGCATTAAAAATGCACTAAATCATTGCAAAACTCAGGAATTCATTGTATTTGCCATAAAGCCTAAAACATCCAGAAGCCATTGCTATGTCTTCTGACTTAATTCTGGCTTGAGCTAAAATTGTGAGCAGCCGCAATTCATCCTTGACACTCCAAAATTTTAGACTCACCTAGGTGCCTTCCTTGGATATATCTTTATCTGGAATCTTACCTTCTTGACCTTGTGCCTTACTGGTGTTCTACTTTAAACTGGGCCAACTCTACAGTTATAAGAGATATATTGGTTATACTATTTATCATGGCTGCAATGACCTTCCTTCTCATAAAAACCTACAAATCCTAACCATAATTGGCAGTGTGGCATGGTGAATAAGGTTTTGGATATGAAGTCAGGAAGACTCAGATTTGAATATCACCTCAGACACTGATTTCCCACTGATCTTGGGAAAGTCACATGATTTCTTCAAGCCTGTTTCTTATTTTCAAAATGTGGATAATAATAGTAGCTCTGTCACAGGGTTCTTGTAAGAATCAGTTGAGGTAATATGTGGAAAGCACTTTGCCAACTTTAATGTGATACAGAAATACAAATAATAATTGCTATTATTCCTCATCTTTAAAGAGCTAAATCAAATGCTTACCAAGATCCTCACCCAGTCATTCCCCATGACTCTCATAGCACTACTATGAACCTCTCATGTCATTTTACCTCAAAATTAAATTCATTTAAAATTCTTTTGTGAAGTGTAAGTATCGAGTATTTAAGAAAAAAATAGAAGAAAGTATGAAACCTAAAGATGCACATTGCAAAACAATGAGTATGATTATACACACAGCTACAAACTCTTGTTATTTGCCACTTGTTTGAAAGAACATCACATTTATTTAACATGCTTGTAACTTCCCTGATTGGTTCCATGAGTGCTTTCTAACAGCTTTTCTGTGTATTGACTGTATATTTGTTTCTTTTAGTGTCTTTACTCATCAAGATATAAATATCATGTATATTGTTTATTTGGTTTTCCCCCTCTTTTAAAATAATTTCTCATATTTATTAAAATTATTCCCATTCACCTTCTCATAGTGCAACAATTTTCCTTTGCATTTATATAGAATAATTTGCCTGTCCATTTCTTAAGTGTAGGTAGATGCTTGATTGAAATTAGATAGATAGATAGATAGATAGATAGATAGATAGATAGATAGATGGATAGATGGATAGATGGATCAATGGATGGATGAACACATGGATAGATGAACAATCAAAGTAACAACAACAACAAAATAAAAGACCAACATGTTTCAAGGGAAGCAGTGGGATTTCTATCATTAGAGATGTTCCATCAAAGCTGAATGACCACTTGTAAGTTTCACTGAAACAAGTACTTTTTTCATGTGTGTTGGCCCAAGTAGCTACTGAGGTCTTTTATTGCTGTAAAATTCCTGTCTGTGATTAAAGATGTCTCTTCATCTTCTTCAGGTGTTTCAGCAGTGGACAGCTCCTCTTCTTGCTAATCTGCATGAGCAGAAAAGACACAGACAAGGCTGCTCTGATATTCTGCTTGGTTCATAGTATGCCTCTCCCCTCTTCCCTCTGTCAGTCATCAGGTCACATATATAGAAAAAATATAACTAGAATAATTACAAGAGAAAGTGAAAAGACATAGATAGAGACCACAAAATGTCCCTAATCATATGATGACAGGCTAATGTTAATTTTCACCCTCTCCAGAAAGAAAGATAAAAGTATGGCACTTAAGCATCCTCCTTGGAAATAAGTGTACTACATTCATTACAGTATGATTATTGAATTCAAAGGGGAAGCAAAGCTTCTTCTTGAGGGAACAAATAATCAGTAAAACAGTTATTTCCCCTAAGAGAAATCATTGTGACGAAAAAAACAAACTCTGAAGTGCAATATTTTGTAGTAACTCTCAATGGTCTGTGATATTTTGAAAGTAACCAAGTATCCACAGACAAATAAAAATTTGTAGAAGTGGCATTTGAATATTTGTTTAATGATGCTCCATGTACATGACCACTCAACATTACATTTCAGGCTTCTGGACCAAAGAAAGTAGCTGAAAAGGATGGGTTCTTGCTGCTTATCCAATAGGTAAACCCAATTACTGTAAGTGTTAACTATCAGAAGCACTAGAATTGTATAATAATTCATTTATTCACCACAAATTTTAATGTGTCTACTACTTGAAAGATCTCATTCTAGGTGCCAGGGAAGATATGTGAGTAATGTATGGAGGAAAATTCACTGGACAGGAAGATGAACATTGAGAAGGAACTTGATTCTGTGTCAAGTAAGGGTGGGCTGAAAGATCTGAGAATGTTTGACCCTAAAGAAGAGGAGATTCAGACAAAACTGATATCTGTAACTAAGTATTTGAAGTGTTATTATGTGATATAGGATTTACATTCTTCCATTTCACATCTTTGGTGTTCACCTTATTTACCCAATTCCTACCTGTCATATCCCAGTAAAACCATCTTGGCATATGGGTTGAACCACATTGAGGATAAGTGACAGGTTTCAAACCCATTGGTTAGTTAGGGGAATGTCTATCCTAAGCCTGTGAAGACTTCCTCCAACAGAATGGGCAGATAAGAAAAAAATGTTCCGATGGCCATAAAGGTGGCTGAAATAGGCACTGTGGAGTGCTCAGTCTGGTCAGATATCAAAGGTGCCAAGATCACCACTGCAACCTAGGCCATTGCCAGTCATCTTGATTTCTGTCTTGCCACTGGACTTTAGTATGTCTGGAAGAGTAAGACTGATGACTGTAAAACTCTGCCTCATTTAAATTCAATTCACATATCTGTCAAAACATCACGCTGAGATGTCATTGGTCTTCTCTGAAAATGAAGGATGTACAACAACACATCTCTCTGAAATGCAGAGCCAAGAATGTTGGATTGAAACTGGAAAGAGAACTTTCAGCTAGATGTCAGAAAGAATAAACAAGAAAAAAAGCAAAAGGATACTTCCTACCAATTAAAATTATCCGCTAGATGACTTCAAGCAGAAGCTAGATGAGCACTTATCAGGTATGTTACACTGGAATTTCTTTTTAAATATAGTTTGTACTAGATCATTGCTGAGGTCAATCTCAACTCTGAAGCTTCATGATTCTGTGATCAAATTGTCATCAGTTCTAATCTTTTCTATTCAATTTGCTAGAGAAATAATCTAGGTAATTATAAAGGGATATTATAGTATGAAGAATTTGTGAACTTGTAAATAATATAGACATCTAACCTGATATATAGAATGTTGGGATGGGGGTTACTTAGAATATAGAAAATCAACTGGAAGATGTGATATAGTATAACTCTTTCATTTTAAACCTGTGCACTGAATAAACCCCTTTCTTACAATCATTTGGCTTCTTGGAATTCCTATATGAAGAATTTCTTTAAACATTTAAAGGTATAATCTCACAAAAAAGAAAAACATTCTACCCTATATTCTGGGTAGAAAATTTCAGTTATGCAAACCTGTCAGCTAACTCCCATCATAGTCATTCCTATTAACTTCCTATTGTTGCTTTTCTTTCTAATTGGAACAGTATTTTGTACATGTATTTTTTTCCTTCTCTTAACTTTCTTAAAAGCCCTCCCACTGAGTTCTCACTACTTTTCTGAGATAGAAATAGAAATAGAAATAGACACTCACTACTTCAAGACCTGAGAGGTAAATATTATGAATAGAATGTGAGAAGCATGAAGCTCTGGGAGTAAGGAATGGAAGCAGCATTTTCCATGTATAAGGGATAGACCCATCACTTTGGTGCTTGAAATGGGAATTGGACCCCCTTGCACATAGATCCAAAGTGGGATACTAACAGATTTCTAAACTTATTTTCCCCTTTACTGTTCCTTATGTCTGGATTATTGTTCCCCTTTTTTATCCCTACCTACTGAAATCCTAATACACTTCAATAACCAGATAGGTGACCCCAACCTCTATAAGATCTTTTCTTTCCTCAGCTTGATATGATACCAGAGTATTACATTTAGAAAAAATAAGAATTGATTTTTAATCACTTTAATTTTATTTAATATATGTCTGATATGGGGTAGATTGTTGAGCCTCTCTAGGTTTAAGTTTCTTCATTTATAATAAAAAGTGGCTACAGGACCACATGGATTTACAAGTATATTTTACTGAAAATTCAAAGGACAATTAATTTCAATATCATATAGATTTTTTTTAAATAGAAAAAGTAATTGTCCTAGCAAATCCTTTCTAGGATACCTCTATGGTCTCAATAATTAAACCAAGAAGAAACCAATTGGGAAGAAAGCTATTGACTAATATCTCTAATGCCCTTTATTTCTTACTAGACTGAACTTTGAACTTCTCATGGCCCCTTAACCTCTTCATCCTGAAAGAAGACTCCAACTCTGGAATCCATACATCAAATTTACTCTGTGTCCCTGTGGGTCTTCCTTCTGATTGTAAAACTCTTCTCTGAACCTCCAATTAAGGAAAGTGTATAGGACATTCATCCCACTAGGCTGTATCAGCACTTCTCCACCATGCCACTGTGCTGGATACTTCTCCCCACTCCCACTTTCCAACTTTTTACGAACTGTCTTTCCTTATTAGAACATAAACTCCTTGAGGAGATGGATTGTTTGTATTTGCACTCTCAGTAATTAGCATAGTCCCTGCATGTTGTGAGTACTCACAAAGGCTTGCTGAGTAACTAATGGATATGAATGATAAATGTTAATATGAAATATTATCAAAGAGGCTAAAGAAATACATAAATTTAATACAACATAACCAGATAGGATGTATAACAGGAATTCAAAGTTGGTTCAAGATTACTAGTAAAACTCTAAAAATAATAACCACAGACTTTTAATGAAAGAAAAAATTTTCCCCTTACATGTGCTTATAGGACAGTCAAATTAGCATAGGATTTGTAGTTTGAAGAGCCGGATTTTGTTTTCTACTATTTCCATTTATTCAATTTTCCATTCATACTTTTCTCTTGTGAGTCAAGGAGTATAATAGGAAACTGGTAGAGATAACTTGATTTAGTTGAAAATTCTGTACTCCCTCCCCCACTTTAGAGTTTGTTAGGGGTATAAAAAATAGTAAGATAATTATAGGACATAATACATAATGAGTGCACTTGAGAGGTATAAAAATGCTATGCTATTCCAAGGGTAGGGTCGTTACCAACCAGCAGGTCCAGAGAAGGTCTCTTGATGGACATAACATCTGAATGGAGCTTTAAAACTTTGGGTGGGAAATAATCAGATGGAGAGAGGACAGGAGGACATTCTAGGGGTAGACAACAGCATCAAAATCTGAGAATATTGTACAGGTTTGAAGGGGAGAGGACAATTCATGTGAGTGGCATTTAAAGAATATGACAGGGAGGAATATTAGGTAAGGCTAGAAAGCTAAGCTGGTGTCAGATTGTGGAGGTACTTACATGATAAGGAAAGGAGCCTCAGTGTTACTATGGGAGATATTAGGGGACCTGTGATGGTTTTTTACCAGAACAGTAAAATAACCAGATTTATGAGAGAATTTTCTTCTGGCATTTGAATGAATAGAGCATTTGAGAGAGGAAAGTAAATGTTTCCGTTTGATAGCCTTTCAAAAACCTGAAGATTACTCTCCTGGTTGCTCTGTTTAATGTTCTTCAAGATACATGTCACCAATACCTCTAGTCTCATATGGCATTATCTCTGGTCCTCTCACTGTTCTTACCAACCTCCTAAGCTTGTTAGCATTCTTCTTAAAATAATTAATTGTGTAAAATGGAACATACTATTTTAATAAACCAAATGAGTGGTAAGGACAGTCAGAATCAGAGTGGTAGTCATTCATTAACTATGTAATCCAAGGCAGTTCACAAAGTTTACCTGAGTTTATCTATAAAAATGGGAATAATGATAATCCAGAGTTTCACAGAACAGGTATGCACCCTCTTCCCTTTAACAAGTTTTTAAAACATATCCAAATGTACTAATAACATCCTTTTCATTCCTCTGATAATCTTTCTGAAGATGTACCAGGAATATTCAGAACCATTCTCTGTAATCTATGACTTTGTAATGGATAACATTTACATCATATGGCCTTCTATCACCTAAACCTGGCCAAAGCTGCTAATCAATCAATGAGCTTCAGTGAATGTTTTGCATTCTGTCTAAAGCTGGGATAATCCATTAAGATGGATAAACAAACATGATTTTGTCAGTTAGACCACACCGGTCTCACCTGCCATTTGAAGAGATCATATTTGGAGCATGTGGCATTTGGTTACCTGACAAAAGGAATGCTATTTTCCATTGTGGGAAGAAAATTTTAGGAGGGACATTGACAAACCTGAGGATGATGACAAAATTTGTGAGTACATTTGAGACTATGCCATATGAAGCCTTATAAAATGTTGGAATTGGTGACATATATGACAGGGGAAACATAATAGCTTGAGTTAGGTAATTAGAAGGGCTTTCAATGTAATGGGGATTAGATTCTGTTTGACTCCAGAAGCTAGGACTAGGACAAATAGGGAGAAAATTACAGATAGGCAGATTTTAAATCAATACAAGGAAATGTTTCCTAACAACTAGAAATATCTCAAAGTTGATCAGGTTCTTTTAAAGCACAGTGACAAACCTGTTAGTGAAAACTTCAAACTGAAGTTGGATGACTATATTGTTGAGCAGACCTAAATAAGTCAGGAAGTGAAACTGATTTTATTCCATAAAAATTCAGTTCTGTACTTGCCAGCTTCATGGCCTCAGATAATTCAATTCACTCCTTTGGATCTCTATTTTCTCCTCCACAAATGAGAGGTATGGACTATACAATATCTAAGGTCTCTCCAAATCTTCTATTCTGTAGTATTACTCCTATAAAGGCCTTCCCCTGGTGAATCCTGTATAACTCATTTACTTCTATTCTAAGAATTCTTTCTTTCCCTACTGCTTCTTCAACTTGTAAGATAGACTCGATTTACTAACGAACACCTTTTCTGTAACTCTGAAAGTAGAACATGCATTTTGTCTGTCGATGATGAATACACTGAGATAACAGAAAGCAGCCTTCCTTTCTTTCCAGAAACGGAGCTGTCACCCACTGACTGATGTTCTTAAAACACGGGGGCTAACAGAAGACAGCGGTTTAAGGCTGCTCATGGCGATTTGACTACTTGGAACATCAGAAAGGCACAAAGGCTGAAGTCTGTCAGTTCCCAAGTAAGGCATCTATGTTTCTTCACCCTACAAAGCCAGCTTCATGCAGGAAAATCATTTAGATGAAAGGTAGCTGATGTTTACAGGAAAGTTCACCTCCACTTCAGGGGATCTATACTTTGAGATGAAGCCTATTCTTTTCTTCCCCTCTTGAGATCTCTGGCTTAGCTTTTCTTTTCCTTGACATAAATAAGTGTGAAAAGAAGGAATTTGTTTTCTGTTCATACCCCTCCTCACTGTCTCTCTTAATAATATTAGTCACATTTATAAGATCATACAAATTACTTAGAAGGATTCTAAAAGTGAGACCAGTTCAATCCCTTTTGAAAATGATGAAGCACCCCCCTTTTAAAGGTAGACCTCATTACAGAACATTTTAGCATGAACATTGAAAAGCTAGAGAGGTTTTTTTTTTTGAGGGGAGGTAACTAGAATGAAGGACTTCAAGTTTGAACCATAAGAATCCCTGATGAATGGAATAGAGATCCTTCGCCTGGAGAAGGGAAAGCTCAAGGAAATGTGAAAATAATCTTTTAATAATTGAATGTCTGTTATATGTGGAGAGAGCACTGCTCCGGAGTCAGGAGAGCCTGAGTTCAAATCTGGCCTCAGACATTTATTAGAGATGTGACTCTGAGCAAGTTACTTAACCCTGATTGCCTGAGGGCAGAAAGGTCTGTTAAATAGAGATGAATTAGAAAAATTTTGTTTTGGCATTATTGTACTAAACCAGGAACATTGGATGAACTTTGCAAAGAGCCAGATTAAGGCTTAATGTGAAAAAACACTTATTAACAAAGTAGAGCTATCCAAAAGGGCTATTTTGAAATGTGTTAGTTTCTCTTTCTTTACTGATTATCAAATAAATGTTGAGGGTTTTATTGTTGAATATGCTGTAGAAGGAATTAATTCTAGGGCAAAACTTGTACTCAGAAATGTTCTGGCAAGTATTTAACAACCAGGTATCTGGGGAAAAATCACACACAGCTATATGTAATAGGTGTGTATGTATATATAATATATAGGTGTTTACACATGCATGTATATATGTATGTGTCTGTATAAATATGCATGTATGTGCATGTGTGTGTATATATACGTGTGTGTGTGTATTATATATATGAAATGTGTGTGTATATGCTCTCCATCAACACTTCTATATGATTCTAAGCAATAGCTATGGAGACTTTAGTAAAAGATTCCTGTAGCTTTACTTATCCTTTGCCCTCCTTCCTCAGGCTCTCTATTTTCTAAACTAGTATATTCAATCCCTAGTACAAACCTGCACATAGGAGATACAGCATTTTAAAATGTCTTTTGAATTGGATTGGATTGACTTGATACTGTGGTAGAATATGAAGTAACTAGGCTAATCATGGTAGGGGCTTTATCATATGACTGCTCAAGTCTCTTCTCTGGTCTTATATGATTCCTGCATTTGTTGATAAACTCTTCCCGTGTGAGGTGTCAATATTTTCTCATAGCTGGAAGAATTTTCTGGGTAAGGTAATCAGGAAATGAAGGAAAGGACATTGGGGATCAGGAGGCCAGGATGTAGTTCTGATTTTGATACAGAAAAGTTGTGTGGGTATTAAACAAATCACTTCATCTCACATTGTAGGTAATATGGGCTCACAAAACAGTTAAGAGTAGTAGAGGGGAAATTGAGTTTACAGAAAGCCTGATGTGAGACAATTCATCCCAAGGACATTTACAGATGAAAGTGGAAGGAGGATCACAAGCAGAAAGAAAATGTAACAGATGCTAATATAGTGCCTGGCATACAGTGGGGGTTTATTAAATTCCAGATGAATAATTTACAAATGTGTCTAAAGAAATCTATTATATATAAGAGCGGAGGCAATATATTTGGACTCTACCACATGGATAGAGAACTGGGGTTGGAATCAGAAATCATCTTCCTGAGTTCAAATTCAGCTTCTGACATTTATGAACTGTGTGACCCTGGGCAAGCCACTTAACCCTGCTTGTCCCAGTTCTTTATCTGTAAAATGAGCTGGAGGAGGAATCAAATCAGGAGTTCAAATCTAGCCTCAGACACTTGCAGGCTGTGCGACCCTGAACGTAAACTCTATTTGTCTCAGTTTTGTCATCTGTAAAAAGGGGATAATAACACTTACCTTGTAGAATTTTAGTGAGAATCAAATGAGATAATAATTGGAAAGCACTTAGCAATATGCTTCCCACATAATAATCACTATATTAATGATAGCTATATTATCATTATTTGCATTCCCAGCAATTATCACAGTGCTTGCATAAAAATCATAGGTAATTGTTGATTGAGTATGTTTCATAATCAAAGCATAGCCTAGAATAAATTGGGGATTTACTAATTGTTCTTTATGCATTTGGGTATTAACTCCAGTAAGATCTTTTGTTGGAACATCTCCATTGACTACCCAGTTGCCCCTTATGAATAGATTATTCAAAATATAATTTTTCACCACAGTTGGCAAGGAATTACATACACCAGGAAAAAATATACTGAACACTAGTCTGTGCCTATAAGGGCCTAATAATCAAACTCATTAAAAAATAGAAGTAATCCAAGTTTCTTTTTGGCCATGAACTAAGCAGATAGGGCATCTTCAATCATTTCTCTTGCATTACTGTGGATTGAAACTTTTATTTCAATTCATTGTATGGGCTTCAATTTCACTATTTAATGTTCCATCACAGCCCACAGGCCTTTGTTCCCCTAATGTTCTTTTCCTCCTCCCATTATATTCTTTGAGCTCCTGGTCAGATATCATACCTAATAATTACACACAAAGCTGCCCTCCAAAGGCTCAGGACTGAAGAGTTCATTGTTTTAATTGCAGGAAGTACTTTTAAACTTACTATTATTTTTAGTTATTAATGCTATAACTGTGCATGTAATGATACAAATTTCAACTCTGAAGGAAGGAATAACTAGCAGGAGAAGACAAAGAACACTGAAATTCTCATTTTCGTGCAAATTACTTTGGTAATAAAAAATGTGGGGAGAAGGCAAGCTTTCCCAAATAGCCAAGAAATGTCACTGGCCTTTTCAAATGTCCACTTCCACAACAGGAAGAGGTCCAGAAAAAACTAACTCATTACAAGTTGGTTTCTATCCTAACCAGGGGTCTCCTAGCAAGAATTTCGAGTATGTTTTTTGCCTCCCTTTCCCAACATGTTAGAGGAGGCAGAGAGAAAGCTTTTATCACAATGAAAGGAGAAATTTCCTAACAATAAAAGTTAACTGAAATTGGTACAGGCTGCTGCAGAATACAGTGAGTTTCTCATCATGGGAAGCCCTCAACTGAAGACAGGATGAGTAATTTTCAAGTGTTTTGTAGACATGTTCCTTTATTTCCTTGAAGATTTATTTTAAGTGGCCCCTTCTATACAAGATCTTTACTGGTCCTTCTGGCTGCCAGGTACCTATCCCTCTCCCCACTCCCAAAACTTTCTCCCTGGATAAGTTACTGGTTACCTGAACCTATGTGGTGTACATTTTGCATACGGGGGCAATTTTGCTTTTGTCATTTTGTCACTAACACCCAGCACAGTTCCAATAACATAGTAGGCTATTAAAATATTTCTTTGGTTGATCAGGTTTGTGTTAGACTAGTTTGCTCCAAAGGTCCCTTCATACTCTGAGATTGTATGGTTATCATTGGTAGAGAGAATCCATAAGGAATCAGATTAGGCAGAAAATCTTTATAGGTGAATGGAGGCTTCAGTGTACTTCTCTGGCTTCAGTGTACTTCAAACCTTTTTTCCATTGAAGGTGCACAAATGGCAGTGTCTACAATGAGAAAAGTGATAGTCTCATTTGATTCTGTACTGTTCAGACCACATCCATAATAGTGATTCCAATTGTGAGATGAACATCAGGAGGATTATCAAAGTGCAGCATTTTGGAAAGAGGATCATGCAGTGGAAAAGATTATTCCCCCCTGGGAAAAGAGTATAAATGCCTTTCTTATTGTCCCTAAAACTATTGGACACGGTTGGTTCTGTGATCTTCATCCCCCCCAAAAAAGTTATAGTCATGAATACAGTAAGTAGCTGGTTCCCAGTAACTCATTCTAACAGTGAATTTCTTGACTTACAAAGAATTTGTTGCTGTGCCAGAGAAAGCAGAAAATATGATGCTATACATACATTAGTTAATAAAAGCAGAAATTTTAAGGCTGGAGAAGAAAATGGAGAAAGCAAGAGAAATGAGAAGGGAAAAGGGAAAGAAACATGCATTTACTATGTACCTACTATGTGCCAGGCACTATACTAAGCACTTTAAAAATATCTCATGTTATACTCCTGATAGTCTTTTGAGGTAAGTGCCATTAATGATCTAGATTTTATAGCTGAGGAAACTAAGGCAGACAGAAGTTAAGTGACTTGCTCAGGATCACACAGCTAGTAAGTATCTGAGGACATAATTTGAATCTGGGTTTTCCTAATTAAAAGCCCAAAGCTCTAAACAACAGGGCATGGGAGAGGTAGGGTATATGTAACTATCCAGCTTTTTGAAGGGCTGTTACCTGGACAAGAGATTAGATTTGCTCAGTTTGGTTACACAGGGAAGAACATGGAACAATGATGGATGTTAAGTATAATTCAGTAGTATGCTGAAGCCAGTTTTCACTAGCCGATGAGTTTCGGTTGTTAAATTCTCAGGGTGGGTATTTATACTTTAGAAACTGGCAAACGTCACAAATTCAGACTTTATTTATGCTATGCTATGGAAATGCTTGTTTTATTCCATAAATTAAAAATAAACTAAATGAAAGTTTAAAAAATTGTTTTGTTGCTTGTCTAGACTTAAGAAGATGTTGGAGAAAATATTCATAATGTAGATTAAACTTAAAATTGTGTCCTGCATACATATTTCCCTCTGAGCATTACCATTAATCATTTATTAGGACACCCTTGAATACAAAGAGGGAAAAACACAACTTCCTAAAAATAAAAGCTATCCCAAAGGGAAATGGGCTTCCCCAGGAAAATTAGGTCTACTACCACTGAAGAACTTCAAGGGCTGTTTGAATAATAATTTGTAAGAGATGTTGCAAAATGCCAAGAAGCAATATAATTCCTCTTTATATACAGGTTGGGCTAGAGAGTATGAGACTAAATTTCCAATTCAAGTACTTTATGAGGTAGGGAAGGCAAAAATCAATATAGTCATTTTATAATGGAGGAAAGTTCAATCCAATGAATAGTGACTTAAGGTCATAGAACTAGCTTGCCAGAGATGTGTTT
Organism: Pseudocheirus occidentalis; assembly: GCA_028646575.1. NCBI lineage: Eukaryota > Metazoa > Chordata > Mammalia > Diprotodontia > Pseudocheiridae > Pseudocheirus > Pseudocheirus occidentalis. The sequence continues at coordinate 91,166,195 of CM053596.1, read as the reverse complement.
GAACCCAGTTTTTCAAGAACTTTAACTCTCTTTTCAGTACATCATGTATTGTCCATATTCACATGATCAAAGCAGATTTCTACAGATGCTGATAGATTTGACCTCAGTGTGGCATTCTTGCCTGGCATTTGTGGGCACTATTTCTTATCTCTTGCCTATACCACTCCCTCCCCCAAAAAAACCCTCTTACCATTCAGCATAGTCAGTGAATGCTTCTTTTGTAAAATGAATAACCACAAGCTATTTCTGATGGTCTCCAGAGTTTCCAAGAAGTTATTTCCACAGCTGGAGAACATGCAGTTATTGTTCAGAAATCAGATTCTTCTTCAAAGCTGGTAATAGTCACGCAGTGAATTAGGGAGAGAGTGCCGCGGGCATGCTTAGTCTCGGGTGTCCTCTTCAATCAGTTATGCACTCAGATGGTGAGTTTCCCAAAGTACATAAATAGGCATTCACTAGCCTTCTTTACTCAGCCTCCTCACCCTTAAATAGAAGCCAGTGACATATGCAAACATTTCCCCTTCTCTGTGAGCTTAGAAGGTAAATAAAAAAGCATAGCCCAGGACCAGTATGACATGCATTAAAGTAACTAACAAGGAGAAAAGGCATGTCTAAAGTAGAGTTGGGTGCTTCTGCTACATATATTGCTTTTAAGGCTCATTTTGAAAGAACAGGACTCTCTGGGGGATGGAATTCTTTAGAATCTACATGGCATATGAGCCAGGATAATGGGTTCTCATTCAGGACAACCAGCATTCAAATCCTGCTTTACATACTTACTAGTTGGATGACCCTGGCCAAGTCACTTATCATCCATCTCAGTTTGATCATCTAAAAATACAGATAACAATAGCACCTATCCTCCAAGTTTTTTTGTGAGGATTAAATGATATAATGTACATAAAATATCGGATAATACTTAATATCTCCACATTAACAAATAGAAAAATTAGATTCTTCTCTGTGATGCTGTAGGAAGTTGAACAAGCATTCTACTGAGTTTTCTCTTAACTCTAGTATTTTGTGATTTCTCATATGGGAAAACTGAGACTCAGAGATATTAAGTGAATTTTTCATTAGCTTGCAGCTAGTAAATAGTGACTCTGAGTCTCAAATCCATGTATTATAGCTCCAAAATCAAACTCTTCTAGAATCTTAATAAATATTTATTGATTGACATTGCAATGTTCCAGTTCCACGTCAAAGAAAAAAAAGTGGTGTCAAGGTGAGGAGAAGCAAAGTATGGCTTATCATTTCAGAAACATAGATATCATCAAAGAATCTTAGAGTCACAAGGAACTTCTAAGTTCATTTACTATATTCTTGTAAATATTGCTTTAATTCATCAGAGTAGACCATATAGCCTCTGGTTTTGATGTAAAAGGATAAAATTGAGGATCCAAAGATCAAATCCTGAGGGAAATAGTGGAAGGAAAGCCTTTTGAAGAAACTCTCTGGGAACCACCAGCTAGGTAGGATGCAAAATAGGTAATCCTGGAAATCACAATTACAGAATATGACTGGGCACAAAAGAGAGGTAGTGTGCTGTGGAGGCAAGAGGATTGGACCAGGAATTAGGAGAACTGGATTCAAAATTTATCTCTGTCATTTTCTAGCTGTTTAACTATTTGAAGTAGTCCAGGCTTTTGAGTCTCAACTTTATTGTGTGAAAAATAGGAATACTGATAATTGTCCATTTCTGACAATTAGGCAAGCCGTTTAAATTCTGTTTAAGTTCCCTCAAAACATCCACCTCTCAGAGTGAGGACCAGATGATAAAATAATTGTAAAGTGCTTAACACAATGCCTGACACAAAATCTGCTCACATGCGTGCACGAGCGCGCGCACACACACACACACACACACACACACACACACAAATTGGATATCTATATGGTTCAGTTGATAGAGTGTCAGATCTGGAGTTAGGAAGTCTCATCTTCCTGGGTTCAAAAATGGCCTGAAACACTTACTAGTTATGTGGGGAAGGGTTCTGTTTGCCTCACTTTCCACATCTGTAAAATGGGATGAAGAAGGGAATGGCAAACCACTCCAGTATCTTTGACAAGAAAACCCCAAACAGCATCACAAAGAGTCAGACATGACCAAAATGACTGAATAATGACAATAATATCTTAGTTGTTTTTATTATTATTATTATTATTATTATTATTATTATTATTATTATCAATTATTAACCCTAAAACTCAACAAAAATGAGAATGGCACTTGTAATACTTTAAATAGTGAATCACTGTATTAAAAATAGGGAGGGATGCAAAGAATAAGGAGTAATAAGGAGAATAAGAGTAAGGTAGCATAAAGCTTCATTAGTAGCTATAACAAGTATAGCTCTCTGCAGCAGAGGATTCTAGTCAAATTATGTTACAACAAATTTATAAAGCTTTTTAAATATTATATAACCTCTTAGATTTTCTGCTTTTTTTCATTTGATTTTCCCAGGAAATCTGTAAGGTAGTCAGAAGGCATAGCTTCAGTTCCATTTAACAGATGAGCAAATAAAGCCTAGGGCAAATTTATCCAAGATCACATATCATTTATCTAGTGAGATCAATTTTTCTGATTCAACTCCACAGCTTTCATTCTTTACAGTGCAATTTTTCACCCTACCAACAAAGCAAATGTTTACTATCTGTGTGACCCTGGACAAGTCATTTAGACTATCACGACCTTAGGATGAAGGAATTAAATTAGGTGGTCTCAGAGGTTCCTTGCAACACTAAATCTATAGGCCTGTGAGACTGTGTTTAATGAAATATTTTCCCCCCCTTTTGGCTACTTCAAAAAATGTTATTTGAGTTAAAAAATAAACAGTGACAAAGCCATTCTGGTTCGGATGCATCTAGCTGATGATGATCAATGGTAGTGAGATAAGCAAACAAAAGCATGGAAAATACTGTGTCTATGAGATGCTTCAGAGAAATGGAAAACTTGCAAGATAAGCATTTTGATATCTGTAGTCTAGGAAAAACCCTGAACACATCTGGGGATATGTCTATGAGATACCACACAATTACTCTTTGAGAGTTCTCCACCTCACTGTGCCTTCCTCTCTATCTCCAGGGCAAAATAAGGGGATCATTCTTTCATTCATTTGCTCAGTAACTATTAAGGACCCATTCAGTTCATGGTCTAATGGCAAGCCTTAAGGAACAAAGGAACAATAAGACAGTCTCTGTAATCAGGGAATCTTAAGACTAGTAGGAAGATATGATCTGTTTACACGCACACACACACAAACATATGCAACATATACACGCACACATATATACACATATACATATATAGACACATGCATATACATATATATATATATATATACACACACACACACATCCATAAACATACACATATACCTATAGGTGTACAATCAGAGTACTTCTCAAACCCTTTCTGGACAGTAGAGACTTTGCTAAGTGCTTGAGATACCAAGGCCAAAATGAAGCAGTCCTTGCTACTAGTTTATATTTGGTTTGAGGAGACTACATGGACACAAAGAAGTTTATACTTAATATATACAAAATGTATATGAGTTATACAATCATATAAACAAATAATAAAAAGGAAGGACGGTACTAGTAGTAGGGAAATTGGAAAAAAAAATAGAAAGTAGTACTTGAACATCTCGGTGACACAGTGGATAGCTTTCCAGGTTTGGAGAAAGGAAGAATCACCTTCCTAAGTTCAAATATGACCTCAGTCACTTACTAGCTGTGGGACTCTGGGTGAGTTACTTAGGCCTGTTTGCCTGCATTCCCCATCTGTAAAATATGCTGGGGAAGGAAATGGAAAACCACTCCAGTGTCTCTGCCAAGAAAACCCCCAATGGGGTCATGACAAATCAAACATGACTGGAAAACAACTAACCAACAACAACAAAAACTTGAACTGATTCTTGAAGGAAACTAAGGGTTTCAAAAAGAACATTTCATCCATGAAGGACAATCAAGGAAAAGCAGAGAGAAGAAACAAGGAGTGGAATGTCCTCTGTCAGTAACATTGAGAAAACTCACATTACTAGATTTCAAGAGTACAAGAAAAAAAGCCATGTGAAACAGAAAGAAAGAATGTGGCCAAGTTGTGAAGAGGTTTAAATGTCACACAGAGGACTATCTGTTTGATCCTTGAGTCAATAGGGAGCACCAGAATTTGTTGGATGGGGAGGAGACATGCCCAGACCTGTACTTTAGAAAAAATACTTTGTTTGTTGTTTGGAGGAGAGATTGGAGTGGGAAGAGATTAGAGGCAGGGAAAACTATGAAAGGACTATTATATCCTTGGTGATGAGGTGATATGTACACATATTGTGTCATATGTATACTTATGTGTCTATATATGCACATATACATGCATATGATATATATACTTATATACAGATGTACATACATATATGAATAGATGCATGTATTATGTACATATGTGTATATATACACATACACATACACATATCTATATATATACATACACACCCACACCCATACCATATATATAATAATATAATATATAAAATCAAAAGCCACAAGATTTGGCAATGGCTTAGACAGATGGTGTGACTGAATGAATATTTTGATATGACATTGAAGTTTTGAATCAAGGTGATAGTGAAGATGGTAATACGCTTTACAGTAAAAGAAATGTTTGGAAAATGAGTGGGTCTAGAGGGAAAGATAGAGTTCTCCAATATGAGTTTTCTATATGTTGAATTTGAGATGTCTATGAGACGTATACTTAGCATTATCCATTAATTGGTGATTTCAGGGAGGAATATATAAATCAAGGATTCATATGCAAGGAGATAGCCATTGAATCTAAAACAGCTGATGATATCACCAAATAAATGAGAATTGTATGAGAAAAAAAGCAGATTCTAAATCAGAAACTTTGAGCCTACTCACAATTAGGAGGTATCTGTAAGAATGTTGTGAGGGTCAAATAACACTGATTTATATCTCTTTGTAGACTGTAGAGGGCCATATAATTAGCTATTACCTATACTATAGGCAAAGTCTAAATAGTTGGTGATTTAAGGGAAGAGTAAGCACTTCTCTGAGGAGTAAGTACTTCTTAGTGTAGGGATTTGTGGGATTTTGTGAAAAAAGTAGCATGTGAATAGAGCCTTGAGGAAGAAGATTCAAAAGACACATAGATGGAGGGAGTCTATTTTGATCTCTATAAATACATGCAAAGAGAAGAGGTAGGAAGCCACTGGAGAGGAACTCCATTTTTTTTTAGAAGAAAGAAGACTGGACTAGGAAACAGGAAAGACCAGGGTCTCTTGACATTAACCAATATTTTGTACTTTATGGACCTAAGTCTTCTCATCTATAAAATGAGTGGGTAAACTAGGTGATATCTAATCTCATTTCAGAAACTAGTACTCAGTCTCTGTGACAGAAAAAAAAATCTTTATTTTGTTTTTTATTTTGGCATTTGTCTCTTGTCTTACCCTTCTTTGGGGATATATTTCACTACTTCGATGATGAAGAGGTCTCTTGAGTAATCAGCTGATGAATAAATGAATATTTAAATGTAGCTTTTTTTAATGACCACCTGCATGAAACTAACTATTATTCACTCATAATCATTGTACTATCTTCACATTTCACAATTTGCCCCCAAGTGCTTCACACACCAGAGCTCAGAACCTTAATGCTTTTTAAGCTTTCCTTTAATTTACCATTGGAAGCCTTGGTAACTAACCTTCTAATAATATCACTATCAATTCTGTTCCTAAGGAAAATGGGCATGGAGAGAAGGAGAGCAAATAGGGGAGGGGAGTGAGGGACAGCAATTTCACCTCAGTTTTCCTAAACTGAGATTGCAGAATGAACCTTCAGCTCCCCCAGGTGCCTAACAGTATAGTCCAATGCAGGAACCCTGAGTCTACCCCTTTGGGTGGGGTTGAAGACCAGGGACATCTGTGTACAGTTTAGAAAACTATACTGCTTATGTAACTTTCTGGCAAATATTTAGAATGAATAGTACTAGGTACAATAACTCAGGACAGCAAAGATGAATAATTGCTTCAATTTGAACCTGCCAAATTAGGTAGATTTGAGTAAGGTAAGTATCTTTTCTTTCAGAACCAGCCTTTGAACTCCTGTTGTCTCTTTCACCTTATTTGAAAAAAAATGACATTGGAAACACAGAGTTGTGGCTTATGCCTTAATCCAATGAATTTCTGACTTGGGGAAAACCAGGAAATCACTCAGAAGATACAGACAGGTTCAGCAGCTCAATTTCCAGTCCTGGAGTTGGGAAGAACTGGAATCTAACTGTATTTTTGACATTTGCTAGTTCTGTGACCAGTGAAAAGCCGTTTAAAGTCTTTGAGTCTCACTTTGCTCACCTGTGAACTGTATATAACAACATCTGTAGTACCCAGCCTCCTGCTTGTTGTTAAAGTCCTACCAGAATCATATATGGGGGGTGCTTTTTAAACATTGAGTGCTATATCAACGATTATTGTTTGTTCTTTCAGCAAATACTTGTTAAGTGCTTACAACAATGATAATCATTTGCATATGTGTGGTAGTTTCCAATTTTTGCAATCCTTTCTCAACACATTCTTGAGGTCAGTAGAATAAGTATTATATATCTTAGTGAGCAAACTGAGGCCCAGGATCTTGGAGGCCTTTGCTTGAGGCTCCATGTGTCGATCAGGCTTTGATTCCAACACTCCTTATTCTGAGTTCAGTGCTGCTCAGACAATCTGGTATGCCCTGTAGATAGGCATGTATTGATATTGATCCCCAATTCTATCCCCTCTCCAGCCCTCCTCAACCCTAAAGTAGAACAAGAGTAACAAAGACAAACCTATGGAGCATCTTATCAGGCACAGTGTAGACAGATATGTGCATTCGCTACTTTGTTGTTGTTGTTCAGTCGTTTCAGTCATGTCCAATTCCATATGGTGGCAAGTACATAAACTAAAACCAGACATCCAGATCCTGGCTGACTCATATGCTTTATGTCTCTTTCCCTGACCACTGAACAGAAACCCGAAAAACAGCTGATTTCTGCTTTGGTGGCTACCTTGTGAGTTTGAGAGGTGAAGAGTTCCTGAGTTGGTGCCAGGTGCACAGTGAATACTTTCTCTAAGTACAATACTTGGATTAGAAAATGAGCAACACCTGGAGAATGCTGAAACTGAAGAAGCACAATGGCCTAAGTCATGCTTTTGAGGGTTGGGCCTTGTGAGCTGCTTAAGTGGCAGATCTAAGGAGAAGGTGAAATTCAACTGAGTAAAAATTTATTAAGCACCTATTAGGTGCCAGGCATTGAGTCTCATAACATTTTCTGAACCTCCTAGAAGACCATCTTAGATGCATTGTATTATTTCAAGTTTTAAGTATTTGGTAATGTGTACCTATTACACAGTAGTAGTTTTTTGTGTTTTAAATGACTCTTTTGTGGTGGAGGTAATAACTGTCTATCATTGACATCTAATATTTATATACTGAGTACCCTTTTCAGAAGGTTATGTGGTTTAAACTCTTTAAGGGTAGTTTTTAGACATGAACTATTTAGAGCTCAGTTTTATTTAAGAGGTTTCTCCACACTCCCCTGCCCTGAAATGTGGGATCATCTGAGTCAAAGTTCCAGAAAATCCTGATGCCTCTACTCCACTTTTTTATTAGTGACAAGGGTTTTCAAGGACTGAACCAATTTTATGTGAATCCAGGCATGAGATCCCTTATATTCTTATGATCTCCTTTTTACTCCAGATTATATTTGAAAGGAACTTAGTGATTCCAATTATATAGTTAAAGAACAGGAACCGTAAGCCTGTAGATAATGCAAGACTGACAATGTCATACATTTCCTAAATGGTGGAACTGGATCTAAAATCCAATTCTTCTCATTCCTAATCCACTGCTTCCACTGCTTTCTTGCATTAAAACAGTATTATTTTGAGTGATAGAAAGAACTGCAAAAAACCAACAAGAAAACAAAAACCAACAACAAAACAAACAGTAAAAAAGCTCTGACTTTTTAGCATGTACTCAGAGAATCTCAAAGTTGGAAACTTATTGTGTTTGTGAAGTCCGAACTGTTTTCTTCTGAAAAAGAATCCCTTTGATAGAAGTCCTGAAAATTTCTATTTTTCATCCAACTTTGATATGAAGGCCTTCCAAATTGGAAAGTGAATTAAAAGGTAGATATCAGGGGCAGGTAGGTGTTGCAATGAATAGAACAATGGTCCTGGAGTCAGGAGAACCTGAGTTCAAATATGACCTTAGACATGTGACACACTAGCTGTGTGACCTTGGGCAAGACAATTAATCCCAATTGCCTTGTATTCCCTCTTTCAAAAAACAAAAACAAAATAAACCCCCAAATAGATATCAGCACAAGAGATGTGACAAGTTGGTACACAACTAAAATGAAACCACAGACTCTAGTCTTTTTCTAGTCTTTGGTCTCTAAGACTTCACATTTTAATGGGGAGATACAATATGTACCCAGATAAGTAAATACAAGAAAATCAGAAAAAGGAGAAAACATTTATAAGTGAGGGGAATAGGGAGGCCATAATAAAGGATGTAGTGGCTCAGTTCAGCCCTGAAAGAAGCTAAAGTCTCTAAAAGACAATTAAAAACAGTGAATTTCAGGTAGGCAAGAAGTGTATGTAGAGACATGGAGGCAAAAGATGAAATATTGGATTTGGGGAATAGTTATCAGGTCAGTTTGGGGCCAGGAAGAAGAAGAAGAAGAAGAAGAAGAAGAAGAAGAAGAAGAAGAAGAAGAAGAAGGAGGAGGAGGAGGAGGAGGAGGAAAAGGAGAAGGAGAAGGAGAAGGAGAGGGAGAGGGAGAGGGAGAGGGAGAGGGAGGAGCAGGAGGAGGAGGATAGGAGAAGGAAGAGGAGAACACTTGTTTAAAAAATTCAGGGGAAAATCTACCAGGATAATTGTCAAGGAGGAACATGGCAAAGTATAGGGCAAGATTCAGCTGAACTTGCCCAACATTCTCCTCTAAACGAATTTAAAATAATGTCTCATACCAAATTCTAGAGTGTCAGAGTCAACAGAAGGTCAGAGAGAGACATTTTTCCAGCCTAAGACAAAATTAGGCCTATGTACACTAGGGTGAGTATACACCTGGAGTACAACAGTAGTACCAGTAATGAACCTTGGAGGCATCTGCAATAGCAGCAGCATCAGAAGCAACAGAGTGGTTTCAGGAGTCCTTAGTCTAGAGATGGTAAGGGAACTGGGAAATTGGTTAAAAAGGGATTACAGGGAACCCTTGGCTGGCACTGAGTGCACCTGATGCTGACTGACAACCTCATTGAGCATAAGAAATTCTGGGTGACAGTTTCAAGATGGAGAAGAGTGCTTGTGATTGGTCATAAAGGAGTGGAGACCATGATCACAGGTCCTGAAACAGAAAGAGTGCTAATACTTGAGAATGCAGGAAAGTGGGGAAGTGTTCACATTTCTAGGGCCAAGAAGAGAACTAATGTTTCTGACTGTGTAACAGCAATCAGTTTAGCAGATATTTAGCACTTAGTAACTTAGGGTTAAGTATGGAAGGTGTGAGCCCACTGTTGAGAGAGTGTAAATTCCCCTATTGACTGTGAAAGAAGGGGACTGGCTGAGACAAGAGGCCAGTGTGTATATATAAGCAAGAATTTCAGAGACAGACCGAATTGGAATTTTCACATTGGAGGAAGCAGGATTGTCTCAGCATCTGGGAGCTGGGCTCTGGTCTGAAGGAGTGAGATGGAATTTGAGAGAGAGAGAGAAAGAGAGAGAGAGAGAAAGAGAAAGAAAGTATCTCCCAGCATTTGGAAGCTGACTGAGAAGTGACATGGAGTTTTCCTGAGACCAGAATCTGGTGAAGGCCACCCAGAAGGCCAATATTTCTTCTGTGTCCTAGGGCCAGCTGAACTGCTGGAGGACTGAAGAAGCATGACCAAGATAAAACTTTGTTTGTTCATGGCCTGGCTGATCATTGAGTTCCAGGCAAGATAAGTGGTGAAGGGTTTGAGAAGTGTTGGACCCTGTGAACTTTATTTTGTGCCAGGGACTGCCCTGAGGACTGGACAAAGACCTAGGAGCTATCTGCCTCTGAGGACTGGACAAGGACCTGGCAGCTGTCTCCTTCTGAATCCAGGTGACTGGTGGATTCAGGAGAGAGCTGGGACCATGGAAGGGGTTCCAGCAAATCAGAGACACCACCCAGAGTCAAGATGAAGAAAAGGCCTCCCCTTGGAAGAAACTGAGGTTTGATGGACACCAAGGGATGAAGGGTTTGTGTGGTTTTCTAATGACTGTACTAGTGATTAATGATATTTAGTAATTGTGAATCTAGATTAGTGAGTGATTAATTAATAGTTGCCACATGAGTGGAAGTTTGATTATTGTATTATGAATTGATTGAATGATTAAGTGGGAAGGGTTTCCCCCTTAGGGAAACCAGATGATTATTCTTTTATTCCTTGTTCTAAATATTGTGGTCACCATAGTAAAAACTGTGACCATTCTAATGTTAAGATGTTATGAACACCATATTGTGATTTTCTGTGATAAAATGTAATGTTGTGAATATTATATTGTGAATGTTGGCCTTGATTTGTAATGGAATAGAGTGTTCAATATTACTGTGTAATCTGACCCTTAAAAGCTGTTCACAGTAGTGTTCTTTTGGGAATCTGCTGGTACATGGCATTACATACTGCAGGAGATCAGGGGCCCTTCCTAGGTAAAGATCAGAGAACAGACCAGGACAGCAATGACCAAACCTCTCCAAGAATATACCAGTTTTGAAGAACCAAAAACTTGCAGAATCCTAGAACTAGCTTTGAAAATGACAGCACAAAAAAGTTTGAAGTTTTTTTACAGTTGCTCCCAGTAAGCTTTTCCCAGTAAGCAAAGCTCAAATTTAATATATATAGTGCAAGATTAAGAAATAGGCTGGGAAAATGAGGAAACAACAATAGCAACCACAGCAACAGCAGCAATAACAACATCAAAATTTTATCATAAAAGCAACTATAGTGACAATGAAGAACAAGGCACAAATTCAGAAAATAGCAGTGTGAAAATAAATACAAGCAAAGTGTCAAAGAAAATTGCTGATTATATAGAAGCTAAACAAGAATTCCAAGAAGGGTTAAACAAAGGGATGAGTGGTAGAAAAAACTGGGCAAAGAAATGAGAGTGATGCAAGAAAATAATGAAAAATGAGCCAATAATTTGGTGAAAAAAGGAGGGTGGGCATAAAATGCTAAAGAAAATATCTTAAAACACAGAATTTGCCAAATGGAAAAAGTGGCAAATGTAATGTTAATGGAATCAGAAGATCTTCCATGTCCCTTTGTATTGGCAAATAAGCAGGTACTTAGCACCTTGTTTCAAGTTAACACCTTGTTTAAGCTATTTAATTAACACAGAAGTAGTTAACGCCTTGAGAGGGAGTTGCTGATGTAAGAGGAGGGGGCAAAACAGGGAGGAGTTATACTGTATATAAGAAAGAGAACCATCAGGACAGTGAGATTTTCTCTCAGTGAGCACCTGGAGGCTGCAACTTTTTGCTGAGACCCTCCTTCTGCAACTTTTGCCAAGAACTTCCAAGAACCAGGATAAGGAGCTACCATAAGTGAGAGAAGGATCCCTGCTTGAGGGAGCCTGTTCTATTGTGAAGGCTTGAGAATGTGGGTGTTCACTACATTAACCATGTGTATCAACTTCATGACTACTGTTATGACTTTGTCTTGCTGGTTCTTGGACTTGGTTTTCTGGTATTTAAATAAAGACTTTCGTTCTGCCCTCCTTGTGGGGAGTTTGCTACATTTTGTGATTCACAACTATACCAGCTTATTCATAACCACCGTAGGTGTTATGAATATTGCATTATTGTTACAGCACAAAAATTCACTGAAATAACTCCTTTAAAAGCAGAATAGGCCAAATGGAAAAAAGCAGTACAAAAATTAACCAAAGAAAATAACTTCTTAAAAAATAGAATTCACCAAATGACCAAAGAGGCAAAAAAGCTCAATGAAGTAAAGAATTCCTTAATAATTAGATTGTTGGGGGTAGAGCCAAGATGGCAGTGAAGAAGCAACAAGGTTCTGTAGCTCCCACATAACTAACTCAAATGCCCATAAAATATGACCCTAAGCAAATTTTAGGCCTCCAAAACTCACAACAGAAAAAAACACATCTCCCAGTGAAGGCAGCTCGGAAGAAAGGGCTCATTGCAGTGTGCTGGGAGCCAAAACCAGCCCATCCTGAAACTGAGGCCAGGATGAGCTGTAACTGGAACCTTCAGGAGAGTGGATCAGTGGTTGCTGTAGCATTTTTCAGAATTATCAAGCCATCAGAAACAAGGACTAAGTGAAAGGTCAGTGGAGCTCAGCTAAATCTGGGGGAGAAAAGCAGTCTGGCCTAACTACCTCCAGGACATGAAAGCAGCAGAAGCAGGGAAGCTGCCTCCACGAGGCTGCTTCAGAGCTCCCGGCCTGCAGACTGCAGGGGGACCAAGCAATTGTTCACAGGCTAAGTGCTCCTGTGTTAAGCAGCCTATATCTGGATCATGGTCTTGTGTGGTGGTCCTGGGTTTCATTTTCAATGAGCCAAAGCTACTTGGGGCTACAGCAGCCTCCCAATAGCTCTGGCAGCTGAAAACCTCCAGTGATTTGGGACAGAGCTTTCCCCTCTGTAAACAGAGTTCCACAGAGCTAAAAAAAATCAAGTTATTCACTGGCAATATAAATCATCAAAGGAATCAAAGTAATAACAGCAATTGAACTCTAGAATCCTTTTTTGGGGACAAAATAAATCAAAACACAGAATGGGAGGAAGACAGCCCAGTCAGAACTCCTGTACCAAAAGCTTCTAAGAAACGTGTATACTGCCTATAAGCCATAGATGAGCTTAAGAAGGATTCTGAAAACCAAATAAGTGGAGGAACAATTGGGAAGAGAAATGAGACATGATGCAAGAAAATCATGAAAAGAGAGTTAACAACCTGACTGAAGAAAATAACTCCTTAAAAATAGATTAACCCAAATGGAAAAGAGTCCCAAAAAGCCAATGAGGAGAAGAATGCCTTAAAAAGTGGAATTTCCCAGAAGGAAAAAGAATCTCAAAAGCTTTCTGAAGAAAATAATTCCTTCAGAATTAGAGTGGAGGAAATGGAAGCAAAGGACTTTAACAGAAATCAAGATACTATTAAATAGATCAAAACAAATGAAAAAATAGAAGGCAATGTGAAATATCTCATTGGAACAACCACTAACCTGGAAAATAGACCCAGGAGAGATCATTTAAATATTGTTGGACTCCCTGAAAGCCAGGACAAAAAAAGAGCCTAGAAATTATCCTTCAAGAAATTCTCAAGGAAAATTGAGGAGAAATAGAATAGGGTAAAGTATCTTATATAAAGCTGTTACAATGGAGGGGAAGAACAGGAAGGTGAAAGGAAATGGGTCAACAGTACTTTCACTGAATTTGGCTTAAAAAGCAGAGGGAAGGGAATAAGAGAAGGGATTATATAAGGGAGGACAGATTGGGGGAGAGGGTAGTTAGAAGTACATACTTTAGAAAAAGGACAGCATCAAAGGAGAAAATAGAGTAAGTGGGGGATAGGATAGGATGGAGGGAAATACAGTTAGTCGCTCACACTATATCTACTATGGAAATGTTTTGCATAACTACACATGCACAACCTGTATTGAATTGCTTATCTTTCCAGTGGGTGTGGCTGAAGAGGAAAGAATCAGAAAATCAACATTTTAAAAACAAATGTTACTTTTTTTAAACATGCAACTGGGAAATAAGATATACAGGCATGGGGGTATAAAAATCCATCTTGCCCTATTAGAAAGTTAAAGAAGGGATGGGGGAGGATATAAGATAGCAGATTGGGGGACGGGGTACTCAGGGTAGGGTTAGGGGAAAAACAGGGACAAAATTTGTAACTGAAAATCTTGTGGAAATGAATGTTGTAAACTAAAAATAAACAAATAAAAAACATTTAAAAATAGATTGTTCAAGAGGAGGTTAATGACTCCATGAGATTTTAGGAAACAGTAAAACAAAATAAAAATAATGAAAAAAATAGAAGGAAACACGAAATATCTCATTAGATAAAACAACTGACCTAAACATAGACCAAGAAGAAAAAATAAAATTTTTTGGACTACCTGGAAGCCATAATCCAAAAAAGAGCTATATCATAGTTCAATAAATTATCAAGGGAAACTGTCCCTAAATCTTAGATATCTATCTTCAAAATAGAAATGGAAAGAATCCACCAATGACTTTCTGAAAGAGATGCAAAAGGAAAACTCTCATGAATATTAAATATAAATTGTAGAGCTTCTAGGTAAAGGAGAAATATTGCAAGTAGTCATAAAAAGATAAAATAAATTGCATAATATAAAATCAAGCAGCTTCCATGTTAATGGATTAGAGGGCTTGAGATATGATATTCCACAGGTCAAAGAAGCTAGGAATACAACCAAGAATAACCTAACACATAAATCTGAGTATCATTCTTCAGGGGTAAAAATGTTTATTTAATGAAAAAGAGCACTTTCAAGCATTTCTGATGAAAAGACTAGAGCTGAATAGAAATTTTACATTCAAACAGAAGACTCAAGAGAAGCATAAATAGGTAAATATAAAGAGTAATCTTATGGGATTCAATGGAGTTAAACTGTTTCTATTCCTATATGAGAAGAGGAGGCCTGCAACTACAAAGAACTTTATTATTACTAGGGATATTAGAAGGTATCTGCACAGAGGGCATAAATGTGTGAGTTGATTATGTTGGGATGATCTCCTAAAAATATGAAAGAGTGAGAAAGAGAGATGTATAAATTGAAGTTTCTGTGGAAACAAAGTCAATGTAACCAAGATTAAGAGGGAAGAGGAAAACTGGGAAATAATTTTTTACAATCAGTGTCTCCAATAAAGGCCTTATTTCTAAAATATACAAAGAATCTATAAGAATACAAGTCTTTCCCCAATTGATAAATGGTCAAATGATATTAACAGACAGTTTTCAGGGGAAGAAATTAAAAATATCTATAAGCATGTGAAAAATGCTCTAAATCACTAGTGATTAGAGAATTGGAAATCAAAACAACTCTAAGGTACCACATCTCACTGGTCAGATTGGCTAATATGACAAAACAGAAAAATGACAAATGCTAGAGAGGATGTGGAAAATTGGAACACTAATGCATGGTAGAACTGTGAACTGATTCAACCACTCTGGAGAGCAATCTGGAACTCTGCCCAAAAGGCTACAAATAAGTACATAGCCTTTGACCCAGCAATACCACTTCTAGGGTTGTATCCCAAAGAGATCATAGAAGCAGGAGGAAGACCCATATGTATAAAAATATTTGTAGCAGCTCTTTTTGTAATGGAAAAGAATTGGAGGGCGCAGAGCCAAGATGGCAGCATAGAAGCAGCAAAGGACCACAGCTCCCACACAAATACGCTAAAAACTCATAAAATGGAACTCTAAACAGATTTTCAAGCTCCAAAACTCTCCAAAAGACAGAAAGCACATCTGTTGCTACAGGCAGCTCAGCAGGTGGGGCTCTTCACAGCAGTCTGGGAGCCCCGGCCAAAACCCCAGCCAGCTCAGGCCCCAGGTCATTGGGCGGGGAGCCCCGTCTACAGGAGAGCAGGTCGGCTGCACTGGAGGCACAGTTACCATATTTATCAGGCCAGAAGAAAAAAAGGCTAAGAGAAAGGTCAGTGGATTTTGCTAACTCGGAAGGAGAAAAGGGGGTCCGGCCAAACTTCTCCCAGGGCAAGGAAGCAGTGGGAGGCGGCTGTGGCAGCAGGAATGGCTGAAAGCAGTAGCGGCCTCGACTAGGCTGCTTCAGAGCCCTCAGCCTGAAGATAGCAGGGAGGCTGAAGCAATTGATCAGGGCCAAGGGCTCTTGTGTTGAGCGGCCTGGATCTGGATCATGGTCATGAGTGGTGGTCCTGGGGTGCGCTTTCAGTGAGCCAAAGCTGGGGGGGGGGGCTGCAGC
>CM053596.1:91134520-91149667 GCA_028646575.1 Pseudocheirus occidentalis | reverse complement strand
GCCTTTTAGAATTATTGTGCTTGTTGTGGTTATTAATCTCCTGGCTTGGTTTTGTTAGCTCTGTAACAGTTAATAAAATGACTTCTAATGTTTCTTTGGTGTTTTTGTAGTATTTAGAGAGAAATATTATTTTTTTATATTAATATGTTATAAGTTCCTCAGCTGGGTTGGTCTCCATGTCATTAACACTACCACTACCTTCTTCTCCTTTTCCTTTCCTGTCCTCTCCTGTCCTCTCCTTAACTCTTTCTCCTTCCCTCTCCTCATTTCCCCTTCCTTCTCACTCCCTCCCTCCCACATCTCTCTCTCATCTACCTTCCTCAAAATATGAGTACCTGGTTGACAGTCTTCTTTTCCGTTACAAAATTCATGCTAATACTTGAGGATATATATATATATATAATATTCCACACAATATCCTCTTCTAGTTCATCAACTTGCCCAACTCCCATAACCTCTATCTTCACTTGACTCTTGTCTACCTTTAGTAAGAGGTATAACCTTATTTTCACCAGCATCAACCAGGTTTTAGAACACTGGGATTGTTTCTTCCAATATAAGCTCCTGTCTTTTCATTTCTCCAATGCAATCTCCTCCTAAGTTGAGTCTTCATCTTTGTGGAGGCCTATAGGAACTATACCCCAACATGCTTTACAACCAATCCTACTGTCCTTTCACCTTTTTCCCTTCATAGTCATAGGCTTATAGAATCCTAAATCATAGATTGAGAGATACAACGGACCTCAGAGGGCATCTATTCCAGGCTACCTCTTTTTCAGAAGGGGAAATTGAAGTCCAGAGATGTTAAATAACTTGTAAAACATCATATGAATAGTAAGTTTGAGATATGGATTTAGAATGAGGGCCCCTGACTCAAAAGATAGTGCTATGATACCTTACTCAGCCAGAATATTGAATCTTAGTATTATACTCTAGATAAACTAATACTTAGCATACCAGATATTAGTATTCTCTCCTAGAAGTTATTTTGCATTACTTTTTAATACATACTATATTTATTTATTTGGATACATGTCACATACAGATATATAAAATGAAATTCTCTAGTGAAAGCACTTTTTTATATAATATTTGAAAATTTTCTATGCATAAAAAGTAGGTGCTTTCGTAGTATTTCTTTTAAATAAAGAGGAATGATACATAAAGCCCCATGAACAGCACAAGAAATGCAAAGATAATTACATTTACACCACTTTGGGCACATCATTTCTTTTTCCTAGTCTTTAATTACGTCTTTAGTAAAATAATGATCCAAGTACTAGATGATCTCCAAGATGGCTTCAAACTACAAATTCTAAGAACAATTAAAATACCTCTGCAAAAAGGAGTATTTAAAGGACTGTCTTGTGAAAGTAGGATTAAAATTCTTTTTGGATAAAAATTACAGGACAAGAAGAGATTCTATGAATTTTGTGAAATTGTTGATTTGATGTAAGGAAAATTAAACACATTGGCTAAGTTGACAAAACAGGAAAATGACAAATGCTGGAGAGGATGTGGAAAAATTAGAATACTAATGCATTGTTAGTGGAGTTGTGAACTGAGTCAACCATTCTGGAGAGCAACCTGGAACTATGTCAAAAGGGTTACAAATAATTGCATACTCTTTGACCCAGTAATATCACTTCTGGGGTTGTATCCAAAAGAGATCAGAGAAGTGGGAGGAAGACCCACATGTACAAAAAGATTTATTGCAGCTCTCTTTGTGGTGGCAAAAAATTGGAAAACAAGGGGATGCTCATCAATTGGGGAATGACTAAACAAGTTGTGGTACATGAATGTAATGGAATACCACTGTGCTCTAAGAAATGAGGAGAAGATGGACTCCATATTTACCTGGAGAGTCTTATACAAACTGATGCTAAGTGAGAAGAGTAGAACCAGAATAAATTTGTACACAATGATAGACAGCATATGTGTGATGATCAACTTAGGTAAACTGGACTTTTTTCAGCAATGCAAAGTCATAAAACAACTCTAAAAAACTCAGGATGGAATGACATGTCTACATTCAGGGAAAGATCTAGAAAGAAAAGAGTTTAAATGGAAACTAAAGCAAACTACATGTTCACTTTCTTTTCCGTGTTTGGTTCTGTTTCCTCTTTCCCATTCTCTATTACATTGGTTAAAACCCTTCTACACAACCAGACAAACGTCCAGTGTAAAAGTATTAGCAGATCCTATACTTCACTGCAAACTGCCATGGGGTGGGGAGGGGAGAAAATTTGAAACTCAAGGTATTGTGGAACTGTATATTGTAAAGTAAAAGTAAATAAACAAATCAATTAAAACAATAAAAAGGAACAGCAAAAAACAAAGAAAAAGAAAGAAATTTAAAACACATTTCTAGCAATCATAAGTGGGTAATAATGGATAGATTCTTTGATAGGAAGCTGATCACTCCTCATTGATGGCTTTTCATCACAGGCTACATGATCATGTGGGCGAGGGAGGGATGCTGTGGAAAAGATTTTTGTCCATATACAGATTGGACAAGATGGGCTCTGAGGTAGTCACAACTCTCAGATTCTATGATTCTGCATTTGGGATCTGTCAGATGTCCCAGTTGGTCCCAAGTTAGACCATCTCCATAAATGTCTAATTTAAAGAAATCTCCAAGGAATGCAGACAATGTGATGTAGTGATAGCAAAAAAATGACATTAAATATATTTTATTCTATTATTTTTTTCAGGAAATATGATTTAAAATACCTGCCGTCAACACTGATCCACAACCATAAAAAACATCTGCTTCTGGAAGGCTTAGCTGACATATGAGACTGAAATTGTGGGTCTTAAAAATATTCTGATATAAAATAAGCCCTGGTGTGACCATTGGTTTCTAATGAGCAGGTAGATCTAATCCTCAATAGTGACAGGGCCACACAATCTGTATAACACTATCTCAAACAGCTGGTCCTAATGAGTACTTTCTAAAGGACTCATGGCTAAAAGGAAGATGAGATCCTTCAGAAAATAAGTAAACATAAATTCATAAAAATTGAGAAAAATCCTTTCATTAGAGAAATTAATACTCAGTCTTTTTTTTCTTTAATATCCTTCATACTCTGTGAAATTAACTTTGATGGCTTAGATAATAATGTTTACTGTTCCACCATGTCTGACTTTTTCTGACCCCACTTGGGGTTTTCTTGCAAGGATACTTGCATTGTTCACAATTTCTTTCTCTAGTTTATTTTACAGGAAACTGAAAAAAAAAACAGCGTTAAATGACTTGTTCACTATTACACAATGTCTGGAAACAGATCTGAACTCAGTTCTTCCTGACTCCATACCTGGTGCTCTATTTACTGTACCACCCACCTGTCTGGTAGGTAGGTGGTGCAACACACAGGGCAGTGGGCTACGTATCAGGAAGAATCAGCTTTAAGGGTTCAAATCTGGCCTCAGACACAACTAGACAATAATAGTTAACATTTATATAGAATTTACTATTGTGCTAGGAACTGTACTAAGTGATTTATAATTATTTTATTTGATCCTCACATCAACCCTGTGTTGTAGGTGCCATTGTGAGCTCATCTTACAAATGAGGAAACTGAATCAAATAGGATTAAATGACTCGCCCGTGGTCAAACAGCTAGTAAGGCTCTGAGGCTGTATTTTAACTCAGGTTTTCCTAACTCCAGGACCAACACTCCATTCACTCTGCCATCTAGTTTCCTTTGAATCAAATAACATAGAGCCTTTGATGTTTCCCTTGTTCTCAAGTAGCTTACAACCTAATAGAAAAGATGAGATCAGATAGATAAGTAGATCGATAGATTGATAGACAGACAGACAGACAGACAGATAGATAGACAGACAGATAGATAATACACAGATGGATGGATGGATACATATGGATATGGATAAGATATAATTATAAATATGTTCATCCATCTTATCCATTCATCCATCTATCTATCCATCTATGGTACAAATGAGGAGGTAGTATGTGGACTAGACCTCAAATGAGAGGGAGGCATTGAAATGCATGGAATTGGAAGGAGTGGGGAGAGTCCATTCTTGCTACAAGAGGTGACTTACTTTAAGGAAAGGAGACCAGAAAGGTAAGGACATAGACAATGTTATTTATAGGATAGAATAGGATATAGATTTCAAAAAAAGTAAGTAATGTAACATAAACCTGAAAAATTCAGCTAGTATCCAGTTGGGGAAGATTTTAAATATTAGCATGCTGTCCTTGTTCATGGAATACTGGTGAGTTATTGAAGGTTTTCAATTGGAGAAGTTCCATGTTCAAAGTAGTGTGTTCAGGAAGCTTTGCTCAAGCAGTAGTATGAGTATGATTTTGTGAAGGAAGGAGTCCATGCTGGAAAGATTAGTTGGGAAACTATACCAATAAATGATGACAGGAGAGATGAAGATTTGAACTAGCATGAAAGTAGCAGGGCAGAAAATAAAAGAGGTTGTAAAGGTTATTGATGTAGATTGGACAAGATCTGACAGATTATTGCATGCTATAGAAGAATAAAGAGAGAGACAAATCCAACATAACTAAAATTGGAAGAAAGGAAATGATATCATTTAGAGATGGGGTGTTTGGAAAGAAAGGAGTAGTTCAAATATAGAAGGTTGGATTAGTTGATTCCACTGAAATACAGGGTTGATCTGAGCTGAGTTTTCAGTCCCCTTTCCCTCAGGCCCAATGCAATCCCCTGAATAGGCCAATTTTTCGTGGGGTTGCTCCTCTTCGCTTTCCTCTTTTCCTTAATGTAGCTGGGCAGAATTAGCCTCTACTGCCTCAAGTAGGTTAGGAGGAGGGAGCAGGAAAACTTAATGCTAATCAGGGTGAGAAGGAGATAGGGGTGGTAACTTAGAGCCATGACCCTAGCACAATTGTGTGATTTAGCTTTTACTCAATCCCTACGGATATTAGAACTGGGAAAATGATCTCTTTAATATTAACTTTCTCTGGTATTTATTTGGAAGATATTTGTCTTGCTTGGTGTTTTTCTAAAGCTGATAATTTAGAACCATTGTCTGAGGGCTGAAATCATGAAGATTTTTGCAGGGAGTGACTAATGTACCATCTTGTTGCTGTTCAGTCATTTCAGGCATGTCTGACTTTTTCATGGCCCCATTTGGGGTTTTCTTGGTAAGGAAACTGGAGTGATTTGCCACTTCCTTCTTCAGCTTAATTTACAGATGAAGAAACTGAGGCAAACAGGGTTAAATGACTTGCTCAGGATCATATAGCTAGTAAGTGTCTGAGGCCAGAATTGAATTCTGGGAGATGAGTCCTTGTGACTCCAGGCATGGCACTCTATCCACTTTGTCACCTATCTGTCCCTACTCTTGCTAGAAAAGAATTCTTTGCCGAATATTACAGTCCTAGTATGAGCTATGATGCCTTCCATTTTAGCCATTAACTGTCCTTTTACCAGCATCCTCCTAATCCTCTAGTTCCTTCTGAGAAGGAGTATAGGGCAATGGAAAGGCAACCTGAAATTTGGAGGTATCTAGCAATGGCACTTAGTTCTGTGACCATTAACATGTGCAATCTCTTGACCTCATCATATGCTTCCTCATCTATGGAATGGGTATAATAATCCTGGGACTAGGATCATAATGCAGCTGATAGTGGTGTGGTTGGCAGACCACTGAGCCTGTAGTCAGGTAGACATGCGTTCAAAACTGGCCTCAGATACTTACTAGCTGTGTATTCCTGGGCAAGTCACTTAATCACTGATGCCTCAGTTTTCTTGCCTGCATAATGGGGATAATAAAATACTTCCCTCATAGGATTACTATGAAATATTATCTCATCTGCTTGGCATTAGTGCCTAGCACAGAGTAGGTGCTATAAAAATATTTATTCCTTTCAATACTGACTGCACCATAATGTGATGAGGAAAATGCTTTGTGAATATAATATTTGAAGAAAAGCCTGAAATGGAAGTAGGAATTGGTATTATTTCTATAATCAACTAGGTACTTTTTGCAAAGTTACAATGTACAATAGAAGCTTGGGAATCGGAGGGACCTCAAGCAGATATTCCTATGATACCAATAACAGACCTTCAACGTATCTGCTCTGTGAAGTTAGATTTCATCTTCTTGTCATGTTTTAATAGTCCCCCACAACGACTTCCCCAGGTATTTGATCCTTGAGGGGGAAAAAGAGCCCCAAATCTTTCCTTTCTTTTTGCTTCTACAAAATGTCTTGTTGTTCTTGAGCAGGTTTTCAGTCATCTGACTCTTGGTGAATCTCATTTGAAGATTTCGTGGCAGAGATACTAGAGTGATTTGTCATTTCCTTCTACAGCCCATTTTACAGCCAAGGAAACTGAGGCAAACAGCATTAAGTGACTTACTGTAGGGTTAACTGAATATGAAGATCTTACCTGTCCATTAATAGGCCTATATGACCATATGTGTTCCCTTTTTCTCCTTGGAACAGGGGCCTTGTTCCAAGGTTTAGATGTACACAGGTATTTTAGCTCTCCAGTCATGGATGTTTTGCCCCTTTGAACTCTAGTCCAGTTCAGAGCTGCTATACATCCCATGCCAAGTCACATAGTCAGCTAGGCATGCAGGCTCTCATGCTTTTTGGTTTTGAGCACATGGGCTTTCATGCCTTTCTGTGCTGAACCAATCAGGTGCCTAGTCTTTGTTTGAAAGCTATACATACATACTAGAAGATTAATATTGGTGACTGGAACTTTCTAGCAGCACAGAACGCCTTAGGAGAGGGAACTTGCTTGAGAGGCATTGGCCCACTAGAAGGATGCTAAGCTCAAGACCTTTTCTGAGTAACTATTATCAAGGAGTTTCCTGGCTGTAAACAGAGATGGAAGTGTTCTCTGGGCTGGTAATGTGTATAAATATTTTTGTTGCCCTCTTGAGCTTTGCTTTTCTGTATTCCATAGTGATGTTTTGTCTGGTATTAGTGTACAGAATAAATGTTATACTGGTTCAATTTTGAGTGAAGAGTACTTATTATATCTTGTAATTCAATTCTTAAAATATATTTACATATTCATAGCAGCTGCTCATATCCCATTGGTGATACATATATCTAAGATAACATAGCTAGTTAAGTATTTGAGACCATATTTGAAGCCAGAAAATTCCAGCACTTGATTATAGCACTCTGTCCATAGCAACATGTACTACACCATGAAACTAGGATCATAATAAATGACAAGGCCAATGTCTGACAAAGGCAGTTAGAAAGAAAGGAATATCATTACTGATATCATTACTCTGAGTCCCAGAGAGAAGAATTAGATAAATTAATCATAGATGAAAAGAGGCAGTGTCAGTTTTAAAGCAAAAACTCAAGTCAACATAGCAAAACAAAAATACCTCCACTACAATTAGAGACAGGGTTTCGTCAGGAGATTGTGGGTTTCGTATCACTAGAGTTCTGCAAGCAAATACTAGATGGGCCACTTGCTGAAATGCTATAAAAAGGGCTATTTTTGAGATAAAGGTTGGAATAGTGCTTCTTAAACTGTGGGCTCACAAGTCACAGTTTAGAATGCATGATTACAAGTGGAAAAAAGTTTAGGAAGCTCTGGACTAGAAGAGTTATAAGAATCTCTACATCTGTGGATGAGGCTTCAGGCTTACTTTGTTCAGCTTTAGAGAACAGTGGGATGCACACAGTGGATAGAACACTAGGCTTGCAATCAGGAAGATGGCTTTCTGAGTTCAAATCCTACCTCAGATTAGCTGTTTGAACCTGTGTGCCTCAGTTTTCTCACTCACAAAATGAACTGAAGGAGGAAATAGCAAACCAACCAAGTATCTTTGCCAAGAAGACCCCCATGGGGTCATAAAGAGTCAAACATGACTGAAGCTACACAGCAATTATGAGAGGTTTATTGTGAATGCAATCTAATGGAAAGAGTCCTAAATTTAGGGACACCCTTTAGGGTCACTCTTCCTGAGGGATCTAAAAAAAGAATTAGCATCTTTGAGCTCCATTTGTATTATCGGTAGAATGACAGGCTTCAACTAAAAGATACACATGATCCCTTCCATATATAAGTATATGATCTTAAATCAGGCCTGAACAATTTGTGGCCCATGGGCTGTAAGGGATGTTTTCCTCTACATTTTTATAGGCTGCCTGAAATCTTTGGCATGCCACAGATTGTGTAGGCCTGTCTTAAATTAGAGTGATTCTCAAGATAAGGGGAAAACTTAAAGCAATTTAGCTGTCAAGGAGGAGAACTGATTCCCTTATAAAGTATGGTGGTTTACATCACTGGAGGTATATAAACAAAAACCTTATGACTATTTATAAGGATCACAGGATTAAAGAACCTTGTAAAGATCATCCACATGTCAGTTTGGGCTATATGATCTCTCAGCCTGGGGTTCTACATTTCCAAATTTAGGTTCAAAGATTCTCTAAGACCAGGTTTGTGGGTCCTCAGTGAAACAGTACAGGATACACATTAACATCCAGCAATTTAGTTCTGAGACTGAAGTGGCAATGTGATCAATTAAAGGGAAGAAGAAAACCTGGACTATTTTTGGTGTTTACTTGTTATTTTCTCCAAGAGTTCTTCATTGACTTGACTTTAATTAAGTCTTCCTTAAGCCTGAGAGGTCTGGAAAGCAAAGCAAGTGTGGGTGCCAAGTGGGAATTTGCCAAGTACTCATGGATCTATTTTTTTAAGAATTTTTTTTTCAGAGCAGACATTGATTACATGGTTTATCTTGATACAAGACTCATATCCTTTCTAGCTGGTCTCTTATAAGATGGTAGCTTCCTGTTGATGGTAGGGTCTGTGCAATTTTAAGAAGCTGTGGGGTTTCAAGAGTGGTGTGTATGAAAATAATCAGCATGGATAAAGGCATGGAGGTAGGAAAGCACCACTGTGCTAAGGCAATAGTGAGTAGTGCAGTCTGGGTGCAGAAATATGCTGATGGGACCAGCGTGAGATAAGACAAGAATGGAAAACTAGGGCTAAGTACTTGACATTTACCCAGAATGTCAAGGTTCAGATAAGACTTTTAACTCTTGTTGAAACATTAAGAGGAGATGATGATGAGGTCGAAGGAGCTGGGTCAATTTTCAGTAGTGGATTTAAGGAAGGGTATTGAAAATAACTAAATTACTGGAAAGAACAATTTTGCCTTTGGGGTTAAGATGTTTTTGTATAATATACATAATGTTATTTCATTCTAACAACAGTGCTATGAAGCATGCACTAGAGATATTACCTCTGTTTTGTTGATGAGAGAACTGAGGCTCAGGGAGTTTCAGTGACCTATCCATGGCCAGACAGTCAGTAACAGAAGCAGGAATCAACCCCTAATTTCTTCATGGTCAGTTCTCTGTCCATCACATAGTATTCAATATAGTAGGCAATTGAGAGCCTATATTTTAGAGAAAGCAAGGGATATTACCTTAACTTTAGGGTTTTGATTAGAACATGTGACAGTGGTCAGATGGAATGGAGGGGTGTAATGCCATGCACAAGCAGCTTCCCAAAATGATGCTACTGTGAACAGCTCTTAAGGTTCTGATTACACAATATAGTAAACACTCTATACAAGAACAAATCAAAGGAAAACATTCACAACAAATCAAGATACAGTATTCACAACATTACATCTTATCACAGAAAATCATAATATAGTGTTCACAACAGCTTATCATTAAAATGGCCACATAGTTTTCGCCAAAGTGGTCACAGTATTCAGAACAGCAGTTTTCAACCTGTGGGTCATGACCCCTTTGGGGGGGGTTGAATGTTCACAGGGGTCACCTAAGACCAAGGGAAAACATATATTTCCCATTTTCTTAGGAACTGAGATACCACTCCTCTGTCTCTAGGCGGGTCCACCCACAGGCAGATACACCCACATATGAGTATTAAAGGGTTGAGGCATTAATAGAACAAAGAACAAAAGAACAATCATCTGGTGTCCTTCAGGAGGTTTGCCTCCTTTCTTAGTCATTCAATCATCTCAGAATACAAGTCAGTCTTCCACTCATGGACCAACTAGGTTGACTTAATCAGTCACTTATTTAGCAATCAGTAACTAAGTAATGCTAATCACTAAAGTAATTACCATTACAAGGGGTAAAACAGAAGGCAGAGAGAACATTGAGAAACATATAGCTATAGTCTGAGGGAGAGAATGAACTAAATTGAGTGCAGTGGGAATGTAGAGATCTCTTGATGTTGTGGACAAGGCATGGAGTTGGATTGAAGAGAATTTCAGTTCAAATCCCATCCTAGACACTTACTATTTATGGGACTCTGATAAATAATTTAATATATCTCTTCCCCAGGTTCCTTATCTGTAAAATAGAGGTGGATGTTGAATTAGATAATTATTAAGATTCTGTGAGTTCTAAATCTATGATCCAATTGAAAATGGGTGAAAAAATGTAAAAAAAAAGCTTTCAGAATTCAGGAAATATTTGACTATCAAATTATTACCAGTAAGTTAGTCAATAAACATTTATTAAATGCTCACTAGGTTCCAGACACTGTGGTAAGCACTGGAGATCCAAAGAAAGGGACAGAATTGTTCAGTGGCTCACATCTAGATCAATGATGAAGTAATGAAAAAAACACTTATTACATATTTTCCAAGTAGTAGAAAGTAAAGAATTAGGGATCTGAATAAAAGAAATGAGGCATGCCTTTCTCTAAAGGAGTTCACATTTTAATTGGGGGAAGATAACTCATATAGGACGCCCTTGCAAATGGAAAGGTCCAGAAAACCTTTGAATAGTGGTAGAGAAGATATTAAGTTTTGATAGATGTCAAGATAAAGTGGGAAGATTGACTCATCTAAGTGGTATGAAAAACTCATGTCTGATACCCAGAAATTTGGATGTGGAGGGACCTGAACTACCCCCACTGGGGAGGGTTATGCGGCCTGAGATGATTCCAACATTTTACAAGTGAGTGGTTATAAAGATGGTAGCAATCATAAACAGACAACGGGGAGGAAAAACAGGTCTGCACCTTGAGTGATCGTCTAGAGAAGCAGAAATCACCTATATGCAATACCTATTCTGCTGTACCCCCTACTAATGAGTGGTTTCTGATGAGAATAATATTTGGGTACAGAAGTGAGACTGGCTGAATAAGAAACAAAATCTATTATAAATGAGGTGATCACCTTCATTACTACAGAGAATTTGATTTGAGATTCCTTGTGCCTATCTTGCCCAATTATGAGGTGATGGAACAAAGAGTAACACAGTGCAGGGAACAGCCAACTTATCTAAATGATAATGACAATAATTACTGGCCTGGAGAAAATCTTTTAGTTCAACTAAAATATTTGGCAAACATCATTGGAAGGATTTGTATGGGGTTAGCAGTTTTCTTAGCAGTAAAGGGTCCTTATCAGGAATAACATGGTTTTCTGCAAAGAAGGTTAGCATTTGGCTTAAGTCCTCAGGGAAAACTATGGTCCTGTACTGCCAAATTAGGCCAAAGGATTGGAGGTCGGTGGGAAGGTCATGAGTGGAAAAGGACTGGAAAGCCCAAGGCTTATAGCCTTACTTTTTCTTCTTCAGTTAACCTCAATAGGAATCAATAAACACAATACATATGTGTGCATATACACACATCTATTTGTCCATTATTTATATATTAATTCATTCAAGTACATATGTGTGTATATATGTACCATATACATTATATGTATGTATATATGTGTATATGCGTGTGTGTATATATCTTTCCACTTGTATGACACTATTTGTTCAGACATTCAAATGGTACTCTGTTTCTGAGAATCTTTATAAAAATTACTTGTTTATATTTCTATTACCACAATGAGTGATGGTATAAATATTTTGTGGTATGTAGGAAGTTTATTTCACCTTTTTGTTATATCTACCCTGAAGGTGAATTATTGGTTCAAAGTTATGGTTTTATAAAGAGAAGAGGACATTACTGAGTCCTTCCCCTTTTGAAGTTTGTATAGGTTCTAGATCAGAGTTTCTTAACCAGGGATAATTGAATATTTTAGGATATTTTGATAACTGCATTTCAATATAATTGGTTTCCCTTTTAATAGTATGTATTTCATTTTAAGCATGTAAAAACTGTATTCTGAGAAGCACTCCATAGGCTTCACCAGACTGCCCCTATGGGCACGACAGAAAAAAGATAAGAATACCTGTTTTAGAGGGTCTTGTTCATATAGGGCCTCTATTTGCCACACCTTTGTTTTGTATTCAAATTCAGGTTAGATAGCTATGGATGCTATGTTTTTTGACTGGTGAAAAGTATTATTGTAATTTATCAAGCAACCATGGAATAAGGAACCAAGCAATAATCACATTTTTTTCTTCCAGTGGTTTTCCTAGTGACAAATTATTTCTCCTTCCCCCCTCTATCCCCAAACTCCTCAATGCCTATTTCATATCCGGTGCAACATAGACAGTATATTTTGAGTTTCTTTACAGACAGCACAATTGTTTACACTCATTCATGACTATCATCACACCCACAATCCAGTCCATCCATCTGGATCTTACACATCTCTTAGGGTATGACTTAAGCCTCAGTTTCTCCTTGATGTTTTCCCTTATGGTCACAACTTGTTTTCTCCTTTATCTTAATACTTGTAATTTTGTATAGCACTATACAACTTACCTCTTCTTTATATATTGTTTTTTATTGTAACATTTATTTAAATTTCTCTTCAATGAGATTTTATATGGTTAGTGAAAGAAACTTTCTATTAGCCATAAGGGAAGGTCATATATATTGCCATACAGAAAAAGGCATCACCATTCTCCCAACCACCCAGGCAATCAATCTTGAAGTCAGCTTTGATTCTTTCTCTCTCTTGGCTCATAGCTATAGTTACAGAGTTTGCTCACCTCGTAAAAAGTCTCTCAATGCTTTTCATTATCATTTAACCACCTTTATTTAGGCCCTCATTACCTTATACCTGGATTATTCAGATGACTGTCCCATCTCTTCTCCCTTTCTGTACCCTTTATCCATGCCAATCCATCTTTCACACAGTAGGCAGTGACCTTCCTAATGCAAAGCTCTGTAGTATAATTTTCTATTCAAAATATTCTTCTACCTCTCTTACTCCTTAGCTTTACATTCAAGGTCTTGCTCATTCTTGATCAAAACTATATTGCTTTACCTCATTTCTCTTCATAAACTTCATATTCAAATGAACAAATGAAATTGAACTTTGTTTTATTGTCTCCTGTGTACCTGTCATTTTTCTCTCTCCTTTTTTCCTGCCTTATAAATGCCCCCACTCTTACAAATGGAGCAGGTGAAACTCTGCTCCTTCTTGAAGGTCTAGCTGTAGTCCTATTAAGTACAAGAAAGCTTCACTGATCATCTTTATGGAAAGGACTTCTTTACCTTCTTGGACTCTCAGAGAACTTTGTATTTCTTTTGCACACTTTCATGGCTTCTTTCTATATTTGTTGGCTTAAATACTTTATTTTTAGACTACTAGGGTTCAAAATCTATTCATGGCAGAGATACTATATTATTTATCTTGATGTCACTCATAATAGTCAACACAACTCTTTGCAGAGGAGATTTTCCATATTTTTTGGCTGAAATGACCTGAATTGAATAATGAACATGCCTTATCCATTCTACTAGGTCATAAGCTTGTTGAGAAAGAGGGCTCTATTTTATTCATATTTCTTTCTTTAGGCCCCAATAAAATGCTTGATATTTTTTAGGGTTCAAGAAATGTCTCTGGGGATTTACAACAATCAGTCTGTTGACACAGTCATTGTGATAGTGATTCAACCACAATGATTTATAATTAACTCAGTAGATAAAGTACTGGGTATAAAGTTAGGAAGACCTGAGTTCAAATCTGGCCAGAAATCTTAGTAGCTATGTGCCTCTGAGCAAGTCACTTAATCTGTTTGCTTGAGTTTCCTCAACTTTAAAATGAGACAGTTGTCTAATTTCCAGGGTTGTGGTGAGGTGCTGTCCTAGGTGCTATATACATTTTTATTTCTTCACTCCTTCCTTATCATTAAAAGTGGATTAATGATATCACTGAAAAACCACATTCTAAACATAATATCTTTATTTTATAAACATATTTGCATACAATAGGTCCCTAATATATATTGTGTTCACTCACAGAAAACCCTGTTATAGAGATACTACAAGTATTCACATTTTCATTTTACCTATGAAGAAACCAAGACTCTGAGAGATTAAATGACCTCTCTATGATCATTCAGGTAGTTTAGAAACTGGGAATGATTCAAAACCAGGTCCTATGATTTTTAACTAAAACACTCTTTCTACTCTTTTATATTATAGTATCTCAACATTCTACATTACCATGATTTTCTTCCCATCTCAGCCTTTTTCTAATTGTGGTGGGGGTAACATTTGAAGTGTTCTAAAGTAATTGGCAGCAATAAGATCCTATACACAGCACTGAACCAAACCAGACAAAGAGAACCATTATCCACTGCCTCAGAGACAAAGGAATTAAAAGTATATAGTCTATTGCCTTCCCTCTTCTCCCAATAGCTCTAGAAATTTCATCTGAGGCCCAACTCTAGCCAACAGATAAGAACATAGTATTTTATATTTATACATCAAAACATGTGGTCTAACCTTTACTGATCTTTTTTTTTTGTAAGCCAAGATAGGCCAGAACAATTGATGGGGTTTTCTTAACTAATCTTGACATGTGAACAATAAACAAGAATTTAGTGGAACCTGAATCCATTCAGCTTGATAGCTTCTCTTCTCCATTGTTATGAAAACGTGTGTAAATAGTGTGTCTTTGTTTTCCTCCTCCTCCTGTGCTATCACTGATAAGGAATTTTCCTTGAACAAACTTCCTTTATCAGTGTAGATAATAGTCTGCACCTAATATTCTAAGAGACTTGCTTTGGGTGCTAAGATGCTAAGTGATTTGTCCAGGGTAACATGACCAGGGTATACCAGAGAGGGAGACTTCCACAGGGTGTTCCTGTTTCTGAGGTGTAATGGTAATCAATTTGTTGGATATTTAGGGCTAAGTATGGAAGGTGTGAGCTCTGTCAGGAAGGTGTGAGCTCTGTCTGGAAGGTGTGAGCCTTATCTGGAAGGTGTGAATTCCCCTGTTGACTTGGAAGAATGCTATTGGCTGAGACATTCCCCTGTT
>CM053596.1:91115868-91134020 GCA_028646575.1 Pseudocheirus occidentalis | reverse complement strand
AGAGAGAGAGAGAGAGAATATGTATTTCTTGATTCCTTGGTAGTTCCTTATACAAAATAACATTTTCCTGAATTGCACATATTGATTCACCAGCATTTAAAAGCTAATAATGCTTCTTATTGGCACTATTGATGTTAAGTGAAGACAAAAAAAGAAAAAGATGAACTTTAACTTGGTTCTTGCCTTCACATAGCTTTCATTTTGGTGGTATAAAACACATGTACACAGGGTAAATGACCTAATTACCAGAAAAATAGAACATACTGGGTATGAGAAAAATAAACACAGTGTTATAAAAGATCTGAAGATAGAAGCATTTCTGATTGGGAAGAAGATTAAAGGCTTCATGGAAGAGATAACATGATGGCTAGTATTTCAATATGTGGAGAAAAGACAACACAAGGGTTAGGAAACAGCCTAAGCAATGAATGTCTAGGACAGTGGTTTGCAACCTTCCTAATGCTGTGACCCTTTAATAGTCATATGTGGGTATATCTGCATGTGGGTGGACCTGCCTGGAGACAGAGGAGAGGTGTCTCAGTTCCTAAGACAATTGGAAATATGTGTTTTCTGATGGTCTTAGACGACCCCTGTGACCACTGTGGAAGCATCATTTGACCCCCAAAGGGGTCGCAACCCACAGGTTGAGAACTGCTGGTCTAAGAGGTAGTAAAACACATGTGTACCTACCTCACATCATAGTTACAAGATCAAATCAGGTACTCTATTTAAATTACTTTGCAAACCTTTAAGAAATGATCTGTTATTATTTCAATGAAAAACAAATAGTTAAATTTGGTTTGAGTACAGAGTGGGTGTAGAATAGAAATTAGTGTAAGATAAGGCTAGAAAAAAATAAGAGTCCAGGGCAAAGTGTGGAAGGCCTTGAATGTCAGTATAAAGAGTTTTCACTTTATGCTGTACTGAATGGAGACCTATCTGATCCAACTTTGCTTTAAGAAGATTATTATAAAAATGCCATGAAGGTTAGACTGAAGAAACATGAGAGATTAGTTAGGAGACTACTGGAAATGTTGTATAAATAGGACTCAGAAGATCTTGAAGATGCCTTAGACATACCCCATTCCAACACAAATATTTAAAAGATAAAGAAAGTGAGCCTGAAATCAGTGATATAATTCATCCAAAATCAAAATATAATGAATTGAAGACTACCCAACAGTAAATCCAGAGCTTTCTTTACTCACTATATTATGCTCTCCAGCAGAGAGATAATGAAGGACTCAAATAAAGATGACATTTGGAGTGAGGAAGAAGGGTCAAATTCAAGAGATCATTCAAAAGTAGAACACATAGGAATTCACAACTGACTGACTGACTGGGGAAGGTAAGAATCAAAGATAAAATAGAGTTTATAAGCCTGAATGACTAGGAGGTTGGTAACACTAAGGGCCTCTTCTTTTCTGTGATATTTTTTGATTGTGAGATCCTAAGGACAGATTTGTACAGAAAAAAAGACAAAACTGAAGATTTATTACATCAGTTCGAAGCAAAAACATGTCCCTTTCTCTTTCATCATGGAACTCCACTTGAAAAATCATATGGTTCTTAAATACCCATGAGTCTATATCAATAAATGTATTTGACTGAGACATTACTCCCCATTGCAGGCAAAAAACATACATGTGTTACATATGCATGCACAGAGACATTCTCTCAAAATATCCTCTAACACAAATTCTTTTGAAAATCTAAGCGTCTTTTTATGGAAAGATAATAATTGCTGTTAACTTTTGAAATCCCTTGAGTAATACAGCTCTCAGAACTTACTTGCATACCCTAGATAAACCTTAAAGACTGATAACAAATAAAGTCATACTTATCCATATAGAAAACTTTGTTTCTTGGAATTCTTTGCCTAACACATTGAGAAAACTATGTTACATTATGTTGAAATCCTTCATAATCAAAGTGGACCAAAATTACATTACTATGAATGATCGGACCAATATGAGCTGAGAAAACTCTACGATAGGTTGAGTGCCAATAATTATTTGAACATTTGAGATTGAGATGTCCATAAATTTTCACAGCTCTCATTTCTTTTTAGCTACTGCAATTCTTCTTTGTACTTAAAGCACAGTCATTTCTTGGATATATGCATAACATGGTGTATAGTCCTCTGCCAATACTTATCATCCCTCACCAATGATGCCAAAGTTCTTCAGAGACCTTGAGAGTGTTCTTGTTTTACTTCTTTTGACCTCCACGTAAATGCTTGCCTTGTTTGAGTTCTCCATAATTTAAGTAAACATACTTTTGGAATTTGACCGTCATGGCCAGCCCATTGGAATTGTCTTTCTGCGGTAGAGTTTGAATGCTTGACAGTTCAGCTTGAGAAAGGACCTCAGTATTTGGTACCTTATCTTGCCAAGAGATTTTCAGAATCTTCCAAGACAGTTCAAATGGAAGAGGTTCAGTTTTCTGGCATGGTACAAGTAGATGGCCCAGGTTTCCCAGGTATACAATAACAAAATGGCTCTATAGACCTTTAGTTTGGTAGACAGCCCAATATGTTTTCTCTCCCACATTTTCTTTTGGAGCCTCCAAAATGTTGAGCTATCTCTGGGAAAGTGTTGCCCATCTAATTGTCTATGTGTACATCTTTGGAAAGTATACTGGCAAGGTGAGTGAACTTATCTGCAACATTTAATCATTATCCACTTGTTGTAACTGATGGTTCCATATTAGAATGTTATGATGCTGATTATTAGGCTAAAATTAGGACAAGCAGCAGAGAATCAATCCATGCTTTGTTGCATCACAGCTTAATAGGCCATATTAAGTGTACAATAATCTGCAAACAAAACGTTACTCATCAATTCTCCTTTCACTTTAGTCATAAGTTATAGCCTTTTCAAGGTAAATAATTTACTGTCAGTGTGGTAACTGGCCTCAATGTTATTTTCATCTCCACTGAAGGTGTCTGACAACATCATTGAAAACAGCATGCTAAAAAACATGGAAACAAGGACATAGCCTTGCTTCACTCCCCAAGTGACTGAGAAAGCATATGAGCATCATTCATTAACCAGAACCTTTTGAAGCACTCCATCATGAAGCTGTCATATACTACTGATGAACTTCTGCAGGCAACCAAGTTTTGACATGATCTTCAGCAAACCCTTATGAACAATAGTACCAAAGGCCTGGGTTAGATCAACAATCTTTTTGTACAGACCTCTGTCATGCTCATGGCCTTTCTTCTGGAATTGTTGGACAGGAAACACCATGTTGACCATTCCCCAGACCTTTCTGATGTCATACTAGTTCTCAGATGACTATTTTCCAGATAAAGAATAAGCTGATTAAGACTTAGGACTCTGGCAAGGATCATGCCAGCAATGGCTAAGTAAGAGATTCCCACTGTAATTGTCTCGGAACAACCTATTTCATTTTCTTTTATTTAGATGGATAATGGAGGCATCCTTCTTCTGGGGGATAACTTCCTCTTGCCACATACCCTGGAAGATTTCATTCAGCTTTTGTATGAGCAATGGACCCTTACTTTGTAAATCTCAGTTAGAATAGAATCAGAACTAGGTGCTTTACCACACAAAAGGAACTTAATACCATCTAAAACCTCTTATTGAATCAGAAGTTTGGCTAGAGAAGGAATGACTTCAACTTGAAGTCAAGTATTTAATAGTAAGTGACTGTTGCTATTTCCAACTCTGTTTCTCTCAATGACTCTTTGCCATGTAGCATTAAAATCACCCAGAATTACAAGTCTGTCTTCTTTTAGCACACTGATGATGGTCTTTATCAAGTTTTTCTCTAACCTCATGGGTTAAAGACATTGTGGGAACATGGTGATTTATTGCAAATGGCAATCCCATTGTAATGAACAAATTTTTCACTCCTTTTGGAAGGCATATGAGCTAACTGACTAGATTAGTTTTGATTGAAAAACCTATTCCAGATTCATGGTGCTGCTCCTCATCTCAGCGACCACTCCAGAAAAATGTATATCCACCTCTGATTTTGGTAAACCAGTCTTCATTTGCCAGCATTGTTTAACTGAGAGCTATTATTTGGATGTGAAGCCTGGTGAGCTCCCTTGCAACAAGAGCTGTTCTTTTCCAGGTTTACTAGATTTCATATTATCCATAAGCATTTACACATTACATGTCAATGGAGAATGGAATCATCTTCACAAAAGTTTATGTGTGTGTGTGTGTGTGTGTGTGCGTGTGTATGTGTGTATGTGTTTTGAGCACAGGGTGGGATCTCCACCTACCAGTAAGTAGGCCAGGGTTAGGCGAAACCCGCAATTTTTAGAGCACTTTTTCTAGCCCTTTCCTCATGTCAGGAGCAGGGTCCTTAAAAAGGCTGCCCAGACATCCGGGGTGGGGGTGGGAGGCTGAATTTCACTGCTGCTTCAGTTCAATGAAGAGATGACCCTATGCCCTGGGCTGCCTGAGTGTAGAATTTTTTTTTCATATTTTAATTTCACCTACTACTTAATCAGTAACATTTTATTGCAGGACTCCAAGGTAGGTAAGATTAAAATGGTAACATAATAAAATAACAAAATAGTTGAATAGTAAAATTAATAAATTGAATTAAATAAATGAATTAAAATGTATGAGTTAGGAAGACTAGACAATGTGGATGAGAGTACTTTTCATCTTGGCTGTCACTCATTGAGAGAATTGCCTTGCCCAGTGATCAGAACTATTTTGTCAAAAATAAAAATTATTCAGGAGCAATTTGCTTGATTTTGGGGATTTGTTGACCAGCATAAAGAATGGAAGAGGAAAAAAACCCCAAATATTCTAAAATTTACCAAAAATAATTTCCATTGTAAATTCTTGGTATATAGTGAGCGTTTAATATTTTTTCTTATTCATTCATTCCACTTCATGACTCACAATACCTTTTTTAAGTTAAATAACACAATTGTTATCCTAGTTTTGCAGACAAGGTAAAGCTATTTGCTCAAGGGCTCACAGCTACTATATAAAAGAACAGAACTTGAACTCTTGTGTGCTCACACTAAAATAAATCAACATTCTTTTCCCCTGACTACACCACATACCACTTCCCATGGCAGCTGTGCTGAGGAGGTGTCTAAACTACAAGATGTATTTTTTATAAAATCCAAATTTATAAGACCCCCAAACTGAGTTAGAAAGGACCTCAGAGGTCATCTAGTCCCATCTCCCACACAATGCAATTTGATCAGTTTGGCAGAATTACAGTATTCTTGACATCAGTATTCCCAATTGTGGTACTTGGCTTCTAGAATGATTGTTAAGGTTCCATACAACATTTGTGCCGCCATGGGCAAACTACAATAATTTTGCTTATTGATTTAGCATTTATTAAGTGCTGAAAATGTCCCAGGTACTATAGAAAGAACAATGAATTTAGCCCTTTCTAGTATTGCCTTTGGGACCAGAACCAGTGTAGGGTTAAGCAAGGGAGACAGCTGCCTAGGTTATAATATAAAGCTGGTTGGTAGGGGTGGCAGTGAATACTTTTACAGAATTATAATATCTATGACTTAGAAAATAGCCCTCAAATCACATAGTTTGGCCAATATTTGAACAAAAATCTCATCTAGATAACTGTACCGAACTATGTGTTTTATCATTCTAAAAATGTATGTTGAACATCATACATACTTGTTTTACATTTTAAACCCTTCCTAGAGCATATACTCCATTTTGGCAGGGATCATGTCTTACCTAAACTTTACATCTCCTCCACTACCCAGAACATTGTTTTCCAAACAGAGAGAACCTTAATAATTTTTGTTCATTAAATAAATGGTTCTCCAACTCCCCTTGAAGATCTCCAGTGAGTAATAGGCAAACCAAATGCATATGTGCTATTTAAAAATAAATGGATACATTTTTCATGCCAGAAAAATCTATTATCTCTAATCAGTATTAAATTTAGGTAAATCCAATCCTTTCAGTTACAGTGAAGGTTAAAAAAAATTCTTGCAGGAAGTAACACATAGGGTCTGTACTTTTTAAAAACTTGCCTGGAGCACACAGATAGCTTTCCATGGATCTGCCTGAGACTATTTTTCATTAGCAACCTTTCTCTTCTATGACCTGTGTTGGATTTAGAAGAAACTCAGTCTTGATGAGGGGAAAAAAAGAAAAGAAACATACAAACAAATCTGAGAGCAGCTGGTGGCTTATGGTATTCTAGGCCCTTACTAACAAACTCAGCATGATATGCTGGCTAAGAAGGAAAAGGTGGTATTGTGAGCAAAGAAAACAGATTTTTTTAATGGAAGAATAAAAAAAGCTTCTCTCCTTCTAAGTCATTTCAGTAAATCATGGATTATAGGAAACAGAAGAGGTAATGAAAAGTATTTAATCCAAACCCTTATTTCACAGATAGAGAAACTGAGGTGCAGATATTTTTTTACTTTCCCAAGACAATACAGTTATTTAGTATTATTTCAAGCATTCAGATCCATCTCTTCTGATACCCAGGCTGCACCCTTGGTTTGAAATATTGTAAAGATCTTGGGGAAATTCACATTTCCAAAAGATACTTCTTCCTTACATAATGACTGGAACATAGTAGGTAACTTATAAATGCTTACTGAATGGTCAACTGATCATCAGCAATAAATTGTTGACTAACAGCTACTATGTCTTAGGCACTGAACTAAGCACTGGAAACAAAGGATACCTGTCTTCAAAGACTTTACAATCTAAGAGAGGAAACAACATGCAAACAAATGAATACATGTATTCTAGACATGAGGGTTAGCTAGGGAAAATACTGGGAGCCAAGAGAGATGGTAGGTCTCATTCATAGACTCACTACTCAGTAGACCAGTGTCACTGGATCAAAGAGTTCACATCAGGGAGTTAGACATAAAAAAACTGGAAAGGTGGTGGTATGGGAAGGATACATTATGAAGGCCCTGAATGCCAAACAGAGTAATTTATATTTGATCCCAGAAGTGATATGAAGCCACTGGATTTATGAGTAGAGTGGTGACATGATTCAACCTGTGACTTTAAAAAATCACTTCAGTGGCTGAATGTCCGATGGACTGGAGCAGAGATTTGAGGCAGTCAGACACACCAATGGGTTATTGCAATGATCCAGGTGTAAGGTGATGAGGGTCTGTGCTGAAGTTGTGGCAGTATCAGAAGAATGAAGAGGGCAGATAGTAGAGATGGTGCAAAGATGAAATCAACAGGCATAGGCAAGAGTTGGATATGGTGGGGTTGGCGGGGTAGTGAGAGATATGAGGAATCCAGGACGACTCCTAGGTTTGAAACTTGAGCAACTAGAAGGATAATATTTCCTTCCACAGTAACAGGGAAAGTAGGACATTGGGAAGAGTTTAGAGGAAAAGATAATTCATTCTGTTTTAGACATATTGAGCTTAAGATGTCTAATAGACATCCAGTTTGAGATGTCTGAAAGGCAGATGGAGACATGAGATTGGAGGTCAGTATAGAGTTTGGGGCACTTGGTAATTAAACCTATGTCAGCTAATGGGATCATCAAATGATATAGTGTAGATAAAGAAGAAAAGAAGAACCATGACTGGACCAAGGGAAAACTATGTTTAGAGGGCATGATCTGGAACTGGATTCAGCAAAGAAGCCAGAGGAGAAGTCAGATAGGCTTTTCTCCTTTCAGAGAAAAACAAGTAACATTTATATAGTATTTGTGAATTTAAGAGAACTGGTATGGTATAGCAGGTAGAGAGCCAGTTTTGAAGTCAGGAAGACCTAGACTAAAACCTGGAAAACAGGGTTAAATGACATGCCCAGGATAACATACCTAGTAAGTATCTGAGGCTGGATTTGAACTCAGATCTTCCTAACTCTAGGCCTAGCACTCGATCTACTGTAACACTTAGCTGCCCCTTATAGTAACTCCATTTCTGAATGTATCTTTCTACTTCCTTTACCAGTGAATCTTTGAACAAAGAATGAGGAAAATAAGCAAGAGAAGGCAGGCAGGCAGGAAAATAAGGAAGAGAAGGAAGGAAGGAAAGAAAGAAGGAAGGAAGGAAGGAAGAAACTAAGGAATGAAGAAGGAAGGAAGGAAGAAAAAAAGGAAGGAAGGAGGAAAGGAATGTAGGAAGAAAATGAAGATAGAAAAGGAAGAAGGAAGAAAAAGAGAGGAAGAAAGAAAGGGAGGGAGGAGGAATGAAGGAAGACCAGTTTGGCTAAACTAAAAACATGGTCAATGAGTTGAATAGTATATTCAGTTTTACATACCCATAGACCCCCACTTCTTCAAACAAGGCAATAGAGATCTTTCCCCTGCCTCATTTCTTCTTTAGGAACAAGCCTGGTCATTCTAATTGCTCTGTATTCAGAATTTTAAAAGTTATTTTTATTATTTCCATTTTTATTGCTTTTACTTTATATCTAGTTATCTTAGAGGCAGTTAGGTGGTGCAATAACAGGCTCTGATTCTGGAAGATCTGAGTTTAAATCCATCCTTAGGTGCTTACTACCATCCTGTGTTAAGTCATTTAACCTCTCTTGGCCTCAGTTTTCTCAACCGAAAAAAATGGGGATAATAATAGCATTTTCTTCACAGAGTTTTTGTGGGGATCAAACGAGATAATATACTAATGCAGTTAGTACAGTTCCTGGCAAATAGGAAGCATTTAACTAATACATATTCCCTCCCCCTCCTCTCTTCTTGCTTTTCTTTATCTTAGTCCTGTTTTTTTAAGCTAGCAATTATTCTTATAGCTCTTATTCTACTCTGATTTCTTCATATCCTTTATTCAGCACATTGATCACAGGGAGGTAGTGTGGATCAGTGGTATAAGCCCTGACTGGACTTGGGATCAAATTTTGCTTTTTTTGTTGTTCTTTTAGGATTTATTTTGTAATTGACTTTTACACATGAAATGTTTACTTCTTCAGATTTTATATAGCTTTATTTATCCCTATAAAATGCAGGATATGAACAAAATTCCCTAAAAAATCTATTCTCGTAATCATTAGCTGAATAAATTAAAGATATCTATGGAGTTCTGGCTCAGTAGCAAAATTAGAAATATTTAACATTGTCTTCTATTTTGCCATTATTTTGGCTTTGTTTTGTTGCTTCTTGGTTTTTCATAGAGTCATTAGTTTCCACTTCCTCCATTCTAATTTTTATGCAATTATTTTCCTCAGTGAACTTCTGCATCTCCTTTTCTATTTGATCAATTTTGCTTTTTAAGACTTTCTTCTCCTCATTGGCTTTTTGGACCTCTTTTGCCATTTGACCTAGTTTGTTTTTTAAGGTGTTATTTTCTTCAGTATTTTTTTGTGTCTCCGTCACCACAATATTGACTCTTTTCTCATGATTTTATTCCACCACTCTCATTCCTCTTTCTAATTTTTCCTCTACTACTTTGCTTACCTCATTTTCAGAATCATTTCTGAAGTCTTCCATGGCCTGAGACCAATTTGTGTTTTTTCTTGGAGGCTCTGGATGTAGGAGTTTTGACTTTGTTGTCTTCTTTCAAGTTTGTATGTTGATCTTCCTTGTCACCATAATAACTTTCTATACTCAGTTTTTTTCCCATTGTTTGTTCATTTTCCAAGCCTAACACTTGACTTTTAACTGTTTGTAAAAGTAGGGTGCTGCTTCCAGGGTAGAGGGCATACTGCCACAAGATTCAAGGGTTTTGTGCAGCTGTTTTCAGAGAAACTTCTAGTGACCTGTAAATTTCCAGTTCTTCCAAGGTAGTATAATCTAAGGAGAGGTGTTTTCTACTAACCTGGCCTGTGCTCTGACCTGTGAGTGACTACAAGCACTCTTTTCTGCCCTGGAACTGTGAAGAGGGTTCTCTCTCCACTGCTGCCTCAATTTCTGCTATGCTAGTTCTCTTCCTCACCCTAGAACTGCCAAGCAGGACTAGGACCTGGATATGACTATGGCTAAAGCAACTGAGTCCTACCTCAGTGCTATCAAAGAGACCCTTATAATCTCCTTATGAAAAGTTGTTCACACCCTTACCATTTGTCAACTGGGAGCCCCAGAAGCAGCAGCAGCCACTGCCACTGCCACTTCTGATTCAATCACTCCCAAGGACTGCTACTGAACTGCTGGGACTGGGCTATGCTGGTAGGGCCTGCGCTAGAGAGCCCTGTAGTCTTGCCTTGGTATGAGAGACCCTTCCTGCTGATCTTCTAAATTATCCCTGGTGTCCATGGGCTGAGATGTCCAGAAACTTCCACAACTGCCAGCAATTGAGTCACCATGAGGTCTGCTCTAGACTCATTGGGGCCAAGTCTGTGCTGGTCTATGATAGACTGCACTCCTCTCTCAGCCTGGTGCAACAGACCTTTCCTGCTGATCTTGTAAGTTGTCTTGGGCTGGAAATTTATTTCACTCTGTATTTTTATAGGTTCTGCTGTGCTAGAATTTGTTTAGAGTCATTTTAAGAAGGTATATATAAGGTTTTAGAGAAGAGCTCAAGCAAGTTCTTACCTTTGCTGCATTATATTGGCTCCACCTTCAAATTCTGCTTTTGACATTAACACCTATGTCAGTTTGGACAAGTCATTGAATACCCCCTAGATTATTTCTTTGGTATTTCCTTTTGCAAAGGGGAGGGGGGTTGGATATGTTTGTCCTTTCCACAATCCTGTGACTTCCAACAGTACAATATTCCATGATAGTCACATGTATAATCATAGTCAGGTACTCAGAGTATGAGTTCCTTGAGAGCAAGGACTATCTTTTAGCTTTCTTTGTAAACCCAGAACTTAACCAGGTCCCTAGCCCACAGAAAATACTTAAGTTCTTATTTATTGACTACTGAAATGTGTTGGTTATTTCCCAATTGAGTTACATCTATTTTATTTCTGATTCTTTACTAGTACAAAAAGTGTGGTTAGCAATATTTTGGTTTACATATATCCCTTAATTATTAATGAGGAAAGACAATGAGTTTTAGAGAAGTAAAATGAGTTGTTCAAGGTCTCAAAGCAAGCTGGTAGAATTACTCAAGACTAGGACCTAGGTCCCCCACTGTCTCAGTGCTCAGGTTGTCTATTTAATTATATTTTTATTTAAGAAATTTTTGTGTTGTCAATGATCACAGAATATGAGCATAGAAATATCTCTTAAGATGGTTGATCAGGCACTAAAAGTAAAAAGGACCTTAGAATATAGAATATAAAATGAAGAAGTGACCCCAAAATTTTGTCAGTCACATACAGGATAAGTTTTAGAATTTAAAGGCATCTTATAGATAAACTACAATTAACTCACTTTACATCAAACTTACCATCTAAGCTTCTCCAAATACTTTGTTCACTGTGAAATTAACAAAAGGTATTTCACCCCATTCAGCTCTGTGTCTCTAGTACAGAATACAACAGTCATTTCACATAGCACTTGGTAAACAGGAATTGAATGAATCATTGCTTAGTCACTCCAAAGAATAGAGTAATTAAGTTCAACTTAACTGTCATATTTCTGCTAAGTACAATAGAAGATTACAACCAATTTCAAAGACCATTTGAGCAAATTCAAGTTGATTTATTTTACTGTTAACTGAAATGTTAAAACAAAAACCCTACAAATGGAGATTAATGTTCTGTCTTCTTTTTTTTAACAAACCTGAAATAAAGATCCACAGATTCTTAGAATCTCAGAGATGAAAGTTATGTTGTGGCCTATCTAGTCCAACTGTAACTTATCAAGAAAACCCTTTAGCATCTCCCACAGTAGATAATCAGCGTTTGCTGAGAGACCAATGGTATGAAAAGCACTCAATGAAGTCCATTTCACCTTTGTGTAGTTCTGATTGTGACAAAGTTTTATTCCTTCTATGAATTTATTACTGAGTGCATGTGCCTTCTCTGAAGATATTCTCTGAAGATATTCTCTGAAATGCCCTCACCCTGACTCATGGTGAGATACACCTCTTTCTTTTAAAATTTCTCATAAGACTTTGCCTATACTTTATTCTTTTATTATTATCATCCCCTGTCTTCTGGAAGTTGCATGCTAGTCTTGCTTTCTCCCTTGCCATAAATAAAATTGTAATTTCTTTTATATCAGTGTGTGCACACCATGTATCTCCTAGTAGTTTGGGCATGGTAGGCACAGAGAACGTGCATAACCAGTGTTCTTTTTAATTCCTTGTATTCAATTACACCAGTGGGTTCTAGTTTTGTTCTTGATGGCCAACTACAAAAACATTCCTGCTTCTTTTTCTTCCTTTGTATCATTGCCTCTCTGACTCCATTTCTGTCTCAATCTTTGTTTCTCACTCCCCATATATGCAAATTCATAGATTACTAAATTTGGGGAAATATCATAGGATTTAGAGATAGAAGGAATGTTAGAGATCATCTAGGCCAACCCCCAGATCAAAATAATAAGAAACATAGATTTTATAGAATACTTTAAAGTTTTCAAAGGGCTTTACATATGCTATCTCACCTGATCCTCACGACAAACCTATAAGGTAGGTACTTTTATTATCCCATTTGATGGAAGAAGGAATTATGGCCAAGAGAAGTCAAGTTACGTATCCAGTTTCACAAACATTTTCTTTTTCCTTGCTGATTCCATGTCCAATATGTTATCTGTTTCATTACTTACCTGAGGAAATAAAGCGTAAGAATGTGGACAGACTTCTTCAGAGAAATAGAAAGACTCAGAGTTAGAAAGAAATCTCAGATAAAATTTAGTCCAATCCTTGTCAGAATAAGAATACTTAATAATACCACAAAGCCCCAGCCTTTGCTTAATAACTTCTTCATGGTAGGAGGTGGGGAGAGGAAGAGGAAATCTACTAATTTCCAAAATCTAAAAAAAAAATCAGATTTAAGAGGCATGTCCAAAGCCATTTAGTCCAAGTTGCTCTTGAAAAAGAAACCTTTCTATATGATGACACAATGGCTATCCATTCTGGGTGAGACTATCCACCTTTAGATAGCTACAAATCTTAGGATGTTTTTCCTTAAAGGGGAAAATAGGAATCAGTTATATACGTCATAAGTAGTCAAAACAGGATTAAAATGCAGTTTTTTAAACTGAAATAACATTGCTCTTTCCATTACCTCAGCCTACATCCTTTGTCTAATACCTTATTTTTTATGACAAGGAGATTGAGGCAAAGGTAGTTGAAGCTCCTTACTGAAGTCACATTACTCTTGATTGTCAGAGCTGGGAATAAAGCCCACAGCTTCAGATTTGAAGTTTGTTATTTAGTCCAATACATCTTGGTCTCTCTTTTTCTCATGTTCCTGTACCCCACCTTCCTGCAAAGGAGCTATAACTGCTATCTGCTGGGTGCGTATGTGTGTGTATGTGTGCATG
The DNA here is from genome assembly GCA_028646575.1 of Pseudocheirus occidentalis. NCBI lineage: Eukaryota > Metazoa > Chordata > Mammalia > Diprotodontia > Pseudocheiridae > Pseudocheirus > Pseudocheirus occidentalis. The sequence continues at coordinate 91,120,715 of CM053596.1, read as the reverse complement.
TGTGTGTGTGCGTGTGCGTGTGTGCGTGTGCATGTGTACATGTGTGTATGTGTGTGTGTGAGAGAGAGAATATGAAAATGAGAATGTAAACATGTGTGATGTGTGTGGGAGAAGTGGGAACAATCATAGCAGAATAAAACAAAGCTAATCCCTTTGGTGCTTAAATAAGAAAGCAGGGCCAGTTTATTTTCTTGGTAAAGAGTTATCTGTTTATGAACCTCCTTTATGAAATACCTGTCATTCTCCATTGTGCCGAATGTTACTCATTGTGTAGTTTTTTGGCCTCAAGGTCATTCCATTATCAGTTACTACATCACTTTCAGTATTGAAAATCTACTCAGGGAAAGAGGATGGGAAGGGAAAAAAGAAACAATAGTAGATGGACAGACTAGATAATAAAAGTGATTTCAAGTAGTAGCAGCCAGAACTTTGATTTCTCTTCTTCACATAAAAGTACAATGGCCACTTGCTGATAGATTTAGAAAAACAGCTTGCCACTGAGGGTTGCTCAAGTCTAAAGAACCTTGCAATCACATAGTCGAGTCTCAAAGCAAGATATGCCAAGTGTTTATTTGTTGTTGTGGTTTAGTTGTTTCATTCATGTCCAACTCTTTGTGACCCCATTTGAGGTTTTCTTGGCAAAGATACTGGAGTAGTTTGCATTTCCTTCCCCAGCTCATTTTACAGATGAGAAACAGGGCTAAGTTACTTCCCTAGGGTCATACACATATTAAATGTTAAGAGTCTGAGGCCAAATTTTAACTCAGTTCTTCTTGACTCTAGGACTTCTACTCTATCCACTGTGACACATAGCTCCCCCTTGAGGCCATATTTGAACTCATGAAGATGAGTCTTCCTGACTCCAATCCTGGCAATCTATCCACTGCACCACTGAGTTTCTGTTACATTTATACTTTTAGTTGGTTTTTTTGGTTGTTGTTGTTGGTGGTGGTGGTGATGGCAGGGGGGTTTGGTTTTTCTTCCTCTTTCAAAAACCATGATGACAAAATTAAAAACAAACAAAATCCTGCTTTTCTGTCTACTTTTTGAATGACTTCTCCTATGATTGCTACTAAACCTTGGCCTTGATCACACAATTGCTCATTTTCTATACTGGTCACTTTTTCAGTTCTTCTGCTCTATGAAGATTTGGAACCCTGAAGCTCTAACCTTCTACCTACCTACCCACCCCAGAATATCAGCTTTCAGAATTGGAATGGGCAGTAGAGGTCATGTGAATCTAACACATATCTGAACAGAAATATCCTGTGAAACCTCTTGAAAGAATGGTATATCCATTCAGCTTCTCCTGGAAGACCTTCAGTGGGGAGAGAAGCCATTTAGACCAGGCCCTTTCTCTGGAATACTTTCTTTCTTGGACCACTTCCAGCTCTGTTGCTGCCTTTTGACATCCTACTCATCCTTCAGGGCACAGTTTAAATATAGCCCCTTCTCTCATGCAAATCCTAAGGGTCTATGTCATTTCTTTCTCATTTCACAGCTCACATTAAGTTCATTCTCAAAATTCCTTAATTTTTTTTTCAAAAATGCTTTTCATACACACACACACACACACACTTTGAGGTAGATGTCATAAATATCATAATCTAATTTTCCATAAGTGAACATGATTATAGCTAATAAGTGTCTGTTTTCATACTCATTTCATCTTCTGCTTTCCATTCATGTAGTCAAAATATCTTTTACATTATGGATATTTAAAGATATATTGTATCTTCCCTTTATAGCCTTTCTTCAAAAATAATCAAAGATAGTTAATATGCTTCCCTTAAGTCTCATCTTTTCCAAACTAAACAAACATTCTCAGTGTCTTTTGATGAATCATCTTCTGCTCATTGTTTCCAGGCACCTCGACAGACTGGCCATTGTCTTCTGATAGGCTTTCAGTTTCGACATGCCCCTAAGATGTTGGACCTAGAACTGAGTAACATACTCTAGAACTAGCTTGACAAGGACACCCTGTCAAAGACTATCATCACCTTCATTTCGGACATTCTACTTTTGCTAAGGCAGTTTTATTCTTTTCCCCCATTGTAGCACATTATTTACATAGATCTTGTTTAACATACTGATCTTGAGGGAGCTGGGTGTTCCAGTGGATAGTACAGGAAACTTGCAGGCAGAAAGATTTCAATTCCAATCCTATCTCATTGTCTAGAGGCCTGGACCTAGGCATGTCACTTAACCTCTCCATAATTCATCTTTCCCATCTGTAAAATGGAGATAAAAATAACATCTACCTCACTGGGATAACATGTTGAACATTTTGCAAATCTTATATAAATCCTAGCTACTATTATTGTATTTCCCTAAAATTCTCATCATTCTTTTCACAGCAGTTGTGATTCCATCATTGCCTTCTCCATCCTATGCTTATATAGTTGATTTAAAAATGAAAGCAGGGCTTTACATCTGTCTCTTTGCAACATTGAACTGATCTCCCCAGATTTTGATAATTTGACAAGCATACCATCTATATCTTGATACAAAGCACTGATAAAAAGGTCAAGTAAGAGAAGGATAAGGACATCGTGTCCATGGGGCACTCCATTACACACCTCTCACTGAACTGACATCTACTCACTTTGGTTCCAGTGATTTAAATGGCTCATATCCATTGAAATATATTGTCATTTCGTACACAGAAGTACTTTGTTGGCATCTGGGTCTTTATATGCCAGAGCCTCACAAATACAAATGTTATTGACATAAAATGTCTATACAAATGTTATCCTTAGAGATTTAGATAAAGAAGGGACCTTATGGGCCATCTAGTCCAACCTCTTCCTCTTACAAATGAGGAAATTGAGGCACAGAGTGGTTAAGTGACTTGCTCAACATCATAGCATTATTAAGTAACTAAGTGAGGATTTGAACCCAGGTCCTGTGATTATAAATATAGTATTCTTTTTTGCTGTTCATTTGCTGAATTGAATTGATGTATAAACAGTATAGAATAAAAGCTTGATAAAAAGCTTATAATCTTCTGACTCTGAGATTCTGTGGTTAAATCAATTATAGCTTATTTAATCTAACTCATACATTATACAAACATGTAAATATATGTATATACAATGTATGTCTAGGTGTACATACATACTTATATATACACATATGATTAAGTGTGTATATACATGTGTATATGAATATATATAGACATGTATGTGTATATACACATAGAGTGTACTATTATTGATGTACTATTATTGTCTAAAATGGTATCTCTCTGGTGCTTCAACTTTTACAAAGCATATTACTCACAGCAGTCCCATGTGGTAAGTAGTATAATGCTTATTATTCAAAGATGATGAAATTTAAGAGAGGAGAAATGAACTACCCAAAGTCTCACTTCTACTAAGTAATATATTAAAAGTTGAAAACTAGATCTTCCAACTTCAAAGTAATTGTCCATTTTCATTTTCCAATAATTGGGTGGCACCTTGTATCCCCCCCAAAGAATTACATGGCTTGTTATGAAAAAAATTCTCAATATAAGAAAAAATTCCTAAAAATTCCTAAAAATCTAACAACAAAGAGAGCTATCTTATAGGCATCACTGGAGTCCTAGAAGCAAGGACTGAATGACAATTTGCTAGGAATATGGTAAAAACAATTGGGCATTGGGTTTGAGGTTCCCCTACATGACCTCTATTCACAATGTAAGATTTGTGAAAATGATTCTAAATTATAAAATCATATACAGATGCACGATTTCACTAATATTGTTGGTGGCACTCAGTCTTCTGTGTAAGCCAATAATTTTTCCATGGAAATTGATTCCCTGTCTTGTTGCAACATTCCTTCAGGAAGTCTCTTATTTGAGATAAATTTTTATTCAGGTGTAATTTTAGTTAGATGACCTCTGAGGTTCCTCCCAGTTCTGAAATTTTGTGATTTCTTGCTTCTGATGCTATTTTGTGGAACCTTGAATGGGCCAGTTGGTGCTGCTTACCTTAATCTGTGAGACTAATGAAAATATTATATCAGGGCTTGCTTTTTGAGAAAAGCACATCAACAAAATATTTTGCCATCCACAGGCTAGTCTGAGACAAGTTAATGATTTTTATCTTCTCCTAGACTGAAGGTTGGGGACAGTAATCCTTTGGGTGAAAAGCAACACTGGGTCTAAGGTTAGACACCAGGTTTAAGGGTCATGATCACGGTCTTCAGATATTTAGAAAGCTGTCATATAGAAGAGGGATTAGACTTGTTGGACATGACCCCAGAGGGCAAAAACAGGGATTGTAAGTAGAAGTTATAAAGTCAAACTGCCTTAATAGAAGAATCCCCTAACATTCAGAGGTTTGTCAAAGTGGAAAGGCTGCCTTAAGGGGGCCAGTGACTTCTCTGGCAATGTGGGTAAAATCTGGATAACTCTTTGAATTGTTGTTGCCTGAGAGAGGATTTATGTCCAGATGCATTTTGTGTGATCTATTTGTCAAGTCACCTAATCAGACTATGATTCAGTTTTTCTTTCTCAGAAAGGAAGTATAAAAATGGAGACAAATTCTCTAATACCTCTGGCAACTCTAACCAGTTATGATCATACAGATGCTGAACATCCTCCTAAGTCTGAGAACCAATGGTTCTATGATCATCCATCCATCCATCCATCCATCCATCCATCCATCCATCCATCCATCTGTCAGTCCATCCGTCCATTTGTCTATCTATCTCTGTCTAATAATACACTTACAAATACATGTATGTGTATACATATATGTATATATAATATTAAACACACTTTGAATTTAATCTGCATTATCATCAATTTCTTTTTTGCTTTTCAAGTCTAGAAATCAACCAAAACCAAATGATAAATCAAA
>CM053596.1:91103138-91115368 GCA_028646575.1 Pseudocheirus occidentalis | reverse complement strand
TTTTCAAAGTCCTTTTTCAGTTGATGTATAGCTAGTAGGCATTCTTCAAGTGTCTTGGAAGCATTTGGTGAGGGAGTTCTGACTGGGTTGTCTTCTTCCCGTTCCATGCTTTGATCCTTTTTGTCCACAAAAAAGGAGTCTAGAGTTCTATTGCTGTTCTTATTTTGCTTCCTTTTCCTCATGTTGGCCAGTCAATTAATTGGTTGTTTTTGTTTTTAGCTCTGTGAAACTCTGCCTCCAGGGTGGAAAGCTCTTTTCCAAATCACTGGGGTTTTCCCCAGCTACTGGAGCTATTGGGGGGTGTTGCAGCCCCCCCCCAACTTTGGCTTGCTGAAAGCACACCCCAGGACCACCACCCAAGACCACAATCCAGATCCAGGCTGCTCAATGCAAGAGTACTTGGCCCTAATCAAACGATTCAGCCCCCCTGTGGGATCCACAGGCAAGGGTCTCTGAAGCAGTCCAGTGGGGGCCACTGCTGGTTCCAGCAGTTCCCTTCCACCACTGCTTCCTTTCCCTGGTGGCAATTGGCCGAACTGCTTTTCCATCACCAAATTCGGTTTCAAAGTTTCTCTTTCACTTTCACTGACCCTCTCTAATCCTGGTTTACTTTATGTGAAGATTCCCTCAGGTGCAGTAGATCTCTGAAGTAGACTCAAGCTGTGGCTTGGGAGGCTCGGCTCCTCCTGGATGCCTGAGGGCCTGGCCTGGTGCTGTGGTTTGGGGCTGGGCTGGTCTCTGCTCCAGGCCTGCAGGCCTGCTGGATGAGCCCCTCCCACCAAGCTGCCCCTCTCCAGTCCCCGTTTCTCACGCCTTGGCAGATGTGGAGGTTCTGGAGGCTGCAGATCCTCTCCTCTGAAGACTGGCTGTGGTGTGGCTCAGCTTGGCTCAGCTCAGCTCCTTCACACAGCCCCGGCCTGGCAGTGGTCTCAGCTTCAGGCTGGGCCTGCCTCAGCTCCTGCCCTGCCACAATGAGCCCCTGCTGCTGAGCTCCCTTCAGTGACAGATGTGTTTTCTGTATTTTTGTGAGTCTGAGCATCTTAGACTTTGTCTGGGGTCATATTTTATGGGTGTTTAGGGTGGTTGTGTAGGAGCTTCAGCACCTTGCTGCTTCTACGCCACCATCTTGGCTCTGCCCCAGGTCACAGTCTAACAATGCTCTTACAAGTTAGTACAAACTAATTCCACCATGTGCCAACTGCATAGAATTTTATAATTAGAACAGACCTCCACCATCTATTCCAACCCACACCTCAAGAACAGTTATTTCTATAACATACTAGATATTTTCCAGGTTTTTGGTTGAAGTCCCCCACTGGAAGAGAGCATGCTGCCTCCTGATGTGAGCCATTTTGCTTTTCATTAGCTTGAATCATCAGGATTATTTTTCCCTAACACTACTTCTAATTTTATCACTCTGTCACTGCCACCCATTTCTCCTAGTTGTTCCTTCCAGACACATAAAGAACAAAGCCAATTCAACTTCAAATACTTGAAGATAGCTATCATACCCTTGTTCTCTTCTGCCAAGTCTTCCTTTCTTCCACACATGCCCATATTGTATTTTTCATTCTCATAACTCATTCTGTCAAATCCTCCAAGATCTATGATCTTGTGACCTTTTTATGAAGCACAGTCAGTGAATTAGGCATAAAGAGTATGTGTGCAACTTTAATAGTGTAGAGAATTCCTATGTACAAGCAACACCTTTTCCATAGCTTAGAGATTTAAAGAGTTGCCACTGTTGGCAACACAGAGATTATGTGTCTAGTCGAGGGTCAAAGAAACAAGTCAGAGGGAGTACGTGAACATAAATTGTAATAGCTTTAAGTCCAAGTTTCTATTTATTAGATCATAATCTCCTTAGGTAATAATTCTAGTCTTTCTTTCTTCCATCCTTCCTTCCTTCCTTCTTTTCTTCTTTCCTTCCTTCTTTTCTTCTTTCCTTCCTTCCTTCCTTCCCTCTCTCCCTTTTTCTTTCTTCCTTCCTTCCTTTCTTTCTTTCTTTCTTTCTTTCTTTCTTTCTTTCTTTCTTTCTTTCATTTCTCTTTCTTCTCTCTCTGCCTCTGTTTCTCTATCTCTGTCTCTGTCTGTCTGTCTCTCTCTCTGTCTCTGTGTTTCTTTCTTTCACCCTTCCCTCCTTCTTCCATCTTTCCTTTTTTATGTCTCTCTTTTCCCCTCTTTCTCTATCCATACCCACAATATTTTTTTGTTTATTTTTAACAAACCCACATTAGATCTGATAACTGTCACTCTATATAAACCCTCACACAATATTATTTTAGAATTTTCTAGGGATCAGAATCAAACAAACCAACTACTTCCCATTTGGAAAACTGGGTCACTTGCACACTCTTGAAATGTGTTCCATTCTCCTTGATTTCTTAAATGTCACCATAAGTGGTTCAAATATAATATCTGCAAGTAGCAGTAGTTGTTATTTGATGTATACAGGTGTGCATTTCATCTGGATCCAGAAAATGATATTCATTTTTAGTAGCTCTATGTTCTGTTTTAATGTACAAATTTTAATTGGTTTTCAATTCCCTGTTGGGTTGTGTTTTTAGTTTTCTCTTTTCAATGTGAATATAATTTATTTTTTCTTGATTGTGAAACAAATCAATTGATGAATAATTCCCTCTTCTGTTAATTTTACAGCTGTGGTATGAGAAGTAGCTGTGACAGAGTGGAAATAGTACAAAATTTGGAGGAGACAATCTAGTACAGTGGGAAGAATTCTGGTTCTGGGACCCCACACTTCTTCAAATGCCTACTCCCTATGTGAAAATGATTATCACTTAACCTTCTTACACTTCCTAAAATAAAGAGGTTAGACTGGGTCGTCTCTGAGGTCCCTTTCATTTTGAGAACTATGGTCTTTGGGGACAACTACGGGGACAAATCTTGTGTCTTCCACTTTCCACATCTGAGTCAATTAATAACGCAAGAATAGGAGATTCATAGAACAAGAAAGAGGTTAGAGTAGCAGCTTAGGAAACAGAAAGACTGGGAAAGGGGATAGTGAGGTAAACTAGGAAAAAAGAGGGTGCTAAAAAGGCAGTTTTGTCAACTAAAAAATAGGGTTAGCAAAAAGCCTCTATTGCACAGTATAGTTTTGGGGATTGTGTGAAGTTATATATGTAAAATGTTGCAAAAAATAAGGCAACACATAAAAGAGCACTGCTGCTGCTACTGTTGCAATTAAATCACAGGTTTTGCTGCCTTGATGTGTGTTCATAAGCCATTGTCAAAAGTCCAGGAGAAAGTTCAATTGAAGAATATTTTTGAATTCACAGATGCAACTAGGTGGACAATGGGTAGAGAACTGGACTTGGAGTCTGAAAGACATGATTTCAAATCCAGCCACAGCCACTAATGAGTTGTGTGACTCTGGGCAATTCATTTAATCTCTGTCTGCCTCAGTTTCCTTTTGTAAACTGGAGATGATAGTAGCACCCAACCCTCAGAATTACTGTTAGTTTTAAACAAGATAGACTTTGTAAAATAATATGTGAACCATAAAGCAGTGTATGCTAACCAAACATAACTATACATTGAAGAAACTTAACCATATTCACAATCATGTCTGAATTTCCTATTGCCAAGAGCACTGCTAAAGATTCCAAAATGAATAAGTTATATAAATGTAGATGAATGTTATTTTCACTGTTTTCAGCCTGAAATATTATTGTACCACATGGACTATTTTTGTTTGGAAACATCTGAAAAATCATAAAAGATAAAATGAATCTCACCAGAATATATAATGGAAGAAGCATTTAGCTGGTTCTGTTAGCTCTTCTCCAGAAGGCAAGACCAGAAGCAAGGGGTGAAAGGTACAGTATGATGAGTTTTTACTTGATGTGAGGAAAAATGTTTGAAGAATTAGAGTTGTCCAAAAGGGGAATAGGCTTACTCCACAGGTAATGAGCTCTCCATTAATACAGATTAGTTTAGGCAGAAGCTGAATGATTCCCCAGAGAATCCTGTACCAAGGATTCTTGAAGTCCATGCTTATCTGATCAAAACACATTATCCTTTTGGATTATGCACTGAAAGCTATAATGGATTCTACCCACTTTCTCATCCCCTCTTGCCATACATCTTTGGATGGTATCAGCAGGGAGGATAACAGGGAGCCAGGCCCAAATCTCCTCTTTACAAGCATCATTCACTCTATAGTTCTGCCTTACAATCAACTGGAGGTGGGGCTGGGAGGCCAGATCAGATTCCACAATCTGTAAATGGTGAGATAACCTACATCAGATTAAGAGTTTGGAAAGGCTGAATACCAATCCCCTCTATTGATTCTTAGTTAGAGTTTAAAAGGAGAAATAAAATGAAATTCAAAGGGCCCTGTGCTTACACCTAATCTTAGAAGAGTAAGCAAAAAGTATAAATACAGTTTACTAATAAGTGTTATTGAAGGCCATCTCTAAAAACAAGGTACATCACATATGTTATGACATTGAATAAATACGTTAGGATCTTAAGCACATGTGGAAGTAAAATGCTAATCATAATTTCAGAATTATGTTTGGGTGGAAACACTGTAGCATAGGGGAAAATGCACTTGATATTGAATCAGTGAATTTATATTCAAATCCCGAGTCTTTTATTCACTAATTGTGAGACTTTCAGTAAGTCACCATGCTTCAAGTTTCAATTTTCTCGTCTGTAAAATGAAGGGGCTAGATTCAGTCATTTCCAAGGCTCTCTTCAACTTTCTATCCTATGCATCACAACATAATGCGTGCATTTCTCTCGCTAAGCATCTCCTGTACCATGGGTCAACACTTGGAGGTAAGGCTGACCTGGTGAAGGGAACAAGGTAGGCCAATTAGCGAAGAGTGAATTTGAATCAGAAGTGTGTAATTGTGGTGAAATTAAAATGTATACAGTTCAGAGATGAGAGGGATAAGTGAGCTAACTGGAACATGATGAGGGAGACAGCCAGAAACATAGACTTATAATAAGACAAGAATTAAGCCAAGAGTTAACTTGTGAATGCGTAGAGCTCTACCATATACAGGGATAAGAGCTACAATGCCATTTCACAGTTGTTGTTCCTGTGGCTTCCTGTTAAGGGTCCATGAATTTCTCACAAAGGAACAAATAATTACTTTTGTGAGCCACAAACCATACAGATAATAATGAAAATTACAACAATAATAAGGAATATGATGATAATTATAATGGTGATAGCAAGAACAATGAGGAAGAGGAGGAGAAGAAGAAACAGGAGAAGAGGAAGAAGAGGAGCAGGAAGAGGAGGAAGAAGAGGAGCACTAGTAGTATTAGTAGTAATAGTAGCAGCAGCAGTAGTAATGGAAGTAGGAATCATCTAGGTGATGTGAAGTCAATAATGAAAACACTTAGGGATGTCACTAGGTAAGGAGTTGGGTAGCCTTGTGATGTGTACCAGGAAAGGGTGGCAGATTCTAGCGTGGCTGTTAGACTTAATGGGTTGCTAAAGTAGAAAGATGGGGTAGCATCAGGACATTTTGGGAGATCCACGTTAAGCAGAATAGGTTTTAATGGGAGACTGAGTAGTGTAGTGAAGAAGGATTTTGTTAAGCCCAGGGGAGCCGAACAAGAACCCATGGAAAAGCTTTGATGATAGAAGTCAGATGGTTTTAGATAGATAAAAGGAATGTTGATGAGACTATATACAGGTCACTGAAAGAAGATGGTAGTGCAGGTACTAGGGGATTCTGGTAAATTATGCGTCTGTGTCAGAATCATAATAAATCATTATGAGAAGGAGTTAACTATTGAGATAAATTCTTTAGTGACAAGGTCGCATTTTTTTGAATAATCATTTGATCAGACTACAAGCATGGTAATACAGCATTTAGAGGTCAGCTAACCCAACTTGTCATCCATTTTAGTAAAAATCACCTCTAACACTCTCCAGCTACCTCCCTCTATTGCAAAAAGGTATAGTATGAAGAGTGTGAATTTAAAATCAGCATGTATAGATTTGAATCCAAACTCTGCCACATACTACATATGTGATTCAACTTCTCTGTTTCTCAGTTACCTTATCTGTTAAAAATGATGAGATATGCCTACATCAACTTAAGTTTCTCGTTAATTCTACCATCCTAAGAGAAAGACCGCATTAATAGATTTGCAAACTTTTAGGTAGTTCTACCTATAAATTCTATGAGATTCTACTTGTGATATTTCTTTTGTAATTTTGTTTTAGTTGGATTTTTTTAGGGATCGGAAGTTCTTCATTATATTTTTCAATCAGCTGTCATAGTTCTTTCTAGTAAGCAGGATTTAAAATTTTAATCATTGGGGGCATGCCCAAGTATTTGTTTGGGGCTATCTAGTGTTTTTAAACATATTTTCTTTTTTTAAAGCAGAGATTATAGAACTCTGGGGGTTCTCTTACACTCAACAGTCATTCAGCAAACATTTATCAAGTACTTATTATGAACCAGAAGCTGTTGTAAGTACTTGGGATACAAGTAGAAGCAAAACGTTCTCTGCTCTCAATGACCTTATTCTGATAGGGGAGCATGTGAGATAGTGGAAAAAGCAGTAGATTTACTGGGTAGAAATGCTGGTTTTTCTGTTTCCTATCTGTATAATTACAGCAAAGTTTATAAAGAGTTAGACTTGGAGTCAAAGACAAGTTCAAATTCTCCTCAGTTACTAGTTGGATGACTTGTAACCTCTCAGTTTCTATTTACTCATGTATAAAATGGAGATGACAGTACCTGTGGTAATGAACTCACAGGGATAGTGCATCAAATGATATATCCCATGTAATACTCAATATAAATGAAATTATCATTATCACTCTCTTGGGCTCAATTTACTCTTCTATCAAATGAAGGAGTTGTACTACATTTTCTTTTTTAACAAGTTTTTTTGTTTTTGTTCTTTTTTGCATTTTGGAGGGGGGAAGGTAGGGCAGTTGGGGTTAAGTGACTTGCCCAAGGTCACACGGATAGTTTTGTGTTAAGTGTGTGAGGTCGGATTTGAACTCAGGTCCTCCTTACTCCAGGGCTGGTGCTTTATTCACTGCGCCACCTAGCCATTCCTGTACTACCTTTTCAAAGGGAACTCTAGGTTACAATGGATAGAATACTGGACCTGTAGTCTGAAAGATCTGAATTTGAAATCATCTAAGACATGGCATGAGCTGTGTGGCATTGGGTGAATCACTTACCCTCTGGCTGCTTCAGTTTCATCATCTGCAAAATGGGGATAATAATAAGCACCTACCTTCCATGGTTGTGGGGAGGATAAAATGCAATCATGCTTATAAATTGTTTTGCAAACCATTAATCACTATTGACAAAATAGCTATTATTATGAGACTAAATTCTGAGACAAAAGATTCTGGCCTCTCATGCTCAATATTCACTTGTTGAAAGGGAGGTTTTCTTAGGCCTCACCCTTTTGTAGCAGACACCAATTTCTTTTCAGGACAAATTTCCCCTTGCCATTTGTGTTTCCTTCTCCATTAGACTGTGATCTCCTTGAGCTATTTTTGACTTTCTTTGTATGCCCAATGCTTAGCATGGTGTCTGTCACCTAGTAAGCTATTACTAAATGCTTATTCATTTTCTGATTGATTAAATAACCTTTTGACCATTTATCCTAGAAGGCTTCTCTCCTAGCAGGGGAGAGCAGATGGTTCTGTAGACCAGCCAGAACCCATGCTCTTCATTTCATGCTACAGCGTCCTTTCCACCTCGTCCCCCAGTTCTAATAATCCCTTTGAGTTTTGCACAGGCAGCTCTATGGGAAGAACAGCTTTCGAGAATAAGCCAACAGCACCATTTGGGGGCCTCCAGGCAATCAATCTGGCCTCATTTCCCTCTGCCTTGCCTGCCTTGGCTGAATGCAATGAGAATTGTTCATGTGGGTGACTCCAGATTCTCTCTGTCCAAGTCCCCTTTGACTGACATGTTGCTAAATTGCTGTTGATTCTTGTGTAACCGCATGTTTAAGGAAGGTCAGTGAAGTCTAACAAAATAACTGGATCATATCCCGTTTGGTTTATTGTTTTGTCATTCCTGGTTAGACAGAAGCTGCTCTTGTTCCAGGGCCTCTGCACATTAACAGATGGAGTCTGAAAATAACTCCGGAATTGTTGGGAGGATGGTAAGGGGAAGTAGCTAAGCTGAAGAGTTGTTTCCTTTTTTTCCCCAAAGCAGGAGTTTAGAGCAGCACCTGGGTTCTAATCCCAGCGCTTTTCATTACTCCTTCCACAGGTGACTTTAGACAAGCTATTTTGCTCATTTAAATATTAGTTTCCTCACCTGTAAGATGAGGGGGCTGGAGTATATGACCTCCAAAACTTTTTCCAGTTCTAAATGTTTTGAGGCATAGTATTTGACTATACACAGTTTATAACCAAGTAAAGAGGGAAAACTCTATACAAAAGAAACTATAATAAAAAGTCAGACATAGACCTAGGTGACACAAGTCACTTAAATCCTTAATACCCAAGGTAATTCTTGACAATAACTTATATGAGACACATGGCACATACAGGAATTTATTTTGCTTGAATATGCACATTTGTTACAAGTTTTTTTTTATATGTGTGTGGGTGAGAGAGAAAGAAAATAAATTTATGTTAACTAAAAATGATTTTTAAAGACCATATACTACAGATATGTTACCAGTCATAAATGAAAGCATTTTCTACACTAGCAATTTCCACACAGATGTAATCAAAAGTCTGGAGAAAGTTAGCATCTGTTAGGGTGTCATGTCATTCCCTGATTCCTCCAGGCAGAGGTGACCTTCCCTCCTCTGACCTCACATAGCATTCAGTACCTGTTTTGTATTTATCAGGGCATATAGGAGACAACCAGGTGGTGCAGTAGATAAGTTCAAATCTTGCCTCAGACAGTTATCAGGTGTGTGAACCTGGGCAACTCTTCTTGTTTCCTTCAGTTTTCTCAACAGTAAAAAAAAAGCAGCCATCTCACTTGTAAACCATTCAACAGTGCCTGGCACGTAGGAAGTCCCCTTCCCAATAATACAGGGCATTGCAAATGGATAGGAGAGCTAAGACAAGATACTATGTGAGTTTGGATAAGGGAGAATGCCTTTTTGACTGGGGGAATGAAGGGAGGATTCGTGGAAGAGGGAAAGTTTTATATGAGACTTGAAGGATTTGTAGGATCTAGTCAAGTTTGTGTCATTCACAATAATTATATCTGGAATCACAATCATTATCATCATCTCTAGAATTTGCATAACACATCAATGTTCAGAGAACACTTTACACAAACCTCATTTTATCTGTTTTATTTTTGCCTTTTTTTTTTGGAGGGTAATTAGGATTAAGTGACTTGCCCAAGGTCACATGGCTAGCTTTTGTGTTAAGTATCTGAGGCGAATTTGAACTGAGGTCCTCCTGACATCAGGGCCCATGCTCTATTCACTGTTCCACCTAGTGACCTCCCACATTTTATCTTTATAACAATCCTACTAGGTAGGTGTTATTATTATCTCTATTTTATAGGAAAAGAAAACTGATGCAGGCAAATGTTAAGTGAATTGCCTCAGATCATATACCAATGACGGTGTATTTAAACTCAAGTCTTCCTGACTCCAGGTCTTATGCTCTGTCAATTAAACCACCTAGATGTCATAATAGGATATACTTACTCTGCTGAGGACTGTGCTAGCAGGGAAATATTAGAACATGGAAATACTTCCTACTCTCTAGGAACTTAACACTATGTTGGACTAAAACTATGTATACATTTGAATAGATACAAAATGTATGCAAACTACATACAAGGTGATAGGATGGGGTATCATTAGAATCATGGAATATTTTAAAATACTATGTAAGAAGTAGTTTTTCTTTTGATCTCTGGAGCAAAGTGGGGACTTCCCATGATGGATGGGGACAATTATATCACTCATGGCAATGGAGGACAGTGGGCTAGGCATAAAATCAAGAAGTGAAACATTGTGTGCGAGGAAGAGCAAGAAGGTTACTCTGGCAGGATCGTAAGTCCATGAATGGCCAAGTTACGAGTGACTTAACTGGATTAGGTAGGTTGCAGCAGGTTGCACCTGGTGGTGAAGGATTTTACCTTCTATCTATTACTCAGTTCTCCATAGTAACTTGTTTTCTCAGAACGCAGTAATGATGTTTGATAGAATATACCTATAGATCAGCAGTCCTTAACCTGAGACACCTGAACTTTTAGAAAATAACTGATTGCCATATTTCACTGTAAATGGTTTCCTTGACAATCATATGCATTTTGTTTTATACATTTAAACACATTCTTTTAAGAAAAAGGTTTCACCAGGCTGCCAAGGGGTCCATGATCTATCAAAAAGTTAAGAGAAGGGGTGGCTAGGTGGTGCAGAGAATAGAGCACTGGCCCTGGAGTCAGAAGGACTTGAGTTCAAATCCGGCCTCAGACACTTAACACAAAAACTAGCTGTGTGACCTTGGGCAAGTCACTTAACCCCAACTGCCCCTCCAAAAAAAGCCAAAAAAAAAGTTGAGAACCTCCTATATGTTCTGCTAAATACAGAAGAGTACTGAAGGCTATTTGAGGATAGAGGAGGGAAAGGTCACCTCTGCCAAGAAGAATTAGGGAATGATTCATGAAGATATTGACATTTAAATTGCCTCCTGACAGATTGGTAGGATTTCCATAAATTGGGAATAGCAGAGTATGTATGTTGGAGGTGAATGGAGTGGAAGTTGATACCATGTAGAGAATGTTATAAAACCAAAGGGATTGGAATGAAAAAAATCATACAAAGTTCAAGATATAGTCCATAGTCCTCTTCCAGCTAAATCTACTAACTATACTTGGATGAGATTAAGTTAGACTTAGAAAAGTAGGGTAGACACAATCCCTTTGGTCTTTTGAACATACAGAAAAGAATATTGATTTTGACCTCTAAGAAATGGAGAGCCAAAGTTGGCTGAAGTGATATGAAATTTGATCAGTGATTTAGGCAGATTGATCTTACATTGTGTTAATGATGGATTAAATGAGGAGGGAGTATAAAAAGGATGAGCTGTTAGGAGGTGGTTGCAGCTATTGAAGTTTGTGCTAATGAAGGTCTAAAACCCAGGTATACAGACATAGTAAGGAAAATGTGTTTGTGATATATTGTGTCATGCCAGAGTAAACAAAACTGGTCAATATTTATCCGTTTATACCCTAGCACCCCTTGCATTTAATAAAATTTTGCTGAATGGAAAGAGGGTGACGTCTTATAAAATGTTATGCTTTTCTTACTCTAAATGTCATAGTTCAGTCTTGAAAGTCCATATGTTCATAATAGTTGGCATTTATATAGTACTTTAAAACTCTTAAAACATTTTACATCTATTTTCTCATTTGACCCCTAAACCAGCCATGTACTGTAAGGAGTAAAAGTATTATCATTCCTATTTTACAGAATAGGAAACTGAGGTTCAGAGAAGCAAAACTGACACAGTAACCTATTTCTTCTTAAGGTTAAGAGAGTTCTTTCTGCTTTGTTCCAGTGACAATCTCAAATTCCTCAACATGTCTATATCCAGATATTTTTCCCTTCCACTTTAGGCAGTTAAGCAGTGTTGTTAATTGCTTTGATGCAAAATGTGACAAGAGCAGGAAAGGGAAGTGGTGATATGTCAGGGCACACAGGATTAAGAAATCATTCACCACTATGCATGTGTAAGGTGCTTGTGGTTGTTTGATTTGTTAAACATATGTTTAAGTGATGCTAATATCCTACAAACTTTCATGTACGCATACCATTATGAAGATGTAAGATTGAATTTGACAGATTTCTATGACATTATCTTACCTTCAGTTTTTCAGTGGAGTTTCCTTTTTTTGGGGGGAAAAATAACCCAACAAGGTTATAAAGTCCTTAGTGAAACAAAACATGACCAGATGGCTCAAACAAAACAACTACAAGATAAAGACATGAATCTGCTCTTACATGTGGATTAAACTTATGAAATCAAAATCAAAATCTTTTGCATATACACAAAAGGGGTGCCTACTTCTAACAAGCTTTGTCCCAGATTAAAGCTATGATCATGTTCATTTTTGCCTTTATCTGCTCATAAAATCTAGGTCTATGGAAAATATGTAGGAGTCCACTTATTTGCCATGGGATGAGTGAAAAATCTTCTACCAATGGCATTTTACCAGAGAGATTTGGTGGAGGTGGTTTGGGTAGGGAGATAAGGACTGATTCTCTGGCCATGCTGGCAC
>CM053596.1:91075090-91103038 GCA_028646575.1 Pseudocheirus occidentalis | reverse complement strand
CTTTCTTTCTTTCTTTCTTTCTTTCTTTCTTCCTTCCTTCCTTCCTTCCTTCCTTCCTTTCTTTCTTTCTTTCTTTCTTTCTTTCTCTTTCTCCTCCTCCTCCTCCTCCTCCTCTCTCCCTCCCTCCCTCTCTCTCTTCCTTCTTTCCTTCCTTCCCTCCTTTTTCTCCCTTCCTCTTCCTTCCTCCCTCTGCTTTTCTTCCTTCCTTCTTCCTTCTCTGTCCCTCTACATCTCCCTCTCCTTATTTTATTGGACTTGTATGGTTTGTTATTTCTTTTTACTAGAGATGGAATCAAATCCTAGGACTTGTAATACCCATAAGAGACCCAAGTGGGTACATCAGTATAGCATTAAGAGGAAAGAAACAGAGGATATCAGAAAACCTGGTTGTTTGAATTGGCTTGTCTTCCCAAAGCATTACTTTTATATCTACATTATCCTTACCCCATCCTGCACTAACATTCTGCTATGTATGGTCCTGGGCCAGAAATGTCCACCTGTGACAAAGGTGTTGCTCCTGGGTGAGTCCCTTTATGTCAAAGTTGAGCATTAATCTTAATAAGAAGTCAGTCCCTGGCCTGGTATCATGTTGCTAAAACTGGGAGGACCTCAAAGGAAAGGTGAGATTGATGGAACTGACTGGAATCTCTTAGCTGACTTGGAGAGAGGCTTTCCTATCAGTTTACTATTACTGGGATTGCCCTGACATAGCAGTGTGTTCTCTTAATGACAGAGTGAGTAATCCATGAGGGGCAATGGAAAACCATAGTTGAGAAGTAAGGGAGAAGAGAAAAGTGACCAACTATGGAACTTATATTAATACTTATATACTTATATATACTTATATAAATACTTACAATTTGGGGGGAGGGAGTATAGGACAAGGCAGCAAGATGCTACAGCACCATGAAAGCTCAAAAGACTCTGGAAGTATATGGAACACAATATCTTCCCTGGGCAGGATTTCTCTAGTTCCCCTAATGTATAAGGCTCCCTCAGGATAAGAGTAAAGCAAACACTTGAGACACAATATAGGGACTTTGAGAATTCTACCAAACACTTAAAAAAAAAGCAATTAATTTCAATTCTACATAAAGTATTTGAAAATATAGTTAAAGGAGCCCTATATTTTATGACATATATATGGTTTTGATACCTAAACCAGGAAGAGCAAAAACAGAGAAAAAAAATATCAACTATAGATTTTCCTAATGAATACTGATAAAAATAAATAAATATAATTCTAATGAGGAGACTGTAATAATATGTCACAAAGATCATGTAGTTTGACCAGATCAGTTTATAGCAGGAATGCTGGGCGGCTTTGATATTATGAAAAGTATAATTAATCATTTTAATTATAAAAGAACAAAATAATATTATTATATCAGTACAGGAAAAACTTTTTACAAAATAAAAGACCCATTTATATATTTAAAAATCCCCCACCAAAACCAGTAGTATAGGCATCAACAGAACTTTCTTAAAAGTATAAGCAGTATTAATCTCAAAGTAAGAGCAAGAATTTTCTGTAAAGGGGATAAAATACAAACCTTATTATAAGCAAAAATCATTATTATTAACATAATTATTCAATATTGTACTTGAAATGCTACCTATACCAATAAAATAAGAAAAATAAATTGAATGAACAAGTAAAGGCAACAAAGAAATAGAATTAGCATCCTTGGCAAATTATTTGATGGTATACTTAAGAACTAGAGATAATAAAATAAAAAGCTACTTGAAATAATTAACAACTTTTCTAAAGTTACAGTATACAAAATAAGCCCATATAAATCACTACATTTTCTATGCACTACCAAAAAAAACCAGCATGCAGACATAGAGAAATTCCATTAAAAATAACTAGGATTTGCTAATATGACAGAAAATTAAAATGACAAATGTTATAGGGGATATGGGAAAACTGGGATACTGAAGATCTGGTGGAGTTGTGAACTGATCCAACCTTTTGGGGTAGCAAATTTGGAACTGCACCCAAAAAACTATAAAACTGAATATACCTTTGGCTTAGTAATACTACTACTAGGTATGTATCCTAAAGAGATGGGAGGAAAAGGAAAAGAACTTATATGTACCAAATATTTATGGCAGTTATTTTTATGGTGGTGAAGAATTGGACATTGAGGGGATGCACATAAATTGGGGAATGGATGAACAAACTCCAATATATGATTGTAGTGGAGTACTATTGACTTATGAGAAATGACAAGCAGGATGATCTCAGAAAAATCTGGAAGGACTTACATGAATTGATATAAAGTGAAATGAGCAGACCGGGAGAACATTATGCACAGCAACAGCAATATTGCAGTTAACAACTGTGAATGACTATTTCAGCAATTCAATGATCTAAGACAATTCTGAAGGACTTGTGATGAAAGACATTATCCAATTCCAGAGAAAGAACTGATAGAGTCTGAATAATGATTGAAGCATACTTTATATTTTAAACTTCCTTTTTAAAAATTTTTGGTGAATGTTTTCTTTCACAGAATGATTAATATGAAAAAGTCTCACATAACTGCAAGTATATAACCTACATCAAATTGCTTTCCTTCTCAATAAGAGGACAGAGGAGGCAGGGGAAGAGAGAATTTGGAGCTAAAAGTTGAAAAAATTAATGTTAAAAATTTTACTTGTATTTGGAAAAAATAAAAATAACTGCAGATAGTATAAAATATTTGGGAGTGTATATGGTTCCCAGAAACCACATGAACACAATTACAAAATATTTTTCACACAAATATACATGCCTAAATAATTAGAGAAATATTAATTGCCCATGGGTAGGGCAAGCTATAATAATAAAAATTACAATTCTATATAAGCTAAGTTTAGTGACATACCAATTAAACTATTCTATGGAGGTAGGAAAAAAAACCCAACCAAATTCACCTGGAATAACAGAAGATCCAGAATATCAAAGGAGTCAATGAAAAATAAAGAAAGTGGCCCAAGCAGTATCAGATTTCAAAGTATATCACAAATCAGTAATCATCAAAACATCTGATATTGGCTAAGAAACATAATGGTAGATTAATAGAATAGATTACATATATAGAAGTAAATCAGTATAGTAATCTAGCGATTGATAAACCCAAAGATCTAAGGTTTAGGAGCAAGAACTCATTATTTAACAAAAACTTCCAGGAGAATTGGAAAGCATACTGGCAGAAACTAGCCCACAATCAACATCTCACATCATATGCCAAAAAGAGGTCAAAATTGTTTAAGCATAGGGGCTGTTATCATAAGCAAAATAGGGGAACATGAAAAAAAATTGCCTGTCAACTTTATAGATGTAAGGGAAGAGTTGATCACCGAACAAGAGATATAAAGTATCATTAGAGGTAACATGAATAATTTTGGTTACATAAAATTAAAAAGGTTATGCACAAACAAGTACAGCCAAAACAGAAGGAAAGCAGGAAACTGGGAAACAATTTTAGCAAATTTCTCTGATAAAGCCCTCATTTGTCAAATATATAGTGAATTGAAGCAAATTTATGAAACAAAAATGCATTCCCCAATTGATAAATTGTCAAAATATATCAATAGGCAGTTTTCAGAAGAAGAAATCAAAGCCATCAATAGTCAAATAAAAATGTTCTAAATATGTAATAATTAGAGAAACATAATTAAAACAACTCTGAGCTTCTTCCTCATAACTATCAGACTAATATCACAAAAAAAAAAAAGAAAAAAATGACAACTACTGGAGCAGATTCCAAAGACTGGTACATTAATACACTGTCAGTAAAGTTGTGAACTGGTAGTTCTGACCATTCTGAAGAGCAATTTGAAACTATACCACAGGATCCCCTGTACCCAAACTATGTTAAAAATCTATGCATACTCTTTGACTCAGCAATACCACTAAGTGGTCTATATCCCTAAAAGACCCCCCCCCAAAAAAACCCCAAACCAAAAAATCCACCCACCAACAACACAATAATCTCTGTGTACAAAATATTTATAGAAGCTCTTTTTTTGGTGGCAAATAAGTGGAATGTCCATCATTTGGGGAATGATTTCATAAGTTCTGGTATATAATTTTGATTGAAAACTACTATGCAAGGGGCGGCTAGGTGGCGCAGTGAGTAGAGCACTGGCCCTGGAGTCAGGAGTACCTGAGTTCAAATCCGGCCTCAGACACTTAACACAAAAACTAGCTATGCTAGAAGAAATAACTAGGGAAGTGGTTTCAGAAAAAATCCAAACAGTGAGATTTATATGAATTATTTCAAAGTTAATTGAGCAGAATGATGAAAACCTTTTATACCACAACAATATTGTAATAATGATCAATTTGTAAAAAAAAACCATAGTTATTCTGATTAATACTGTGATCCATTACAATTCCAAAGCCTCATGATTAAAAAAGCTATACACCTCCAGAGAGGAGAGAGAATTCAGAACTCACAATAAAAAATGAATGCTAAAAATAAAAAAGAAACATAAGCAAAACAATATTGGGTCTTTGGGAGAGATAATGGCTACAGTTAAAAGTTTTTTTTTGTTATACAGTTTGATTCAGTCTCCATTGATCTTTTCCCCTTTGATGAAGCATTCTTATGGCAGATGTATTGTGACTAGGGACCTTGCATGTCACAGTTAGATAATAACCTTCTAGGTTGTTCAGGGAGAGATTCTCCCAGGTTTCTAGATTTTTTTTTCATGAGAATCCCACACCCAAGATTTTACACAGTTAACATATCAGAAAAACTGGTAGACTATGAAAAAAGCTGAATTTTCTTTGGAATCATTTATAAAACTGACAGCTAAACTTCTAAATGTCAAAGCGATAGACTTTAATATAACCTAGAACTCTATAAATCTATAATAGCATTTTCAAAGTAAATGTGCCACAAAAATTAAGATAGTAAAATAATCTGTCTCCAATTATTTCACTTACTGTTTGGTTGACTATTCTATGTAAAGATGAACCCAGTTTTCTGAAAAGGAGCTCTTGTCTTTTGCGAATGCAGCCGCTGTCAAGAAGATGAGAAATATTAATCATTTATTAATCTCTCATGAGGGAATCATAAAAATATTCCATAGAATTATAAAAGACCTTGTAAGATCATGTAAGAAAATAACAAAAATAAGATATAGGGCTAAGCATAATTTTAGAACATAGAATTTTATACTCCTTTATTTTAGAGCTAAAATAACTGAGGTACAAAAGAGGTGAAGTTACATATGCAAAATTACATAGTCAGTAGCAGAAAACATAGTAGACCACATACCCTTTCCATTATATCACAGTAGTCTCAACTCTAGACTTTACTCAGTGAATTTCTGAAGTGTCTCTCTATAGTTCCAACAACAGAAGATCTTTGTAATGATTGTAGTATCTTCAAAACATTTGATAGTTGAAGAGTGCCTTCCTTCTAGCCACCCAGGTTGGATAAGGATAACTATTTCCATTTGACATATTTAATTCAATTCAGCAAACCCAACGTACAAGACATTGTGGGCCTAACTGAAGCAGCATGGCATGCGGCAAGACAGGCCCTGCCAATGCAGCACAGCACTGAGAGGCCCTGGGAAGAGGCCTGCCGATCCACCAACCACAAGGGCCATTCCCAGCCCTATCACCACAGGGTGGGGTTCAGACGGAGCTGGGTAAAAGACAAAGGCAGGGCTGTGGCAGGGGCAGTAGCTACTCCTGGAACTACTGATCCATAGCATGGAAATGAAAAAAAAAACTCTATCTGAAGTTTCAGGGACCCAGATAGCAAAGTGAACCCTGGGTGCTCCAATCCCCAGTTCTGACCTGAAAAAAAAACAATAATTATTGCCCCAGAGGAAAATTTTAAGCTGTAAAGGCTTAGGAAACCTAGAGGAAGGGTGTGGCTAAGGTCCTGCCTCAAAATGGGATGAAAGCAGGATACAAAGACAAAGACTCTGCAATTTTATTATGGTAAGAAGGAGGAATAAAACTCAGAAGGAGAGAGTATTGCCTCCACACTCGCAGCTTTAGCCTTAACAGGGTCTATGACCTGGTCTCAGCCACAGAAAGCATTCCTACATGAGCTCTAAAAGAACTTTGAAATCCAAGTTAGAGAGGTAGAAGATAAAATCAACACCTCTAATAAAAATAAAAATTTGAAATTACAAAAAATTTATATATATATATATATATATATATATATATATATATATATATAAAATGAAGAGAACAGCTCCTTAAAAAGTAAAATGTCTGAGCTAAAAATGAAATCTGAGCATATGGAAAAGGAACTTCAAAAACTAATTGAGGAGAATAATTTACTAAAAACTAGAATCAACTAAATTGAAGCCAATGACTGTAAAAGGAACCAAGAATCAGTCAAACAAAACATTATGTTTGAAAAATTAGAAAAAGAAGTAAAATATCTCAATGGAAAAATAACTGACCTGGAAAACAGATCCAGGAGAGACAATCTGAGAATCATTGGTCTACCAGGAAATCATGATAAAAAAAATGAGTCTGGAAAATGTCTTCCAAGAGCTCATCAAGGAAAACTTCTCTGAGATACTAGAACTAGAGGGTAAAATAGAAATTGGGAGAATCCACTGGACACCTCCTGAAAGAGATCCCAAATTGAGAAATACATGAAATGTTGTGGACAAACTCCAGAACTATCAGGTAAATGAGAAAATACTACAAGCGGCCAGGAAGAAACAATTCAGATATCACAGAACCACAGTGAGGATCACACAGGATCTGGCAGCCTCAACGTTGAAAGATTGGAGGAACTAGAATATGATTTTTCACAAAGCAAAAGAGCTCAGGCTACAACCAAGGATTACCTATCCCATGAGACTGAGCAAAGGTCTACCAGGCAAGGAGATGGATGTTCAGTGACATAACGGAATTCCACACCTTCCTGATAGAAAAGCCAGAGCTCAATGGAAAATTCAGCCTCCAATTATAAGACCCTGGAGAGACCTAGAAAGGTAAATAAGGAAACACACACATGCACACACACACACACACAGAACTTGTTGTTTAACAAGAGCAAACTGTTTACATCCATATATGGGAAGCTGATATGTGTTAATATCATGAAATCTATACCTTTGGCAACATCTAAAAGGGATATAGATAGACAGAGAGTGTGGATATAAATTATGCAAAATGATGATAAAAATCCTTAATAATGGACTGTAATGAAAGAAGAGGAAATAATGAAGCAGAAAGGGGTAAATTATGGTACACAAAGAGGCATAAAACAATATAGCAGAGGGAAAAAGGGAGAGAAGTGACCACTATATAAACTTTTCTCTCACTGGTTTTGGTGCAAGGAGGGAATAACACAACCAGTTAAATATAGAACTCTATTGAGACGAGACATAAAACTCATCATAATAGAGGGAAAGAAAGGAGGGAGAGGAACACTGCATGAGATCTATTCTTGTCAATCTTCGTTCAAGGAAGAAATAACACACAATATTGAGTATAAAAATCAATTATATTCTACAGACAGTAGGAGGGGGGAAGAGGAAAGAAAGGGGAGGGGTTAGAAGTGAGGGAAGAAGTAGTAAGGTAGAAGGGTAGGAAAATGGAGGGAGTGAAAAAGAAGGGAATACTGAGAGAGCTAGTGGTCAAAAGGAAACTCTTAAGAAGGGGAAGGGAGAAGGGGAAAAATAAAAGCATAAACAGAGGAGGGAATAGGATGGAGGGAAAGACACATAACTGTGAATGTGAATGGAATATACTATCCCATAAAATGGAGGTGGACAGCAAAGTGGATTAAAAACCATAATCCTACAACATGCTGTTTACAAGAAACACATCTGAAACAGAGCGATACACACTTGTAAAAGATAAAAGACTTGAGCAAAATTTATCATGCCTCAGCTAAAGTAAAAAGAGCAAGGGTAGCAATACTTATCTCAGACAAAGCAAAAGCAAAAATAGATCTAATTAAAAGAGATGAGGGAGGAAACTATATCCTGCTAAAAGGCACCATCAACAATTAGACAATATCAATACTAAACATTTATGCACCAAGTGGTACACTATCTACATTCCTAAAGGAGAAATTAAGGATGCTAGAGGAAGAAATAGATACCAAAACTATACTAGTAGGGGATTTCAATCTCTTCCTTTCTGAGACTGATAAATCTAACCTCAAAATAAACAAGAGAGAGGTTAAGGAGGTAAATACAATCTTAGAGAAGCTAGATATGGTAGACCTCTGGAGAAAATTGAATGGAGATAGAAAGGAATAAACCTTCTTCTCAGTAGTATATGGCATGTATACAAAAATCAAACATGTACTAGGGCATAAAAACCTCACAATTCCATGCAGAAAGCCAGAAATACTAAATGCATCCTCAGATTATGATGCAATAAAAATTATATGTAACAAAGGGATAGGACAGATAAAAAAGTAATTGGAAACTAAATAACTTAATCCTAAAGAATGAGTGGGTCAAACAAGAAATTACAAAAAGTATTATCAACTTCATTCAAGAGAATGACAATAATGAGACAACATACTAAAACTTGTGGGATGAAGCAAAGGCAATTCTTAGGGGAAGTTTTATATCCCTGAATGCATGCATGAAGAAATTAGAGAAAATGGAGATCAATGAATTGGGCATGCAATTGAAAAAGCTAGAAAAAGAACAAAATGAAAATCCCCAACAAAGTACTAAATTAGAAATAATGAGAACCAAAGGAGAGATTAATAAAACTGAATTCAAGATAACTATTGAATTAATAAATAAAACTAAGAGTTGGTATTTTGAAAAAGCCAATAAAATTGATAGACCTTTAGCCAACATGATAAAAAAGAAGAAAAAATTACAAATATCAAAAATGAAAAGGGTGAATATACCTCCAATGAACAGGAAATTAAAACAATAATTAGGAATTATATACCCCAATTGTATGCACATAAATCTGACAATCTTAGTGAAGTGGATGGATATTTACAAAAATATAAGTTGCCTAGACTAACTGAAGAGGAAGTAAACTACTTAAATAACCCCATTTCAGAAAAAGAAATTGAACAAGTCACCAATGATCTTCCTAGGAAAATATCTCCAGGACCAGATGGCTTTACTAGTGAATTCTACCAAACATTTAAAGAATAATTGAATGTAATATTTTAGAAACTGTTCGGGAAAATTGGAGAAGGAGTCCTACCAAATTCTTTTTATGAGACAAATATGTAGTGATACCTAAATCAGGAAGAGGCAAAACAGAGAAAGAAAACTACAGACCAATGTCTCTTATGAAAATAGATGCAGAAATTCTAAATAAAATAGTAGCAAAAAGACTACAGCAAATCATCAAGAGAATAAAACACTATGATCAGGCAGAATTTATTCCAGGAATGCAAGGATGATTCAATATCAGGAAAGCTATCTGTATCTTGGATCACATCAACAACAAAACTAGCAGAAACCATATGATTATCTCAATAGATGGCAAAAAAGGCTTTTGGCAAAAAATGCTTTTGTCAAAATACAACATCCATTCATATTAAAAACACTAGAAAGTATAGGAATAAATGGAGTTCTCCTCAGAATGTTTAGAAGCATTTCCAGTAATATCAGGGGGGAAACAAAGATGCCCACTATCACCCTTCGTATTCAGTCTGGTACTAAAAATGTTAGCAATAGCAATTAGAGAAGAAAAAGGAATCAAATTGCGTAAAGAAGAAACTAAGCTATCATTCATTGCAGATGATATGATGATATACTTGGAGAATCCTAGAGAATCAAGTAAAAAAATACTGCTTGAAACAATAAATAAATTTAGCAAAGTTGCAGGGTGTAAAATAAACCCACATAAATCCTCAGCATTCCTATATATTTCCAATGAAGTCCAACAGCAAGAGATAGTAAGAGAAACCCCATTTAAAGTTACTGTAGAGGGGGTGGAGTTAAGATGGCAGCATAGAAACAGGAGAACTCTGTGGTTCCCACCATAACCACCTCAAATACCTATAAAATATGATTCTAAACAAATTTTAGAGCTCCAGAACTCACAAGCCTCCTGCTGAAGTCAGCCTGCCAGATTGATGGAAAGGGCTCATTGTTGCTCCCTGGGAGCAGAGCCAAACCCCATGATGTTTTAGCCCCAGGCCATATAAGAAGCCGTGGCTGGAGCTTTGAGAAGATTGGATCACCAACAGCTGTGGCAGCTTTTAGAATTACCAATCCATAAAAGCCAAGGACAAGGAATAGGTCAGTGGAGCTTGGCTAATTTGGGGGAGAGAGTCCAACAAATTGCCTCTAGTGCTACAAGCAGTCTAAAGTTGTGGCCCTGCAGCCACCTCCCTGTGGCTGCTTCAGAGCTCAAGGCCTGCAGATGGCAGGGGGCCAAAAGATCATTGAGATGCTAAGTGCTCTTGACTTGAGCTGCCTGTATTGGGTGGTCCTGAGGTGCATTTCCAGTGAGCCAAAGCTGGTGGGGGCTGCAGAGACTGAGGCCTCCTAGTAGTTCCACAGCTGCAAAAACCCCAGCTATTTGGAACAGATCTCTCAGCTCTGAAAGCTGAAGTAAATGACTGGCAACATGAGCAGGCAAAGGAAGCAAAGAAATCTCAGCAATCCAACTTTAGATTCCTTTTTTTGGGATAAAAATGATCAAAGCATGGAATGGGAGGAAGACAACACAGTCAGAACTTTCGCACCAAAGCTTCCAAGAAAAAATGTAGACTGGTTACAAGCCATAGAGGAGCTTAAGAAGGAGTTGGAAAATTAAATGAAAGAAATGGAGAAAAAATTGGGGAGAAAAATGAGAATGATGCAAGAAAATCATGACAAGAGAGTCAACAACCTGACTGAGGAAAATAATACCTTAAAAAAATAGACTAACTCAAATGGCATAAGAGGCCCAAAAAGCCACTGAGGAGAAGAGTGCCTTAAAAATTCAAATTTGCCAGATGGAAAAAGAATCTCAAAAGCTTCGTAAAGAGAATAATTTCTTCAGAATTAGAGTGGAGCAAATGGAAGCAAATGACTTTATGAGAAACCAAGATACTATTAAATGGATCCAAACAAATGAAAAAATAGAAGGCAATATGAAATATCTCTTTGAAAAAAAAACCCATTAACCTGGAAAATAGATCCTGGAGAGACAATTTAAAAATTATTAGACTACCTGAAAGCCATGATCAAAAAAAGAACTTAGAAAGCATTCTTCAAATTTCTAAAGGAAAATTGTCCAGATATTTTAGAACCAGAGGGCAAAATAGTACTTCAAACAATTCACTGATCACCTCTTGAAAAAGATCACCCCCAAAAAACATCATAGGAATGTTATAGCCAGGTTCAAGATTCCCCAGATCAAGGAGAAAATATTATAAGCTGCCAAGAAGGAGCAATTTGAATACTGTGGAAACACAATCAGCATAACACAGTTATCTATAGGCTTCTACAATAGGGGACCCAAGGGTCTGGAATATGATATTTCAGAAATCAATGGAGCTAGGATTAAAACCAAGAATCATCTACACATAAAAACTGAGAATAATGTTTCAGGGGAAAATATTGTCATTCATTGAGGTGGAAGCCTTTCAAACATTCTTGAGGAAAAAAAAACAGAACTGAATAGAAAATTTGACATTCAAACACAAGAAGCATGAGAAGGTAAACATGGAAAAGAAATCACAAGGAACTTATCAAAGTTGAACTATTTACATGCCAACATGGAAAAATGAGTAACTTCTGAAACTTTTCTCAGTATGAGGATAGGTGAAGGGAATACAAATGTGTATACACTTATGTATATATCTATATATATATATATCTATATCTATATATATGTATATATGTATGTATACAAACATATGTATATGTAGGAGGGTATATATGCATATGAATACTTATGATAGTGTGTGCATATATGTGTACATAGACAGAGGGCACAGGATCAATTGAATAGGAAGGGATGATATTTTGACAGGTGAAATTCAAAGGTGGAAGAGGAATAGAATGACAGGAGACAAGAGACAGAATGGAGTTAATCATATTATATAGAAGAGGAAAGGGATAACTGTTATAATGTAGTGGAAGAACAGGAAGGCAAAAAAGAATGGGATAGCCTCACTCTTATTGAATCTGGCTTAGGGAAGGAATGACATACACTCTAAATTGGTTATCTTGCCCTGCAGGAAAGCAAGGGCAGAAGGGGGTGAGAGGGAGAATGATGGAGGGGAGGGCTGTTGGAAGCACACACTTCTGTAAAGGGATAGGGACAATGTAGAGAATAGTGCAAGGGAAAGGTGGGATAGAAAGCAGGGAAATTTAGTCAGTGTTACACAATATATCCATTGTGAAGAAACTAGAATTTAAAGTTCTAAAATCATATTAAAACATATGTACTATTCTTATTATTATTAACATGTAACTGAGAAATAAGATATATAGGCACTGGGGTAGGGAGATTAATCTTGCCGTACTAGAAACTTAAAGGGGGTATGGAAGAGGATATAGAGAGAGCAGATTGGGGGTGGGGGTATTCAGTGGAATCACTGTTTTGGGGGAGTAGTGGAAAGACAGAGAGAAAATTTATAACTCAAGACTTTGTGGAAATGAATGTGGTGAATAAAAATAAATAAATTTTAAAAAAGAAAGAGTCAAACTCAAATTTCCTTCTTCTAAATCCAAATTTCTTCTAAAAACATAGTTTCTCCACATTATGGTCTCCCTTTCCAATCATATCCACTCTACTGGAAACTAGGACTTCAGATATGGCTCTACCTTGCTCTGTCATCTAAATGGATACTCCCCCACCCCATTGCTGTGGTTTAGCATCCTTTCAAATATTGTGTTTCCCTATTAGAATCTGACACTTGCCTTGTTTGTTTTTATATTCTCTCCCAGGGGTTAGTACAGTGCCTAACATGTAGTAAGCATATATTAGGTACTTAATAAATGTTCTACCATCTATCTGTTTATCTATCCATGGGACACTATCCTCTGGCCAAGAAATATAGGTCTTGATTCAACACTTGCCTCTCTTTATTGAGATTGACAGAAGAGAATCACATATTTACGTAATTAGGCAGGACATGAAAGCAATCATTTGTGAGACATAGCCATATACCCTTTCCTATAATGGTAGTATGGGCAGCTTGGTGGTGCAGTGGATTGAGTTCCAGGCCTGGAGTCAGGAATATAAGTTTAAATCCAAACTCAGCCTTTTTTTAGTGTTGTGACTTTGGGCAAGTCACTGAACCTTGTTTGCTTAGTTTCCTCATTTTTCTTTTCATTTTATTGGCTTTTTAGTAGAAAACAGGATTTTATTTGCCAGAAAGGATGATGTCATCATACTTCTGCTAGAACAAGTGCATGGCTTCCTCCTTGCCAATTCTGTGTCTGGCCCCAATGCAGCCTGTCCTACATTTTTTGTCTGCAATGCTGAACACAGGCCTGCCCAGCACCAAACAGAAGTCCAAGCCACAGATGCCAATGCTTGAGTCATATTTAATCCCCAGATCTATATGCTCTTGGATCCCAAAGCCAAAGTTGCTGGTGTCTGAGAAGTTATTTTTCCTTAACACATATTCTCACACCTCCAGCCCCTTTTCCAGGATCTCTTCAACTTTGGCCTCATGGACATACAGTGAATGGTGATCTTGTTATTTCTCCTAATTTCAAAAGACCAGACAGTATAGTAAGCTTTGGAGAAACTAAGATTTGGCCTGTGAGCTGCTCCAACCCTTTGGCTGCCCAGGTCAGTTGATCTCCACTCTCCCCAACACAGATGTTGAGGCAGAGCTTACAGATATGCAGTGCCCATATGGGGCTTTTCTTTTCACCCTTATCTTGTGCCATGGTGCCGAACTGGAAGTTAGTTTCCTCATCTTTAAAATAAGTAGAAGATTATGGCAAACTACTCCAGTTATCTTTGCCAAGAAAACTCTAAAAGGGGTCATGAAGAGTCAGAAATGACTGAAACCATTCAAACAACAACAATGGGCTACCTAATCTCTCCCATATTTAATTTTGGACCATAATTCTGGAGATAATATTAAAAAAGGAAAACGAGATTATGAGGGTTTTAGGGGTCATGTTGTATGAAGATTGGTTGAAATAAATGATTATGTTTAGCCTGAAAAAGACCAAAAGAAAAAGTTAGGAGGTAGAATACATATCTTCAAATGTGGATTATCTGGTATCATGTAGAAGTGGGATGTTGTTAATTCTGCCTCAAAAGGACAGATCTAAGAGGAAGAGGTGGAAGTTTCAGATGTGGTCAGAGGCTTCATTTAAAGAAACAAACAAACAAAACAAAACAAACTAACAATTTGACTTTCCCCAATATCAAATAGTCTGCCTTGGGAAGAGGTTTATTCCTGCTTAGCACAGTTCTTCAAATGAAACCTAGATGATAAATTCTTAATGAAGTTCTTCTAGAAATGGTTCATGTATGAGAATACATTATATTACATCACCTCAGATATGTCTTCCAAATCACTGCCTTCTGAGATATATTGAGTTTTAATTCTGACCACTGTTTAATAAAATAGTTCCATTCTTCTAGAACAATATTTCTAAACTTGGACACTGTGAACTGTGTGAATAGACACACATATGTACATATATACACATATATACAGACATACAAACAGCTTTATACATAGCAAGGCACAGACACACATGTGTGTATATATACACACACAGATGTCTATATATGTATGTACAGAAATCTATATGTATATATATATATTCTATAAACATCTGAATATGTGATAAATATATTTAATTTTTACTTTAGTACAGCTCTAGTCCTTTGTAATTCTATATATTTTATTTTGTCCATTTGAAATCATCCTTCTGAGAAGGTGTAATAGTAATTAATTTAAATTTGAAGACCCCTTTTTGTTATGTCAAGTAAGCAGGTACTTAGCCCTTAGTAACTAATCAAACCTTTGTGACTAAGAGGCAGAAGGTGTGAACTCTGTCTCCTGTAGCTGATGTAACAGGAAGGGTTTGGCTGTAACAGGAAGCCAATGCTTTGTGTGTATGTTAGAAGAGCCCCAGAGAGAGAGAGTCAGAATTAGGACTTTTTTTTTTATCCTGGCAGGCTCGTGGTTGAGGAAAGAGAGAATTTCTCTTGGTGAGCATCTGGAAGCCAGCAAAACTGAGAGAGTATTTCCCTGAGCCCAGAATCAGATGAAGGAGGAAGTTGCTGCCAAGAAAGCCACCTGGAAGGCTGAGATTTCTTCAGTGTCCTAGGGCCAGCTGAACGGCAAGAGGACTGAAGAAGAATATCCATGATGCTAAGACTTTGTTTGTGGCTTGGTTTATCCTTGAGTTCCTGGGAACAGAAGTTGTGAAGATTTTGAGAAGTGCCGGACCCTGTGAAGTTCAGTGTGTAGTAGGAACTGCCCAGAGGATTGGACAAGGATGTGGGAGCTGTCTGTCTCTGAATCCAGGTGACTGTTTGGTGGATTCAGGTAGGAGCTAAAACGAGGGAAGGGTATCCAGGGAATCTGAAAAACCACCCCAATCAAGACGAAGAAAAGGCTTCTCCTTGGATATCAAATGCTGTGATGAAGTTGAAGTTTACTAGAGACCAAGGGGTGGAGGGTTTGTGTAATTTTCTAATGATTGTATTTAGTTATTTATGATACTTAGTGACTGATTGCTAGATAAGTGATTGATTAAGTTAGCCTATGCTTGCTCTTTGAGTGGGAGACTCACTATTCTATTTTGAGATGACTGAATGACTGAGTAAGGAGGGAAACCTCCTTAGGGATACCAGATAATTGTTCTTTAGTTATTTGTTCTAAACACTGTGACCACTTTGGTGAAAACTATGCGGCTCTTCTAATGTTAAGCTGCAAACACGATACTGTGATTTTCTGTGATAAGATGTAATGTTGTGAATATTGTATTGTGATTCGTTGTGAATATTTGCCTTGATTTGTTATGGAACAAATGGTGTGTTCACTATACTCTATAATCATAATCTTAAAATCTTTTTGGGATAGCATTCTTTTGGGAAGCTGCTTGTGCATGGTGTTATGGAAGGGGTCCACAGGCTTCACCAATCTGACTGCCAAAGAAGACCATGATTAAAAAAAGTAACTTGAGAACCCATTCTCTAGGGTCTTATAATCAGTTGTGAGAATAGTGTTATGATAGATAGGGAACCATCAATTACAGGATAAGGCTCTGAACCAGAAGTTCCAGAGTAACCCTTACTTATAAATTATTTCCCTCAATTTCCTGGGGTAAAGGGTACAGGAGATGACAAACTAAAAGTAATCCTTCCCCATGCTGGGCCACAACATGACTTTTAATGATATTAATTATGCCTTGCAAATAAAATAAGTAAGGAGTCATGTTCCCCTACTTCAGCAACAGTGGTAAAAAAGGTTATAGAGCATGTAGAACATTTTTACTGCCCCTGAAAAGGCAAACTTGGGGGAAAAAAGAGGAAAACAACTTATTTCCATGTCATTAAACCTATTATAAATAGCTTCCCAGAGTTTAACCCTCTTTCCTCTCCATTCCTTTTCTTATGTTCTGAACTGGAGCTTCTATAAGCCTTTTCTAAATGCTTATTTTCCCATTCCTAATGGGATTATGTTTTTCAATCAGGCCCAAACCTCCTACAACTCATAGATCCCATGCAGGGAGAGTTCTATTGCAATTTATAACAGCTGTTATTAAAATCAGGATTTCAAAGCACTCCAAAGCTTTGAAAGTAAAAACAAAGTGTTAGCTCTGTAATGAGTTAGCATCTAATTGACTTTATAATTTTCAGAGTCTTTCTCTTTTTGTCTCCATCTTTCTCTTTTCTTAGATTCCTTTTCAATTTTTGTTCTCTTCCTTTTCTCCTCCATGATAAAATTAAAAAGAATACAGACTTAGGTGTCAAGGTGGTTGGACTTGAATCCTAGCCCTGCCAATTTCTGTCTATTTGAGTTCAGACTAGATATTTCATCTCTCTCTGCATCTCAAAGAAGGTAAAGAGATGAAAATGGACTAGAAAATTTCTAAGTCCTCTTCTCAGTACAAGAGGCCAGGATTTCTTCTATACTTACATTTGACAGTATCACAAATACAAATTTTATACATGGAAATCAGTCATTAAAAACTAAAGCAACATGAGGGCAAATTTTTCAACAGAAATTAGAATCACAACTCAAAATGGTAAGAATTTCCTTCAGGTCATTGATGTTATGTGCCATCTTCTTAGGAACATGTGTAGATCTAAAACATATCTGGGCTTCTCAGTCAAATAATATAACTACCACTCACATAATATCTGATTAAAATCTAATGACATCATTAAAAAATAGCTGACAGTCGGTTAATGACTTAAGATTCCCAAAGCACACTTCACATATTATCTCATTTGATCCCAACAGCAGCTGAGGAAGTTAGGTGGATCAGTTGATAGAATATTGTGTCTGGAGTAAAGAAGACCTGAGTTAAAACATAGTCTCAAAAATGTATTATCCATGTGTGACTCTGGGCAAGCCCATTTAATGTCTGTCTTAGTATTCTCAACTGAGAAATGTGGATCATAATATCACCCTCTTTACAAGGTTGTTATAAGCATCAAATTAGATAATGTCTGTAGAGTAATTCACATAGTTCCTGGAAAATAGTAGGTACTAAAAATATTTCCTTCCCTGCTTTCCCCATTATACATCTGTCATCTTAAAGAAGAGAAATCAAGAGTTCAGAAAAATTGCCTATGGACACACCTAGAAGATTTCAGGTGTTGGATTTCAACCTTGGTATTTCTTCACTACAAGTATACCACTCCTTTCCCCACATCCCTTCCACTCTGATATGCTGGCTCTCACTACACATTTATTTTCAGTAATTCATATCATCAAACATGAATCCAGGTGAAGTCTAATCACAGGAACACTGGAATCAGAGGCAAGGGAACCTGAATCTAATTTCTGGTTTTGCCTCTTAGTAGTTTTATGATTTTGAACATGTTATTCAACTTTCTGACCCTATTTCCTCATAGCAAAATGGATGAGCAAATTTAAGAAGTAGCATTATTCCTTGATAATGCTTTTTTGCTGCCTTCTTATGATTTGGTGGGTTTCTGTATTCTGAATGCCTATTTTAGTATATCTCTAAGCTTCTATCAGGCTCTAAAGCTACAGCCCTTAAACTGGATGTTATGACTCATTTTAATTATTAATATTTTTATAATCACACTGAAATGTAATTGTTTTCCTTTATAATCTTTTTTTAAAAATTTCAAATATTTAAAAAGTACTACCTTGAGAAGAGGCCCACAGGCTTCACCAAACTGCCCAGGTGGTACGGCAGAAAAGAGTGGGAGTATGAGATAAAAGAAAAGTAAGAACCTCTACCTAAACACTTCTCTAGTAACATAAAATTATAGTTTCAGAGTTTCTAAAGGCATCTATTCCAGCACATCTACACAAAAGATCTCCCTCTTCTACATACTTAATAAACCATCCTCCAAACATCTCTTCTAGAGGTCCAATTATTGGGAATCCACTTCTTTCTTTTTTCCCACTCTGAATTTATTTACTTATTTTCTTCTTAACATCACTCATTTCCACAAGATTTTGAGTTACAGTTTTTCTCCCCATTTTCCCCCTATGCCCCGCCACAAAATAGTGTACCCACTGTAAAGCCACTTGCCTAATCTGCTCCCTCCTATGTTCTTCCCCATCACTCCTCTAGCTTTTCGGTAGGGTAGGATGGGACTCCCTAACCCAGTGCCTGTATATCTTAATTTCCAGTTGCATGTAGTTAATAATAATAATAATCTTTATACATATATTTTAACATTTGATTATAGACCTTTAAATTCTAGATTCTTTCCCTTCCTCCCTTGTCACTTACCCCCACTGGAAGGACAAGTACTTCAATACAGGCTGTACAGATGCAATTGTACAGAACATCTCAACAGTGGACATACCGTGAAAGACTGATTATATGTCCCTCCTTCCTATCCTGGCCCCATGCTTGTTCTATTCTCTACACGCTCCCTGTCCATTAACAGAAGTGTGTACTTCCAGCAACCCTCACCCCCACTGCCCTCCTCTCCATCATCCCACCTCTAATCCCCAAATGCTCTATTTTCCTGTGTGGCAAGATATCAAGTTTAGAGTTTATGTCATTCCTTCCCTAAGCCAAATTCAATGAGAGTAAGGAGGACACTTTCCCCTTTTGCCTTCCTGTTCTTCTCCTCCATTGTAACAATTATCCCTTGCCTCTTTTATATGAGATGATTAACCCCATTCTGTCTCCTCTATCTCCCCTCATTCTAATCCTCTCCCACCTCAGAATTTCACCTTTTAAAATATCATCACGTCCTATTAAGTTGATCCTGTGCCACCCATGTACACATATATACACATACTCAGATATGTATTCATATGCATATATATATACCCTCCTATATAGACTTATGTTTATGTATATGTATATATACATTTGTATTTCCTTCATCTATCCTCATGCTGAGAAAAGTTTTATAAGTTACCATTATCGTTTTTGCATATATATAGTTCAACTTTGATAAGTTTCTTATGATTTCTTTTCCATGTTTGCCTTCTCATGCTTCTTGTATTTGAGTGTCAAATTTTCTTTTCAGTTCTGTTTTTTTCAGCAAGAATGTTTGGAAGTCCTTCACCTCACTGAATGACCATATTTTCCCCTGGAACATTATACTCAGTGTTGCTGGGTGGGTGATTCTTGATTTTAATCCTAGCTTTCTTGATCTCTGGAATGTCATATTCCAGTCCCTTCGATCCCTCAATGTATAAGCTGCCAGATCATGGGTTATTACAATTGTGTTTCCACAGTATTCAAACTGCTTCCTCTTGGCAGCCTGTAGTATGTCCTTCTCAACCTGGGGACTCCACAACATGGCTATAATATTCCTAGGAGTTTTTTGGGGGGATCTTTTTCAAGAGGTGATCAGTGAATTCTTTCAAGTTCTATTTTGCCCTCTGATTCTAAAATATCAGGGCAATTTTCCTTGACAATTTCTTAAAGCATGCTTTCTAAGTTCTTTTTTTGATCATGGCTTTCAGGTAGTCCAATAATTTTTAAATTGTCTATCCTGGATCTATTTTCCAGGTCAGTGGTTTTTTCAAGGAGATATTTCACATTGCCTTCTATTTTTTTCATTTGTTTTTATCTGTTTAATAGTATCTTGGTTTCTCATTTACTTCTGTTTGCTCCACTCTAATTCTGAAAGAATTATTCTCTCCTGAAAGCTTTTGAGATTCTTTTTCCACCTAGCAAATTCAACTTTTTAAGGCATTATTCTCCTCATTGGCTTTTTGGGCCTCTTTTGTCATTTGAGGCCATATCTTACATGGCCACCTCAAATACCCATAAAATATGACTCTAAACAAATTTTAGGACTCCAAAACTCACAAAAATACACCTCCCTCTGAAGGAAGCTCTACAGGTGGGGCTCATTGCAGGGCTGAGCTGAAACCAGCCCAGCCCGAAAACCGCAGCTTGGGCCTAGGGCAAGCAAAACAAGCAGGACATGGTGCAGCTGGAGCCTTTAGGAGAGTGCAGCTGTGGCAGCTGTGGCAGTTTCCAGATTTATCAAACCAGAAGAAATAAGAACTAAGTGAAAGGTCATAGGGACTCAACTAAATTTGGAGGAGAAAAGTAGTCTTGCCGAACTGCCTCCAGGGCAAGGAAGTAGCAGAAATGATGGCCCTGCAGTGGCTTCCACCTGACTGCTTCAGAGCTCTGGGCCTGCAGACTGCAGGGCGACCAAGCAATCATTCAGAGGCCAAGTGCTCTTGCATTGAGCAGCCTGGATCCAGATTGTGGTCTTGGGTCCTGGGGTGCATTTTCAGTGAACCAAAGCTGGTGGGAGCTGCAACAGCCTCCTAATAGCTCTGGCACCTGCAAAACCCCCAGTGATTTGGGACAGAGCTTTCTCCCCTGGAAGCAGAGTTCCACAGAGCTAAAAAGATAAGTAATTCACTGGCAACATGAGCAGGAAAAGGAAGCAAAGTAAAAATAACAACTGAACTCTAGAATCCTTTTTTGGGGACAAAAATGATCAAAACATGGAATGGGAATAAGACAACACAGTCAGAACTCCCATACCAAAAGCTTCCAAGAAACATGAAGACTGTCTAAGCTTAAGGAGGATTTTGAAAAGCAAATAAGATAAGTGGAGGAAAAATTGGGAAGGGAAATGAAAATGATGAAAGAAAATCATGAAAAGAGAGTCAACAACCTGACTGAAGAAAATAACACCTTAAAAAATAGATTATGACCTTCCAGATGGCTTTTCTCCTCCAAATTTAGCTGAATCCCATTGACCTTTCACTTAGTCCTTATTTCTTCTGGCTTGATAAATCTGGAAACTGCCACAGCTGCCACAAATGCACTCTCCTGAAGGCTCCAGCTGCACCTGGTCCTGTTCGTCCTGCTTGCCCCAGGCCCAAGCTGCAGTTTCGGGCTGGGATGATGTCAGCTCCAAGCACTACAATGAGACCCACCTGCAGAGCTTCCTTCAGAGGGAGGTGTATTTTTTTGAGTTTTGGAGTCCCAAAATTTCTTTAGAGTCATATTTTATGGGTATTTGAGCTGGCCATGTGAGAGCTGTGGGTATTTTCCTGCTGCTATGCTGCCATCTTGGCTCCACACCCTGGAATCCACTTCTTTCCAAGGAATCTCTTTCAATTGGATATAATTGATGAAAATTATTATTCTGCCTTATATTTGCCTCTGAAACTTCTACTCCTAATTCAGGCCTTTATCAATTCTCTTCTGGAATACTGCAATGAATCACAATAGGTCTCCCTGCCTCAGGCTTCTTCTCTAATAACTTCAGGGAGTTTATCTCTTGCTAAATTTCTTCATTCACAATGGGGAGAGCAGCACCTTTAATTTCTATTGTCTGATATATTCTTATATGCATACTTCATCTAAATTTCCATTTTGCTTCTAATTTGGAAAAATAGGTTTCTTTGCAATTTTTTCTGTGTGTCCACTATAGAACTGCCATTTCATAGGGAGGGAATCAAGCCTATGGAACTTGAGACCTTCCTTTTACATCAAGGACCAGTGCTCTCAGGAGTTTAGCTTGCACCTAAATTGTATGTCCCCTAAATTAATAATATTTAAGGGAGCAGAAAGATAGAATTCTATCTTAGTACCCCTTTGCTGTGAAGACATTTGAGGGGCTAGAATTTAGTCCCAATCATCTGTTTTCCCTCTGGGAGGAATCAAAGTCTGCCTTGAGGAAGGGTGGAGGAAGGAGATACTAGAGATATCTATTCTATATTCTTGTGAGTAACATCAAAACAACCACACTACTCACAAACATAATTACATCTTTTTCTCATACAATAAACCTACTAATTGGTTACCTACCACTTGCCTCCACTGTCGAATATAAACCCATTTGTTTGGGATTTAAAGCCCTTTATAACCTGGCCCCAATCTACCTTTTCCATTCTTATTACACACTATTCCCTTTCATTCATACCTGAATTATATACACAGACTACTATTCTAATGATTACATGCTGTAAAACTTATTTTATGAAAAATAGAAAGTTCATTGAAGAAAATAAAGATAAAAAAAATTTGATTCTCAAATCAATAGGGAGCCACTGCAAGTAATTATAAAGTGAAGATGGCCAGACTGATACTTTAGGGAAAAAAAGTATATTTTGACAGCCGTGTGGAAGAAAAATTGATAAGAG
The DNA here is from genome assembly GCA_028646575.1 of Pseudocheirus occidentalis. NCBI lineage: Eukaryota > Metazoa > Chordata > Mammalia > Diprotodontia > Pseudocheiridae > Pseudocheirus > Pseudocheirus occidentalis. The sequence continues at coordinate 91,080,350 of CM053596.1, read as the reverse complement.
GAAAGACTTGTTTCATGAAGACCAAATGGGAGGTTATTTCAATAGTCCAGGAGAGAGGTTAATGAGGTGCTGAAATAAAGTGATAAATGTATATGGAAAGAAAAGGGGCTAGATAGAAGTTTTATAGAAGGCAAAATGAGAAGATTCTGTATCTGACTAGATACAAGTGCGTGAGGAAGAATATGGAGTCAAAGATGATACAATGTAAACCTGAGTAACTAGAAGCAAGGTTGTACTATTGAAAGTAAGGGAGGAGTTCAAAATATGGGTGGTTTTAGGGGAAAGAAAACAAAAAACTTCTGCAATGCAGATTTCCACCTCATCCTGTGTATCACTCAAAACAAACAAACAAAAAACAGAGGTGGGGTAGTTATTCATTAATCACCTTCCTGGGGAACATGACCTGTGTGCTTTTTATAACCATAAGGTAAACTGCATAAACTGGTGGTCTGTATACTGGGGGAACAGAATTATCCCAAAGACACCCACAAAACTGTTTTGTTTTGGGGTGCTTAGTTTAAAACTATCCTGTCATTGCAAGTGGCACCAGGCTCAGATGGCAAAAATCTGAGAACCTGAATAGCAGAGGGAGGTGAGTAAACTGGAGAAAATAAGAAAGAGTAGAATAAAGGTATCTATGGTAGTATCGAAGAAAGCCCAATGACTGGGGAGCATTCCTCTGACAGATTGGGCATGTACCCTATGGTTCATGTCACACATCCATTAAAATGTATGCCAAGGGGCAGGTTGGTGGAGTGAGCAGTGAACAGAGTACTGGCTCTGGAGTCAGGAAGACCTGAGCTTAAATATGTTTCAGATATCTGACACTTACTAATCTTGTCACCTTGGGCAAGTCACTTAACCCCAATTACCTTGCTTTCTCCCCTCTAAAAAAATGATTCCCCTATCCCCATTCTGGAGACAACTAATCATGTCTCTTATTGTCATCTCCTGTCTTCCAGTCTTTCCCCTCTTCAAGTTATTCTCCACAGTGTTACTGAAACAACTTCCTTAAAGCATATATCCTACAATTTTAACCCTTTGCTCAAGAATCTAGTGTTACTCTATTGTCCCTAGAATATAATATAAACAAACACTTTTACCCTTTAAATCTCTTCTGGTTCCATGTTCTAGCTCCAAATTATTTTTAAAAAATTAACTGCTTCATGGATGTTCTTTCCTCTCATTTTTATCACTGACCACCAACTTATCCTCAATGCCAGGAAGAAATCTTCCTTTAAAATACACAGGTAGAGTGAAGAAAAAAAAGAAACGTCTCATGATAGCAAAGTCTTTTTTTTTTTGAGAGAGGAAGGCATGGCAATTGGGTTGGTTAAGTGACTTGCCCAAGGTCAACCAGCTACTAAGTGTTAAGTATCTGAGGCCCGATTTGAATTCACATCCTCCTGATTTCAGGGCTGGTGCTCTATTCACTGCACCACCTAGCTGCCCCAATAGCAAAGTCTTTTTATACCTGTACTATTTAACCTCTTTAGTAAAAGGTAGGGAAAAAAATGATTAATGGTCATTAAAAAAAATTTATGTTTGGTTTAATCTGTAGTGAAAATTATGTGGTTCTTCAGAGTTCTTTCTACACATATCACTATTATAAATGTGTCTTTTTCTTCAAACTCTACTTATTTTACTCTTCTTCCATTCATATACTTCCTTCCTCTGAAAGGAGAAAATTCTCTGAAAACTATTTCTTTGAAACTATTATTTCCTCATTGCTTTTTTTTAATATTGCATTTTCCAATAGTATTTAAACATTTTAATATTTTTTTTTCTAAAATGAGCTCCAAATACTTTCCCTTCTTTTCTGCCTCCTCCGCTCATTGAAAAGACAAGTATCGTAAATCATACATGTGTAGTCATACAAAACATACTTACATATTGGTCATATTGTGAAAGAAAACAAACCAAAAACATCCCCAACACAACCAAAGGAAAATAAAGTTGTTTTTTTTAATATGCTTCATTCTGCATTTAAGCTTCACCAGTCTCCTCACAACCCCCTCTGCCTGCCCCTAGAGATGGACAGCATTTCTCATCTTGAATTCTTCAAGACTGTCATTGTATTTCTGTTAACAGCTTATTCATTCAGTGTTCATCATTGTACAATATTGCTATTAATGTGTACCATGTTCTCCTGGTTCTGTTCACTTTACTTTGGATCAGTTCATGTAAAACTGCAGGGTATTTTTTTCTGAAAGCATCTTGCTCAACATTTCTTATAATACAATAGTGTTCCATTACAAGGTCAGCTAGGTGGTACATTAGATACAGTGCTGGGCCTGAATTTAAGAAAACGCATCTTCCTGAATTCAAATCTGGCCTTACACACTTACTAACTGTTACACCAGGCAAGTCATTTAACCTGTTTTTGCCTCACTTTCCTCATCTATAAAAATGCACTGGATAAGGAAATGGCAAAACACTTCAGTATCTTTTCCAAGAAAACCCCAAATATCATCACAAAGAATCATACATGACTGAAAAATGACTGTACAACACTCCATGACAATTATATACCTCAAGTTGTTCAATAATTCCTCAATTGATAGTGATACCTTCAGTTTCCAATTATTTGCCACCCCTCCAAATGCTATAAATAAACACATATATATTATATATATATAATATAAATACTGTATTATATATATAATATATCTAGGACCATCTTTTTTTTTCTTTTTGGGATACAGTCCTAATAGTGGCATTGCTGGTTCAAAGGGTATATGCAGTTTTATAGCCGTTTGGCTATAGTTTCACCTTGCTCTCCAGAAAGGTTGGGCCACTTTACAATCAACAGTACATTAGTGCCCCAATTTTTACACATCCTCTCCAATATTTGTCATTTTCTTTTCCTGTCATATTAGCTAATCTGATAGGTACCTCAGAGCTATTTTAATTTGCATTTCTCTAATCAATAGTTATCTAGAGCATTTTTGTATGAATATATATATATATATATATAGTTTTGATTTCTTTTCATGAAAACTGCCTATTCATATCCTTTGACCATTAATAAATTGAAGAATGACTTGAGAAATTGGGTCTTTATCACAGAAACTTGATAAAATTTTTTTTCAGTTTTCTTCTTTCCTTTAAAAAAATATTTATTTTATTTTAAATTTATGGGACAAAGCAAGCATTCTATAACATAATAAAAAAGATTGCACATGAAATTGCAAATCTATTGTGTACAAATTGGCCTTCAACTAAAATATACAATAAAGTTAAAATATAAATTTATTTATAAATAATTATAAATTTTTATTCCTTCCCTCACCTTAAAATAGCTACCATTAGACTCAAATTTATACACACACATATATATATATACACACATATGTGTATGCATATATGTGTATATAAAGTTGTATACATACATATATGTATATGTGTAAATGCATATTGTGTGCTTGTGTAAAATCATTGTATACATAATTCTGTTTATTAGTTCTTTCTCTGGATGCAGATAGCATCTTCTTTTATATGCCTTTTGTAGTTAATTTAGGTATTTATCATAGTCAAACTGACTTATTCTCTCAAAGTTGTTCTTTAAATAATATTGCTGTTACTGTATACAATGTTCTCTTGGTTCTGCTCATTTCACTCTTTATTATTTCATGCACATCTTTCCATGTTTTTTTATAAGATAATGGAGCTTATCCTTTCTTATAGCACAGTACTATTCCATCACAGTCATATACCACATCCTCTTCAGTCATTCCCCAATTCATGGCTATCCTTCTAATTTCTTGATTTTTATTACCACAAAGAGAACACCTATAAATATTTTAGAACATATAGGTTATTTTCCTTTTCCCCTAATCATAGTAGAGCTATTTCTGGGTCAAAGGATAAGGATAGTTTAATAACTCTTTGGGCATAATTCCAGATTACTCTCCAAAATTGTTGGATCAATACACAATTTTCTGCTTCCTAATTTTGGCTGCAATGCTTTGGAACTTTTTTTTTAATTAACAGGATTAAAATTTTGTTTTTTTAATATCACGCAATTCTCTCTAGCTCTTGTTTAGTCATAAATTCTTACATTATCCATAGATCTGACAGGTAAATTATTACTTTCTCCCTTACTTTGTTCATGGTATCACCCTTTATTGGTAAATAATGTGCCAATTTTGACTTTATTGTGGTATATAGTGTGAAAAGTTTGGCTATACTTTGGTTTTCCCAAACTGCTTTCCAGTCGTCCAAGCAATTTTTGTCAAATAATGTGTTTTGATAAAGGCTTGGATCTTTGCTTTTATTTAATACTATATTACTGTGGTAATTTACCACTGTGTATTGAGTATCTAATCTATTCCACTCATCGACCATTCTATTTCTTAGAAAATACTAAATGGTTTTGATAATTATTATTTTGTAATACAATTTGAGAACTGGTACAGCTAAGGCACTTTCCTTCATACTTTTTGTCTGTTTATCCCCATCAACTAGTACAATACCTAGTAATCAGAAGTGATGAATACATTCTTGTTTAATTCAGTTTCCCTCTTTCACTCACATTTGTCTTCTCTGCCAACAGCTTAGTTTCACCCTGGAGAAAAACTTGTTCTCACTTTGGGGCAAATACATAGAAAACCCCATCTTCCAATGTCAGTATTGAAGGAATATTTAATTGAGTTGGGAAGAATGGGTTAATATAAATGAATAGATAAGAAAATTTAGAGCTAAATTATCTAAGGAGGTCTATAAAGTACTACATTCATCCACATTGGATTTCCCAAATTATGCAGTAGCTGCCGCCATCTCAATAAGGACTCTGAAGAATTGAAGAGGATGTAACTGAGGCTAGAAGCTAATGTGGATGTACATTTAGATTTTGGAGCACCCTGAGAGACATCAAAACTGTGTCCAGGATGTCAAAGAAAAACTGAAAACTGGACTACTACAGCTCAGAAAATGTTATGAAGAACGTAGTTCTAGATAGTCTGATTGCCCTATCCATTTAAATTTTTGCTTAGGTGAGTTTTCTTTGAAAACATCCAGATCAATGATAACAGAACATACGTATTTGCCACATATGAGGTAATAAACAATGAGAGTGAGAGGGCCTTAAAAACAAAAATTAGTTTGTTTTTGTTTTTGTTTTAGTTTTTTTTTTTTTGCTTTTTTTGGGGGGGAGGCCAATTGGGGTTAAGTGACTTGCCCAAGGTCACACAGCTAGGTGTGTGTGTGTGTGTGTGTGTGTGTGTGTGTGTGTGTGTGTTAAGTGTCTTGAGGCCGGATT
>CM053596.1:91034131-91074590 GCA_028646575.1 Pseudocheirus occidentalis | reverse complement strand
CAAATTTTCAACTGAAGACAAAAGAGATAGTTGACAGGGAAGGTCTGTTGCCCCAGGCTGAGAGAGGAGGATAGTCCACAGGAGCACAGTCACAGACCAATCCCAGAAATCCCAAAGCTGACATCAGGCACTGAATTACAGGTTGTTGAGGCAGTTTCCAGGCTTCCCAATCCACAAATACCAAAGACAACATTGAAGGACAGTGGGAAATCTATGGATCTGAATGAGAGAGGAGCAGAGATTAATCCTGTCCTCAACACAGCCCAGTATTGGTGGTAGCAGCAGCCGTGGCAACAGCAGCAACAGCAGGAGTGGTGGTGGGACAGTGGCAGCAGTTGCTTCCAGAGCCCTCAGTACACAAACAGTAAGGGAATGAACAACTTAGTAAAAGGATATTACAGGGATTTTTTTGCTAGCACTAGACAGGATTCTGTTGGCTAGCCTATACTTGGAATTGGTCACAGGCCTGGGTGGCAATCCAAGGCAAAGAGGAACCCTACTATAGCAGAGCTTGTGACAGCAGAGGAGAAGGAACCTTCCTCACAGTTCTGAGCGAGAAAAGAATATTTGTAGTCACTAAAAGACCAGAGCACAGACCAGAAGAAGAGAAAACACCTCTCCTTAGATCATACCCCATTAGAAGAACTGAAAATTTATAGATCCCTAGATGTATCTCTGAACACAGCTATACAAAATCTCTGAAGTTTTGGACAGTGTATGTTGTACACTGAAAACAGAGTCCTACCTTGACAAATAATTTAAAAAGTCAAGTAATTGGCTGAAAAAGTGAGTGAACAGTGGGGGACCCTTCCTTGGTGACAAGGAAGATTAAAGATTAAAACATACAACCAAAAGGAGACAACAAAGTCAAAGTTCTGACACAAAAGCTTCCAAGAAAAATATGAATTGTTTTCAGACCATGGAATAACTCAAAAAGGATTTTGAAAATAAAGGAAGAGAAACAGAAGAAAAATTGGAAAGAAATAGTGCTGAAAGAAAATTATGAAAAATGAGTCAGCAGTTTGTTAAAGTAGAACCAAAAAATACTGAAGAAATAACACTTTAAATAATCGAATAAACCAAGGAACTATATGAAGACAATTTCAAAATGTCTTTTTCACAAATAAAGTCAAATCTAAATAATTGGAACAACATCAATTGCTCATGGTTACATTGACCTAATATAATAAAAACAACAATTTTGCCTAAATTAATTTGCCTATTTAGTGACATATCAATCAAACTCCAAAATATTATTTTATAGAGCTAGAAAAATAGCAAAATTCATCTGAAAGAACAAAATGTCCAGACTATAAAGGGGACTGATGAAAAGAAATGCTAGGGAAGGTGACCTAGCCATCTCAGATTTTATACTGCATTTTAAAGCCACTATCCTTAAAACTATTTGGTACTGGCTAAGAAATAGAATGGTGGATCAATGGAATACTTTAGGTACACAAGACACAGTAGTCAATAACTATAGCAACCTACTGTTTGATAAACCCAAAGACTAAAGCTTCTGAGATATTTAACAAAAACTGCTGGAAAAACTGGAAAATAATATGGCAGACTCTAGGCATGGACCAATATCTTACACCATATTAAAAAAGTCTAATTGGATTCACAATTTAGATGGAAAGATTAATACTATACATAATCTAGGAAAGTCAGGAATTAACTGTCGGATTATTGGAGAAGGCAAAAATTATGAGCAATCATAAGATAGAGAGCATTATGAAATGAAAAATGGATAATTTTGATTACATTAAATTGAAAAGTTTTTTGTACAAAGTCAATGCAATCAAGATTAGGAGGGAAAAAGAAAATTGGAAAAGATTTTTTACAACCAGAGTCTCTGATAAAGGTCTCATTTCTAAAATATACAAAGAACTGAGCCAAATTTGTTAAAAAAAAATACAAGTCATTCCCCAATTGATAAATTGTGAAAGGATATGAGCAGACAGTTTTCAGAGGATGAAGTTAAAGATATTTATAATCATATGAAAAAATGCTCTAAATCACTATTTATTAGAAAAATGCAAATCAAAATAACTCTGAGGTACCACATCTCACCTGTCAGGTTGGTTAACATGACAAAACAGGAAAATTATAAATTCCGGAGAAGATATGGGAAAATTGGAACACTAATTCATTGTTGTTGGAGTTGTGAACTGATCCAACCATTCTGTAGATTTATTTGGAAGCATGCCCAAAGATCTATAAAAATGTGTTTACCCTTTGATCCAGCAATACAACTTGTACAGTCATATCACAAAGAGATCATAAAAGTGGGAAAAGCACCCATATGTACAAAAATATTTATAACATCTCTTTTTGTGGTGGTAGAGAGCTGGAAAACAATGGGATGCCTATCAGCTGGCAAATGGCCAAACAATTTGGGGTAAATAAGTATAATAGAATACTACTGTGCTATAAGAAATGAAGGGCAGATGGACTTCATGATATTCTGGAAAGGCTTATATGAACTGATGCTGAGTGAGGGCAGCAGAACCAGGAGAACATTGTATACAATTACAGGCACAATGCATCTTGTGATGACTAACTTTGAAAGACTTGGATTTTCTCAGCAATGCAAAATTCTAAGACAATTGCAAAAGACATATGATGGAAAAGGCTATCCACATCCAGAGAAAGAATCATGGAGACTAAATGCAGATTGAAGCAAACCATTTTCTATCTCTCTCTTGTGCTTTGTTTTTCTTCTTTCTCATGGTTTATCAGATTGTTTATAATTCTTCTTTACAACTTGACTATTATGAAAATATGTTTAATGTGAGGGTATATGTAGAATCTATGTCAGATTACATGTTGTCTTTGTAGGAAGGGGGAGGAGAAAGGAGGAGGAGAATATTTGGAACTCAAAAATTTGTGGAAATGAATGCTGCAAACTAAAAATAAATAAATTTAATAGGAAAAAAATAGACTAACTCAAATGGCAAAAGAGGTCTAAAAAGCCGATGAAGAAAAGAATTCCTTTAAAAAAACAGGATTGGCAAGGTGGAAAAAGGATTTCTCAAAGCTCACTAATGAAAATAATTGTTTAAAAGTTAGCCACTGACCTGGGAAATAGATCCAGGATAGATAATTCTAAAATTATTGAACAACCTGAAAACCATGATTAAAAAAGAACCTAGACATCATCTTTCGAGAAATTATCAAAGAAATCTGCCCTGATATTCTAGAACCATAGAACCAGAGGGTAAAATAGAAATGGAAAGAATCCACCAATTGCCTCTTTTGTTGTTCATCAGAAGTTCAATTTAATGCACTGAGCAATCTAGACTTCAGAGAACCATTTAGGATCTCTCTTTCCCTCCTTTTAGTAGAGAGGTGGCAAATGACATCTGAGGAATAGTGCAAACTTTATCAATACTAAAATAATAATAATAATAATACCATAAAGAAAGAGCACTGGATTTGGTCAGCAAGCCTAGGTTCAGATTTGGATTCATTGACCTTTTTTTTAAAATTTCATTTGTTTCTTGTTTACATTTTTATTATGGATAAAATAACACATGAATAAACACAAAACTGATGTGTTTAGGGTTTTTCCCCTAATATATTAATCAGGTTAAAAAATTAATATTTCTAAAACATACATTATCAAAGAATTTATGATACATTCCTCTTAAATATTTTCTCCTCTAATTAAAATCCTAGCTGCTTTGTCCATTTCAGGTATGGCATGTCTTTGAATCAGCTCTATCTCCTGATCAATATTTAGAGTACAGACTCACTGTTCAATGACCCACCCCTTCCACTCCCTAAAGGAACCTGTGGCACCCGGAATGTAGGGGTAAAAAATAAATGATTGAGTAGAAACATAGATGTGAGAGTGATCATCAATAAATCAAATAAACATTTATTAAGTACCTATTATGTGACAAAAAAAAAACTTTCCTATGTACTAAGAATAGAAAGTTTAAACAAATAAGCATTCTTTGTCCCCAAGTAATTTACAGTTCAATATGGAAGCCCAGAAACAAATGGAGATTTTTTTGGGGGGAGAAACTATGATTTCATTCGCATGGGGAACTATCAGTGAGGAATTAAGTCTTAGAGGAAATTAATTGTTTTTGGATTTGTAGCCGGTATATTACAAAAGCATAATTTGAACTCAAGTGTTCCAGACTGAACTAGGCCTTATATGTACCATATCATGTTTCTTCTTTACATATTTAAATATATTCAAGACACTTCTGGTGAGGGAGAATTCATAAATTATGATGGTAGTTTTGGTGACATCAGAAAAAGTTTCTATGTGATGATGGTGTTTAGTCTCAGTTTGGATGAGGCAGGAAAAGAAGAGCAATTACTGTGGAGGGCAAAGTGGTGGAGTGGGCAAAATTTGAATATTATTCTCATTGGAATTGACTCAGGCTATACTTAAATATGCACTTAGTTGTAAATAGAAATATATCTTACCTTATAAGAAAGCAGGAGTAGACAGTGATAATAGAAGGAGTATTGATTAAAGAGAGAGGATCAAAGGATGTAAAGGTAAGAATCAGACCAGATTTTTAAGGTGGCATAGAAAGAGAGTCGGAGATAATGATAAATGGGGAAAACAATGCAGGAAACCACACAATAAGCATAACAGTGAAAGTGAAGAGGACTAATTTACTCATAAAATTGAAGTAGATAGCAAATAGGTTAGAAACCAGCATCCAACAATATGCTGGGTTATTGGTAACAAAAACAAAAGAGAGAATTCACGACAAATAGAGATGAAATTAAAGAATTAGGAGCTATTTTGTTCAATTATATGACAACAAATCTGAAAACCTAAGTGAAATTAATGAATATTTACAAACATATACATTTCACAGAATATTGGAAAAGGAAACAAAATAATAAAATAACCCAACTTAGAAAAAAAAGAATTTGCACAAGCCATCAATGTGTTCACTAAGGGGGGGAAAAAGCCTCCTGGACCACATAGATTCATTAGTGAATTCTACCAAACATTTAAAGTACAATTAATCCCAATACTATATAAATTAATTTAGTCTTACCAAATTCTTTCTATGACAAAAATATGGTAATAATAGCTAAAATAGAAAGAACAAAAACAAGGAAAGAAAACTACAGACCCATTTTGCTAAGAATATTGATGACAAAATTTTAAATATCAGCAAAAAAAATTACAGAATGACCAGGTCAGATTGATATCAGGAATGGAAGGATGGTTAAGTATGGATGGATAAGCATAACTGATCAAGTCAATATCAAAATAATAAAAATTCATATGATAATCACAATAGATGCAGAAAAAAACCTTTTGACAAAATATAAAACTCATTCTCATTAAAAACTCTAGAAAACATGGGAATAAATGGAGTTTTCCTTAAAATAATAAATAGTATCCATTTAAAATTATCAGCCTTCCCAACAAGATCAGGGGTGAAGCAAGGATATCAATTATCACCACTGTTGTGGTGATAATATAATATTGTATTGAATGTGATATTGTATTTTAAAATGCCAGCTATAACAATAAGATAAGAAAGAAGAAATTGAAGGGATTAGAATATACAATGAGGAAACAAAACTATCACTCTTTGCAGATAATATGTTGATATACTTAGACAATCCTAGTGAAGCACCTAAAAACTCATTGAAATAATGAACAATTACAGCAAAATTGCAGGCTATAACATAAAGCCACAAAAATTTTCAGCATTTCTATATTTCACCAACAAAATCCAGCAGCAAGAGATAGAACATTTTCATTTAAAATAACTTTAGACAATATAAAATACTTGGGAGTCTATCTGCTAAGGAACACCCAGGAACAATATGAATATTATTATAAAACACTCTTCCCACAAATAAAATTTAAGCAATTGCAAAAAATATCAATTGCTCATTGGTAGGCCTAGTTAGTGTAACAAAAATTACAATTCTACCTAAATTAATCTACCAATCAAATTACCAACATATATCTTATGGAGTTAGAAAAAAAAATTTAATTCATCTTGAAGAACAAAAGATCAAGAAAAGTAAGGTAAGGAATAGGAAGAACAACAATAACAACAATGTGGATTAGCTATACCAGGCCTCAATTTGTATTACAAAACAGATCATTAAAATAATCTGGCGCTGGTTAAGAAATAAAGTTGTGGATCAGAGGAAAATATTATGTACACAGTAAAGAATGGATGATGAGAGTAACCTAGTATTTGATAAATGCAAAGATGCTGGTTTTAGGAAAATAATTCACAATTTAACAAAACTTTCTGGGAAAAAGATAAAAGAAATTTAGCAGAAACTATGTATAGATGGATATTTCATACTATATATGTTAAAAGATAAAATCAAAATAAGTATAAAATATAGAACTAAAGGTGACATCTAAGAAATTAAGGAAATATGCAATAATTTCCCTGTCAGACTTATGAATAAGGGAAGTATTCTGAATATGTTTTTTTTCTCTGTCCCCTGTGTCTGTGTGTCTGTGTGTCTGTGTGTCTGTCTTCGTCTCTGTCTCTCTATGTAATGTAACATAAAAAATTGGGCTAAAAAGAAATCTAATTTTCTTCTATTTTATGGGAAGGCTTATGTATTTTGTGTCTAGAAGTTCTCTTAAGGAATATATTTTCTATTTAGAAAGTTAATTTGGAATGATATGCAGGTTAGCATTGAGCTTGAAATTACCTTGAAAATTCACATATTGGCTCGTCGTCATTAGTATTTTCTCTCTCTCCTTTTTCATACTCAATTATCTGCATATTGAGTGGCATAGAGCCATCCCTGCAGCCTACTAACTAACTGTCTTCCTAGTTCAAGACATCAGTGGCCTTTAATAAATTTAGCAGGGAAATGTGGCCACAGCATTTTAGAGAGATAATTATTTTTTTAGATTTAGAGAGTAGTGAGTTCACTATTAGAGGTGTTCAATTAAGGGATGAATAAACATAGTATTATGTGATGGAAATAGCACTGGATGAATTTCTAATCTCTTATACTTAGTATATGGGTTCAATTGTGGAAATAATTTTACTGTTCCAGGCTTCAGTTTCCTCATCTGCAAAATGACATGGTTAGAGTTCGATGAGTCTATCTTAGGGATAGCTAAGATCCCTACAGATTTACATACACACACACACACACACACACGCACACACACCTCAGATGTATATTTTTAATAGATGAAGAAAATGAGGAACAGAGATTTTAAGGGCTTCACCCAGTAGTATACAGCTAATCAATGTGTGAGGAAGTATTTAAACTCAGAGCTTCCTGATTCTAGATCTACTGACATAGTGATTCCTCCAGGACCCCTCCTTCCAAGTAGACACTAAATATCAATGATTACTCATTCACACAATTCTGAACAAGTGTAATCACATTATCCTCTAGTTCAAAAATTTCCAGATTTCTACAAGGGTACCCTGAGGTCCTTGGTTAAATGATTTGATAAATCCAAACTAATATCTTCCTTAGACCTACCAGTCAAGTAACTCTATCAAAATGAGCATACAGTTAACTTAAAAAAATCTTTTCTTGCTCTATTCCTCCCAGCTATTTATGATCACTACTTGCTTTTAACAAAATAATCACCCCTTTAATGATGTGCTACATATTGCCCCTTCCCAAAGGAATTCATGTCAAACTCACTGGCTTACAGATGGAATTTTTTTATGTTTATTTTTTTTTAAATCATAATCACATTGGCTCTTTTTCAACCCTACATTACAATTCATTCACTAAAATATTTTAAAGATTACAGTAACTTAATTATCTTATATTTTTCAGCACCTTAAAAAATAGCACATTTGATCCAGTTAAATTAAAGTCATTAAAGTCAGATAGGCACAGTCTGTCTATTGTCTTATATATATATTGGGTGTCAATTCTCCATTGCCTTAGGTTTGGAAAATTTGGGGGAAGTAAGGTTCTTTTCAGTACAAAGATAAGTTACATAAGAATTGAAGATATTTGCTTTCTATTTATTCTTAGTAAACAATTGTCCCATCAAATTAATTATCTTCCTCCAGCAAAGCAAAAAGAAAAAAAAAAGAAAAAGAAAAAGCACCATCTTTTTTTTATTCTTATATTCCTCCATGAACCTCAAATCAACCTGAACTTTCACATTTCTAACACTCTTCTGATAAGGTCAGCTCTTTTATCCTCTGTTATGTGCCCCAGGTTTTTCCCTTTCATAATATATGTTTATTTTAAATTGTCAATGTGTTCTCCATGCAGCAACACAAACATTTTTTTAGAAAAACTCCCATTTTTCCCCTATTGAAATTATTTTTTGTTGTGTCATAAAAATTATATTTTTGAGAATTTCTTAACAGTTCTGACCTGACTTTCCTCATGGGGTTTTAGACTATGGTTTCCTGATTACACATACTCTGAACCTTTTGCAATTTGTTCCACCCATATATCAAGTGAATGTAAATAATTTCTTTCCACTTCTCCTTTATCACAAATTCTATACCCTAGGGACATCATCATAAGTTTTTAATATATTATATTAATTATTCCTCTTCCTAGCTCTTACCTGCCCTGGGTTTTAGAATAAGTCTCTGAAATCATATTTTAGTAATAGGTCTCATTTAGTGGTGGGTCTCAACCCATCAAATATCATTGATACATATGAGGTCAAATTTGGTTCTGCGTATTAGAATCTTTATTTCATCTGTATTTATCTATCCTTTTGTGCGTTGTTGTACAGATATCTGAAATCATAGATTTTATTATCGACTCAATTCACTTTTTAAAATCTCCTGTAGGCCATAGTATTTATGCTACTGTTTTTTTCTGTTAATATACCTGCTCTTTATATCTAGCTTTTAGAATTTACAAGGGTAGCTATCCTTCCCCAATTTTTCTTTTATTCTTTGGCTCCCACATCTTCATTGAAAAAAAAAATGTGTACTTAATTATAACTTAAAGGAAATTAGTCTGACTAATGATGGTGTGGAAAGGTAGTCCAATTCAACATCCTGAAATCTGACCTCTAAATCTCTAACTTTAAGAGGAATCACCAAATGGAGAGAATCTTTTTTTTCATTGCCTATGCTAGTCTAGATGACAGAAGACTCATGATTATCTGGGTCAAAAATCTAGTGTATGTCATGTAAACAATGTCCTTTAACATTGATGGCTATTGGTAGAAGGATAATGGCTTCACAACTTGGCAAATCCTTTCAAGAAGATAATGTAATTGATTTCAGGGAGGGGGGGGCACTTATCAGCTTGCTGATTGTCCTGGAAATTTTCATCAGAATCATAGAGATTATCATGGCATGTTTGAATGCACTAGAAGTACTTCCCTTTACAATGACTTGAATTAAAGTTCTTCAAATGGGAGTCTTTTTAAGACTCTTATTGGAAGCAGCTGATTGGCAAACTGCCACTTTGGTGAATGTGTGACCCCCACAATCAATACAAATGGCTTGATTTGTGCATAGTTTTTGCCATCCATTCTGATTTTAGGTGATACATTAGACTGGGATTATATGGAAATTGTATCACGCATACTCAGCTGGAGTTCAGTGCATCGACAGAGATGTCTTTCCTCTGTTTAGTTCTGGGTTTTATGTCCAAGCTACCCAGGATACCAATGGAAATTAGAAAATGGAGATAACATTCTAATCTATTCTAAACTCCAATTCCATTTGAATTAGATTCCATTAGAATTCTATTCTACAATATTCTAATTTTATGTTAAATTTGAATATCAGAACATCAGGGATGTTCTGGGAAATAAGGCTTATAGAAGCAGGATGAATGCTAATCAACTAGTTGTTAAAATACACAAATTTTGGATCACAGCAACAGAGTAGTGTTGTGGATTATTGGCCATCTTTGTAGTCACCAAGATCTTAAAATAAGATCTTGGTGATCTTGATCTTGAACATGAGTTCAAATCATGTCTTTTACACATACGTATTTTGATTGTGACACTGTACAATTTAACAAATTGTTACAAATTAACCTCTCAGTGCCCCAGGACAACTCTTTAAAACCTAGGGTGCAAAGTAAATCCCATTCTCCATTGGTGGATATCTTTCTCCACTGACAAGAACCTGTGACAGTGAAATAACATATCTGATTTAAAATAAAAAAAACAAAGAAAGAAACAATGATTTATGACCATCTCCTATCTGTATTACCTATCTTGTTTAATTTATTCTATTTCTCACATCGCCTTATGTTGATGACATAAGATGGTATGGTGGCTTGAGTGATGGAATTGGAGTCAGAGAAACCCAGGTCCAAATGCCACTTGACATGAGTTTTGTGATCCTGGGGAAGTCAAACTGTCTGAAATTCAGTTTCCTCACATATAAAATGAGAATAACTTATAACGTTGTTTGATACATTCGGCAAAAGATATTAACATTCCTTCTCATGGATCAAATGATCCATTTAACTAGACTTTTTGGAATGCCACAAATATGTCACATGCTTCCTTCCATGTTTACACTATTATTATTGTGCCTCAGATATCTCACTTCGGTTCATTTTTTACTATATATTCCTTTAGACCTGTAGTTCTCAACTTTCTTAATTCCATGACCCTTTAATACAGTTCCTCATGTTGTGGTGACCCCCAACCATAAAATTATTTTTGTTGCTACTTCATAAGTGTAATTTTGCTACTGTTATGAACTGTAATGTAAATATCTGATATTCAGGATGTATTTTCATTTTTACAAATTGAACATAACCCACAGGTTGAGAACCGCTGATCTACATCCTTTAAGAGGCAGCTCAAATATTTCTTCCATGAAGCCATGTTCCACAAAACTTTAAAACTCCCAACGTAATTCTTCACATGATTGCATTACAGTGGCAAATTGAAATCCCCTTTCCAGGAAGTCACTGTGTTTTGTGTTTTTATAACACCCATACATTTTATTCTATTTTGTATTATAATTATTTGTCTTAATGTTTTATCTTTCCTACTTGATCATATAGCCTATGTCTTATGTAATTTTCTGTTTTCTTGTGGGCTTTGGTCAGGTGATGATATATAAGCTTAGAGTAGGAGAAACAATACTGATAATAGGTATACTTTAGATGATCAGAGCTTGAATCCGACTTCTGTACTCATGAAATATGGGATATCTTCCATTCTCATGTGACAGTACCCCTAGAGCCTGGGTCTCAAGTTCTAGCTCAAATTGGTGATCCTATAATAAAATGGATAAAGACTTGCATTGTTTCCCACTCTTTTACATTTAATAAAGTATTTCCTATGCTGGGGATACTGTTCCTCTTCATCTATACTTGTTGAATTATTATTTTTTCTTTAAGGTTGAACTCATTACCACCTCCCACCACTACCTATCTCACCGCGACCATGGTGTCTTTTTTAAACATCTCCCTGTTTGAATTTAAGTTTCTTGCTGTGTATAACTGATCCTTTCAACAATGTTTTTGCTACAGATTTCTTTATCCATAGAAACAGGAGTCTGGGATTAGATTATGTTGGAATTGCCTTACAAAGTTATCATTTTAAGATTTTATGCAATGTGACTTTAAGTGATCAAGCATTTTTTTCCTTCTATCACTATATAACTCTGTGACCTAAACCAAATGACTTGGCTTCTCTGGAACTCATTCTCCTTATCTTCAGAGTCAAGCTTAATGATCTCTAAGACCTCTTCCAGCTTTACGAGCCAAAGTTTACATACCTTAACATTTATTCCTTATGGAATGGGGATAGGTCCCTGTGGAGCTAATCACAAGGGCTTCAAGTTTCTACTATTCAAGGCAGTTTTTCTACATAATAGACATTTCATAGACTTAAATATCACTGTTGTAGCTTTCAATTTTTTTTCTGAAAGGCCCAGAAAGAGTAATAATGTAATGTATTTATAACCTAGTGACTAATGTGACATTAAACACTTAAGATGCAACATTGTGCTGGGAATGATGGCTGAATATTCATTAGCAAGAACATTTTCATCCCAAAATGTTACAGGTAAAAATGTTTAAAATGCTTTAATTTGTGATTGATCTTTAACCACCAGTTGTTGCTAAGCAATACTGCTCATTCTACAGTTTCCTTGAATAATACCCAGCCCCTTCCTTACAAATGCTTTTCATTTTGGGGTGCTATTAAATTTTTATGTTCCACCCCAGAATGAAAAAATACTACTGAAAGATGAAAAGCTTTCAAAGAAGTGATCTTAAATATGCCCAGATCGCTCAAAACTTCTAGATTTGAGAAATTTTGGATATGATGCTTTATCACCAAGGACAGTTATGTATACATAGCCATGCAAAAATGACCATGTATTACTTATTTATTAAATATCTACTGAAGTGATAATATTGTATTAGGTATTGGCAGGTAGTCTAAATAGAATATAATAATATTTAATTAATAACACCTTGTCCATTTCCCCTGTTGCCAACTGCATTTACTAGAATATTGCAATAACCTCCTAAATGTCCTCTGTGTTGCCGTACTTTCATATGCCCAATCCATTCTTTACCTGGCTTCCAAAATAAATATCCAATTTTCAAATTTCTGCTAAACAAATAATTTTTAAAGTCTCCTCTCAGCTACTAAATTCAATATAAATTTCTTAACCTGGAATGCAAGGTCCTCTACAATATAGTTCCAGGTGATTTCATAATCATATGAAACCCCTAACCTTTTAATCCTTCTACAAAGATGAGAGTACTCACTAGTATCCTCACAAACACTATGTTTTTGTTTTTGCTATTATCTAAGATTCCTTAGCGTAAAATTCCTTTCTCTACCCTGTCAATAGCTATTAAAAACCTACCTATTCTTCCAGTCCTAGATTGTCCATTAATACTAAAAAAATGCAACCTCTTCAACAAAAACCTCTTTGAAGACTAAACAAATGCAATCTCTTCAACTGAAATCTCTATAAAATTACTACTTTTATGCTTCATCACATAAGGGAGGTGACCCTGGGCTCTTGAATGTTATGACAGTAGAACAAAAGCTGAAATAAGTCATAGAATGTAAAAAAGCTTATATTTATCATGTAAGGATTAGCTTAGATAAATTTGAAGGAGTGAAACAGAAGAAATCTGCCTAGCAAAGAGAAAAATAAGAGGATAATAAAAGATAATGTAATTGTGTTAAGTGGTGTTGTGATTAAAGTATAACACCAATAGACATTACTAGAAGGGAGATTATCTGATCAGTCTTCTTCCTAACAATCTCTCCAGTATTTGAAGAGGGCAATCACATACTTCCTTAGTCTTGTAATCATGCTTAACATTCTTATCCCATGAAAACTATCCTTATAAACCGTGATTCCAAATCCTCTAAGCATCCTGGTCAATTTTAACTGAATATCTTATAGCTTAGAAAGGTTTCTCCTATAATATGCTAAGATATCTATAAAATATTGCAGATTTATTCTGAGCAGAGAGGGGATGGTGAGGCTATAAGAAGAGGAAAAGGTCATTCCATGAACGATTCTGGGTGTATGGGTTCTGATCAAAGGTAAGTGTAACCTCATGATGAACATTAAATTACATGATCATGATGGCATCAAAATGCAGCATAGAGTAACCAAGATTTAGAATCAAAAGATCCGAGTCTTTATCTTTGCTCTAGCTGTTAACATGTCATGTGATCTTGAACAAGTAATTTTATTTTTGTAGTCCTTAATTCCTACTTTTAAGTTTGGTGATAAAAATTTTAAGAGCCAGAATGGTCCCTAGATTTCCAACATGCCCAACTCATTCAAGATATATACCCTCCATAGGTTATTAAAAATGACTGTTAAGTTTTTGAATGGAGACTTCAAAAAGAGAGAAAACATACTACCTTCTTAGGAATCCCATTGCATTTTGGAATAGTCATTGTTAAGGGTACCTCCCACCCTGTTAAGTGATACCTATTGCTCTTAATTCTTCCATTTGAAGCAAAGAAATCCCAATCAGATTTTACTTCCACATGAGGGCTTTTAATAAACAAACATATGCATGTGTTTTATATATAGATGTATACACACATACATAGATATTTATGTATATATGTATGTATGTATGTGTGTGTGTGTGATGGTTACAGTCACTGGTTCATGGCACTCTCTTCACTATGGTACATTCCTGCCCTGGTGTTAGGAAAAGCACTTGGTTGTACCTATGGAAGCAGTCAAAAACCTATGGCCCAATTTAGGCCTTCCTAATATATATCTTCACCTCCCTAATAAATATCTTCCCCTTCCTAAATGATGTTGTTTTTTCAACTCTTATTCTTCCTACCTCATTTGGTGGTTGTGTGTTTCCATAAGAAGGTGAGCATAATACTTAACTCCAAATGCTCCTAAAACTATATTGGAACATTATTTCTATTATGTCAACTTGAGTTAGAACTGACCCTGCTCAAAGTATTTGCTGTTTCATAAATGGTAATAAAATGGTAATAAAGCCTCTTGCTACTCAAAACATGTAAACACACCACAAAGATCATGATGTTTCCTTCTCTGCCTTCCCTTCTACGTTTTCCTATTCACCCCTATATACAATGACTCACAAGAAAAATGCTTCAAAATACCTGCTGAAATACTTAATGAGCAAGTAGTATGATAGTCATGACCTTAGCAAACCATTACCAATGGAGAGGTAATTACTACTGTGAACAGAACTGGACTACCAGTGACTTGAGTTCTAATTTTATCTAGGACAAGGGTCTTAAAAATGTGTTATCAGTTAAAGAAAAGAAAAACACTCAAAGGAAAACGATTTAATGATAAGGTCTACTAATTTTTATCTTCCATTCCACTGATGTTAGCTTGCTTTGTATTTGCTTAAAATGCAGCATGGTCAGCTGATGTGCAGTCCAATTTGAATCTATCCTGTTCTTCATGTATGGCTTCCTCATGCATGGGAGATGTGGTTGTATTTCATTTCAGTAGCTCTTTCAATTAGACACCATAATGCACCAGATTCACACAAATTCCTGGTAAAATTGATAAATTATATCTTCTTGTCTTACCAATTCCAGAAGGTTAAGAGATTGTCTATTTCAATAAGAAGATGTGATACAGTACTCTGAAAAAAGCAGGTCACCTAGGTGTAACAATGGATAGAATCTGGAGTCTGGAGTCATGAGGACCTATGGTTATATATGGCCTCATATCAGCTATGTTTAAGTGACTTGTTAAGTGACTTGTTTACCTCAGACGCCTCAGTTGTGAAATGAGCTGGAGAAGAAAATGGCAAATTGCTTTAGTATCTCTTCCAAAAAAATCCCAAATAAGGTCATGGAGTTGGAAATAACAGAATCAACTGAAGAACAACCATAAGCCAAAGGTGTTTAACACCTAACAACCACAATGACACACCATAAGGTTTGCTACATGCATTACATTTTATCTCTTCATATATTTGTGCAAATTTTGTTGATTTAAATTTGAGGGGTCATGCTTACAGTAGAAAGAGTGCTAAGCTTGGAGTCAGGAAATCACGTTTCATATTTTGATGGTGGCTCTTACTTTGTGGCCATGTCAAAGTACCTGATCTCTCTATGTCTGAGTTTCCTCCTCTATAAAATAAGAATAATGCTAGTAAAATCTAGGTAATGGAATGCCTATGAGCAAAGATTTTCTTAAACCTGAAATTGATAGATAATCATCATCATCATCATCATCATCCAAACCAATTAACCAAATTTAAACTCCTTTTGTTTTCAAAGTCATTTAAGATCTGATTACATACAATATATGCAAAATAAGGACTACATGTCATATCATGGCTAATGTCATTCTGAACTCTAAATCCATGGTATTATTGTTCCATTGGGTTTTTTTTTGGAAATAACATGAAATAGTGGATAGTGATCCAGAAAGATCTGGGTTCTAATTCTACCTCTGTCACATGCCTATTGTGTGGCTCTGGGTGAGTCATCCAAGCTCTCATTACTCTATGTAACTTTCTTAGACTGTAAATTGTAGAGACAATGTTGTGGGAGAGGTTATTTGTCATCTAGGAGGATTTTTCCCCCAAAATAAATCACAAGGGCATTACCTCTCCCTCTTAAATAAATTTTATTTGCCATTGCATAATCTATATGACAAGCAAGTCATGTTTCTCACATCTCCATAAATAAAAGATAACAACCAGATAAAGTTTCTCTCAGTTCCATGACTATCAGTTCACAAAACTATAGAATTTTAGATCTAAAAGGTATTTCATTGCTTATCTAATACAATCCTCAATCAGAAAATGGATGTCCTCTATGACATACCTTACAAGTGCCCACCTAGCTTCTGCTTTGAAACTTCTAATATTGTCTTCCAATTGTCTGGAACAGTACATTCAATTTCAAAGAGCCCTAGTTATTAGAAAGAAGTCACATAGAAGTTGCTATTATTGAAAACAACTTTTTCCTTAGAGCTGAAATTTCCCTCCTTGCAACTTCTGCCTACTGCTTTTCTATTATTGTCCTTTGTTACTAAAAAGAACAGACGCAAAACCTTTGTCACATGAGTCTTCAAATAATTGAAAATATTTATCATGTCCTAAATCTTCTCTTTTCATTCTAAGCATTATCATTTCCTTCTCCCATTCCTCATATGACATAGATTCAAGGCTTTCTACCATTCTGACTGCAGTCTTCTGGATATTCTCCACTTTATCAATGATCTTCCTAACACAATGTTCCATATATAGTCTTAATAGCACAGAGTATAGTAGAAGTGTCACCTTCTTGTATCTGAGGGTTATACTTATTGTAATGCCACCCAAAATCACATTAAATTTGTTGGCTGTAACATCTCATTGAAAATATATCCTGAGCTTGCATTCTTCTAAAAGCCAGGTCAACCACTTTTGAATAAGATCTCTCTCATCTTATATTTGTGAGACCAATTTTGTGAACTCAAGTATAAATCTTTACATTCATTCCTACTGAATTTCACCAAATTATATTTAGCAAAATGGCCTGGCCTATCAAGATCTTTTTGGATTGTAACTCCATCCTCCATTGCATTAGCTATCCCTCAGAATTTTATGCATTTGCAAATTTGGTAAGCATTCCATCTATACCTTTATTTAAGTCACTGACGTGAAAGAGTAATTACTACTTAAGCATATGTAATTTCCTGGCACCCTCCAATGAAAACCTATAAAGATGACATGGAACCAGACTCTGAGTTTGAGTACTGAACCAGGTCTGAAATCGCCCAATGGTATCATGTTTTGGTCCATATCTTTTAATATTTTCTGTAAAAATAGAATAAGGAACTTATCAAATGTTTTGGCATAATCAGCATACATAATGCTATAATATATCCCAGATCTATTAGTTAGATTACCTTGTAAAAGGATATAAAATGTTTGAAATGATATAATTTGTACTTCATAAAGACACTTTAAAGATGTAAATACTATTTCCTTTTCTTGATGTCTCTTGATTATTAATTTGATGATTTATTTTTAGAATCATCCCAGGTATAAAGTCAAGCTCATTGAAGTAAGAATCAGTACAGTTTAATTTCCACCGAAATAGACTTCCAAATAATTCCTCACTTTGATTCCTGGATTTTTGTCATTTGAATTAGCTTCTGAACATGCAATTGCACCATGTCCATTTTAAGTGACCTGTTTCTTTTGAATATTATATATTCATTCTCAGTATATTTATTATAAGGTTCATCCAACCAAATCTTATTGACATTTATCAAATTGAATTTTACTCCATACATTAAGCAATATGATTCTTTTTTGCTTCTTTTGCAAGTATTGGATTTTTAAATAGATAATTGAAGTCATGGACTTTTTACTAATATTTATTTTCTTGATTTAGAAAGAATATGAATGTGTATGTCAACTGATATTTGTCTTCCTTCATTGCAGTTATTTTCTATGATGTATAGCTTGTTGACTGTACATAATGTCTATATTCTCTAACTGCTCTGTTAATTTTAAATCTCTTGATTATGTTTAGAGAAAACTAGGAAAATATATTCATGTCAACCTTTCTTAGCTGTATTCTATCCCTGGTCAATTGTCCATCTAATACATGGTACAGAAATTCTAATAGGGTTCACAGATTTTTATCTAAGTATCTTAGATACGTAGATGCATAGAGTAAGAGCTACAGGATAATTCTGATAAAATCTAGTCTAAATATAACAATTTATAAATGAGATTGTTGGAGACAAGAGAGTTTATGTGATTTGCCCAAGGTCACGCATGTAGTAAGTTTCAGAGATAGGATTCAACTTAAGTCTTCTGAAGTAAATATATTCCTCATTATCTAGAATCTACTATTGAAATGAATATTATAATACACAAACACACACACACACACACACACACACACCTCTTTGTTTTTTTTAAACTGGGAGAGTTAAAAATTTTACTGTTAAGCAACTTTGGTTAATAACTTTTTCCCTTATTCTGAGCTATGAACACTGTCCTAGTCAGACTATATATGATGTTCAGTCTTTGGTAGCAAATTTTGCAGTAGACACTGATAAACTCATGAGCACCCAGAGTATGTCACTCAATATGGTAAGGGAAATAAACACTGTGTCTTATGGATATCCATTAAAGAGAAATGCATGTTTACCCTACATAAAGCTTAAGGAATACCAGATGGATATTTTCAGGTAACTAAGAGACTGCAATATGGAAGAAAGATTTGACTTATTCCATGGTGCAAGGGAGCAGAAATTGGAATTAAGGAGATCTGGGGGAGATGTCCAGGAATATTTCCTAAAAGTAAGACTGATCTACAATTTGAATGCACTATTTCAATAGGTAGTTTGGTTTTTATTTTTTTCTGTTTGTGTATTTGTTTGTTTTGTTTTATGCTTGGAGGTCTTCAAAGAAAGGCTGTATAAGCATTTATCTTTGATTCTGACGAGGACATTCATGTTCATACATGAGTTAGTATGACTTCTGAAGTTCCTTCCAAATCTGATGTCATGTGTTTCTATGACTCAAATGTTTGCGTCTTTTATTATAGATGAAAAGTAGCAAAATATGTTAGTTCTTTTTTGGGAGGATGGTGGAGAGCATTATTTTAAAGAAAGCAATTTTAATTATATTCTACCAGGGAAATATTTTCTACCAAATATGTCACTGATTAATGCAATTTTTTCTGCACAAAGCAAGTAACCAAATCTTGAGGTTTATCTTATGTCAATTACTATATATATAAACATACATATTTAACATTGAATGCCATCTATAATCTGGGGCTATTACTAAACTTTTTTTCAGTCTTAATTTATACTATTACTATTATCCTACCATAAGGCTATATTTCAGCCACACTGTATAACGTGCTACCCCAAAAAACAACAACATCCATCCCAAAATGTCTCACCTTCAAGTCTTGTTTCAGTTTTCCCATGTTTGTTAATGTAATATTCATCTTTTCTAGCCTTGATTAGTGATAATGGCATCCTTCTCAGGGCTGTATGTGAAAAGCTCATGATTAGGGGGAGCGGGCTGGTGTTTAGGACACCAGTGGGCCTGCTTGGAATCACAATGACAGTTTTATAGCACTTTTCTTGCTCCCTTTGACTTCTACTGGTTTTAATTGTAACCAATTTGGTAGTTCTTGTTGCATCTGCTGCAGTGAAAAATGTACAGCTGTGGAAATAATAAAAATAATATCCTATTTTGAATGCTAAATAAACAAAAACAAAAACAAAAAAATCTTCAAGAATTGCTATTAAGTACTTAAAATAAATGTAGTTATTTCCCTTAGCATATTATTATAATTTCCTAGTATTGCAGCTCTAGAGTGCTCTTTCTTCTCCACATGCACACACATAAAATATATATTTTTATATCTTTATATACATTTTATATCTTATTTTTCTTATACTAAGAGGTATTTTAGTCAAGGATATACAAGATTTACCACTTGAAGAGAATCTGAAATTCCTTTAATGTTGTGTGAAAAAATCTATCTAGATAATAATAAAGTCAGGTCTAGCTGACTTGCTGAACTGAATATAATTCCATTCTTAGAATCACATGATGATAAAATTGAAAGGATTCTTCAGTAAACTATTTTTCAAATCCTTTTATTTTACATGAAAAAGGAAACTGAGTCTCAAAGAGGGAAAATTATTTGCCCAAGGTCATAAAATTAACAAATGGCAAAGTTGGGAACCCAAGCTAAGTCTTGATTCCAAGCACTCAGTTCTTTCTGATACACCATAATAATAGATTCAGATTGGACCTTAGAGGTATTCCAGTTCCTTTGTTTTGTAAATTAGAAAGGTAAGACTTAGATTTTTCCAAGGTGATCTAGGTAGTAAGCATCAGAAACAGGATTTGTATCCATGGCCTCTGATTATACAGGGAATGCTCTTTCTACTGCATAACTTCCTTCCTTCATTTCTAATTTATTTCATTGAATAACTCTGATATACTGCGGTGTTTCCTGGAACTGTAGCTGTTTAAGTCCCAACCTTAACATTTACTTGGAATATAGCCAAGGTATCGCTCCTTTTGGTGCCTCACTTCATCCATCTGTAAAATGCTACTAACACAAACTAACAGTAGTTTTTCATAAATATTCTTGAATATACCATCTAGATCAGGAATTGGAGGATTTATGGAGGTCCTACTCAGTTGGATGCCATTGCCAGTCATCTTGATTCAATCATACCATCTCAAGTTGTCTTGATTCTGTACTGCAAGTGGAGTGTGATGACTTTGGAGGAGAAAGAGAGGTCAATGACTTTGTTCAACTCCTCTTCACTTAAATACAATTTACACATGAATAAAAATGCATCATTCATATCATTTTGCCTTTATACCTATCTCAAAGTTCTATGGCAACAGGTTAGTGATGAAGCAGCAGGTTAGGATACATTGAGATCTGTAGTCATAATCCTGTACACAGGCAGCCCAGGTCATATGGTTGTTTCTCACTGGAAGCAGCAGTGGGATTTGGCACTTCCCTAGGTGTCTAAGTAGCCTTTTAAGGATCACACTGCTCATGTTCTGGTGTGAGGAAGGGGCGAGAAAAGGTGTTCTAAAATTTTTCTGGTTATTCAACCTTGTCCTGATTACCACAGGAGGTAAAGAATCTCACTCTGTGGTCGAAACAGACAAAAATATACAAAAATATCTGCAAAGATGATTTCACTCACCATAGGCACACAGAGTGTGCCCCCAGTTAAAGCCAACACAAAATCCAGTAGACCTGAAAGACAGTTCTTGTTGCAGGAGAACTGAGCAAATAACACATCCAAATAGCAGTCCTGAGTAAAACAAGGCTGGCAAATGAAGTACAGCTTATTGAAGTTGGGGATGGATAAATATTTTTTTCTGGAGCAGTCACAGTAAAGGGGAGCACCATGAAGCTACAGTAGATTTTGCAATCAAAACTAATCTAGTCAACACTCTTGTATGACTGCCAAAAGGAGTAAATCATAGACTCATGGCAACATGATTGCCATTTGTAGGAAAATGTCATGACACCATTATCAATCCCTATGCTCTTAACTTGAGACACCATGCTGAGGACAAAGAAAAAGTTTATGAAGACCTGGAAACACTTATTATCAATGTGCCAAAAGATGGCAAGCTTAAAATTCTGGGCAACTTTAATGCTAGAGTAGGTTTCACTGCCAGACTTAGCAGGGAGTCCTCAGGAGGAATGGAATGGGAAACAGCAATAGTAATTGCCACTTACTACTGAAGCCTGGTGCATCTCATGACCTCATCACAAACACTGTTACCCATTTACCCACACTCAGTAAAACTTCATGGATACACCCTTGCAGCAAACACTGACATTTAATTGACTATGTGATTGCAAGGATAAGAGACAGACAGGATGTGAGAGTGACAAAGACAACGTGTGGTACAGTGTGGTGGACTGATCATAGACTTATCCTTTCAAAGGTAAATATTGGCATTCAACAAAAGTGGCATCCCCAAGGCAAAATGACTACCAGAAGAATTAATGTCAACAAATTAGAGCTCTTCTCTGAGCAGGAAAAGCTTGTTTGTAACTTGGAGGGAAAGTGGAGCCAACACACAGTTGACAACAATGGAGAAGAAAAGGAGGGGGTAGTTTTCAGAAATATGGTGTATAGCACTGCACTTGCCCATCTGGGTCAGAACCCTCACAAACACCAAGACTGATTTGATGAAAATGATGAGGAAATTCAGAAGCTGCTAAATGAAAAACGTGAGCTCCACAGAGTTTACCGGGAGGATAGTTCATCCATCTCTAAGAATGCAGCATTTAATTCCATCAAAAGCAAAGTACAAACAAATCTTAGAGGGATATAGGATTCTTGGCTCAGTAAGAAGGCAGATGAAATTCAGTTTTATACTTTTTAAAATCCAAAGGGTTTTTATGATGCCCTGAAGCTTACTTCTGGGACAAAGACCTATGTTGCATCTCAATTACTCTGTGCTGATGGAGTCACATTGATTTGTGATAAGGATACGATCCTAGAGAAATGGGACAAACACTTCCATAGTGTTCTCAACAGACCTTCCTGAATCAATGATGAGGTCACTAACCATTTACCTCAGGTCGAAGTCAATCCCTGCCTAGCTGAAGTTCCTACTGAAGAAGAGGTTTTGAATGCCATTAGGTTCCTTTCATGTGCCATAGCACAAGAGTTTTATGGAAATAACATGAAATAGTGGATAACAATCCAGAAAGATCTGGGTTCTATTCCAGCTGAGATTTGCAAGGTAGGGATTCCATTGCATATACAAAAGCTGATAGACATTTTCTAGGTCATATGGCAAGAGGAGGTTATCCTCCAGGAGTTCAAGGATGTCCAATGTCTATCTCTATAAAGGTAAAAGTAATGTATTGCCCTGTGATGATCACAAGGCAATCTTTTTCCTAGTTATTGCTGGCAATATTCTTGGCAGAGTCCTTCTTATTAGGCTAATCCTTCACCTGAAAGATTGTCATCTACCTGAGAGCCAGTGTAACTTCAGAAAAGGAACAGTTGATATGGTGTCTGCTGACTGACAACTTCAGGAGAAATGCCAGGAGCAGAACAGAGGTCTGTACATAGCATTTGTAGATCTGACCAAGACTTTTGATTATGTTAGTCATGAGGGCTTATGGAAAATTATGTCAAAATTTGGTTGTCCAGAGAAATTAATCAGAATTTTACATCAATTTCATGACAGCATCCTTGTTCCAGTTCTGGGTAATGGACAATGTTCTTTGCCTTCCCAGTCACCAATGGAGTGAAACAAGGCTGTGTGCTTGCTCCCATGCTTTTTAGCATGATGTTTTCAGCCATGTTGTCAAATGTCTTCAATGAGGACAAACACGGCATCAAGGTCAGCTACTGCAGTGATGGTAAATTCTTCAACTTGAAAAGGCTACAAGCTAAGACCAAAGTGGAAGGATTATTGGTACATGATTTTCTTTTTGTAGATGATTGTGCACTCAAGGCAGCCTCTGAAGCTGAGATGTAACAATGTGTGGATCAATTCTCTGCTGCTTGTACTATTTTTGGCCTAACAATTAACACCAAGAATACAAAAGTCCTCCATCAGTCACCACCATACCATCCATAAATGGAGCCACCAGTTATAGCAAATGGAGAAGCTTTGATTGATGTGGATAAGTTGACTCACCTTGATAGTATACTTCCCAGGGATGTATACCTTGATATATGAGGTTGACACATGCATTGCCAGAGCTAGCTTAGTGTTTGGGAGACTCTGAAGGAAAGTATGGGAAAGAAGAGGTATTAGACTGACTACCAAACTAAAGGTCTATGGAGCCTTGGTGCTGACCTCATTGTTGTATTCCTGTGAATACTAGATAGTTTACCAGTGTCATGTCAGGAATGTAAATCACTTCCATTTGAATTGTCTTAGAAAGATTCTGAAGATCACCTGGCAGGATAAGGTACCAAATACTCATGTCCTTACTCAAACTAAATTGCCATGCATTCAAACTGCCTCAGAGAACACAACTCTGAAAGGCTGCCTATTTGGTCAAATGCAAAATGTAGGCTTTCCAAAATAACTATTTTATGGAGAACTCACACAGGGCAAGCATTCACGTGGTGGTCAGGAGAAGCAATACTAGGATACTCTCAAGATCTCTCTTGAGAACTTAGGAATTGTGTGACATGAGAGACACTGGCACAGGACCACTCAGTATGGTCAGCCCATATCAGAGAAGGTGCCATGCTCTATGAGTAAAGCCAAATTGAAACAATTCAAAGGAAATGGAGGATGTGGAAGTTTAGAGTATCCATGCCAAATATTCACACAGACTATTTCTCCCCTATCTGTGGTAGAGCATCCTGAGCTAGTATTGGTCTGATCAGCCACAGTCAGACACATAGAAACTTCTAACATAGTGATGTCATCTTAGTCCTTTTTGAGAAGGAAGGGCAACAACCACCACTCAGCTGGATGCTAGAGCAGCACAAGGTTTGATAAGACACAGTCACTGTCCTCATGAAACCTGTGGTCTAGTGGAATGTATAGCATACAACAGAGAAAGCTAGAATATACAATATTAGATGATCACTATATTATAAAAATGACGCAGTTCAACAAAAGGATTTAAGAGACATTCATTGAATTGATGGTATCTGAGTTGTTATTTAAATTATGATAAGAAGTCAATAGGTGCAACTGTGAATATTCTAGCCATAAAAATCTTCAAGAATAAAGTCACAACATCAGAGAAAAAAATCAGGATAAATATAGGGTATAGAATTGACAGACCAGAAAAAAAACCCGGCAAGTAGAAGACAGTAATATGAAAAAAGATGTTTGGAAAGATAGCCTTAAACTTCATTCAGTAACCAAGGGAGCATAATGGAGATTCATCCAGCAACAAGGGAAATACCAGATTGTAGCAGGAGATATTGAAGCAGGAAGGCTTTGCAGGTGGCTCTTGTAATGCTAGTAGGGAGTGATAATCAGGGCATAAACATAGGTTATACATTCAGCATTGTAATATTAAATTGGGTACAGAGTCCTGTGTTAGACCCTTGGAGAGATAGGAAGCTCAATGCAGCATGATACTGTCCCTCCAAGAGTTTATGTTTCAAATAGTGGAAACCGAACCCATATAACTATGATCCAAAATCAACTCTGGAAGGATATATTTTTTTAATTGCAAATGTGGCATTTAGAATTTTTAGAGAGGGCGATATCAGCTTCCAGTTGAGTAGAGAGGGGAAATCACTTTTGTTGATAAATCATGCTATGATGGATTAACAACAGGCTTAAAATCATCAAATCATAGATTTTGAGCTGTAATCTACTTTAAATACTGTACAGGCCAAAATGGTAATTCTGTAGGTGAATCATCTAAGACTCAATGAATCCCTTGTGGCCAAAGTCACCCAAGTAGTGAGGAGCATAGGCAGGTTCAGGTTCTCTAATCCCAAATCCAGTGTTCTTTCCATTATAATCATGACTTCAGATCCTGGGTTTACAGGCTAATTTTTACATATACTAGCTAGGAGATCTTTCATAAAACACATCACCTTTCTGATCATCAGTTTATCATAGCTATAAAATAGAAATAATACCACTCACCTTTACTAGCTTGCTCATGACAAATGTGATCTGTACACAACAAAGCACTAGAGAAATGATAGTTTATATTTAATAATAACACAGTGATTAAAAATAGCACTTTTGCTAGATGCCAAAGTTTTGTGATAGTCAAAAATGTGTGATGTGAGGCTGAGATAGGGTCGCAAATGCCATTAGGACATGAAGACTTGAAAGAAGACTGAAAATGACATGAGGGAACAAAGGGAATTGGGGAAATATAAGTAGTACTCCAGTAAGGACCTCCAGTTTAACTGATGAATAGTTCAAACGTAGGAAATGTTGAACAATGATGTCAATAAAATAGGATAATAAGAGTTGAGTGAGTGTATAAGAATGTCAGTTACTCAAGAAGCATAACTTTAATCACTTACAATGTGTCTCACATTATGCTCAGCACTCAAGATACAAATAAAAGAAAAACAAACAAAAAAGTCATTGCCCTCAAATTCTGGATAGTCTAATAGAGGAAGTCACCTTCAAATATCTATATACATACAAGGTATATGTGGAGTAGATGGAAGTCAGTTTGAAAAAGCAAGTCACTAGTGGCTGGGGGGAATTTAAAAAAAGTCCCTGGAGAATGATGTCTTTTAATTATTTTTTAAATGTTACTTATTTATTTAATTTTTTAGCATTCCTTTTAAATTTTGAGTTCAAGCTTTTCTCTCTGTGTCCCACCAAACCTTACCAATAGAGAAGGTAAACAACATATCAATTATACAAGTGAAATTATGCAAAATTTCCCCACTAGCCATATATAAAAAATCAAAATAAATAAAGAAAAATATATTTTAATTTGCACTTAGTGTTTATTAGTTTTCTCTGTTGATGGACAGCACTTTTTAAAAAGATTTCTTAGAAATTGCCTTGCATGACTGTATTGATAAGAGTAGCCTAATCTATCAAATTTGATCATTATTACAGTATTGCTGTATTGTACACCATGATCTCCCAGTTCTTCTTATTTCACTTTGCATAAGTTCATATAAGTCTTGCTCCACCCCCCATCACTTCTTTTTTTTTTTGAGGAAAGAAGCATTTGTTTACTGCCTACTACATGATACTGTGGTTTTATAAATGTTACCTGATTTAATCCTCTCACCAACCTTGTGAGTTATGTAATATTATTATCTTCATTTTATAGTTGATTTTTTGTTTTCTTTTGTTTGTAGGGGAAGACAATTGGGGTTGACTTGCCCAAGTCTACACAGATAGTGTGTCAAGTGTCTGAGGCCAGATTTGAACTCAGGTCCTCCTGAGGGCTGGTTCTCTATTTACTGTGCTACCTACCTGTCCCACATCATTGCTTCTTTTTAGCACTATACTATTCCATCATGATCATATGCCACAACTCATTCAGCAGTTGCTCAATTCATGAATATCCCCTCAACTTCCATTTCTTTGCCACCACTAAAATCACTACTATAAATGTGTTGTTGTTTTGTATGAAACGACATAGTTTTATAGCATTTTGGGCATAGCTCCAAATTGTTCCCCAAAATAATTAGACCAGTTCACCATACCACCAGCAGTTCATTAATGTACCTATTTTCCCTTATGCCCTCAGGTATTTGTCATTTCTGATAGATTTGAGGTGACACCACAGGGTTGTTTGCCTTTCTCTAATCAATAGTGATTTTAGAGCATTTTTCATATGATTATAGATACCTCTGAATTTTTTTACCTGAAAATTGCCTGTTCCTATCCTTTGACCATTTATCAATTGGAGACTAGCTCTTATTTAAAAAAAATGTGACTCAGTTCCTTATATGTTTGAAAAATGAGACTCTTGTTGAACAATAGTAGTGATAACAGGCATTCTTATTCACTGTTGATTTTATTAGGAAAGCTTCTTGCTTGTTCCTGTTATACATACTGCTGATAGTTTTAAATAGATATTATTATTTTAAGGAAAGTTCTATTTATTTCTACATTCTCTAGTGTTATATTTTGTTACAGCTTTTTTCTGTATCTATTGACATAATCATATGATTTCTTTTGATTTTATCATTTTTATGGTCAATTATACCTCTAGTTTTCCTAATATTGAACAAGTCCTGCATTCCTAGTATCAATCCTTCCTGGTCATAATTTGTGGTCCTTGTGATAGTGTGCCATAACCTCATTGTTAATATTATATTTAAACACGTTTCATCAATATTCATTAGACAAATTGATCTCTAGTTTTCTTTCTCTGTCTTTGCTCTTCCTGGTTTAGGTATGAACACCATAACTGTGTTATAAAAGGAATTTGGTAGGATTTCTTCACCTATTTTTCCAAATAGTTTCCATGATATTTGGATTAATAGTTCTTTAAATGTTCCATTGACTTTGCTTGTGAATCCATATGTCCCTGGAGGTTTGCTTTTTGTTTGTTTGTTTGTTTAGGGAGTTAAAGAGATAACTTGCTAAATATCTGTTTCTAAAACTGGGTTATGTATTAATTTCTTTCTCTGTTAATCTTAGCAATTTATTTAAAAAAAATATTTATCTATTAAACTTAGATTGTCAGAATTTTTGGCATATAATTTGGGCAAAATAGCTCCTAATTATTATTTTAGTTTCTTTTTAATTGGTGGTGAACTCACCTCTTTACTGATAATGAGGTTTTCTTCTTTTCTTTTTTAAAAATCAAATTAACTGATGGCTTATCTATGTATTATTTTCCCCCATAAAAGCAGCTTCTAGTTTTATGAGTTTAATGCTTTTCTTACTTTCAGATGTATTAATTTCTCCTTTGGTTTTCAAGATTTCCAATTTGATATTTAATTGGGGTTTTTAAATTTATTCTTCTTCTGTTTTTTAGTTGCAGAACTAATTCATTAATCGGTTCTTTATTCTAATTGATGTAAGTGTTTAAGTCTGTAAATTTTTCCCCAAGTAGTGCTTTGGTATATTATCATTCAATATTATCCTAGAAATACTAACTAAAGCAATAAGATAAGAAAAAAATTGCTAGAATTACAATATGCAATAAGGAAAAATAACTATCACTTTATATACAATTTGATGATATATTTAGAGAATCCTAAAGAATAAACAAAAAAATTGAAAAAATTAACATCTTTAGCAAAGTTGGAGATCAAAACATAAATCAAAACATAAATCATCACCATTTTTATATATTACCAACAAAGTCCAGCCACAAGAAATCGAGACATTTCATTTAAAATAATTGTGGGCAGTATAAACACTTGGGAGTATACATGACAAGAAAATCCTGAAACGGTATGAACACAATCACAAAACACTTTTCAAACAAAGTCAGTCAGATCTGAACAACTGGAAAAATAGTAATTGTTCATGGGTATATAGAGCTGATATAGTAAAATGAAAATTCTATGTAAATTAATCCATTTTTAAAAGTCTTTGTTAATTTATTTTTACAAGAATCAGTTCCATAATACCTTGGGTTTCGAACTTTCTCCCCTGCCCTCTTTCCCTGCAATGTTCCCCCCCCCCCCAATCTCCCACCATGGTGGCATGCAATCAATTATAGGATCTACAAATACTTTCACATTAGACACCAGTCAATTTATAAAGGATTGTAACTGATGAAATGAAAAATGGGAAAGAGGAAATAAAACCAAAAAAGAAAAAGAACAAGAGTGGGTAGTTACTTCAATCTGCATTCAAATTCTGTTCTTTCTAGTTTTTTTTTCTCTGAATGTAGACATCTCTCTCCATTGTGGAGTTGTCCTATAACCCTGCATTGCTGAGAAGAGTCCAGTCTATCAAAGTTGGTCATCACATATACATTGTGTCTCTAATTGGGTACAAATTTCTCCTGGTTCTGCTCTTCTCACTCAGCATCAGTTTGTATTAGACTCTTCAGGTAAATATGAAGTCCATCTGCTCCTCATTTCTTATAGCACAATAGTATTCCATTACAGTTAAATACCACAACTTGTTTAGCCATTCCCCAATTGATGGGTATCCCCTTAATGTCTAATTCTTTGCCACCACAAAAAGAGCTGTTATAAATATTTTTGTACATATGGTTGTTCCTCCCACTTCTATGATCTCTTTGGGATACAACTATAGAAGTAGTTTTGCTGGGTCAAAGAGTATGCACTAATTTATAGCCCTTTGGGCATAGTTTCAGAATGCTCTTGAGAATGGATGAATCAGTTTAAAACTCCAGCAGCAATGAATTAGTTTTCCAATTTTTCCACATCCTCTCCAGCATTTATAATTTTCCTGTTTTGTCATCTTAGCTGATCTGACAGGTGAGATGTGGTACCTCAGAGTTGTTTTGATTTGCATTTCTCTAATCCAGTGGTTCTCAACCTTCCTAATGCCGCGACCCTTTAATACACGTATGTGGGCATATCTGCATGTGGGCAGACCCACCTGGAGATGGGTTTTATATGATAGAAATATGTGTTTTCCAATGGTCTTAGGTGACCCCTCTGAAAGGGTCATTTGACCCCCAGAGGGGTCATGATCCACAGGTTGAGAACCACTGCTCTAATCAATAGTGATTTAGATCTTTTTTTCATATGCTTATAGATATCTTTAATTTCTTCCTCTGAAAACTGCCTGTTCATATCCTTTGTCCATTTATCAATTGGGGAATGACTTGTATTCCTATAGATTTAACACAATTATCATTACATTTAGGAAATGAGGCCTTTATCTGAGACACTGGTTGTAAGAAATCTTTCCCAATTTTCCACTTCCCTCTTAATCCTCATTATATTGGCTTTGTATGTACAGAAACCTTTCAATTTAATGCAATCAGAATTATCCATTTCACATTTTATAATGCTCTCCAATTATTGTTTGGTCAAAAAGTCTTCCCTTCTCCATAAATCTGAGAGGTAAACTATTCCTTGCTTTCCCAGATTGCTTATAGTATCCACCTTTATACCTAGATCATGTACCCATTTAGACTTGATTTTGGTATATGGTGTTTGATGCTCAGTTTCTGCCATACAATATTCCAATTTTCCCAGAAGTTTTTTGTCAAATAGTGAGTTCTCATCCCCAAAATTGTGGTCTCTGGGTAATTAATCCATTTCTTTTTTTTTAAATTAACTTAATGGTTTATTTAGCATATGTTGCAAAGGAATTCAGTGGCTCTTGACTCAAAGGTTTATAGCTATGATAGGGAATAATTTGTCAAGTGTTTTTTAAAATAAATTTTTTATTTGTTTTCTTGTTTACATCAATCATTTCCATGAGATTTTTGAGTTATAAATTTTCTCCCCATCTTTCCCCTACCCCAATCCCAAAACAGCAATCCTACTGTAAAGCCCCTCCCCTGATCTGCTCTCTAACTTTCTGGTAGGGCAGGGAGGGTCTCCCTACCCCAGCCCCTGTCTATCTTAATTCCTAGTTGTATGTATTGCAGAGCTTTAAATTCTAGATTCTTTTGGTTCCTCCCTTGTCACCCACCCCCAATGGAAGGACAAACCATTCAATACAGGTTGTGCATGTGTAATTACACAGGACATCTTCACAGTGGTCATATTGTGACAGTCTGATCATATGTCCCTCCTTCCTATCCCTCCCCCCTTTTTATGTTCTCTATCCTGTCCCTGTCCCTTTACTGAAGTGTGTGCTTCCAGCATCCCTCCCCCAGACCCTGTGCTCCCCTCCATCATCCCTCCTCTCATCCCCATGCTACCTAATTAATCCATTTCTTTAGTGCTATTTCAACAAAACTACCAAAAATTAATTAATAGGTCTATATAAAATAATTGTAAAATTCATTTGGATAGCTAAAAGATCAGTTAGATCAAGGGAACAATGAAAAAAAATATGAAGCCTAGTCATGGGAAATCTTAAACTGCATTATAAAACAGTAATCATCAAAACAATGGGGGTAGTGACTAAGAAATAAAGTCATGAATCAGTGGTATAGATAAGATATACAATAAACTGTAGTAAATGGCTACAGAAGTTTAGTGTTTGATAAACCCAAAGATACAAGCTTTAGAGATAAGAACATGTTATTTGACAAAAGCTGCTGGGTAAATTGCAAATCAGTATAACAGAAACTAGGTATAGACCAACATGTCATACTGCATTCCAAAATAAAGTCAGAATGAATGCATGATTTTGACATAAAGGTGATACTATAAGGAAATTAGGAGAACATGCAATAGTTTACCTGTTAGACCTATGGATAATGTAAGAATTTTACTATTTTGATTAAAGTAATTTTAAAAGATTTGAATAAACTAAATAAATTTCACTAAAATTAGAAGGAAAACAGAAAACTGGGTAGATTCTTATTTTTTACAGAAAGCATCTCTATTAAAGACCTTATTTTTCAAATATATATACATATATATACACACATATGTATTTGATATATATATATTGTCAAATATATATACAAATATATACATGTATATATATATATATATATATAATATTTACAGGAATACAATCTGCTAATATGAGAGAAAAGGAAAATGATAAATGTTGGAAGGGATATGGGAAACTAAGATACTAGTGCGTAATTGGTGGAGTGGTAAACTGATGCAACCATTCTGATGAGCAATTTGGAACTATGCCAAAGGGCTATAAAACCAGGCATATCCTTTGATCCAGCAATATCATTGCTAGTTCTCTATCCCAAAGATATAAAAAAGGATGTATGGGGGTGGGGAATCTATTCATGCAAAAAGATTTATAGCATCTCTTTTAGTAGTGGCTAAGAATTGGAAACGGAGGAGATGTTCATCAATTGTGAAATGACTGAACAACCTGTGATATGGTTCTTCTAAACAACTTGTTATATGCTTGCAATTGAATATTACAATGCTATAAAAATGATTGTAACTGATATTATTCTTCTATTTTTTAAGGTGTTATTTTCTTCAATATTTTTTGAGTCTCCTTTTAGCAGGCTGTTGACTCACTTTTCATGATTTTCTTGCATCATTCTCATTTCTCTTCCCAATTTTTCCTACGCTTCTTTTACTTGATTTTCAAAATTCTTCTTGAGCTCCTCCATGGCCAGTAATCAGTTCATATTTTTCTTGGAAGATTTTGTTGCAGGAGTTCCAACTTTGTTGTCTTCCTCCCATTCCATGCTTTGATCTTTTTTGTCCCTCCCGAAAAAAGGAATCTATGGTCTGATTGCATTTCCTCTGTTCTGCTTACCAGTCAATTATTTAACTTTTGAGCTCTTTGCCATGACAAAACTCTGCTTCCATAATGCAAAAGCTTTGTCCCAAATTACTGGGGTTTTCGTAGCTGCTGGAGCTATTAGGAGGGTGCCCCTCTGCAACCCCCACAAGCTCTGGCACATTAGCCACATACCCCAGGACCAGCCCCCAAAACCATGATCCAGATCCAAGCAGGTTAAAGGAAAAGCCATTACCCTGTGAAGGGTCTCTTGGCCTCCCTACAGTCTGAAGACCAGGAGCTCTGGATCCACCACATGGCAGTAGCTGCAACCACCATGTCTCTGCTGCTTCTGATGCCAGAGGCAGGGTCCCAACCCTGTTCTTCTGTCCCCTTTCTTCCAACAAAATTCCCTACTAATATTTTACTTTCTCTTTGTCATTTATTGGTTGAGAAATCTGGAAAACACTACAGCTGCTGGTGATTTACTCTCCTCAAGTCTTCTCTGGCTGCTGCTGGTGGGGGCCACCCTGGAGCTGGAACCATGTTGCTCACCTGGGTCTTTGCTATGCTCCCAGCCTAATGTGATAAACCCTTCCTGTCAGTCTGCCAGGCTGCCTTCAGTGGGAGATCTGTTTCTCTCTGTCACTTTGTGGGTTCTGTAGCTCTAAACTTTGTTTAGACTCATTTTTTACATGTATTGGAACTGATTAGAATGGGAGGTCACAACAAGATTGTGCTTCTATTCCTCCATCTTGGCTCCTATCCTTGAATATTATTGTTCTTTAAGAAATGATAAACAGGATTATTTTTGCAAACCTGGAAAGACTTACATGAATTGATAGAGAGTGAAGTGAGCAGAAATAGAACATTGTACACAGAAACAGCAATACTGAATGATGAACATTGTGAATGAATGACTTAGCTATTTTCAGCAATACAATGATCCAAGACAATGCAAAAGGATCATGATGAAAAATGTTATCTGCTTCCAGACAAAGACTGGATAGCATCTGAACACAGACTGAATCATACTATTTTTCACTTTCTTTTTTTTGGTAGTCATTGTTATTTTTTTCCACAAGATAACTATCATGGAAATGTTTTATGTGATCACACATATATGTCTTATATCAACTTGCTTAGCATCTGAGGGAGGGGATAAGAAAGGGAAGAAGGGATAGAATTTAGAAATCAAAATTTAAAAACAAAATTTCAGTGTTTAAAATTGGTTTTTACATGTAATTGGGGAGAAATAAAATATTATTTTATTTTAAAAATCATAAGCCACTCCATAATTGATAAAGGGTCAAAGCTTATGAACAGTCTTTAGACAAAGAAATCAAGGCCATCTATAGTCAAATAAAATGCTCTAAATCCCTACTGATTGGAGAAATGCAAATTAAAATAACTCTAAGGTCCCACCTCACAAATATCAGAGGAAAAAAGGAAAATTATAAATGTTTGAGGGGATGTGGAAAAACTGGAACATTGATGTACTGTTGCTGGAGTTGTGAGCTATTCCAACTATTCTGGAGAGCAATTTGTAGCTATGTCCAAAGTCCAATCAAACTGTTCCTTCCCTTTGGTACATCAATACAATTACTAGATCTGTATCCCAAAGATATTTTTTTAATGGAAATAACTTGTTTGTACAAAAATAATTATAGAAATTCTCTTTGTGGTGGCTAAGATTTGGAAAGTAAGTGGATGCCCATCAATTAGGGAATGACTAAACAAGTTGTTGTATATACTTGTAATTGAATATTACTGTGCTATAAGAAATGACAAGCAGGATGATTTTAGGAAGAAAATATTCGTGCAAAGTGAGTAGAATCAGAACATTGCACACAGTAACAACACCACCATGATAACCAGCTTTGATACACTTCACTCTTCTCAGAAATACAATTATTTAAGACAGTTGAGAAGGAACCATGATGAACAATGCTATCTGCTTCCAGAAAAAGAACTCATGCCATCAGAATATTGACTGAAGCATAATATTTTTTTCATTTTTATTCTCTGTTTTGTTGGATTTTTCTTTTACAGAATGAGTAATATGGAAAAGTTTTACATGATTTCACATGTAAAATATGTACCAGATTGCTCACTGTTTTAGAGATTGGAGAGGGGCTGGAGGAAGGAATATTTCAAACTTAAAAATTTTTAAAAATATTTTTAAAGTTTATTTGTAATTGTGGAAAAATAAAATATTATTTTAAAAAGAATTGAGGCCTTTATCAATGAAACTTGATGTATTTTTTTTCATTTTACTTCACTGCTCACCATACCTTTTAACATAATGTAGTTTCCCTGATTATTTCTTTGCATTAGGTCTATATTTAAATTTCTTTTCTAAAAATTAATGTATTTGTTTTTAGTTTCCAACATTCACTTTTCTAAGCTTCTGAGTTCTAAATTTTCCCCATGCCTCAAGTCTCCCCTCTCTAAGATGGTATGAATTTTATATAGGCTATACAAGTACAATTATATTATACATATTTCCACATTACTCATCTTGTGAAAGAAGAGTCATTCTTTCCCTGGAGGTGGATAGCATTTTCCTTCATGAGTCTTTTTGAAATTGTCTTAGATCATTGTATTGTTGAAAAGATATAATATATCAAAGTTATTCACCATACAATGTTGCTGGTATTGTGTACAATGTTGTCCTGATTCTGTCATTTCAATCAGCATCATTTCACGTAAGTCTTTCCATGTTTTTTTCTGTAATCCAACTGCTCATCATACATTCATATACCATAACTTGTTCAGTCATTTCCCAAATGGTGGGCATCCTCTCAACTTCCAATTCTTTGCCACCACAAAAATACCTGCCATAAATATTTTTGGGCATGTGGGTCCTTTTCCCTTTATTATGATCTCTTTAGGATGCATACCTAGTATTGGAATTGCTAGGTCAAATTTTTCTTTTGTTTTGTCTAAGATCAGTATTGCTGCATCTGCCCTCTTCACTCACTTCAACTGAATCACCCAAACCAAGATAATAAATGAACTAGAAAAACTCTGTTTTACTAAATTATTGGGTGAGAGGATTCTGGGAAGATGGCAGAGTAGGTCAGGACATTTCAAGTTCTCACAATTTTCCTTCACAGAAGAGATAAAATAGTGCCTGAGGGTGAACAGAGAGCCCTGAAAACAAATCAGAGTAGGGGCAGAACAGAAGTCCTTTCAAAACAATCAGAGAAGACCTAAGAATCTTCCCCTATATTCTGCTGTGCACATAACATGCTTTTTTCCTTTACTTACTTAATATTTAAGTTTATAATGCTTTTTTTATTGTGTACTTAGATTTTAGCATTTTTCTACAAAATTAAAAAGGAATAAAAAAATTTAAAAATATTATTTGACAGAACTGGGTATAGTTTGACTAGAGGTGAAATGAGTTCAAATGGACAAAAGAATATTCTTCAGAAATCTGAAGAGCTGGCATGTGGAGGAAGATTGTACAAGCTGGTCCTAAAAGAAAGAAATAAGATTGAGTAGAAGTTCCAAAAAGACTAATTTGCTTTTGATATAGAGAAGAGGTTCACAGTCTTGAGAGCTGTCCAAAAAGGGAATGCAATGCCTTCTACAATGCTACTGAACACCTATACCAGAGTTCCTGTAATGAGGACTCATGGAGTTCAGAAAAATTCTAAGTTTGCTACTTTTTCAAGTCCTTGTAGACACATTGTATTGAAGGAAAATATAATGTCCCTGTAATGTGAATGTGAATATTAAGCTAGTGATATTTTGAATCAAAAAGAAATTCATTGTTTATTAGTTTTTCAACTATTTGTAGCTCAAGATCTTTTTTCCTAAAGCTTAGAGAAAACCAAGGAGAGATGCTACTGCAGGCTGTAGGTTCTAAATCACTTTACCTGAGGAAATGTCACCCTGTGGAAACCTTGAACCTAACAAGATCCTTTATTGTTATGATTTTTTGATCAAAGAATAGTGTCAGAATCAACTTGTTAATCCAATCAAAAGCAAAGTTTTTTTTTAATTTTGACTTCATTATTCTATATAGTACCTATCACTCCCAACTCTATGCTGTCTAGAAATTTGGAAAAACAAAAACATTCCATCTTTCTCTCTTTTTAAGTCATTGAAAAACATCTAGAAGAGAATAGGCCCATGGACAAGGTTTTTTGACTACCATACTAAAAACTCCTAGATTGATGCTAATCTATTACTAACTACACCTTGATTCTTATTCTCCCTCACCTCTCATATTTGGTGTTTGCTTAAATATATTGTTTGCCACATTTCTCTTATTCATTCTCTCCTCTCTATTTATAGAGCAACTACACTAATATATGATCCTCATTTCTGTCATGTGGACTATTTTAACAGGTTTTTAATTGGTATGACTCAACAGTCTCCCTACTTTAATCCATCCTCAACCCAGTTGCCAAGATCATTTTTTTTAAACATAGGTCTGGCCACATTACCCTGCCCACTTTCTTAGTGAATGAGCACCAACTGCTATTATCTACATGACCAAAGATAAAGTCCTCTGTTTAGCAAAAGTTTTCATGGCATTTTTACATAATTACTCCTATGCACCATATAATAAGCAGCACTC
This sequence comes from Pseudocheirus occidentalis, assembly GCA_028646575.1. Lineage (NCBI taxonomy): Eukaryota > Metazoa > Chordata > Mammalia > Diprotodontia > Pseudocheiridae > Pseudocheirus > Pseudocheirus occidentalis. Next base: position 91,037,383 of record CM053596.1, on the reverse strand, counting down.
ACCTTTTTTTGCTGCTTTTTAGATGGGGAAGGCAGGGCAATTGGGGTTAAGTAACTTGCCCTAAGTCACATGGCTAGTAACTGTTAAGTATCTGAGGCCAGATTTGAATTCAGGTCTTCCTGACTAAAGAACTGGTGCTCTATTCATGGTACCACTTAGCTACCCTGAGCACTTGCCTTCTTGCATTTCTTTGAATGCAACACTACATTTCCTATACCATTTTTTTCCCATGACTCAAATTCTGTACTCCATCACTTCCACCTTTATACTCCCATGTATACTTCACTTAAAACATAGTTTAAGGACAATGGGGAAGATGGGAGAGTATAAGCCAAGAACCAAATGAACTCTACAAACACTTCCCTCCAAACAACTTTACAATAATACCCCAGATCAAGTTTTACTGTGGCAGAGGCAACCAAACATCAGAGGGATGCATTTATCGAGTCTAACACAACTAAGGAGGTTCAGAACAGATTTATGTCTGGGGCGGGGGGAGGACTTGGGCCTGGGTCATGACATAAGCACCAGCAATGGCTCTTGGGGGTGGTGGTAGCAGCAGCAGCAATAGCAGTAGCAGCAGCCCACAGACGATAAGGGGGTCAGAAAAGTGGTCAGAAAGAGCTTACAGGGAACCTTTTTCTGTCCCTGGGTGCAGCTGGTACTGATTAGCAGCTCTATTGCCTATAAACAGTTCTGTATTACAGCTTGACCATGGCAAGGAGTACTTGTGGTTTGTCAAAAGCAGCAGGAGCCCTTGCCACAGGTCCAGAGCTGAGAGGAATACTAGTACTTGTGACTGTGTAGACAAGAAGAGCTATGGTCAAACATTTCCCATGATAACACTACCCTGGAAACATGAAAACTTGCAGATCCCCAGACCAATTTATGAAAATATCAGTCCCTAAAAGCCTGAAGATGGTATAGTGCCTCCCAATTCCCAGGAGAGTGAAACCAAACTTTAACATAAAATTCAAAGTGGAGAAATAGGTTAGAGAAATGAGGAAAAATTTAAAAAAATGAAAATCTACTGTCATGTAAGGAAGAGCAAAACATAAACTTAGAAGAAGAAAACAATTTGAAAATAGCTACAAGCAAGGCATAAAAGAAAAATGAAAATTGGACCCAAGTCCTGCCAGAATTCCTAGAGGAGTTAAGGAAAGAGATGAGAGTAGCAGAAGAAAAGCTGGGAAAATAAATGAGAGTGATGCAAGAAAATTTTGAACAATGAATTAACAGCTGAGTAAAAAAGTCACAAAAGAATACTGAAGAAAATTTCACCTTAAACAAACAAATGAACAAACAGAACTAGCCTAACGGATAAGGAGAAACAAAAATTTAAGGAAGAAAAAGAATTAATTAAAAAGCAAAATTAGCCAAATGGAAAAAAGAGACACAAAAGATCACTGAAGAAAATAATTCCTTAAAAATTAGAATTGAAAAAGTATAAGATGATGATTCCATGAGATGTTAAGATACAAGAAAACAAAAATCAAAAGAATGGAAAAATAGAAGAAAATGTAAAATATCTCATTGGAAAAACCACTTAAGTGTAAAATAGATGGAGAAAAGGTAACTTAAGAATTACTGGACTACCAGAAAGTCATGATCTAGATATGCTCTACCTTATAAATTACTAGAAATAGTATGAAAACAAGTCTGTATACAACTGGAAAGTGTGAGGAGGATTTGTTTCTTTTATTATTGCTCAAGCTGTATTTCTGAATCTAAAATTAATATGCAACCATAACAACAAACCCAGTCTACATTTGCATTTCCTATTTACCTTTTACTACAGCTTTGTATAGCTATTTATATGCTTAGTTATCAGTAATCTTTAGACAGTCTCACATCTGCAAGAGTGCAGGGGAAAAAATATCTTTCCCAAACACAATATTCTCCAGAAACAGAGGAAAGGTATTTTAGAATCATAACAAATATTCAGAGAGCAGTTTAAGGTTTTGAAAGTACTTTACAGGGACAACTAAGTGGTGTATTGAATAGGCCCTGGAGTAAGGAGGACCTGAGTTCAAATTCAGGCTCAGACACTTAACACTTACTAGTTGTGTGACCTTGGACAAGTCACTTAACCCCACTTAACCCCTGTCTTTTCCCCTCAAAAAGTTTTTTTTTAAGTACATACATTTTCTTATTTGTGCTTAACAAAATACTTTAGAAGTAAATGCTATGGATAGACATTTTACAGATGGGGGAAATAAGTCAAATAGAGATCAATTGTATCACCCATAGTCACACAGTAAGTATTCAGGAGGCTATGGGGAACTAGGTTTTCCCAATTCTTAGATCAGAATTCTGTCTCCTATAGCTTCCTGCCTTCTTTGTGTCAATATGTTAGCCTTAATAATAAGCAAAACATGTTGGCTCAATAGAAATTTAATTAAACTTCAACCTTTGTCCATCACAAAATCCAAAGCTAAAAATGATTTATTGAAATAATTAAACCTATTGTCACCTTTGCATTCCTTTTGCTGTTTCATCTTGGGCTTGTGGTGAGGAATTGATGAAGGTGAATGATGATGAAAAAAGCATTATACTGGCTGATATTTAGTAGGCTACTATGAAGAACTTTCTTATTAGCTTTTAATACCTCATAGTGATAACCAATGGTTTAAATCTATTTAAGTAACTAGAATAGAAAGTTATTTCAGTCAGTAAAGCAATTTTTTACAATTCTACAAAAGATTTATACACACCCATATTTCTTTCAAAACATTAAATTAATATTCAGCTTTCCCATTCTCCCATTCAAAAATCATTTGGTAAATATCTACAATGCGCAGAAAATTATGGTAGGTCTTGGTGGAGATTTTAAGAAAATTGATACAATGTCCTTACTCTAATGGATCTTAAAATTTAGGAAGAGTCATACTATATAGTGAGACAATGTAGTTTGCTAGGAAAACAAACAAACAAAAACCAGTGGAGTGGAATCAGGATATACCTGGGATGAACTCTCCCTTCTGAAAAATACTAGTTGAAAGATATTAGATAAAATCCTTGAGTCTCAGTTTTCTCATCTATAAAATAGAGATAATAATGTAGTAATATCTACCTCATTTAATCATAAAGACAACATGAGTTAAAGTGTATATGTATATATATGTATACATATATACACACATATATATACACAATACACATATATAAAGTGTATATATACACACAAATACATATATATGTATGCATATCTCTATCTCTCTATCCATCTATCAATTTATCTATCCATTTATC
>CM053596.1:91002938-91033631 GCA_028646575.1 Pseudocheirus occidentalis | reverse complement strand
TTTTTTTTCCTGAAATCAGTCTGCTTGTTAATTCTTCTAGAATAGTAGTATTCCATTACAATCATAAACAACTTGTGCATTCATTCCCAAATTGGTGGACATTCATTCAGTCCTGCCACCACAAAAAGAGCTTCCATAAATATTTTTAATGTGTAAATATGTTCTTTTCCCTTTTTTCGCTTTCAGAAATAGATCTAGTAATGGTATATTAACTTTAGTTTCTTCATATGAAAACACAAATAATTATAAAATGTAACTCAGGGGACTTTTGTGATGATCATAGGAGCTCTTCATAACCTTAAAGCACATTGATGATGACGATGATGACGATGATGATGATGATGATGATGATGATATCTTATTTATAGAGGTGTCAAGATAACCTTTACCAACACATATCATAAACTCTTCATTCCTCACTTGGTCATTGTTTCAATGGGGGGGAGGATCACTATATATTGGACAATTCCCTACTAACAAGCTTCTCTACATTTATCTTGGATTGTTATTGTACTTCACAAACAGATTATATCTCCAGATCTTTTCTCAAAGGCTCCCCATATTGCCAGAACCTGCCTGAGCATAGCAGTAAATAACTTAGAATCAAGAACATTAGGCAAAAAAGTCAGACTTAGTTGATCCTAGTACTGAAACAAACTTGAAAGAATGCCCAGGAGAAACCTAAAAGAGCATCATGTACTACTTTGAATACTAATGATGGGCTTTCTCTAATGCAAACAAATCCTCAAAATGTAAAAGTTTTCTTTTAAGAAACTGTCTAGCAGCCTGTATTACTTGAAGCTGCATCAAAGGCAAAAAGAGGCTGCTGAATGTTTAGCATGATTGCCTTTTATCCAAGCTAAGCCTTCCTATTCAATGAGTGTCTCACTTTCCCTTGCCTTTGCCAAAATATAAAATGCTGGGTTAATAGTTCTTCTTTTTTTGGAGGGCAATTGGGGCTAAGTGACTTGCCCAAAGTCACACAGCTAGTAAGTATGTCAAGTGTCCGAGGTCAAATTTGAACTCAGGTCCTCTTGACTCCAAGGCTGGTGCTCTTTTCACTGTGCCACCTAGCAGCCTTGGTTAATAGTTCTTTTACAATCTGTCAGATTTCTTTCTTTTTTTCATTTTAATTAACTTGTTTTTAGTTTTCAACATTCAGTTTCACAAGATTTTGAGTTCCAAATTGTCTCCCCATCTCCACCCTTCCTCCCACCCCAGGACACTGTGCATTCTGATTACCCTTTTACTCAACCTTCCCTCCCTTCCAACACCCCACTCCTTCCCTTCTCTTCTCCATTTTCCTTCTATTTTCCTTTTGGGCAAGATAGATCTCTATGCCATTGCCTGTATATCTTATTTTCCATCTGCATGTAATAACAAATTTCAACATTTGTTTTTAAACCTTTGACTTCTATATTTTCTCCCTTCCTCCATCCCTACACACCCTCACCAAGAAGGCAAGCAATTAGATATAGGTCATACATGTGCAGTCATGCAAAACACCTACATAAGAGTCAGGCTGTGAAAGCTTAACTATATTTCCCTCCATCCTAGCTCACTCCCCATTTATTATATTGTCTCCTTTGTTGCTGTACCTGCTAAAAATTATTTGCTTCTGGTTACTCCCTCCCCCTATTTTCCCTCCCTTCCATCATCCACACCATCTTCTTCCCTACTTTCCTGTAGGATAAAATAGATTTCCATACACAATTGAATGTGTATGTTATTCCATCTTCAGGCCAAATATGATGAGAGTAATGTTCACTCATTCCCTTTCATCCCCCATCTCTTTCCCTCCACTGTAAAAGGGGATTTTTTGCCACTTTTATGTGAGATAATTTATTCCATTCTACCTCTCTCTTTCTCCTTCTCCCCATATATTCCTCTCACTTCTCCTTAATTTTACTTTTACCTATCATCCATTCATACATACACACACATACACACACACACATTTCCTCCAACTACCCTAATACTGAGAAAGATCTCATGAGTTACAAATATCTTTCAGTCTTTCTGTGTAGGAATATAAATGGTTCAACTTAATAATTTGCTTTAGATAATCACCTTTCTGTTTACCTTTCATGCTTCTCTTGAGTCTTGTATTTAAAAGTCAATTTTTCTATTCAGCTCTGATCTTTTCATAGAGAGTGCTTGAAAATCCTTTACTTTATTGAAAGTCTATTTTTCCCCTGAAGGGTTATACTCAGTTTTGCTGGATATGTGATTTGTGGTTTTAATCCTATCTTCTTTGTCCTTTGGAATATCATATCCAAAACTGTCTGATCCCTTAATGTAGAAGGTGCTAAATCTTGTGTTATCCGGCAGTGGATCCACAAAACTTGAATAGTTTCTTTTTGGCTGCAATATTTTTTCCTTGACCTGGGAACTCTAAAATTTGGTTATAATATTCCTATGAGTTTTCTTTTGGGCATCTGTTCCAGGAGGTAATTAGTGGACTCTCAATTTTTATTTTACCCTTTGGTTCTAGAAAATAAAGGCAGTTTTCCTTGATAATTTCTTAAAAAGATGCTGCCTAGGCTCTTTTTTTTGTCATGGCTTTCAAGTAATCCAATACTTTTAAAATGATCTCTTTTGGATCTATTTTCCAGTTCAGTTATTTTTGCAATGAGATATTTCACTATGTCTTCTATTGTTTTTTCATTCTTTTGGATTTGCTTTCATAACTTCTTGATTTTTATAGAGTCATTAGCTTCTCTTTGCTCCATTCTGATTTTTAAGGAATTATTTTCTTCAGAGATTTTTGACTTCCTTTTTCATTTGACTAGTTCTGTCTGCTTTTCAAGGAATTCTTCTCCTTATTGGCTTTTTGGATCTTTTTTGTCATTTGGGGTAGTCTACTTTTGAAGGTTTTATTTTCTCCAGTTTTTTGGGGGGGGGTCTCCTTTAGGAAGCTACTGACTGAGTTTTCATGATTTTCTTGCGTCACTCTCATTTCTCTAACCATTTTTTCCTCTACTTCTCTCATTTGATTTTCAAAATATATTTTTAGTTCTTCCATGGACTGAGACCAATTCATATTTTTCTTGGAGGCTTTGGATATAGGAGCTTTGACTTTTTTGTTTTCCTTTGGTTGGATGTTGTCATCTTCTTGGTCACTAAAGGAAATTTCTATAGTCTGACTTTTTTATGCTGTTTGCTCATTTTCCCAGCCAATTACCTAACTTTTAAATTCTTTGTTAAGGTTGAATTTTTTTCTCAAATACCCATAAAATATGACTCTAAACAAATTTTAGGGCTCTAAAACTCACAAAAATTACAGAAAAACACATCTCCTGCTGAAGGCAGCTCAGCAGGAAGGGCTCATCACAGCACACTGGGAGCAAAAACCAACACAGCATGAAACTGCAGCTTGGTCCCAGGGCAACCAGGATAAGCCTCAGCTGGAGCCTTCAGGAGAGGGATCAGCAGCAGCTGTGGCAGTTTCCAGAATCATCAAGCCATAAGAAACAAGGACTAAGTGAAAGGTCAGTGGGACTCAGCCAAATTTTTGGCAGAAGCAGCAACCCTGCAGCGGCTTCCATGTGGCTGCTTCAGACCTCTCAGCCTGCAAACTGCAGGGGGGGGCAAATGATCTATTCAGAGGCTATGTGCTCTTGTCTTCAGTGGCCTGGGTCCAGATCCTGGTCTTGGGTGGTGGTCCTGGGGTGCGTTTTCAGTGAGCCAAAGCTGGGGGGGGGGCTGCACTGGCTCCCAATAGCTCCAGCACCTGTGAAAACCCCAGGGATTTGGGACAGAGCTTTCCCCTCTGGAAGCAGAGTTCCACAGAGCTAAAAAATCAGGTAATTGGCCATCATGAGCAAGCAAAGGAAGCAAAGTAATAACAGCAATGCAACTTTAGATTCCTTCTTTGGGGACACAAAGGATCAAAGCATGGAATGGGAAGAAGACAACACAGTCAGAACTCCCACACCCAAAGCTTCCTTTTGTGCTCTCCTGCTCCCTTGTGAGAAAGTGCTTGGTGTTAATGGATGGTATTGTAATTACTTTGCTTCCAGGGGTAGGAAACCTTTGTCCATTTTGTGCTCTGTGATTGGCCAAATGAATGTACTTTGTTTATGCTTGGAAACTGATCTTTATTTGAGAAGAGACTTTGACTGACTAAATGAATGTACTCTCTAGGGATGGAATAATACCTGGATTGAATTGAGAATTTACTTTCTAAAATGAATGAGTTATACTGTATCTTGATTTTCTCTGTTCTGTGAATGTTTGCTGAATAAATGGGGTTTGCTATGCTGGTAATCCGAACCTTGGAAGTTTCCTTTGCTTGGCATTACATCATGTCATATAAAAGAAACAAGGGATAACTGTTACAATGGAGGGGAAGAACAGGAAGGCAAAAGGGAAAGGGTCAACCTTACTGTCACTGAATTTGGCTTAGGGAAGGAATGGCATAAACTCTAACCTGGGTATTTTGCCACACATGAGAGTAGGGGGGATGGGGATGAGAGGTGGGATGTCAGAGGGGTGGGCAGAGCGGGAAGGAGGGTTGCTGGAAGTACACACTTCTATAAAGGTACAGGAACAGGGGCAGGGTAGCAAAAAGGAAGAAGGAAGGGAAGAGGGAAGAAAGAGAATGAAAGGGGAAAGGGAGGAAGGGGAGAAGGAAGAAAAAAGAAAGAAAAGGAGAATAGGAGGAAAGGAGAAAAGAATGAAAGAGATCACATGATCAATGAGATAAAAGACTAAATATTGTTCTAATCTCTGTGATATCTTCCACCTCTCCAAAAGAGAAATTATGTGCAAAAGATTAAAAAAAAATAGCAGTTTCCATGCTCTTAGACCCCCAGAATCTAAAACAAGATAAACAAAAATTAACAGATTCAACAACCCTGGGCTCACTCAGCACCCCTCTCCTACCTCTCACACTACAGGTAATGAGGCTGCACTCATAGATCTGAGGACTTGGAACACAGGCTTGCAATAAAATCCATGCACATACTGTGGTCCCCTCTTTCAGTGGAGACTGTGGCTCCAAGCTGTGGAAGTTTGCTCTGCTTTCATAGTTAGTCAGCCTGGGCACAGTTTTTCAGGAGCATAAACCTGCCTGAAGCTACATCTAGCTCTGAAAAACTCTGAACTATCTGTAAAACCTTTGTAGCTCTCTGAATAGCTGTTTCCAGACTAAAGACCTAAGCAACAGAGGAAGTGGTGGGACAGGATACCAGAACACTAAACCTTGTGTGTGGAAGAAGTATTGTGTGTGGGGAGAGGAGTTTGGGGGTTTATATGCAGTCCTCTATTAGGTCTTGAGGGAAGAGAACAGCATCCAGCTAGGGACAGTTCTGACTGCCTAAAGTTCCCTTGGAGGAGAGAAACAGATTGGTGAACTATGAATTGCCTAGCATGTAAGGAGACTGAGGAGCTTTGAGATCAAGATCCAAAGGAAGCCACCATCAGAGGGGACAGAGTCAGAAAGTGAATGGGGGGAGGGAAATAAAATTACTAGAGATCTCAGGAAGAAGAAAATTCAAAACCTTCAACATTAATAGGTAAATCGCCAGGGGAAAATGGTCTCTAGGTCTAGTAAACAAGTTCAGGCATCTATAAATAAATGCTGCAAAACAGAGGATAATGATCTGACACTTAATTAGACAGAAGACTCAATGAAAGGTGAAGTTGACATGACAAAACAATATAATTTTCCTGAGTGGTTCAAAAGAGAATTGAGAATTATAAGAGCATAATTTCTGCAAGGTATCATTAGAAAACCTTTAAATCAAGGCAGATTCAAATACCTTAAGACTATTCCAAACAGAAAACATAGGAGGGAATGGAATAATTTGTTCTGAAGACCAATGGAGATCAGGATATGTCCTAAGGTGATAATACCCTGCAAAACTAAGCTTTACTATGCATGAAAAAGATGGATATTCAATAATAAAGAGGTTTTCATAAGAAGAAGAAAGTCAAGAAGCTTAAATTATAACTGAGTAAAGAAATACATAAATGAGAGGGAAAAAGGTAGGGGAGATATGAAGAAGTATTGGTTTCAGATATGACTTAACTTCAAGAAGGTTTATTGACTTGCCCAAGTTCACACAACTTCAGTCATGACTCTAAGTCAATTCTTTTAACCCGTTTTTAACCACTATTTTTCCAACCATATACAAGATTCATCCTTGGAGAAAGCAGAAATTTTCTTCAGATAGGATGGACTTAAATTTTTGTATTCTTGCTGTTTTTGTGTTTCAATCTTGCTTATGTAGTTACTTAAGCCTTATATAGTTACTAGCTGATACAGTTACTTAGAAAAGAGAAATCAAAGTCATACTTACTGCACTCCCAGATGTGCCTGATACTGTTGGTTATAGCAGCAAAGAAATTCTGTCAATCTGTTGAAGTCTCTAATTTTTCTTCTTTACATTGTGATCACTGTTTTCTGTCTGCATTGATTGATAATGTACATTGTACCTGGCACTGCAATAAATATTCCATGCTGACTGAACACTAATGAATTGAGATTGTGAACAGGAGCTTAAATTACAGAGCCATCATCGCCACTCATTCACATTTTTAAACTTGACGGCAAAGGCACACAACTGGGGGAGCTGGGAACTGGTCCAAATTGCACACTGCTGTATGAAGTTAATTAAACTGAATATCAAAGTTTCTGGATTTTTTTTCAGAACTTCGGCAAGGTAAGGAGTTGGGGGCAGGGAGGGCATTAGGCTCATCTAGTTTCTAAGTCAGATATACTTATTTTCAAATACCCTTTTTGTCCTTTAACTACTTGTGTGACTCTGAGCAAGAGTAACCTCAACTCTAAGATCCTTTATCTAATCATCTCTAAAATGGAACCTGTAATAAGCTCTCTTTTTTTCTACTTCCGAGAATTGTTACAAGACTGAAATTAAATTATGTATGTAAAATGCTTTTCAAGTCCAGGCAGGTGGCACAGGGGAGAGAGCACTGGACTTGGAGTCAGAGAGAGCTCACATTTTGATTCAAATTCATATTAACTGTGTGACCCTAGGAAGGTCATTTAACCTCCCACAGACTCAGTTTTCTCATCTGCAAAACAGGAATAATAGTAGCATCTACCTCCTAAGATTGTTGTACAGCTCAAATGAGAAGAGATGGAGAGTGTTTTGCAAGCCTTTAAGCATTCTCATTATTATTTTCAATGATCATTGCTTGTATTTCTCTAGATTATTAAGGTTTATAATATACTTTTGGGAAAATAGCTTTATGACATAGATAAGAGAAAAAAATTCTTATCCCTGTTTTAAAAAATGAGTTAACTGAGTTCTCACAGTCAGAAAATGGTAGAGGAAGGGCCCAATACCTATATAAACTTAATACTATTTATTATTCAATAGCATTTGATTAGCATAACAATGTACATCTTCCAGTTTAATAGCCAATAGTAGCTAACATTTAAATAGCATTACTATGTGCCAGATACTATTTTAAGTTCTTTGCAATTATTGCCTCCTTTACTCTTCATAACACCCTTGGGAGGTAGGTGTTAGTATTATTCCCATTCTACAGATGAAGAAACTGAAACAAACAGAGTTTACATGACATGATCAGAGTCACGCAGCTAATAAGTGTCTGAGGTCACATTTGAACTCAAGCCTTCCTGATTACAAACCTGAGGCTCTATCTATGGTGCCTCTAACTGTTCCTATATAGTGGAGGCAGTAAGAATCACATTGGTTGAGAGGCAGGAGGTATGGATTTGAGTTCTAGCTTGGACACCTGCTAACTGTGAGTTCATGATATTGCTCAATGGGAGCTTACACAGGCAGTTGCATTATCCTTTTTTATGGGTTGGAGATAATCTTAGATTTCCTATAACATTTTGTTTTACACCTGCCTGAACCAGTTATTATGTAACATCTATTTTGATGTGTTTTGAAAATATATTTCTTATCCTACTACATTTCATGGACTATTATTGTAGAGATTCTTGGGTCTATGTTTATCTATCTATCTATCTATCTATCTATCTATCTATCTATCTATCTATCTATCTATCTATCTACTATATCGCTATAAAAGGATGTAGGTAAATGGATGTCTATATCTGTATCGGTATGTGTGTGCATATGTACATATGCACACACATATAAACAAAACACATATGCATATGTCTATGTATGTATTTTATGTTTTCATGTGTATTTATGTAGGTATATTTGTACATACATGCATGCATACACACACATGTTCATGCATACACACATATATAAATGTATATGCACGCAAGTGTGTGTTTATGGGCATGCATTCATGTACACATATACATACAAACAAACATGTGTGTATGGATGTATATGTCTGTGCACACATATAAATATACACCTAGCAGAGAACATACATGATATATATTTCTTAAATGATAAAAGTAGGGGTTTCAAGTTATTGTTACTGTTACACCTGTTTGTATTTGAGTAAAGGATTTCTGATAAAGAAGTTCTCTTCATTGATTTAGACTGGTAACTTGTCTATAATTTTCAGTCTTAGAAAGTTTTCTGTGGGGTAAGAACAGGTTAAGTTTTTTTTAATGGCTGCATGTATATGACACAAGACTCCAAACCAGGTCTTCCAGATTCTAAAGCAAGACATCTAACCACTATATGATATTGGTTCTCTCCTAATTCATAGTAGGTTATTAATAAATGTGTGGAATTATATTAACCAAATGCCAACACTGTACAATATCTAACTGCAGTAGCTTCAATAATAAAAAGAATAATAATTAAAACATATGTATAATTTACAACAAATACGAAAAATGCACACACAAATATCACTTACATCAGTTCATAAGATCCTGATAGCTGGTCCTGTGAATTGGGAGTACAAAAATGATTATTTCCATTTTACAGAGGAGGAAAATTAAACTCAGAATGTGTAGTGATTTGTTCAGTCACAAGAGTAGTAAGTCATAGGGTCATATTCAAACCCATATATTCTGCATTTTCCTAATTGGACCTTTGAGCTGTTGTGATTTTATCAACTATTATTTGATGTACATTTAGTAAAAAAGGAGAAAGGGACAATGCAGACACCAGGATAATTAAATTGTGCTTAGATTTTAAAAAATCAGAAAAGAAGAAAAAAGATTTTCTTAAAGCTACTTGTTTCAATGATTGGATCTACTAGATATTAAGAGAGGAAGAGAGAAGATAGCAGAAATGCATGATAAAATACATCCAAACCTATGTGTGTGTATATGCACAAACACACATATACATATATGTTTATATATGTGTGTGTGTTTACATGCACACATTTATTTCACACCGTTAATTGCTACCTAGGGTGGAGATAGGAAAGGTCTTAGAAGGATTCAACTCTATTTATGAGGGAAGAGGATAATGGATTAGCTGCCCAACTCTTCCCTCTAGAGCAATAACCACAGGTAAAGCAAGTAGGCATTATAAGTCCAATGCCCTCTGCATTACACAAAATCCTTCTTCCTTCTAACGTCTTTATGTCCTGTGTAATTTCTAGAACACTATTCCACCACTAAAGGTAAATGAAATATATTTCATGCCATTCTGCAAGCCGATTAAATCTCTATATCTTGCTATGATCCACCAATCATAAATTCATGAATTCATTTACTCATTCACTCCTCTTCCCCCACTTAGGATCATTAAACCACAGTTTTAGAACTGGACGGGATGACTGAAACTCTGCCATCAAACATTCTAATTGTATGGATGGGAAAATGGAGTTAAGTAATGTATCAAAGGTCACATGGGTAAGATTTGGACCAAGTCTTCTGATTCCTCTATACAGTGTACCATACTGTCTCTAACCTAAATTGTTTATGAAAGTCCTTCATGTCTCTAAGAAGATAAATTTTTCATCAGTTTTCTTTCTAATATCACTATTTACCCACTGATGAACAACATTTTGTTACCCTCTGTTAATTAGAGCCAGTATTATTATGTGTGTGATCCTAGACAAGTCACTTCCCCTCTGTGGATCTTTATTTCCTCATATATAAAGTGACATTAAAAATAATTCTACTATTTAGGATATGGTATGTTCATTAAATAGTGGGTTTGTACCAAAGGATGAGTAGTTTCATGGAATCAGTATTTAAAAAACAAAAACAATGTATAAAGGTCAAAAGTCTTATTTTAAAAATTATATAAATTCAATGAAAGGGGAAAAAGCTGCTTTTTTGTTTTAGAATGTTTAAAATTTTCTTCATTTAAATTCTAGCTGATGCTTTATAGACAATTTCACAGGTCATTACGTACATAGTCATATACTCAGAGTTTTGGTGATGGCAGGTGGTCCATGCTTTTATCTAAATCATTTGTTCAACAAGTAGCACATACTAAATGCCTAACATGTATTATGTACCATGCTAGACACTAGGGATGGAAAGTCATAAAAGAAAAACATAAGCCATCCTTACTCCCAAGTGACTCATACTCTATCACATATTTACTATTGCAAACTCTTTGACCTTGTTTCCTATTTTTAACATTCACGGTCTCCATATTTCAGTCACACCGAAACACTAAATTTTGTGATTTCTAGATTCTATTGCCTCTGCAGGGCCATCCACCATTCTCAGAATTTGCTCTCTCCTGCCAATGAGGGGCTAAACTATTAACCACTGGAAATAGCAGTCACCCTTGGATCACAGGTCCTGCTTCCTGCCAGAGCCCAGAGAAAAAACACTGTGGAGCTATGAGCAGTTGGATGCTGCAGATCCAGCTAGTGCTAGAGGGAGGAAGACCAGTGTTCGAATGTGGCTTCAGACACTTACTACCTAGATGACCTTCATCAAGTCAGCTAAACTCTCTCACCCTCAGTTTCCTCAGATGTAAAAAGGGGAAATAATACTTATGTCCCAGGGCTGTTATGAGGCTGAAATTAGATAGTATTTTAAAAAATAATTAGAAACCTTTAAAGACCAGATAAATGCTAAGGAGGAGGAGGAGGAGGAGGAGGAGCCATCTTCATGACTCCAAATACAACCTCGGATACCTACTAGCTTTGTGACTGAGCAAGTCACTTAACCCTGTTTGCCTTAGGCTGTCATGTGTAAAATAAGCTTGGAATGTACATGGCAAACCACTCCAGTATCTTCACCAATAAAATCCCAAATGGGGTCATGAAGAATAAGACATGATTGAAAAATGACTGAACAAGAAGAAGCAATATTAGATTTGGTGATAGTATATAAACTATTGGCATACTCTACAGGTACTGCAGCATTCAGTTCCTCAGTAACCAGTTTACTGAAGATCTAGAAAAGTTCTTGCCACCAAAGAATTAGAAACTATCTAAACATTCAAGATCAGAAATCAATATGATTTTATAAATGAGCAAGAAATCAGAGGTGATTCATTGCCACCTGTATTGCCACTGTACCCTACTGTCTATGGTAGAACCAGAACCATATATATATGTATATGTATATCTTCATATGACCTTCCTTGAGGTCAAGGATTCTATTTGCACCATGGGTTAGTTGACTATAATAAGAACATAATACATGTTTATTCATCATAAAAACCTGGTAGAATATAAACAACCTGAGGGCAGGAAGGCTTTTGCTTTCATTGCTTTTCTCAGCCGCAGGACCTAGAATAGTTTATGGGATATTTCAAGAGCTTTATAGATATCTGTGAAATTTAATTGAACCCCGGAAGGAAATTTTAAGATCATTTAATTAAAATATCCCATTGCATATATGTGAAATTTAAAGCTTAGAGGAAGTCAATAGCTTGTATGAGGTCATATGTTAGGTTTATAGTAGAAGCAGGACCAAGCCCAGGTCCCTTGACTCCAGAGACAATTTCCTTTTCAACACACACTTTTGAATCCACTTCAATCAATCAATCAATCAATCAATCAAATGGATAGATAAATAAATAAATAGATAAATAAATAAAAAATAAATGCATAAATAATAAAAAAATGAATAAGTGAATAAAATGGATATGGAAACAAATAAATAAAGAAATCATACAACTCTCAGTGATGGGGTTCTTGAATTGCCCCATCACAAGCGATACACATTATTTTAATATCCTTGTATTTGTATCATAAACGTAGTTTATAAAATGGACAGTGAGCTACTGATATGTTCAATATTTTTAGTACAAATCTCATAAAAGTGCATCAGTACATCTGGAAAAAAAGATAATGGGTCAATGGAGAAGAAAATTAATCTGAAAATTTTCCATTATGGACAACTTGTATGTTTCTGTTCCCCCAAGTAACGTCTAAGCTATAAAATCCTTCTCCCCTCAAAGATCAATAAGACATTCCATCAACAGCAAAAGTTCTCCAGAGACTTTGGGTGATATCATTAACAGTCATAGACATACAGATGCTAAAGTATAAGAAATAATCAAAGGAAGAATATCTAAGAAGTAAAAAAAGAATGTAAAATCCATAAATAATAGAATTACCTAATAAATCTTTATCTGTATTCAATTATCTTTCCAAATTGTCTCCAGCTTCCATTTCTAAATCCTATTCTGTGCTATATGAATGTATCAGTTTTCACTGAAATGTATTTTTAATTATACACTGAGGTTATTAGCCAGGAGGTCAAAAAGCTGAGATCATTTCAGCAGTGATGGGATGACAGAAACTTAGAATCAGAAGGCACTTCAAAGGCCATTCTATCCAACTTGTACCTGTAGTCGGAATTCTCTTTATAGCAACATCAGATAGGAGCCTATGTAGGCTCTATACCAAGTCTGTTTGGGGCATGAAAACCAGTATTTCCTGAGATGACCCACTGTCATCTTTAGAAAGCTCTGATTGGTGACAAGTTCTTATATTAGTCTGAAATCTCCCTCTGTACCTTAATCAGTGATCCTAATTGGTCCTTCCAGAGCAAAACAAAAATAAAAAATAACTCCTTTTCTATATAACAGACCATCAGAAATTTGGTGATATGGTTTCTCTAAGCTAGAGTTTTGCTTGACTAAATATCCAGTTTCCTTAATTAGATCCTCTGTGAACATGTTTTCCAGATCTCTCCTTGTCCTCTTTGTCACTCTTCTCTGTACTTGCTCCCACAATGTTCTTCTTAAAATATATGGCATGCAAGCAAAGATACAGTCTATTGAGCACTGAAGTTGGAGTTGGGAAGATGCAGAATTGTATCTCACCTCCGATATTTGCTACCTTTGTGATGATGGAGTAATCACTTAACCTCTCTAGAAAAAGGATTGGACCTGACATCTGCTGAGATCTCTTCCAGCTCTAAATCTCTAATCCAAAGTGAAAAGTTTAGGGGATCTACTATTATTTTAAATAAATTTTGCTCCTAAATACTTAAAGCTGAAAGAAAACTGAGAATTTGTCAAGTCTCATCTCCCAGTTTTAGAAAAGAGGGAACTGAATCCCAGATAGTGAAAGTAAATAGAGGAACTAATGCCAAAGACAGGACTACAGCCCAGTGGTGCTGTTGTTGCTCATTAATTTTTCAATCTTATCTAACTCTTTATTACCCGTATGGTGTTTCCTAGGCAAAGATACTATTTTCTTCTCCAGTGGATTTTGGAAATCAGGTTATTTGACTTATCTAGGGTCACAGAGCTAGTGAGTGTCTGAGGCTGGATTTGAACTTAGGTCTTTCTGAATGTAGGCCTAGCACTCTATCCATTGAGCTACCTAGCTATTGTCAAGGCAAACAGAGGTTAAAAAATTTGCAATCACACAGCTAGTAAGAATCTGAAGTCAAATTTGACTTCAAGTCTTTCTGACTCCAGAGCTCCATCATTTGAGCTACTTAGCTGCCTCATCTTCCAGAACAGAGCTTTCTATTAAACTTTTTTGGGGGCCACTTAAACTTTGCTTTCCTGGAATTTCTGAATCCCTCTCACATAATAGATATTGTAAAGCAATGAATTTTTCAGATTTGGTGAGGGCAGCAAAGTGCAATGGATAAGTCCTAGATTTTTGTTCCTTATGAAAACTCAGTTTATCAAGGGGGAAAATGCTATTTTATCTTGATGTGAAATTATCAATATATAATTGCTTCTTTTTAACTCCCTTGTCGTATACCTTTCACTTGAAACTATGTTTGTGTGATGAAGATGCCTCAGCTGATTTAAAGGTTCTTCAATTGCTTTATTTGCATGATGTTGTGTAATGTTCTCAAGGTAAGATCTGAGTATGTTGGGGAGGAACTATAATATTATGGAAAGAGCATTAGATATACTATCAGAAAAAATGTGGGATCTAGCACTTACTTTGTGACTGCAGGTAGATCACCTAATTTTTCTAAGGCCTGTTTTCTTTTCCCATAAAATAAACACTTAAAAAAATCCAGACTGTCAATTATACACAATTGTGGGGAAGAACTCTTCTTAACCTTATATAAATGGGAATTCTGATTATAAAATCTAAAAGGAAACTAAAAAAACCAAACACCAAATTCCAGCTCTATTACTTTAAACATGAAGAAACCAAGATGCAGGAAGCAGAAGTGATCTACCATTATCATGAAGCAAATTATTGGCAGGGAGGAGACTGGAACCCAAGACATCTGACTCAGTCCAATTTTCATGCCAGAATGATACGTATATATACACACACATCCTTGTAAAGTTATAGTGTTCAGCAGGGGGGAAACTGGCAAATGAACAAGCCATTTTCTATTTTGAGCATCAAATGCCTTTTTGGTTTGTTTTTCAAACCAACAGATTTTTTCTGATACAGAACAGAAAAGGTCATAACAGGTTTAGGATTTCCTAAAATTATTTAGATTTTACATTAAGGAATCAAGGTCAGTAAATATTTTCCTGATCAAGGAATTAAAAAAAAATGGGTAAAAGAACGTACCATTTGACTTTAAGAGTTGATATAGAAAAAGAACTTTTTCTAAACATTGGGCATTGGTTAGCACGAAGAGGAACTGCATATACTAGTGAGAAAAACATTTTATTTTGTGATAGAATATCAACTTTTAAATCTTGCCCAACATTAATGAGTCCATGTGTCACATGAGCAACTGGAACATAGACTAATATCTCTGATTGCCATAATATATCAACTCTCTCCCCAAACAGAAATTATATGACAAAGATAGAGCAACTTGAGCTGTTTTCATGGTCTAATACAACACTAAATTTTCAAAATGGTTAAAAAAATCCAGGCATTGACATTTATCAATTCTAAATTCAGTCAGAACTCCTTCTCCCATAGCTAGGCTGTACTAGGAGACTCAAGGACACAACACAGGTCTACAACAAAGTTTACCTTTATGCCCTATCCCCTACTCCCTTTTTCCAATGCCAATAAAACCCAGGTTTGAAGTGTGGAAGTTTTCTCAGTGCTTGAAAGCAGACTGGCCACAATACTTTCTGAGCAAAAGCCTGTCAAGAACTGCAACTCAGAAACACTAATGCTTCAAAGTTCTTCATTGTTTATAGGTCTGAATTGCCAGTCCCATGGAAAACAGGATGTGGACTTTCAGTTCCAGTGGGCTTTGAACTTCAGGTGCTGGGTCAGAAAAATAAGGACAGTGGGAATGGGAAAGGTCACTGGTACAGGATACTAATATGTAGAGCTATGTAACACTCTACCAAGCCTGGGTGAAAGGCACAATATCCAACTTGGTCTACTTCAACTATCCAAACATCATTTGTGACAGGAAATTAAGATGATAAACTTAATGCTACACAGTGTAAAAAGAAGATGAAATGCTTTAACCTCCAACATCCAAGAACACCACCAGCAGAAGGGTAGGAGTCAGAAGTAAGCAATAAGAAAAATAAGGGAAGAGGAGAGTGAAGAAAGGCTGAAAGTATAAAAAAATCTCATAAAAAATAAACCTCAAATACCATGAACTTAAGCAGAAAAAATCCACAGGGAAATAGTAACAGCACAAAGAAACATGGCCTCCAGATACAGTAAATTAGTTCAGTCATCTATGAATAAATACTGTAAAACAAAAGGAAATTACCTTATACTTGATGAGAATGAGGACCTTGTTGAATTTGAGGAGAAATATGGAACCACAATACACTGTGGTGTATTGTGGTGTAAGAGAAATGAGAATGAAGAGAGCAGCATTTATGTCCTGCGCAGAAAAAAATAATGAGGAAGAAAAACTTGAATCTATATGTGCCAGCCTCACCAAAGAAACAAGAGAAAGAGCAATAGACTGAGAATCCTAATACACATTAATGAGACAACCTAAAAGAAGAGAAGCAAAACAAAGAAACAAACAAAAACAATAAAAGAAAATATGCTAATAATGCAAGCAAAAATATCTATGTCAAAGACAAGTGGTACAGAGACAAACTAAAGTCTCTCAAGATCATAGGTCTCAGAAAAGGACATTACGGAATAAAAAATCCTTGTCACTATAATGAAGGAAATAACAGAAGAGAACTTCCCAGAACTATTGAAAAAAATCAAATGTAAAAATTCACAAATCACCTCAAGAAAACAACAACCAACAAAAAAACGAAGGCTGCAAACTCCAAGATTTGTAGTGGTTAAATTTAATAATTCAGTTCAGAAGTAAAAAAAAAAAATCCACAAGCCAGCAGGAAAAAATGATCTTCAAGTATAAAGGAAAGGGCATTCAAATAATGTGAGACTAGTCCACATTCACCAGAAAAAGAAGGAGGGACAATAACAACATGTTTCAAAAATCATTGGAGCCTAGGAGGTAGCCCATGGTGATCTATCCTGCAAATCTGACGCTAAATAATGACACAAATAGATATTCAATAGTAAAGAAGAGTTTGAAATATTTTTAGAAACAAACAAAAGAACAAATACTGGAGATTATTTGCCTCTCTTTCCATCTGGCACCATGGAAGGGGATCCAGGGTATCTGAGAAACCACCTCAAGTCAAGCTGAAAGAAGACTTTAGTTGGATACTGTGTACTGACTGAGAAATTGTAAATTTACTAGCGACCTAGGGAAGGAGGGTCTGTGTATTTTCTGATGAATGACGAAGGATGATTGAGCAATTGTAATGGTAATGAAATTTGGACATGCCCCTGTATTGACTTGGTTTTGGGGTCGAGTGTTAAAACCCAGAGCTTGTGAATCGCACTTGTGGGACAGACTTGATGGGAAGAGAGAGGGCTGAACTGGGAGGAACTGTGAATTGGGAGAGAGGCCCAAGCCAAGAGAAAGCCAGAAAGACTTTTGGGGAGAGCAGTATCCAGTATCATGGAGCCTGAGTTGCTAAGAGAAAGACTACTGAGGGCTCATTGCAGCTGCCCAGGACTTTTGAGAACTGCCACCCAGAGCTACCAAGAACTGAGGAGGCATGGCTGTAATGCTAGTATTTTGTCGGTTTTTATGCTGTTTTGCCAGATTCATCTGCTGGTGAAGGACAGTGCCACTGTTGTAGAGGTCCTGGAACCTATATGTTGGTTCAGAAGGCCTGAAGGAGGATTTTCTTGTAGTTTGTTTACAGAAATCCT
This sequence comes from Pseudocheirus occidentalis, assembly GCA_028646575.1. NCBI lineage: Eukaryota > Metazoa > Chordata > Mammalia > Diprotodontia > Pseudocheiridae > Pseudocheirus > Pseudocheirus occidentalis. The sequence continues at coordinate 91,016,210 of CM053596.1, read as the reverse complement.
GGAAGAGGGCCTTGCTGTTGTTTTCAGAGGTTCTGGGACTGTTCTACAGGCAGAGAGTGACTTGATAAGGACACTGGCTATGGCTTTGTTGAGCCTTGTCTCCCCAAGAACTGAGATTGCTGATGGCTTGCCTGGAATGAATATGAAAGAAGGGCCTTTCTTGGGTTTTCAATGCAGATATGATATCTTAACCTCATTGGAACTTAAGGATGGATAGTCTTTTGTGCTCTCCTGCCCCTTTTGAGAAAGTGCATGGTGTTAATGGATGGTATTGTAATTCAGTAGTGTCCAGGGGTGGGAAACCTTTGGCTTGTTGTGCTCTATGATTGACTAAATGAATGTACTCTGTTTATGATTGGAAACTATTCTCCATTTGAGAGGAGACTAAATGAATAAATAGCCCAGGAGTGGACTATTTTGACTATTGATCCTGGGGTGGGATACCTGGATCTTGGTACTTTGCAACTGAATTGAGAACTTACTTGCTAAATGAATGAGTTACACTGCATTTTGACTTTCTCTGTTCTGTGAATGTTTTGCTGAATAAATGGAGTTTGCTATGTTGGTATTCTGAACCCTGAAAGCTGCCTTTGCTTGGCATTACAACAATAAAGTTGACTGAATGGCTGATTGGCTAAGTGATTGTACTTAGTGATTGAGACTGATTAAGTGACTGATTGAGTTAACTTAGTATGCCCTATGAGTGGAGAACTTTGACTATTGTACTTTGTGTTCTTTGAGGAGGCAAACCTCCTTAAGAATTACTGAATGATTGAGTTACTAAATGATTGTTCTTTATTGAAAACTTTGTGACCACTGTGGTGAAAACTATGTGCTCATTTTCTGTGATAAGTTGTTGTGAATGCTATATTTTGATTTTCTGTGATAAGTTGTAACATTGTGAATGCTGTACTCTGACTTACTGTGTATGTTTTGCTTTGATTTGTTATGGAATAAATAGAGTATTCATTATACTGTTTAATCAGAACCTTAAAAGCTATTCACAGTAGCATTCTTATGGAAAACTGCTCATGTGTGGCTTTACAGCTACTAAAAAAATTTATACTTTTAATATTATCCCAGTCAAATAATCAAAAGAATACTTTATGAAGGTCAATAAAATAATATCAAAACTAATTTTTAAAAAAGATTTAGGATGAAGGGAAGTGAAGAAAAGAAGGAGTGAGTAGCATCTCCAGGCCCCAAAGTATAATATAAAAAAGTATTCATCAAAATCATCCTGTTATGTTTAAAAAGCAGAGAAAGTATCATCAGAATGGACTAGAAAAAGAGAGATTCAGAAACAACTGTTTACAAAAAGCCAACACAAATTACCTAGGGAAAAGCTCCATACTTCATAAACACCATTGAGTAAATTTGAAAGTAGTTGGCTAAAAATTACTTAGTCCAATATATTACACCACACTCACAAAACATTGTAAATGTTTATGAGACATTAAAATTAAAAATCATATCAGAAAAAATATATGTATGTTTATTTATCTTGGATACCAAATCATTATCAGAGAAATCTAATGCATTTTTTTGGTCATCTGACCACTTACCTTCTTCTTCTAGATTTATTAATGGTGTTATGATTTTTGTGCAGAAGTTTTCAGTTTCAAGCAGTCAAAGTAAATCTGTGTCTAATATAGCCATTACCCAATAGCCAAATGATTAAAAAATATGGACATGAACAGTTCTCAAAAGACCTGCATTCACAACCACATAAAATGCACAAAATCACTAGCAATAAAATAAATTAAAATAAAAACAATTCTGTGGTTTTACTTTACATGCTGAAAAAATGTTAAAATACTGTCTCTATGTTGGAGGGATTGTGGAAAGATAGGCATATTAATGTATTGCTGGTGGAGCTCTGAAATAGTATTTTGGAAAGCATTTTGGAATTATGTAAATAAAATGAATACAATATCCATTCCCTTTGAATTAGAGAGTATGACTGTGCTTATATCAAAGAAGCCATCGATTAGACAAAGTCCTCAACTACTCCAAAATATTTATAGCAGCACTTTTTATGATACCTAAGAATTAGAAACAAAATATATGCCCATAAGTTGGGGAATGCTGAAATAAATGTTGGTGCATGAATGTAATGAAGTACTACTGTGCTGTAAGAAATGATGCATGTGATGAATATGAAAAACTATGGAAAAATCTATATGAGTTGATGTGATGTGAAGTATGTAGAGTTGAAAAAACAATATGCATTAAAACTACAGCAATGCAAATGGAAAGCACAGTGATACACCAAGAAAACAAAAGTAAATGCAACAAAATTATAAAGATCAAGTGGGAAATGAATAAAAAGAATTGAGAAGACACCCCTAATTTGGCTCATCATGCAGTTGAAGATCCACAGGTGTTGCATATTGCCTATGACTTTGTACTTTTTCAGTATATTGACTTCAATAAATGTTACTTTTTTTCTCTGAAAAATAATAGAATTTGCTATGTGGGATGGCTCTTGAGGAAAGTGGGAGTGTAATACAAGGGATACAAATTTATTTCACAAATATGTCCTTGGGAAAATCCTTTTCTGCTCTTTGAGCTTCAGTGTTCTCATCCCTAAAAAGAGGTAGTTGAATTAGATCACCTCTAAGTTCCATTCTAGCTCTAAAATTTCATCATTTCATATGTGACCATAGGACACTATTTTTTTTTTGTTCAAGTAAATCATGGATGGCATTTCCATGATTGTTCTATAGTTTGTAAAGCACTTACACATACATTACTTAATTGATCCTTAAAACAAAGAGGCACCTAGGTAGCTCAGTAGATACAGTATTAAGCCTAAATCAAGAAAATTTGAATGCAAATCTGGTCTCAGATACTTACTAGCTATTTGAGTTTCATCAAGTCACTTACTTTGTGCTTAACTTCCCTCATGCAAAATGAGAATGATAATTACACCTGTCTCCGAGGTTAATGTGAGATCAAATCAAAGACTTTTAAATCATTTTACAAACTTTAAAGCAACATATAAATACTAGGTATAATTATTAGCTATTATTAAAACAGCTTTATGAGGTCAGGGAAACAGACATTATCCTCATATATACCAAGCAAAGAGTAAGTGATTATTTCAAGGTTACATAGACAATGTTAGAGTTCCCATCTGAACCTAGGACTTTGACTCCAAACCCAGTGTCTTTCTTTGCTCCAAACTACCTCTTATTACCTCTTTGTATTTGTATCACCAATCCAAATCACATTTCATCTCTGACTTTGTGAGTAAGATCTAGAAATATTCATTAGATACATAGAGGTTAAACCCAGATTCACTTAATAGTCATAGGTCATCTAATAAGGTTGTAATTTATTATATTCTTGGTTATTTAACTTAATTATGAGGATAATATGAAAAGTGCAAGACTTTGAGGAAAGGAACCAATATTTTAATCTTCGTTCTGACATTTATAGAGAGAGAATCTTGGACAAGGTCCCATGCCTAAAGTGTCAGTTTCTTTGTCTATGGGATGGGGGTGAAAATATTTCACCTAACTACCCACTAAAAAGAGTATAGTGAATAAAATCTTTGAAAACTTGGTAGAGCTATAGAAATACAAATACAATATCACTACCTTTGTTTCTTCCATTCAAAATATTCTACATTCAAAAAAGGTTAGAATTTATTCTCAAATTTTGATATCATTTAGATATGTATACTTTCTATTAATAGTATTTGAACTCAACCAAAACCTGTGGAATGATAAGCATGCTTAACCTTTTCCTACAAAGCCATGAATTCAGAATGGAAAAGGTGGTTTTAAGATGACAAGTCATTTCCAGAATGAAGCAGAGGTCAAGAAAGGATTATCTATCACATGTAGCATTTTCTCTAGATTTTTTTCCTTTGATAGATTGATGCCCTTCCCCAAATATTTAGAAGAGGAATGATAGACAGTTGTTATTTAGATCTCAAGAATCTAATTCCAAGCATGGCATACTTGACAGAGAAAGCTATTGAATTTTCAAGATCAGAAAGCAACTTTTAGATCTGTGTCCCTGGATAATTTAAGTCCTATCCAGTGTCAGGTCTGATTAAAGCACTGACCCTTTAAGGTGATGAGTGAAATACAGTAGCCATAGGACTGCAGTGGATAGGAAATTCATCTTTGTTGCTGCTACTCTTTAACAGAAGATCACTGATTTAGAGTAGGAGAGGGCCTCATTGATTTTGCTTATCCTCCTTGTTTTTTCAGATCAATAAATTCAGAGGTGTGGTGGAGCCAGCTCAAACCGGCTTATGAGAACTGTGTTAAATTTTTGGCATGAGCACTTACAACTCTGAAATCAGCCAAAGCTGTGAATCAGGTCTTAACTTATTGTTTCATTGATTATATGTCATAGAGTGTCACATATGGTCTTGAGGCCACAAGTTCCCTGCTCCTGGTCTAGACCTAAGAAAGTAATGAGAAAATGTTAATAATGCATATTAAATTTAAAAGTCTTGTGTACATTTTCCCCTAGAAAGTCAAATTTAAAATGTTTACCAGTCTAAACCACTGAGTAAATGTGTACCACTGTGTAAAAAAAAATGTGTACCACTTAGTAAATCAATCAATCAGCATGTATTTATGAAGTATTCCCTCTATGCTATTAGAAGAAACATGCACATATAAATATATAGATGATAAATATGCAGTTAATTTATACAACTGTGCACCAAATTGTAGTGAACAAGTGGCTGTTACGCTACCTAAACATTTCACAAATATAGAAAAAGGAAGCAACTTGCAAATTTTTTTGATGAGACAACAGTTTAAGTATCTGTGAACTAGATATGTAAACCATAGAGAGATGCGGTAGAGAAAGATACCAAGTGAGAAAATCAGAATGCAAAGATAATAAAGTGTGTGTGTGTGTATGTGAGTATTTGAAAAGAGGCTGGGTTGCATCATTGTATGTAAACTAATTTTAGTCAGACTGGATTCATACTAAGAATCTAGGGATGTTTCTACACTAAAAAAGTTAGTTAAGTATAATTAATCATTAATCACAAAATAATAATTTTATTAAATACCAATTTATGTATAAGGACTAAAAGTCATAGATATAAAAGCTCTTATACTTCCTTTGTGTAATATTTTTTATGTGGAAACAAATATTAGCACTATCCATAGAGAAAAATTGCTAGAAGCTTTCCCAATTACATCAGGAGTGAAACGAGAATGTCTACTACCTGCATTATATTTGACATACTATTCTAAGTATTAGTTACAGCAACATGACAGAAAAAATAATTTAGGCAATAAGTAAAGGCAAAGAGGGAATAAAATTATCTCTATTTGAAAATTATATGATTGTTTACTTAAAGAACCCTGGAGAAAAAACTGAAAAATTAATTCAGTCAATTATTAAATTCATTACAGTAGCAAGATACAATATAAACCCACAGCAATCATCAGCTTTTTAGTATATAACTAACAACACCCAGGAAGTAAAAATAGTAATAAAAGTCCCTATAAAACAACAAAATATGCATTACATATACAAAAATTTATTTATTTCCAACAAAACATTATTTGATGTAGTCAAATAAATACCTAAATAACTGGAACACTCTTATGCCCCACCACAAACCATATAACATAGTCAAAATGATCACTCCACAAGATTTAATAAAAACAATACATTTAAAAGAGTGATATTTTATAAAATTAGGCCAGACACTGAAAAATAGAGGGAAAGATTTATAATATTACAACACATAATTTTTAAAACAAGAAGTAGATCATGGCACTAATCTATAGTTTAACCTATATTACAAATTAATAAGTTTCAAACCTCCCTGTGGTTGTTGCTCAATTGTTTTAGTTGTGTATGATTCTTCATAACCCCATTTGGGATGTTCTTGGCAAATTCAAAGGAGTATTTTTCCCTTTCCTTCTCCAGTTAATTTTACAGATGAGAGAACTGAGGCAAATAGGGTTAAGTGACTTATCCAAGGTCACACAGCTAGTAAATATCTGAGACCAGATTTAAACTCAGGAAGGAGAGTTTTCATGGCTTCTGACTCAGCATTCTATATACTGGCAACCTGGCTGCTCCTCAAAACTCCTCAATAGCATAATAAAATAATAAAGTAGATTACTAGAATAGAATAGACAAGCAAGACCTTGAATCAAGGAAATGATGTACTCTGATATTCCTTAAAACAAAGTACATGAACTATTGAAAAAGGAAATCCATTTAGCCAAAAATTCTGGGAAAATTAAATAATTCTGGTGAAAAATTAATTTAAACTTTGATCTTAGAGCATTTATACAACACACTCCAGACAAATAGAGTTTAAAAAGTAAGCAATTGCTCAAATAGATCTATGATCTCATTCATTTAGGCGTTAACCCTCACTGCTGTAGTTTATGACCTGTACATGACTCCCCGCCCTGTGTTCTTTCTTGCTCTTCCAAGATTCACCACAAGGTGTTCAATGAATGTAGCAGAATATTTCTCATTTCCTCTTGATATCACAAAGAGTGAAATACTCCAGCTGTCTGATTTTCAAGACTCACTCTGGTCAAATGGCTAAGCCATAATTTCTTCTTTCATACTTACTTGATGAATTTCTTTACTCCTGTTCTCTGGAATTCCATTTTTGGTTCTATGTGATGACCTAGTCACACTCATCATGTACCTCTTTATAATCCTGTGTGGGATATTCATCTTTAGTTCTTTGAAAGCAGGGCTGTTCTCTGTCTTCTTTCCATATATGAAAACTTATAAAATGTTAATATTAAAAAATGGTTCCTTATTTTTATTGTAAATTTTGGATCAATAAAAGAGTGTTCCAATTTCCAGAAATCAATGTAAGCCTCTTTTGTCTTTTTCAATTCACTATTTCATAGATATGTATTTTTGGATAAGTCTTATAAGATTTCCTTCCCAATGTATGTTGAATTCTGGGCAATAGTCTTTCTTCTTCCATTTGGTCGGTCCTGTAGAGATGGACAGACCAAACTCCTTTGACTAATTACAAATTTCTCCTTGTTGACTCTCCAGTGTCTTTTAGCCTGTTGCTGTCAACACAATGCCATCTATAAATAGCATAAAGAAGACCTCACCACCTACAGGGAATCCCTTTTGGGCTTAGAGTCAGAGTTGGAACTATTTTATCACAATGGCAATTGCCTTTAGTAAGCATACATCTTCTATTTCAATGCCTGATCTTCCACTTATTAACAGTAGCTAACTGGACAGGGTTATTTCACTCTATTATATTTATTACCTTGCCATTATACTAAGAGTTCTCACTGTCCTTCCCTTCATGTCTTTTCAGTTTCCAAATCTGGCTATTTGGCACCTTCATATCTCTCATACTTTTACCCACTTATACTGCTATCACCTTACTTCAGGCCTATGACATATGTTGCCTAGATTACTGCAACCAAGTCCTAACTTACTTTAGTCTCAAGTCTGTCCTTACATTATTCCATGTTGAACACTCTTACTAAAGTAATTTTTTTAAGTGTATGTCTGATCAGGTGTCTCTCTTACTGAACCACCTCTAAGATCAAATATAAACTCTTCGATTAAGCTCTTAAAGCACTATACAATCAATTTCTATCTAACTTCATTGGGCATTTTTCTTTCTACTCCATTATGACATTCAGCCAAAAAAAGGCTTTACTCTATTCATCACACATGGCATTCCATCTTCAATCTTTGTATCTCAGAACTGCCAAATGGACGTTCCCACATGCCTTGAATTCATCCTTTCCTCACAAGGCTTTCCTCTCAAATAATATCATATCATATCATATCAGCATCTATATACATATACATACACGCATTTTTACCCACTCTCCCAGCTACTAGATCTTTCCCCTTCAAGCTCCCATAGGTTCTTTTTTATGTGCTTTGTTATGTCTAGGCATATGTTGTATATTCTTGTATAGGAGTATTGTCTCACCTATTAGAATATAAGCATCTTGAGGACAGAGAGCATTTCACTTCTGCCTTTACATTACCAGCTCCTAGAGAGAAATTGGCAAGTGTTATGTGCATAAAAATATTAGATTAAAAAAAGATGATCAAAGGAAAAGATTATACCTGCTTTTGTGCCAGAAGTTGAATATTACAGAGTCAAGCCATCAGTGCAAATTAAAAAAAGAAAGAAAGAAAGAAACAGTATCGAGTTCAGTTGAAGAAGCAATGGACTACAATTTGAATGACCCTCATTAGCATATAAGCCTACTACTAGCAACATAAACTTGGAGAAGTCACTTATCCTCCTTGGTGCTTTGTGTTGTCATCTGCAAAACAAAATTTAATGTTGGCATGTGAGGAAGCTTTGGCAACAGAGTAATTGTAAAGAGTCATATATATTCAAACCACTGTTAGGGACTCATTGTCATGTCCTCTTTTTTACTCTATATTAAACTGAGGTCCCTCATATGTTGTTTTAAGAAAAAGGGTACAGGAAACTAAACCAACATGTAACCATATAAGTAAAACACCTGCTTTGCTCCAAAATACAGTCTTCCCTAATATCATTAATTCTAGAACCATGCTGGGAATCCTTCATCAAGCATGCTCCCATTTTCCTTCCTCATTTTGCTCTTTTTAGATATATAAGAATCAATAGGCTACAGAAATATGCTTCTGTATTCTTCTTTGTCATTATGACTACATTTATAGCAAAAAATTCTGTTAATTTTTGCTTGATATGCTTTAATGACAGCCAAAGAATAGAAGACTTTCTTGAAAGTAAAATAACTATCAAGAGAACATTCTTTAATTTCTCTCCCTTTCCCCATCATCTAACTCTGGCTTCAATTACTTTTCTTCTATTTACTTATTTGTGAATATGTTATATCAATAGAGTGCTATCTTCTGAGGAATTATTCTGTTTTTTTCTTTGTATCTATACTGCCTGACTGATACTATTCAGTGTATATATTGGAAGCTTATTTAATATTTAAAATTAAATTAGATAATTAAATATCCATATGGGAATCCATTTAGCATATCAATTAAGTAACTGTTTATGTTAATTCTTAAGAGAGATAAATATAAATATGATATAATTTCTATATCAAGGAGTTGAAAGTCTTGTAGTGTAGCTAGGACATGAATACAGTTAACTACAATGCAAAAATAAACTGTGATAGATACTTATGTACTACTATCTAAGAATCTCAAAGTTTAGAGAACCTAAGAGGTTATTTAGATCAGTGATATCAAATTTAAATACAATTGGTGTGCACTAAATGATAAATAAGGATCACTGTAGGCTGCCTATTGACTTAGAAAACCATATATTAATGTTATCTATGTTTGATTGTATTTTATTTGGTTTGTTAAATATTTCTCTATTATATTTTCTTTTAGTTGAGGCTATACTTGACCATGTGGGGCCCATGCCTGATACTTCTACTTGAGATAATCCCATCTAGCATATTTCCACCAAGTGACTATCCTTTGAAGACTTTCCTTTTTCTTTGATCATTGGAAGTTTACAAATATTGACAACATTTATTTTGTCTAGATCAAGTTATCTGAATAAACAAGACACTTTGAAGGATAAGAGAAGCTGGCATGTTCTAGGTGATTTAAATGGCTCTTATCACTTTCACCATCTAAACAATCACATCTCCTCAGGCTTCAGTGAAAATAGTTCATGCCCCCTCAAAACACAACTAAAAAAATAAAATTGTTATGTAGAAGGCCTAACCATGTTTGCCACCACCAATCATGATCACCAAGTAACTACTATTGATGGACGGGTAGGCCCAAGAGTCAATCAATCAGATTCATGGACAGGTAATCCCAAGAGTCCTAGGAACAACAACAAAACACAGATGCCTGATCCTGCTGCCTTCCCGTCCCCAGCAATCATAGTCCAAGGAAAGAAATATTTATGGAGATGTGACCAACCAACTTCCTCTGTAGTCATTTATAGTGCCTTCTTTGGCAATTATAGCTACCAAAACCCCATTAAAATAAGTTTTCAGCTAGACCCTTGGCATTGTCAAATGATTCAACAGCAAGAGTAAATATATTTTTCTTAGTGCTAATGACCTCACAGAAGATGACTTACTGTGTGTGCTATTATATCTCTAGGGTCATAAGTTACCTCAGGACCATTAGCCCTTTAGCTAATTAGCCCTTTCACTTTTCACTTGACTCCTATGTATTCTTTTTCTCCACTTGCATGTGGTCCCTGGATAAAGAATAATTCTCTCACTTTTCTGTTTGCCCCCATTGTATAGCAAATTCTTAAAAATGATTTTTTTCATCAATTTTTTGATCAAAGGCAAATTGATAAATTCATTCCTTCATATGTTTTCTCCCCTGTTCAGTCTCATTTCCCTTGCTTAAAAACCAAGGGGATCATACTAAATGTTCACTAGATTTCTTCATATCTCTAAATCAGATGTCCCTAAAAAATCAAATGTAATTAGGTCCCACTCTGTTTTGGCAAGTCATTGTGAAAGATTACTGTGACAGCTAAACATAATTTCTTTTTGGATATTTGTCTGATCTCAGGATTCACCTTTGAGTGGTAACTTAACCTGATCACCAACATTCTTATAAGCATGCCCAAATTTGTCTGTAGTGCCCTCCTGCCTTTAGTCTAAACATTTGCTGATATTTCCCCCACTTCCCACTGCCCTACGGCCACCTTCAGCTTCTTTGCTAGTCTTTGGAACTGCAGTTCACCTCACCTAATGTTCTGGGTCCTGTTGTTATAACCCTTCTACTTCTGGCTTCCGTCCCCCAGGGCTGGAATGATATTGTTTGTTTTCTAAAGAGAGAACCTCAGAATTTCAGCAATTACAGTAACACTCTGCAATCTGAAGGTGGTGGAAGCTGAAAGGAAATTAACCAACATGCCAAGAATAAATGAAAAACAACCTCAGAGAAACCAAGAAAAAGGTAATAAGGACAAAATAGTCTCTGTTCTGCAGGCTGATGGTCCTATTGCAAACCACAATTTTTGTAGGTAAACCAATAGTATTTATATCCCCTTAAAAGACAAGAGACAATCAAAATCTCATTCTAGAATCAGAGATGATGCAGTCAGCAAAAGATGCCATTCTACAGAATGTAGATGAATTTTCTTTATCTTACCCTGCCTTACAAGAATAAATAAAAGGAGACCAGTTAAAATTAGGTAAGTAAAATCTTGGTGAAATAGGGGTAAGTCCAGAAACTGTTTTATTCAGGCTAAATAAAAGGGGGGGGGCAAAGGAAAAACTGTTCACTATTATCACAGTCACATTAGCTAGTTGAAATTCTCTGGTCACTCTGACTTGGGTTTCTCTTTCTCAGATTTTGATACAAAAGTCTGGGTTCAGGCTGTACACCTAATAAAGAGACAGTTTCCTTTCACATGATCATTTGGGTGAAATCAAATACAGTAAATGACAAAGCCATAAAGAGTTTGGAGGGAGATTAAATTAAGTAGTGGTTCCTGTCAGGACCCAATGCTTTCAAAGGAGGATGTAATAACAAAGATGTTCTGGGAGAGATAAAGAAAGACCCAATAGGTTCTTTCAGGGAGAAAGGAGCAGATAGAGACTGCATGTGAGTAAGAAAGGGAGGCAGTGATTCCATGGTATATATTTGAACATTGGTGGGGGTGAAGTTTTGCTTTTCCTTTTAAGTGACTGACTTTGGGGGAGTGTCAAGGGTGGTTATTTGTAGTGCTGTGTGAACAGATGTTTCCCTGTGGATTCCTAGAATAGGATTTTGAAGGGTTGTTGTGAACCAGAGTAAAAGGACTGATGTAGTGTGAAATTAGAGTTGTAAGTGATTAACAAAATGGAAAGGTTCTGCCCTATAACTATTAAATGACCTTGCTAGACTCCATATTCCATGGTGATATGCAAATATTTACAGCTTACAAGTAGCTAAGCATATCAGAGAGACATCCTCTGCAAACTGTCCCAATTTCACCTCATGCAGGAGTATACAATGGAACCTAGCGTTACTAATATCCCTATTTACCATTTGTCCACCCTTTCAATCCTTCCCTGGACTAATTCTATAAAGTTATAGCCATTTAGAGGCAGGTATATTCCTCTCCTTCCTTGAAAGTCACCACCTGTACTACTGAGATTTGTTTTTTTCTTAAACCAGATAACCTTATTTGAAGAGGTCTACTAATCAGTTAAAAGAAAATGGTCTCCCAGGACCACATCATTCCTTTTGGGGACATTTGTCATCCAACTGTTTCTATAATACACAAAGGATCACCTTTGACTGGAGATGTAGTCTGGGAAGAATCCTTGAGATGAATGTAGCAGATGTACATTGGATTTGCAAAAAGCAAGCCCTGGGTTCATAAATGTCTAGAGATGCTTACTAGAGCCTGGCAAAGTAGTTTAAATTTTGTGCCTCAATTTCCTCAATTGTAAAATGATATGAATGGATGCAGTCTCAAAGGTACCTACTAACTCTAAATCTACAATGCTATAATCCTTAGTTTCACATTCAATGACCCCCATAACCAACCAGCACATGACCTTTCAAGTTTTATCTCACGTCACTCTAATCCATGTGTTTTATGCTACAACCACTGCAAAAGTATCATCATCTCCCATACAAATACCATTACTCTAATTTAAGTCTTTATCACTTTTTGCTTGGAATAATGCATAAGTCTCCTAATTTATTACCCTATTTTCAACCTCTTCCCTCCCCAATTTATCATCCCAGAGTCCACACAGCTGGTAATATAACATGCCCAAAACACAGTTTAAGCCATTGATATTCCCCTGATCAACAGCCTTCAGTAAGCCCCAGTGGATAAAATGCCATATGAACTCCTTGGCTTGGCATAGAAAGATTTTAAAATCTGCTTTCTGCCTATCTTTCAAGGTCTATGGCAAATTATTTCCCTTCATTCCACCTGCTCTTGGGATAAATAAGACTGGTTGCATGGTGTCTTATATTTATCAGTCAATCAATAAATATTTGTGTTGAATAATGAGGATGATAATGATTTGTCAGAAAAAATAGAATGTAATCATACACAAACACACACATATACTATGAAAAAAGCTAAAATCAGAAGCAGACAGCTTTTTTGACACATCTGTTACAGATAAAAATAGAGAATTATCCTTTTTAGAGTTGGAAGTGACCTGACAGACAAAGAATTTCAGATTTAGTATCTCCTAAATTCATTGGGTCTAACCTGTAGTTGTATAAGTATCCCATCTATAACATTTGGCTATTTAGCACAATCTGAACAGTTCAAAATAGTGCAAAAATCTTCCACTGAAGGTGAACTCATTA
>CM053596.1:90970686-91002438 GCA_028646575.1 Pseudocheirus occidentalis | reverse complement strand
AATTTAAAGTTCTGCAAGACCTGCAACTAGGAATTAAGATATATAGGGGCTGGGATAGGCAAACCCTTCCTGCCCTACCAGAAAGTAAGAGAGCAGAGCAGTGGAGGTGCTTTACAGTGGGATTGCTGTTTTAGGGTTGGGGCAGGGGCAAGACAGGGAGAAAATTTGCAATTCAAAAATGTCATGAAAATGAATGATGTAAACAAGAAAACAAATAAAAAAAATAAAAAAAAATGATTCATTTCCTGGAAGGTCAAATACCTAAGCTGAGGCTTAAATATTTTGGTCATATAATGAGAAGACAAGTCTCATTGGAAAATGTTATTTCCTGATGTTGGAGAAGATTGAAGGCAAAAAGAGAAGAGATGAGATGGATACAGTGTCATGAAAGCAACAAACACAAGCTTGAATAGACTTCAGAAGATAGTGTAGGATAGAGGGTGTTCTATGGTGCATAGTCATGAAAAGTCAGATGTGACCAAAAAACAGCAACATGAGGAGTCATTGGAAGATCAACGTCTTCATTTTATAGGTGAAAAACTGAAGTCTGGGGAATTGGTCTAAGTCAAACAGCAGGTAATACAAGAAGGAGGCTGGGCTTTGAATCTAGGGTTTCTGACACCTAATTTAATAATCTTCCCACTGTATGACACAACTTCTCACAAAACCATGTAATATGATAGATCTACACTCCATAGTCTGCAATTGTTGCATGACAACTCAACCTACTCAGCTAGGTGCAAAGTGGATACAGTGCTGAGCCTGGTGTCTGGAAGACTCATGTTCCTGAGATCACAGTGTCTAGCCTCAGACACAAGTTACTCAAACTTGTTTGTTTCAGTTAAATGTGAAATGAGTTTGAAAGGAAATGGCAAACCACTCCAGAAGCTTTGCCAAGAAAACTCCAAATGGTGTCATGAAGAGCTGGGCATGACTGAAAAATGAAGAACCTAAATCCTGTGAGATTCCATATCCTACTATATGTTTTTTACTGGGTGTCTACTCATTCTGTCTGGGGAACCCCTTATGTTCTCTCCACATCTTGTTCTCAATACAAATAGACCATTCATTTGACACATTCATTATTTCTTACTCTCATTGTATCTCTAGCCCATCTTTTTCTTGGTCAGATAATTTCATGATGACGCACTACTTCATTATTTCATATTTATAATATGTTAAAATTGCATCTGAGAATTCAATATGGCATAATTGAAAGAAAACTAGATTATAACACTACTGGTTGTTTTGCTACTATCTGGTTATAAGACCTTAGCAAAGTTACTTCCCTTTTCTTGGACTTTTTTTTTCAACTGAAATGAAGTGTTTGGATTAGATGACCTCTAAAGTAGTTTCCTGCTCTAAATTTTATGACACCAAGTGGCAGCATGTGTTTTAGGAAAGGGTACTGCAGGCAGTATGGTATAATGCAACAATCCCAGATGTTTGACAGGTTAAAAAAAAAGGAAAAGAAAAAAGACATTTGTGCCCACCCCACAAATACCATCAGCAGAGTCAGCTGTCAAATGAATATGCTGAAACTAAAGAATTCAAGTTTGTAAGTGCACAGAGGAAGGAGAGTAGCAGCTGTGGCTAAACACCAGGGATGTATTCTCATCAGTGGGCATTCTGCCTGTTGAAGTCTATAAGAACCAGTGTCAAAGTAAATGCCCTGACACTGGTGATCTAACTGTAGTCTATCTACTTTCAGTCTTGCTGAGATATGATTTTTTTTCTTCATTAAACTGGTTCCCCTTATTATTTCTAGGCTGAAAGTACAATGCTCATTCACAGGTTATGGGATCACCACTGTTAATTATCATGGTTATTATGGAATTTTGATCTATTTCCCACCTGGGCCAGTTCATCCTTCCATTGGCAGACTAGAGGCCCATGGTCCTGGCCCTCCACCATATTAGAGACTGGCTGTCAAAAACAGTCATCTCTATCCCTACTACAGATCAGTATTCCTAAGCTCCAGAGATCCATCAATCTCAGCTTCTTGGCATTCCTGAGGAAAAAGGATTGCAAGGGTAATACACCATACCCAGATATTTCCAGGAAAAACAAAACAAAACAAACTACCTGTACATTTTCAAAACATGAAAGGACACAAAGCATATTCTATCTGAAGTATTTCTGTATCTTTTTTTTTTCATTTCTAGCTTTGAATGTGAGACTCTATGCCCCTGTCAAGCTCTTCCCAGGTAGGAGATGTATCCTTTATATTTATTCCCAGAAGAGATGCATTGGTAATGCCTCTAGTCTAGGTGTAGCTATGACTAGTGGAAAGAACCCACAGAATTAGATTGAACTTTATGACTGCTGGGGATGCTATCCGGAAAAGAACTGGTCCCAGTAGGTGAGACAAACTCAACTCAGAGTGCGACTTTACAGTGACCTCAGTTTTTCTCTACTCTTAAGAAATGACACCTATTTAAAGACACTCTCCTGGTCCTGGCCTGGTCAATAGAGGGGCAAGAAAAGTAATATTTGGTGAATTGAGTCAAATTTTCAAGTATGATCCCACCTTTCTGTCCATGGTATAGTGGGGGGACATTGAAGGGGAACACAGACCATGCTGCCCTAACTCTTCTCTGAGCCTTGTGATATGATATGGTTTAAACTTTTTTTGTTCAGAATGTTAATTCAATTAAATAAACATGCATTATGTATATCTTGGGCACAGTTTTGTGCTACACACTTGAAAGAAATCAGAAGATCACAGAAGTTAGAACTGGGAGAGATAACAAAGATAACTTTCCCCAACCTCCTAATTTGCAGATATAGCAATTACAGTACAGAGAGGATAAACGTTCTTGTTTGAGACTACATGAATAGTACATAGCAGAGCCTATACTTGAGCCTACATGTCTTCATTCCACATCCTGGGCTCTCTCCATTTTACTATGTGGTGCGAGATGTAAAGGATAGATAGTCGCTGCCTATGTGACTCTCACACTCTAGTGACTCCTTTTGTTTCACATTTGCTATTTTTCTGTTCCTATCTCATTTGTCTATTCCTGAAGAATAGGAACTATGTCATTGCCTTTATTATGATTTTAATTCCCCTTTGGTGGAAAGCATTTATTAGGGGCTTAATAAATTCTTGATTAATTAATTGAATTCCAGGTCTCCCTAGGTAATTTTTAGACCAAAAATTAGAGTATGTTATTTTTCTACTTCATAATTTTTTCCAGTACAGTTGGGACACTTTTGCTACAGTCCCAAAGTCCACTAAGGCAACTGTCACAAACTCCCAGCCTTCAGGTAATTTAAAGTTTTGACAGAGGGAAAGGTAGAATTTAGTTTAGCTACAAGCAGGAGACTCTGAGAGTGCTCTCGTTAAGAATTCTTATATATTCCTCTCCTGTAAGTCCTGGCAAGGGCCATACCAGGGAAGACCAAAGTACAAATATGGCTCTGTTTCAAATGCATTTGTTGTGCATACATTTGGTCAATCTCCATGTTCTGCCCAGGCATGTTTGAACTCTTCTGGGTTTTAATAATATAAGCTTTGAGTTTGGGAAACGGAACACTTTAGGATCATTTGGGGCCTAACTGTGAGCTGAGGCAGTTCTCTACCAGATGACCAATTTAGTGGTTGTTGACAAAACTTCTACCAACTCATTTAAGGATAACAATGTGTCTTTTTGTGATAGTTCTATAAGGCTGAGGAGTAGCCTCATTTTACAGAGGAAGAAATTGAAGCCCACACATATGAAAGCACTTGCTTCAGGTTATATAAGTAGCTACTAACACAGCTATGAATTAAACCCAGGTCCTTTGACTCCAAATCTAGTCTTGTTTACCTGCCATGCTGCCTCTACTCTTAGTCCTCGCTTCTGGAGGAGGAAATTATGTCTTATAGAAATGAAAATATTTGCCAAAGATTCATCTCTAAAGTTCCCACAATCATCAATGTGGCATATTTCTGGACCACAGGAGCAGGAACTGTATGAAGATCAAACAAAAATTGGAGTCTGTGATCTAGGCTGAAAGTTTTGACCTTGTGATAATAGAAAGTGTGAGTTCTATATGGCGTTCACTCAATCTGTAGTATTTCTGCTGTAATTTTGGCTTATTCTAGGAAAAAAAAAACATAGATGTACAATTCCTTGAAGTCACCTACAGTCTTACTGTGGGACGAAACAGGTAGCTAGAAGAAATTGTGGATATTCACTCACATTGTAGATATAGGTTAAATTTCATAGTAAACTGAAGAAATGAGTGCAGTGAATTCTATACCAACAGTTTGGACACTGAGGAGAAGTGATTCTGTCTCACTGCAAGCCAATGGTCATTCTTTCCACATTTAGGCCACCATCTGGCTAATCTTTCTGCTGACTTCCTGGATTCCTGCCCAGCCAGATGTGCAGCAACTCAACTACTGATTTTTTTCTTCCATTTTAACTGCCCTAATGGAATCTAAAGTTGCTGTTAGATTTTTTTCTGCTTTCAGTACCTATTAGCAATAGTGAAGGGAAAAGTGTTGGATTTGGAATTAGAAGATCTATATTTGAATTCTAATATGTTATGTATTATCTGTCTTATCTTTGGCAGATAAGGCAATTCATCTCTCAGAACCTCATTTTCTCATCTGTATAGTGAAGATTTTGAACTAGGGAACAATAAGATCCTTTCTATTTCTAAATCTTATGATTCCATTACCTATCACCTTTCCCCTACCAATAGTGCATGATTCCAAATTAGCGTCAATGAACCTTGGAGTTGCAGCACATATCCTTAATCATTTGTTATATGAGTAAAGGAAGGAATAGATATATGACATGGTGGAAAGAACACCGGACATACAGTCAAAAGAAATAACTGGAACCACACTTTTCCTTTCTTATGTATTAGATGTATTATATTGTGAGCTTGGTCATGTCCCTTCACAGATGAGAGACTCAGTTTCTCTATCTTAAAAATGAGGATAATATTTCCTTGCATACCAAATTCTCAGAGTTGCTATGAGTACTGAGGAGATGATGATACACAAGTGTTTTAGAAATATAAAATTCTGAAAAGTAATAAAATATTTTTAATGTAAGAGAGTCCTTTCCCTTGGACCAATATGGATATAATTTAACATTTGGGAATGGGAGGGGCAGGACAGGGTCGCATATTAGGAAGAATCTAAACATTTTCAAACACTTACATAGTAGAGTTTTTTTGGTAATCTATATTGTAGCTGGCCCCATTGCCTGAGAGACGATGATATTGTACCAGGTCTTGCTTGTTCCTTGATATGGGTAAAATAATGTGAATATATTATTTTCATTGCAAAGTAAAATGATTACCATAATTCTGAACATGATGAAGGAAAGGGATGAAAAATATATCCAGAGTTTCCCTTAACTTTGATCTTTCTGATATCACATATACTACATTATAGCCCTACCATCTTCTTTCCTTCATTAGCCTTTTGAAAGGGATATGAATATACACAGAAAGGGTGTAGGCTGGGGAGGGATATGCACAGCCTGATTACCATCTCTTGGCCAGAACTGCTAAGACACACCAGTTGTTCCTTTAATTTTTTTGTTCCGCTGCCAACACGGGGGGATAACTGCAGTGAGTCACACAGCTGGCACTTTGATACCTAATTAGCCCTCATAACTCTCACTTCCCCCAAACCCCCCAAGCTTACAGATGTTCAAATGGATTCTGATGAGATGATGGTAAATGGCATAAATAATAAAATTAAGCATAGAAAATAATAAGAACAAAGCTCTACAGATGTAAACTTTCATCGTGGTAGCTTCCAACAGTTTTCAATACTGTAAACAACATATAAATGCCAGATAATGCTTATCTTGCATAGTTTTCTTTCAAAGACAGCAGTAGGTTTGACAGGTTGGAAGAGATCATTATTAGAACATCTTCACCAGTGACCTTTCTAACCTGCAGTATTGTCAACCCTTAGATCCATTCTCCAGATTGGTGAAACCTTAGCCCAAGCTATTATTTCATACAGTGCCTCTGCAATGCTCATGTCATTCTTACCTTAACTACCTCTTTCCTAGCAGTCTTAGCTTTCTCCTCCACTTTCCATCTCTTCTTTATATTTTGTCTTCCCTTCCTAGAATGTAAGCTTCCTGCTATCAATTTTGTTTTTGTTCAGTCATTTTCCCTTATGCCAGTCTCTTAGTGACCCCACTTGGGGTTTCCTTGGCAAAGATACTGGAGTGGTTTGCCATTTTCTTCTCTATTTCATTTTAAAGATGAGGAGACTGAAGTAAACAGGGTGAAGTGACTTGCCTAGAATCAGACAGTATGTGTCTGAGGCCAGATTAGAACTCACAAAAATGAATCTTGCTGACTTTAGGCCAGGTACTCTATCCACTTTGCCAGCTACCAACCTCTTGTTATTAATAGTTACATAAAAATGTTAGAAATCACTATTAATTAGATAGATGAAAATTAAAACAAATTTGAGATATCACCTCATAAATATCAGATTGGTTAACATGACAGAAAAGGAAAATGACAAGCCCTTGGAGGAGATGTGAAAAAGCAGGGGAAATTAATTCATTAATAGTATCGTGAACTAGTTTGTCCATTCTGGTAAACAATTGGGAACTATACCCAAAGGGCTATAAAACTATGCACACTTTTGACCTTGCAATACCATTGCTAAATCTGTATCCCAAACAGATCAAACACATGGGAAAATAACCTATTTTTACTAAAATAATTATGATATCTCTTTTTGTAGTGGCAATAAATTGGAAATTGAGAGCATGCCCATGAATTGGAGAATGGCTCTACAAATTGTGGAATATGATTATGGTGGAATACTATTATTTCGTAAAAAATGACAAGGTGGATGGTTTCAGAAAAACCTAGGAAATTCTTATATGAACTGATGCATAGTGAAGTGAGTAGAATCAGGAGAACATTGTACACAGTGACAGCAATATTGTAACTACCAACTATGAAAGAATTTACTTCATTGATCAAGTCAGTTATCTAAGACAATTCCAAAGGATCCATGATGAAAAATGGCATCCAACTTGAGAGAGGGAACTGATGAACTCTGAGTGCAGATTGAAGAATACTTTTTTCACTTTATTTTTCTTGTTTTGTATTGTGTTTATGTTTTTTTTTTGCAACATGGCTAATATGGAAATATGTTTTGCATTACTTCATTTGTGTAATCAATGTTTACCTTTATAAGGGGCAGGGTATGGACAGAAGTAAGGAAGAGAATTTAGAACTCAAAATTCTTTAAAAAAAGACATTTTAATTTTTTAAATATGGGAAATATTTAATTAAACACATTTTTAAAGTATATGAACTTCTTGAGGGTAAGGAGTATTTTATTTGTTTAAATTTGTATCCCTATTGCTTAGCATATAGTAAGTACTTAAAAACTCTCTAATGTTTTCACTATCTATGCTTATATCTGAAACATACTAATAACCATTTAAAATTATAGAATACAAAAGATTCTCAAAGGCCATTTACAAAATAAGTTAATCCATATCCTATTTTGAGAAAGAAACTGGTATATAACCAAAAGAAAAGAAAAGAAAAGAATCAAGGAAACTCAATAATTAAAAGTCTCTCTTAGATGGCCTCTTATTTGACTCCTACTATCAGATTTCTCCCTACAACACCCCAGTAAGTTGGTAATTGGTCACTCTTTGTAAAAGTGAAATAATGAAAAGCTTATTGCCTTTGGATTAAAGATTTAGTGTAAAAGAGACATTTAAAATTACCAGGTTCAAAAGATCTTAACTATTTTCTCTCATGGATACTTTCTTTTTAAATTTTTTTTTAATTTCCTTTTTTTGGAGGGCAATTGGTGTTAAGTGACTTGCCTAAGGTCACAAGGCTAGTTTTTGTGTTTAAGTATCTGAGGCCAGATTTGAACTCAGGTCCTCCTGACTCCAGGGCCAGTGCTCTATTCACTGCACCACCTAGCCACCCCCTCTCATGGATACTTTTCACACTCAAGTGCTCCTTTTTTGAAGAATATTTTCAAATGAATAATATAAGATAATTAATAGATGTGAAAAGAAAGTTAACTATACTAAATAGTTGTTCAGAGTTTTACAAAAAAAAATTCACAAACCCCAGATAAAGAACTTCTGATAAAGTCTGTCACAGGCTACATATAAAACTAAAAGCCAAAGAGATTAAATGACATCCAACATCTCAGATATGACTCAAGGTAACAACCTCTAGGCTATTTCGGCCAGAGTTAGATAATTCTTCCTAATTAAACCAAAATATATAATGACAGTGTGTCATCTGGATCCACACTCTATGTCTGAACATTCATTCACATCTTGGCCCATAAGAGATAGAATCCCTTTCAGCATTAGGCTAAAAATCAAAGACTCCTTAAGCCAGACATCCTATGGAGAATCTCTAGACTATTCAGTTTATGGTTGGACCCCTTTGGACGGGCTCTAGATTGCCAATGTTCCATCCTAAAACACAGCAACATGCAGCGAACAACAAACTTTAGATATGAATTTATCACGTGATACAGTGGAGGACTATGACATCTGTCAATGAAAGCCTTTTTTGCTTTATATTATACCCTTGCATATTATCCAAAAGTCCCAGGAATTTTCAAAGACTAAAATACTTGTTTATTTCTGCTTAAACTGTTTTCAGATACCTATTGTACTTTCTGAAAAGAAATAGTAGATATGTTGAGTCACAGTTTCCAAATACACAGAGTGTTTTCTTGAAGTTTATGAGTAATTAAAGAAAAAAGTATTTTTATATTAGGGATTTTACTATCTATGAAAATAGCTGCTAGTAATAATATTGGATTTTACCAGGGGCCTACTTTCCTCTTCATGTTAGCTAGTAGGAAACAATTGAAACTGATGTGTGTATATATACACACATATGTATATGCATTTACACACATATACACAAAAGTATATATGTACATATAGCATGTATATAAGAATAACACATTACATAATGTATAAATGTCTGTGCAAATACATATGTACACACATATATGTATATATACACATATAATACACACAAAGATAGGAACATGGGTTTAGAATTAAAAAGGGCCTTACGTTCTCTAGTGCAATCTATTCATTTGAAAAAGAAACAAAAAGACCTAGAGAGATAAAGCAAGTTGTCAAAATTTGAACAATAATTATGTAACAGAGCCAAGATTTAAAATCAGGTCACCTGGCTTGAGCTAGACTAATCTCTGCAGTCCCTCCACATACCACCTCTCAAATAATTTACCTATGTTATTTAATTTCCTCCTCACAACATTCTTACCAGCTTTGTACTTAAAGATAGGTGTCATTACACCCAATTTATTACTGAGGGAACTGCATCTCAAAGAAGTTTTAATGTCAGTGTCTAACCAACCAGTAAGTGCTTAGTGGTGAGATTTGAATAAAGCTCTCTCAATGTATAAATTTCACATGTCATCAATGTCTGTGATTTAATCTATGGCATAACTGATTTCATGATATAATAAAGTATCTCCTAAGAAATATATCAAAAGCATATGCCTAATATTATATGCCTCTGCAAATTCATGCATATTCATGCATACATTTTGCATGTCCATGGTAAATATGCCTGTGTCATATACACAAACATGTGTACATGTTAATGTCTATATTACATGTAGCAATTCTCCTTATGAGAAAAGTGATGATTTTTCTATTTTAGTAATAAGCAATTACTAAATTAGGATTAAGGTTTTGTTTTTTCTTTTTATTTCCTCATTCAGGGACCAGTCCTTGTAGGTCAGCTAGTCTCTGAAGGACAAGGCTTACAGAGATTGCCCAAATCCTCCAGGAACATGCTTCTTAATCTTGGGCAAGACCCCAACTAGGGGACCTTTCTTCTGTTTAGAGTGTGAACAGAATCTAATCTAGGTGAATTTCAGTCCCAAGGCATCAAGTCTATGCTCTTGTACCCCTCCATTGTAGTTTAGAGTAACACTGCTTATGAAGGAGAAAACCAACTGGAGTGGTCTGCGTATAGATGTATTCATCTGTCCAGATTGCTGGAGATAGCTGAGTCTCATGATCAAGACAGTTCTTAGCAAGAAGAGATGAAGACTTTTATCCCACCTTCTCATCAATATGTTTACCCCTTCAATAATTGTTCACCAATCAGGGTTGATTTCTCTCATTAGGGGCATTTGCTTTAAAAAAAAATAGGCCTTCAGTATCTCTATTATAAGTCTTTGGTTACTGAGGAAAAACCACTGACCATCAATTTATTGATTATCAACAAGCCTTATTTATAAAGTGATTATTAATTATCCAGGAACACAGTCTCTTGGATTTTTCATTCACCTCATTTATGATGCATCTCATTTAACTCATTTATGGTGTTGGTCAAATTACATTCAACAAAGATAAAGGGAGTTGCTATGGCCTATTCAGGACGGTTAGGTGGGACAATGGGTACAGGACAGAAGCTGGAGTCAGGAACACCTAAGTTCAAATCCAGTCCCAGATACTAACTCTACAATCCTGGGCAAGTTACTTAACCTTGTTTGCCTCAGTTTCCTCATTGCAAAATGAGTTGGAGAAAGAAATGACAAACCAATCCAGTATCTTTGTCAAGAAAACCCCAAATGGGAGGGGGCACAGCTGGTGGTGCCGTGAATAGAGCACTAGCCCTGGAGTCAAGAGGACCAGAATTGAAATCTGACCTCAGGCACTTAACAATTATTAGCTGTGTGACCTTGGGCAAGTCACTTAAACCTCAAATGACCTGCTCTCTCCTCTCCAAAAAGCCAGAAAGAAAAAAAAAGAAAACCCAAAATGTAGTCACAGAGTTGGACACAAGTGAAATGATTGAACGATAACAACAATCTATTCAGAAATCTAGTGATGGCATATTAAGAAAAAAACATTTGTGTTAGAGTAAGCAGATTCGGGGTTCAAATCCCACTGCCAACACTTAATGGCTTGATAAGCCTTAGGGAAAAGATACCTTAGACTCAAATTCCTCCTCTGTAAAATGGAGGAGATATATTGTATATGAACCACACACAAATACACATAAACAGAGAGAGGAATGCAATGGAATCACCTTTGATTTCTTAAGTGCAGCAAGCTTTTGATAAACTCCTCTAACTAGGCAATTTCACTATAATGGGCAATTTCTATATGACATCTCTATAGTCTCCATACTAGGATGTTAATTGACTTGTCTAGCATCACAAAGTTAGCATGTGTAACAAGCAGGACTTGAATCCAGGCTTTCCTAACCTAAACATTAGCTCTTTAGATTTTATCTCATGTGATCTCATGGCATTAAATCTTGTCTTGGAAGAAGTTAGAACTAGCCAGGTCAACATGGTCCTGACCTTGTGGCTACTGGGAGGGGAAGGACAGAGACAACGAGGAGAGTGTTATGCCCAAAGTGGCAATAAGGTTCTGCTGGTGGAGGGGAAAACCATTCAGAGCAAAGAAAGAGGTGTGAGGTCTCCCAAGCTCCTCCTATCAACAATATTCTTTTGTTCACTTGGTGTTCCCCACTGCCTCTAATCAACCATTTAAATATATAACTTACAGTTAATTAACATGCAATAACTTTTCTCCTTTCACATGCTAAACTGAAGGCTCATTAGGGGGACCTTTTCTAAGATAGTTAATACATCTACCATGTTACCAGCTGATTCTGCATCCATTAGCATACCACTCTTGTTTCTCTCTGTTTTAAACTACAATGCTTAATAAGGAAAAAAAATCAAGCTAACACTACTATAGTCTGTGTGTTTGTATGTATGCATCCGCGTGTATGTTTAAAAATGAACTCTCATAAACACACTACTTGAGACTAGATAGCAAAAAAGTGAATCTGATCCTCAACTCTCTTGCCCAGGGGTTCAAAAGTATTTTTTTCATCATGGACTCTTTGATGAAGCCTAAAAGAATTTCTTAAAATAATATTATAAAATATGCAAAATAAAATATGTAGTATTCCTAAAACATATGCCAAAATAGCTATTAATGTACATCTATCATTATATATAGTATATTACATATACTGAATTGCATAATATGATATGGAATGTTATGCATACATGTGCATGTGTAGATGTGTATATATGCATGGCATACATGAGAGTATACAAACATACAAGTATATTATATACACACATACGTGTGTGTGTGTGTGTGTGTGTGTATCCTACTAGAGGTGCACAGGTGGTGTATTGAATAGAGGACTGGGTTCAGAGTGAGTCAGAGATGCAAAAGCCTCAAAGGTCTTTGAAATTAATTAGTTCATTTTTGCAAAAGTGATGTTTTGATAACAATGGAAACTCTTAATACCTTTCTTTAAGAACCCTGGGATACCAAACTACTTTTAATATATTAAAAGTATATGTAGATGTGGGTGATCATGATTTTTAAGTTATACTAGGGATTTCAGAGATGGGAGAAAAAGAAAAGGAATATTTTTTCTTCCTTTTGGGATCATTCTAATGGTGGGAGGCAGCAAGACATAGCTGACTAATAGTTGACCATAAAGCAGTGAAGCGATTCAAGTCCTACCTCTTTTGTGTATTGACTGTATGACTCTGACAAGTCACCTAACATCTCAGGAACCACTAGGCAACTCTCTAAGGTTGTAAGTTATAGAGAACATGCATTAATTGGAAGAGTTTTCTTATTAAACATTTCCCTTAACAAGTGATATCATTCTCAAATTGAAAGTAATCCCTGTATGCTACATATTGACTTAGAAAAAACACAAATTAACATTATCTATGTTTCATCGTATTTTAACATATTTTTAAGCATTTTCACATGACATTTCAATCTGGTTCAGATTGGAGTGCAAATGGCACTTATACCAATGAAAGCATGGGTCCTCTCCCTGTCTCTATCTCTATCAAATGAAAACATCTTATGATCTTGGGCAAAGCATATGGCTAATATCAGACCCACTAAACATAGTGCAAAGTAGAGTAAGAATGGAGATATTAATCATCCAGTATTTAGCAACAGATATAATTCACTATTCTCTAATTCTTTTCATGTTTAAGTTGAGGATTTTTCAAGTTTACTCAATGAATTCTTATGAAGCAGCATCTAGGTCTAGAGCCAAAAGGGAAATGAAAGAGAAATTATAATAATGTCTTTGCTCTCCAAGAGACTGCATTGTAGGTGAAGAGGAATCCAGGTGGATACTGCCCCTTCTATACAAGGGAGCATGACTTAGGAACACTAATCAGATATTATCTATTTAGTCAAAAGAGACAAGTCATATCAACATTGCTGGATCTCAAGTGGTAGTAATAGAGCTGTAAAGCTCTGTTAGTTTACTCTTGCATCGTATGGATAGACAAGAATAATGGAACTCCCTGTAGGTCTGTTATTCCCATGAGTCTTATTAAGATCTCATACGGAGAATATTAATTTCCCTGTTAGAGCAGGTAGTGGGAGCAGAGAAAAGGCAGACAGCTGTGTGATATAGGTAGAGCTTCCCTATAGACAGCTTCAGTGGCTAAATAGTCCTCAGGGTGAAAGAAGGAATAGAGACCATAGAGTAGCCATTGAGGGCATGGATAAGCGAGTGTATGGGAAGGAAGTCACCAAAGTTTGTTTTATGCATGTATTTTTTCATTATTGACACAACAATGTAAATTGTTCCCCCATTTCTGCTCACTTCATTCTGCATAAGTTCCCAAAAGTGCTCCCTGTGTGCTCTTGTGCCTGTGTGCATTTATATACACAGATGGTAACTGGGAGAGGGCAGTAGCAAAAGGCAGAGAGTGACCCTTGACTGAAGCTTTGAATGGAGCCCAGGATTCTAAGAAGTGAATGTGTGGAAGGATTAAAAAATGAAATATGAGCCATTATGGCAAAAGTTTAGACTATGTCACTGAGAGTGATATAATGTATTAATATGTATAAAGAGTAATAATGTATCATTAACTTGGAAAAAATAAACTGCACTAGACTGTGTTGGATTTAAATACCAGCAAGAGGAATATGTGCGTAATTTTCAAGGTAATAAGGAGGCTGGAGGCTGGAACTGTTTCGTTCACAAAAACTATGTTGATAATAAGCCATGGTAGATGCTGAGATATTTTAACTGGGTAGTTCTGCATCTTGGACAGAGTGATATATAGACAGGAGAAACTGACAGACCAGAGCTCAAAGAAGGGCAATTAGTATCAAGTAAGAGTTCACACAAATATTTGTTAGTGGGTCCCTGGTACCCATTAGAGGAAAGAACTATACAATTTACTCAAATTCATTTAAACTTGACCTAAAGTTGGTCAGTTAAACTTTGCTGTGTCCTCTATCTTTTAATTCGTTGTACCCTTGTCTTTTTGAAGCCCCTGCTTTGCTGCAACTCATTCTAGATCATTGTTGGGTCTCTTGTTGGTAATGGGTTGAACCGGTACTCAGCTAACAGGAGTGCACGTGATCACCCTGGGGGCAGAATGCGAAGGCTGCACCTGTTTGGGATAAACAGGATTATCTCTCCGCCTTTGGGGTGATGCACAATTGGCTCGCTGTGGTGAGGGCATGGGCAGGGGAGGGGCCCTAAGGGGCTCTGGAGAAAGGACTTAAATACAGGCTACCTGGAGGCAGAGGGAGAGTTCCAGCCACGCCAAGCTTAGAGAATGTAGCTAGAAGCAAGTGTTGCGTTCTGAAGAGGGAGTTCCAGCCATGCCAAGCTTAGAGAATATAGCTGGGAAAAAGTCCTGTGTCATGAGTTTTCTGTGCAGCTGTTTCTCCCAGAGTAAGTGGAAGCTGGGAGCCGGGGATGCTGGAAGCCTGTTGAGGAAGAGTATAGGTGAAACCTATACAGCCTGACCCCCCAAAACGGTAGCAGATCATCTCTACCATCTGCTTTGACTTTTATTATAGAACTACTGAACACTTCTGGAAGACATAGAACAACAGTTCCAAATGAGCATTATCTAAATCAATCAGACTTTTACTTCTCTACCAAAGAATTTATGTCCTTCATATTTAATTCACAATTATATTTCCCATGGTGAATGTATCCCAATCCTTCTTCCTTCCAGTGCTTTGATCCAGTCCCATCTACTGCTTCATCTCCCCTATTCTATACCTCAAAAATCCCTCTATATCTTCACCTACTCCATCCCCCTTGGCTGCATTCTAGGAGGAAAGGAAAGTCTGTATTTATTCCAATAATACAGCCTAATTCTGTGCCCTTTTGTGACCCCTCCCTTGTAGAACATGTTCTCTTTATTCTATCCTTCTTCTCATTGTCATTTTTTCTCTTATTACTATTTCCTTCACACCTGCCTAGATCATCGCACTGAAAGGACAAAACAAAATCTGTTCAAAAGTAAAAGAAAAAAATAGAATAATTTGATCACCCTCCTCAAAGCTAAAGCACTATTTCTTCTCTTTCACCAACACTTCATAAAGTCAGAATGAATAAGCATTTATTAAGCACCTTAATAAATTAAGGTTAAACTTTGCTGTGTCCTCTATCTTTTAATTCCTTGCACCCTGCAAAAACTTCATTTTTTATTTTTTCTGGAATGAGATCTTCTCTCATAACCTCAGAAATCAGCAGCAAAGTTTCTTCTTCAAAGTGTCCCAGGCACTGTGCTAAGCCCAACAGATACAGAGAAAAAATGACAATCTCTGCCTTCAATGAGCTGACAATCTAATGGAGGAAGCCAAGATAGGAAAGGAAGCTGAAAAGTGACAAGAGAAGAGGTCAGAGGTTATGCAGCATCATACTTGCAGCTGGGGAGGAGAATGATCTAAGAAGGTGAGAGTTTCAGAATCAATTTAATCTTGCTGAATGATGTTTCTGGGGATCATGAAGTCCAGGAAACAAGCTACGCTGGAAATGATGAGGTGAATTATGTGAGATCCCTCTTTAAATTGTAGATGAGGGAAGAGGTCTCCATTGTTCATTCTCTGTTTTCCTCAATAAGGAAGGCTGGTGCCCCATGGTGGGGTTTCTGAGGAGGTTGAGTTTCATATTGTATTTATTTATTTATTTAGCATTGTAAAATGATGATGAATGGTGATTGAGGTAAATTCCCTGAGATCTTTTATAGAAAAAAAATGTCCACATTAACTTCCTCCATCACCTTTCTATATCGTAAACTAACTTTATAGTTACAATTTTTCCTATATCAGTTTACTAAAATTGTTCTCTCAAAGATTACCTATGATTTCTCAGGTTCTTAGTCTGATAGCAGTTTTTCAAATCTGATCCTCAATGACCTCTCTGAGCCTTTTGACTCTATTAAATCATTCCTGGCTACTATCTTCTCTGTGGCTCCCAAAATCTTGATATCTCCTGGTTCTCTTCCTCATCTAACCACTCTTCATCTCCATTGTTGGATCAACTTTTCCATCACATTCCTCAATACCTTTGATGATTATTTCAAATTTCATAAATATCTGTGTACACATCTTGTCTCCCCTACACAATATGTTCTTTGATAGCAGAGATCATTTACTAATTTTTACACTGCTTCACAGCACTTAGCACCAGAACATAGAACCCAAGGATCCATCATTTCACCAGAATACAGAACTCTCTCAGAAGCAAACTCCCTCTACAAATACAAGCTGCCACTTTCTCTGTACCTTGCTATCTATACCCACATTGCAGGTATAGATAGAATAAGAACTAAACAAATATTTGCTGCCCTGAAATGAATATTATACAATATGTTGGAAGAAAGTAGATCCAAACAACTCTTTCATAACCAGAAGTGTTCATTATTTCAATTTTCCTAAAATTCTTCTAGGGTCATTCCCACAGCCATACCACCTCC
Organism: Pseudocheirus occidentalis; assembly: GCA_028646575.1. Taxonomy (NCBI): domain Eukaryota; kingdom Metazoa; phylum Chordata; class Mammalia; order Diprotodontia; family Pseudocheiridae; genus Pseudocheirus; species Pseudocheirus occidentalis. Next base: position 90,985,673 of record CM053596.1, on the reverse strand, counting down.
CCTCCAACATTACCTATCATCAGTATATAATCACCGATACCAATAGCATAGAATAAAGCTAAGACTTTCTGCTATTTTTAGTTTTGCCCCCACACTTGGGACCTCCTATTTTGTTCTTCTCCCTCACTTCAGTGACAGTCTTGTGGGAGGAAGTGAAAGCCCAGTGAGTGACATGTTTATTTATGTACCCCATCTGGGAATATGTGAATATGAAGAGACAAGTGGCAGGGAGGGAGTTCTTCAAACAGACTTTCTTTGCCTCTTGTCAGTCCTGTCTTTGGAGCTGGTTGGGTTTATGGCACCTTTAGTTATATTTGAGTGCCTAATAATCTTACAGCACATTAAATATAATTTTTGAATTACATCTGTCTTCCAAGCATACATCTCTTTATATTTCTTAGTAAAACTACTCATGGGGATCTCTTGACAACAGACATGCTGCTGAGGGTTTATTACTAGGCAGAAAATTATATACATGATCATCTTCTTTCCTGCAGCTTCCATTTGGAGATAGCTTGTAATTTGCTCATTCATTCATCTGATACTCATTAAGTACCTTTTGTTTTCATGGCTATGTGGAATACATGTAATGGATAGAATGATGGCTTTGGGATCCAGAAGAACTGGATTTAAATCTAGCCATTGATATTACTACCTGCCTTAAGCAACACCTTAGGACTTACATATTAAGTTATAAATAGGTTTTATTAATCTGCATTTGAAGTTGGAACATCACAGGTCAATTGCTTATTAGCTTTTCTAGGAGATAGGGGTATTAATTAAGAATCATATGCTATTCACAAAGATCTTATAGTATAATTGGTGAGAAAAGAAACAGAAATAACCAAAACTCAAGGCAATGAGATGGTACCTGCATCAAACACTAGATTTGGAATCAGGAAGACCTGAGTTCAAGTTCTACCCTTTACATCTACTAGCTTTGTGATCCTGGGAAAGTCACAAATACTTCCCACCTTAATTTCCTCATATGTATAATAAGGATAATAATAACATTTCTCCTATAAGGTCATTGTGAGAATTAGACAACATACATAAAGTTAGACAACATACATAAAACATTTTGCAAACCTTAAAGAACTGTGTAAATGCTAATTATTACTAGAATACAAATCTTCATGGGACAATGTGGCATTTAACTATGAGACATGACCTTTGATTTGTGCATGAAAGCTACTTGGTTTGCCATGGCTGGTATTGTTTCTCTTTCCATTGTTAAGGTCTAAGACTGATCTGACATTTTGTGATCTTGTGGTATAATGGAAAGGGCATGGAATAAGCATCAGTAAACCTGAATTCTATCTGGGCTTTAAGTGCCATTATTTGATAACCCTGTAACTGGGCCAATATGTACTATCATTATACAGTAGCATGGTTAGGATTCACAGATTCCAGGTAAGTTTTGACTACATTTGCTAGGTTATACATAGACCTCTCCAGAGAAGTAGAATGAGAGCCCTGGGAGTTGAGGTGACTAAAGAATGACCTATATATTTGTACTCTTATAAAGTTATTAAGTATTTGTACTCTTAGTAAGTTATTAAGATAGATTACTTTTAATTCTGCATATAGCAAGCACCTAAGTTAGAACTGTGCCAAGGACCGGAGGTGATAAAACATTTAAATGAAGCCTACACTATTGGATCCCCATAACAACCATAAGTTGGAGGTAGGCTAATTATAAATATTTGCATGGAAGAGCACAGGGGCAGATTAACACAGGGACCAAAGCTTGAGGTTAGAGATCTAAGTTCAAAATCTGTCTGGATCACTTAGTCATGTGGCTTTATACAAGTCCCTTCAAGTCTCTGAGTCACATTTTCCTTATCTCTAAGATAAAGACCATAATCTATATCACAAGGATATTGTGAAGATCATCTTAGATAACCAGTAGAAAAGTGTTGTTGTTGCTGTTGTTGTTTAACAATAAACCATGCCTGCACACCATATGGCCCACAGGCTGCTTGTAACTCACCAAAGGATTTTGAGTGGCCTGCAGAAAATGTAGGGTTGCCACTTCACACTCTCTTCTGTTTCTCACCTGATTTGAGGCAACCAAATATTGTCGGTTTGTGTCTAGTCTAACCCTATCAGCAGCCCAAAGAAGTTTAATCTTCTTAAATTTTGGCCCCTACCTGCTGCCAATTTGGGCAAGTCCACTCTAAACTGTTACATAAATAGGAAGTGTTATCATTATCACACATGAAAAAGACAGACTACCCGAATGCTCAGTCCATGGATACACAAATAAGTGGAAGAGCTAGATCTTTTGGAAAACCCAGGTCTTTTGTCTCATGTCCAGTGTTCTTCTGATCGCATCATTTTCTATCAATACCTATGCCACCTCACTCCAGATCCAGCACTCCATTTGCAGAGGCACAAATGGAACCAACACTGCCCACTAAGATGTTATATTCTAGTGACCGAGACAACAATTCATAAGAACTTCTCAGATGGGGACATCGAAGGAATAAATGATTTTTTTTTTCAAGGAAGGACATGAAACAGTGCAAAGAACCTTGGAGACAGTGGTATCCATTTTAGAAGTGTGGAAAATGAGGTATAGGAAAGGTAATAGCTTTGACCAAATCACAAAGATGAGTGCTCAAGCTAGAAACAGAATATAGAAATCAAAAATTTTAATCCAGTGTTCTTTTTCCTAAACCAAATGAAAGGATTTGGCAAAATAACTTAGTACTTCCCTTCCTACACTAACATTCTGTTGAGTATTTTATACATGTCTGTTCTCTCTCTGAATCTTTCCCTCAGTCCTCTCCCCCATTAACTTCTTGACCTTGAAGAAAGAGAAGTGGAAAAGCTATACTAAATCATCCCTTTATTCCCATGTGAAATCAGGAATATCTTGGGCAAACACATTTTCTGTCTACTTCAATGTTCAGTGACTCAAGTGATGTATCTTCCGTTACTACCCTTGAGAGATTCTTGCACAGTCTAAGCAACTCCGCAACCAAGAAAAACATCCCTTATATACCCTGATGGATGATGTCATCTCATTGTTCCCTTAACACCTCTCATGACTGTGATTTCAATATGAAAGAAACAAAGAAGAAGCTGAGAAGATCTAACATTCATTTCTAGATTTGCAAAAGCCATCAAAGAGAATTCCTCACATATTTTTCTCTTCCAAAAACAATCACAGTAAACACAACAATCACAATGACCACAATCTTCAGTGGAAAGAATGTAGCATTTAGACAGCTTGCTTTCAAATACTTCTTCCATGTACTATGTGACTTAGGCCAAGTCACTTAACCTTATTAGCTGCATTGTCATCATCTTTAAATTGAAGGTATCAAACTACATGATCAGAAAGATCTTTCAGCTCAGAATAAATGATTGAATCATGCTTACAATCTGCACAATGCCTCTAGACAAGTAATGCCAGGGGCCTAAGACTCAAGCTAGCATTCAATTTACTTCAGATTTCAAGCTTTTAAGAAACTGTATATTTCTATCCTGAGGTTATTTCTCTCCCTAGTGGAAATCAGATCCTGGCACTAATTAGCATTAGGCAAATCAATGACTCTTAAAAATAGAAACCATAGGCAGTCAGGAAGACATAAGTTCAAATCTGACCTCTGATATTTACTAACCTTGTGACCCTGGTCAAGTTACTTAACCATTCTGTGTCTCAGTTTACTCATCTGTAAGATGGAGATCATAATTGTGTTTACCTTTTAGGACTGTTGTAAAGACAGAGGAGAATATTTCTAAATCATTTTGCAAGCCCTAAAAAGCTATTATTGTTAATTATTATTGTTATACTGTTGTTATTATTATTTTATTATTATCTTTTTCTATAACATATCTGACTGATTACCCAACTTTTTCTTGAATTACTCCAGTGAGCATGGGCTTATTATCTCCTAAGGCAGATCACTTTGCTTCTGGATAGTTCTAATTATTGAGAAGTAGGTTGTTTTGTTTTTTTTTTAATTTTACAACCACTCCAAATCTTTCTCTCAGGAAATCATCCAACGGTTACTTTTAGTTCTAGTCTACAGACACAAATAGAATGTTTAATTCCTCTTTAAGTTGTCAGACCTTCAGATAATGGAAAGTAGCTCTTATATACTGACAATGTCTTCTCCTTTTCATTTAAATGTCTAAAATTCTTTCAGAAGGTAAAACAATTCAAAAATTGTAAAACAGCACAAAACATTCGATTGAAGTCAACAGACCTGGGTTCAGATCATCCATCTTTCAGTAACTGCATAACCTTAAGCAAGTCCCTTAATCTCACTGTGCCTCAGTTACTCTATATGTAAAATAGGGATGTTCATTAGACTAAATGGCTTCTAGGAGAGGCATTCCAACTTTAAATCTGGAATCCTCTTATAACTGGCTTTTCAGTATCCTCTCCATCCAAGTTATTCTCTTAAGTACATGCTCCAGTTTGCAAATACCCCTCTAAAAAATATGCTTGCCAGAATTCAACAAAATACTCAGGATGAAGCCTCTCCAGGATAGGTAGAATCAGATTATCTAATCCTATAAATGATTATTCTTGTAATGTAGACTTAGAAAATGTTAGCACACTTTTGATTTCCATATCAAATCTTGACTCATACAAACATTCTAGTCCACCAAGATCCCAGAGATCTTTGATTTTTGAATTATTGACTAAGCCTGACTCAAGAAATTTGTACTTTTGAAGTTGATTTACTGAATCTGAATATCAGACTTTATTTCTATCTTTATTAATACCCTATTATATCTAGTCCATAGTTATAACAGACAAAGAGGATTTTTGGACCATGAATGTGGCATCCAATGTGTTAGTTATCTTTCCTACCTCAGCTGTTTGTAAATCATATAAATGCCTACATAAATACATACATATACACTTTAAACATCTCCATACCTATACAAATACATTTGCATTTGTATGTATATATGAATATTCATGATCATGCACACACATATACAAATACACCTACAAAAAGATATACATATGTGCATGAATGCATGCATATGTATACATTTAGAGAAATGTAGATGATGGAGATAAATCCACATATAGAGAGACAAAGAAGTAGATAGATAGATAGATAGATAGATGTATGTATGTATGTATGTATGGATGGATGGATGGATAGATAGATAGGTAGATAGGCAGATAGATAGATAGGTAGGTAGATAGATAGGTAGATAGATAGGTAGATAGATAGGTAGATAGATAGGTAGATTGATAGGTAGATAGATAGGTAGATAAAGTAATCTTCATACAAATCATTAACCAAAAAGTTAAATTTCACAAGGCCAAAGATAAATCCTTGGAACATTTCACTAGAGGCCCCCTTCCAAGTTTCCTTTTACTGAAGATAGGAATTTGTTATATGAAGTTTGAGTTCAGTTAAAAGGTGACATCTAAGGATCTAGAGGGCCCCATGTAGCCTCAAAGCTGCACTTTCACTACCCCTGCCCATATCTCACCATCTTATCAACAAGAATGGCATATGAAATGACATCAAACAATGTTAAAAACTAGTTAAATTATTTAAACATCATTCTTTTGATCTTTCTAACATTTTGGGAGCAGTCAAAAAAGGAAACAAAGTCATTCTGGAATAATATGTTCTTGAGGAAGTCATATTGGCTCATTTTATATCACCATGATTTTTCTAGATAACTGATAATTTCCTTTAAGTAATATATACCAAAACCTTCCTGGAAACTGAACTCAAATCAGGCCCACTGGCCATCATTTACAGGTTTTACTTTTTCTTAAAAAAATATTGAAAATATGCATTCATTTTTCTTAATTATTTATATCTTGTTCATTCTTCAAGGTCAGATGACTAGGGAATGACTTCCTCCTTTTTTTTTCTTCAATATTCTGTCCCTAATTTATCTAGGTCCATTGACTGGAACTCCTTTGAGTAAACAAGGACTGATCTTACTAAGTCCCTAATTATTTTGAATGTTGGCTCCTTACTAGAGCACCTATTTCTCTTCAATTATTTTCAGTGCAGACTTTATTACTCTTGAAGCACAAAACATAAAAATAAAGAGGTGAGCAATTCTGACATTCTTATTTAATCATTGTTCCACTTTGATTACTTTCTTTTTCCTAATATGATTATGATAAAACTAAAACTGTTTTGTCTTTAGCTTCTGTCACTAATCTCAGGTCATTCTGAGGTTTAGGAGCCCTAACACTACTGTAACAGGAACTAGAAATTTTTTTAGTCATCCTCTTGCCTTAAATTTATCTTATATAATTATCTTTTAAAAATCGTAGTCATGAGGGGCAGAGCCAAGATGGTACAGTAGAAGCAGGAAACTCCATGAGCTACCACCACAATCATCTCCAATACCTGTAAAATATGACTCTAAACAAAATATGACTCTAAACTTTGTTACAAAGTAACAAAGAGAAACAAAACTCTTGCTGAAGACAGCCTGAAGGGTCTATTGCAACAGACTAGGAGCCCAACACAGTCCTGCATGAGTTGTACCAAGCCCAGGCAGCCCCAACCAGCAGACCAGAATGACCAAAGCAGACTTTAGGAGAGAGAAGCACTGGCAACTGTGGTGGTTTCCAGACTTCTCAACCCATAAAGGTCAAAGAGAAAGTAAAAGGCCAGTGGAGAACTCTTGGAATTGGGTGACAGAAGACAGTGGTCTGGTCCCTAACCTCTGGGGGAAGAGGTAGCAGAGGTGCTGAGGTTGCAGCTGCTGCCATGTTGCTGCTTCCAGAGCTCCTTGCCTGCAGGGGAGCTAAGTGACCCTTCAGAGGGTAATCACTCCTGCTTTGACCCACTTGGATCTGGATTGCTCTTTTGGGTAGTGGTCTTGGCATGTGTGGCCAGTATACCAGAGCTCGGGGTAGCTGTAGGGAAGGCATCTTCTTCAGACCTCTGACAACATTTGCAAAAAACCCCCAGGACTTTGGGACAAAAGTTCTCCACTCTGAAAGCAGAGTTCTACTGTGCCAAAGAGCTCAAAAGTCAAGTAATTGGCTGGCAACATGAGCAAGCAATGGAAGCACAATCAGACTATAGAATCCTTTTTGGGGGACAAAATAAATCAAAACATGGAACCAAAAGAAGTCAACAAAGGCAAGACTCCTACATCAAAAGCTTCCAAGAGGGGCGGCTAGGTGGCGCAGTGAATAGAGCACCGGCCCTGGAGTCAGGAGGACCTGAGTTCAAACCCGGCCTCAGACACTTAACACAAAAAAACTAGCCATGTGACCTTGGGCAAGTCACTTAACCCCAACTGCCTTCCAAAAAGCAAAAAAAAAAGCTTCCAAGAAACATATAAACTTGTTAAAGGCCTTGGAGTAGCTTGATAAGGATTTTAAAAATTAAGTAAGAGAAGTGGAGGAAAAATTGGGAAGAGAAATAAATGAGAATAATGCAAGAAAATCATGAAAAATGATTCAACAGCCTGCTAAAGGAGACCCTAAATTTACTGAAGAAAATAACACCTTAAAGATAGAATAACTCAAATAGAAAAAGAGGCCTAAAACGTCAATGAGGAGAAGAATGCCTTAAAAAGCTGGCTGAATTTGCCAGATGAAAAAGGAATTTCAAAAACTTACTGAAGAGAATATCCTTCAAAATTAGATAGGAGCAAATGGAATCTAATGACTTTATAAGAAATCAAGATACTATAAAACAGATCCAAACACATGAAAAAATATAAGGCAATATGAAATATCTCAATGGGAAAACCACTGACCTGGATCATTTAAAAATTATTGGTGAAAAAATGAGAACAGAAAATTTGACTTTCAAATATAAGAAGGAAGAGAAGCATGAGAAGATAAACAGGGAAAAAAATCATAAGAATCTTTTTAAAGTTGAATTATTTACATTCCTACATAAAAAAAAATGTAGCTCATGACACTTTTCTCAGTATGAGGAGAGTTGAAGGGGCTATATATGTATATTTATTTTATATAGGAGAGTGTGTGTATAAATATTTATGTGAGTGTGTGTATACATGTGTACATGTATACATAGAGGGCACAGGATCAGTTGAATAGGAAGTGATATCTTAAAAATAAAATTAAGAGGTGAGAGAGGAATATAAAGAGAGAAGGAAATAGGGAGACATAGAATAGGGCTAATTATCTCATATAAAAGAGGCAAAAGAAAACTGTTATAATAGAGAGGAAGAACAGGAAGGTGAAAGGGAACAAGCCAACAGTACTCTCATTTAATTTGGCTTAAAAAGGGAGTAGCATACACACTCAATTGGGCATCTTACCCTACAGGGAAGTAGGGGGGAAGTAGACAAGAGGGGGAGATGATAGAAAGGAGGGAATATTTTGGGGGGAGGTAGTTAGAAGCACACTCTTTCAAAAAGGGACTGAGTCAAAGTGGAAAAAATAATTACTGGGGGGGATAGGATAGAGGGCAGTATAGTTAGTCTTTCACAATATATCTACTATGGAAAAATATTGCATAAGTACACATGTACAACCTATATTGAATGCTTATATTCCCAGTGGGGGTTGGTGAGGAGGGAAGAAGGGAAAGAATCTAGAAATCAAAGTTTTAAAAACAAATGTTAAAAGAAGTTTAAAATAAAACACACACACACACACACACACACACACACATATATAACTGAAAGAAGGGTGATGATAGAAAGGACAATCTGTCAGAGGAGACAGGATGAAATGTAATCACTTGAACAAATAGATGGCTTAGCCTTAGTAAAGGAGTAAGGCTGCCTCATTATGAAGATAGGGGTGAAAGGAAGAGAAAGTGGCAGAAGGCACCTGTGTGACAGGAGATGAGAAAGAGGATAGAAGAGAGATTTCACTGCAAGTGATTTCAAATTTTCCAGTAAAATAAGAGGCAAAGTTCTCAGCTGAGAGAATAGAGTAAGGTTTGAGGAAAGATAAACAGGTATGGCCAAGGAAAATGGAATAGTGAGTCAAGGGAGGTCCAGGAGGATTGCCTAGCCACAGTGAGGGCCCAGTTGTGGTTGGGTAATAGAAGTCTGTAGTGGACCCAGTCAGAAAGGTTGTGTTTCTCCACCTCCAGCAAGCAGCATGTGTAGAGGATGGAAGGTGATGAATGGTGAGAGTGATTCAAGGTTGGGGCTTAAGATGTAATCAGAAATATGATAAAGTGTATTTACCATATGATAAGGAGGTTGAAGGAAAACAATGTAGAGAATTGGTTCACCAAGGTGTTGAGATGGAGAGAAGAGGAAAGTGTAGGGAAGTGGACTTGGAGAGAACTGAGTGATCCAGGTATTGGAATTCATGGTGCAAAGAGTAGGGTTTTGTAAGGGAAGGCAGAGGGAAATGTGAAAAGTCAATAAATTATGGTCAGAGAAGAGATTTTTTTTTAAACAGAGGTAGTTCAATTGTGGGTGATGGCAAGATCAAAATTACCACCATTTTATGTGTATATTTTTAAAAATAATGTTTTGTATTATTAAATTTAATTGAGTTAATCTTTAAAAACATCATAGTCATTCTAATGAATTCCATTTGCACCCACATTACTTTGAAAAACTGACAAAATTTGTATCTAACAAATCTTAACTTATTGCCTTATCAGAAATGTGTTTTCCTATCATCAGAACTCCATTCTTAAGAGCATCTGATCCTTCTTCAGCTAGCTTCCCCTTTGGAATTTTAGGTTGTGAGATCCTGAATTGTCTTTTTCCAAACTCTTTGAAATAATATTTTCCATAAGTCTGGTATTTATCTAAGATTGTGTATTAATTTCTTCTCTTTTTCTATAGTATTTTTCAGGATGGAATGGTCATTTCCACAATAAGTTCCCTTTTATCTCTTCCCCAGTAACTAGTTGTTGAGAAAGAGGCTTAACATTTAATTTACCTTTCCTCTTTCTAGAGCTTTTATTTGGTATTTTATTTTCCCCTAGTTACATGTAAAAACAATTTTAACAACATTTTAAAAACTTTGATATTCAAATTCTCTCCCTTCTTCCTTCCCACCACACCTCCATTGAGAAGGCAAGCAATTCCATATAGATTACACATATGTAGTCATGCAAAACAAATTCATAACTGTCTTGTTGTGAAAGAAAACTTAGAGAACAAAAAACAAGAAAAGTAAAGTAAAAAACATATACAAATACAAAAAAATACATACAAATTCAAATACTAACAGTTCTTTCTCTGAAGAAGAATGGTATTTTTCATCATAAGTCTTTCAGAGTTGTCTTGGATCGTTGTATTGCTGAGAATAGCTGAGCCATTCATGAATGATCATTTTAGAATCTTGCTGTTACTTTGTACATAGTACATTTCACTTTGGTATAGCTCATGTAAGTCTTGACAGGTTTTTCTCAGAGCATACTACTCATCATTTTTTTATAGTATAATAGTATTCCATCATAATCACATACCATAACTCATTCAGTCATTCCTCAGTATATGGGGATCCCCTTAACTTCTGTTACTTTGCCCCAAGAATAAAAATGCTATAAATATTTTTGTACATATAGGAGTTTTTTATTTTTACCTCTTCTGGGATAAAGACCTAATGTGGTATTGCTAAATGAAAGGGTATGGTTTTACAGCCCTTTGGGGATAGTTCCAAATTGCTCTAAAGAATGTTTGAATCAGTTCCATCAACAATACATTACAGAATGTACCTTCCTCCTTATATTTTCAAGGATGAATTTTGGCAAATCAGAAAATCCTTAATGATCTGACTGTGGCAGAGAGGAAGTTCCTAACATCTCTGGGTTAATGATTGTGACTACACCATACCTTTATTCCACGGTTATCATTATGTTTGTAAACTCCTCTATTTTTTATTTCTATATTGGTAGTCTATAGTGCACTTAGGTATGTATGTGTGTGTGTATATACACATATATGTATATGTGTGTGTACACATGTATATATATGCCACATTTATATATACATGTATATATGTGTGTGTGCATACAAACACACACATATCTATATCTATCTATCTATCTATCTATCTATCTATCTATCTATCTATTTTTCTGTTTCTATCTCTGCAGATTTTAACCAATCAATTGCCAAACCCCATGTCTTTTTTCTTTCAATCTTCATTCTTCTTGACCTCTCTGTAGCCTATGACACTGTCAATCACTGTCTTTTCTCATACTCTTTTCTTTCAGTTTTCATGACATATTTCTCTTCTGATTCTCCTCCAAACTTTGCTGAATCTATGATAACAATATCACATCTTCAAACTGCGTTCTATCCTGGGAACTTTTCTCTTTCCCCCTATCTACCCAGCATGGTGAACTCATTAGCCTTGCATGTTATAAGTATTGTTTCCATACAGATGATTTCCAAGCCTAGGTATCTAGTTGTAGTATATTTTCTTTTTTTTTTCTTGTATCTTTTCTAACCATAAGTTCCAATTCACCAGGTGCCTTTCAGAAATACCAAAGTGTATGCTCTGAAAGCATTTCAAAGTCCATATGAACAAAATGGAATTCATTTTTCCCTTCAAAATCTACCCTATGTCCAACTTTCAAGGAGACAAATTATTTATCAATTTCTGTGATCCAGACTACACAATATTCTGATCTAAACTTTTATTTTCAAACATTTCATGTGCTAAGGTATCCTCCTGATCTAATGACTCATATTTCGTCTTCTGTAATGTCAAGCAAAGGCAATCTCCAAGGTTCAGATTACCAGCATAGCAAACCCCATTTTTTCAGCAAAAAATTCACAGAACTGAGAAAGTCAAAATGCAGTGTAACTCATTCATTTAGCAAGTAAGCTCTTAATTCAATTGCAAAGTACCAAGGTCCAAAGTATCCCACCCCTGGATCAGTAATCAAAGTAGCCCATTCCAAGGCAGTATATTCACTTAGTCTCCTCTCAAATGGAGAATAAGTTCCAATCATAACCAAAGTACATTCATTTAGTCAATCACAGAGCACAAAAAGGCCAAAGGTTTCCCACCCCTGGACACTATTGAATTACAATACCATCCATTAACACCAAGCACTTTCTCAAAAGGGGCAGGAGAGCACAAAAGGCCACCCACCCTTAAGTTACAGCAAGGTTAAAATATCATCTCAGCATCGAAAACCCAAGGAAAGGCCTTTCTTTCATCTTCACTCCAGGCAAGCCCTTGGCAATCTCAGTTCTTGGGGAGACAAGGCTCAAGAAAGCCATAGCCAGTGTCCTCATCAAATCATACTTTGCCTTTAGAACAGTCCCAGAATCCTTGAAAACATCAGCAAGGCCCTCTTGCAGGATTTCTGTAAACATACCACAAGAAAATCCTCCTTCAGGCCTTCTGAACCAACAGAAAAGTTTCAGGACCTCTACAACAGTGGCACTGTCCTTTACCAGCAGGTGAATCTGGCAAAACAACATCAAAACAGACAGACAAAATACTGGCATTACAGCCATGCCTTCTCAGTTCTTGGCAGCTCTGGGTGGCTGTTCTCAAAAATCCCGTGCAGCTCCAATGGGCACTCAGCAGTCTTTCTCTTAGCAATTCAGGCTCCACGATACCGGATACTGCTCTCCCAAAAAGTCCTACTGGCCTTCTCTTGGCTTGGGCCTCTCTCCCAATTCATGGCTCCTTCCCATTCAGCCCTCTCTCTTCACATCGAAAAGTCCATCCCCCAAGTGGGATTCACAAGCTCTGGGTTTTAACACTCAACCCAAAAACCAAACGAATACAGGGGCATCTCCAAAGTCCATTACCATTACATCTTCTAACACTTCTAACTTAAGCCCATTTCAAATTTAACCATATAATGTGTCTATGATTTGGGCACTCCATGAAACTGATATATCTCATTTGAGTTTATAAATGACAATTTAAGAGACACAAAACTCCAATAGTATCTTCTCATCTTCAGATGTGGCACAATAAGCTACAGTTTCCAGTAATTTGTGAGAACTAGAACCTCAAGAAAAATCATTGTTTCCACAGCAAGAGGCTAGAAAAGGTGTCAAACTCAAGTAGAAGTATATCCATGCCACCTGATTTAGAAGTCCATAATTTATTTTTAAGTATTTCTCAATTTTAATTTGGTCTGGGCTATACTAGGAATTTTGTGGAATATATTGGGTGGGAGTTTGGCATGTCTAAACTAGAGTCTTCCTTGTTGCTACCCTCTCCCTCAAAAAATGGAATGAGAAGTCATAAAGTTGATCTGAAATGAAAATGACAGATTTCACTTAGAATAGAAATATATTTACCCTGTATAGGAGCATAGCACTTTTTATTAATGGTAAGTGAGGGTATTTTTTAAACTCCCCATAATCTTCATTTTATAGATGGAATAATAAAGGCCTGCTACTCCAACAACATGGAGTTAATCTATGCCAGAATTCAAAATGTGTGGCAAACTCTTGCTCTAAGAACCAAACTCTTCTTCAAAATGGAAGTTTTAGTCATCATTTATACTGGGAAATTTCATGCATAAAAGCCTACTATTGCATATGTCTGAACTTGAAAAACAATTTTAATCAATTATTTCTGATTATCTGATCTTCTTTTAAAAAGTATATCAAGGAACTTCTTTCTATCCTTAACTGTTCTAAACCATAAATGAAGTGAATTGTGTATGAGATGGATGATTGATAGAATGCCAAAGTTGCCAAGGACCTTTGAAAACAGAATTTTAGTCAGGGCACACAGCAAAAGAGGAACTAATAATACCTGATGATAGAGAAAGTTGAGGCTGGTGGATCACTTGAATTTGTGAGTTCTGGGCTAAAACCCACTCAGTACTAAAGTCAATTAGGAGTCTGCAATAAGTGACATAAATGAGTACTTGGTGGTGGGATATACCAAACTGTATGAAGGGTACACTATCCAAGTTTCCAAATGGAGTAAATTAAAGTTACCATGATGATCTCTCTCAGGATTTGACCTGTGAATGGCCCCACAATTTCTATTCTGGGTGATAACAGTCCTCAAAATAATAACAACAAAAAAGAAACAACAAACAGCAGAATATTAGAACATAGAATCTTCTGAAGAGATTTCATATTGTAGGATGCTAAAAACAGAGCATTGAATATTAGATCTGAAGAGGACTTTAGAGATAATCCCTTCAATTTCTTTGTTGTGAATATGAAGAAACAGAGGCTAAGCAAATTAGAGAATCCAAGAGATGGAGGGGACATTTGATGCCTTAAGTCCAACCTATACCTGAACAAGGAAAAAAAAATATCTCTACATCATAGTAAGTCAGTGACAATCCATCTTTTTCCTGAAGTCTATCAAGGAGAAAATATCACTTTCCTGAAGAAACCCATTCCACTTTGAGAAGAAGGAGAAATGTTTTACACCATATCATACAGATAAAGGGCAGAACCAGAAGTCACATTAAAATCTTTTGACCTCAAGTCCTTGTTTTTATTACACCATGACCACTTCTTACAACTTAAAGAGTAAAATGCCCAAGATTTGGGAGCAGAAGGGTCATATATCACACGATTATATTTGGATATATATTAGGTAGAGAACAAATTAGTGTATAAGAGGAAGTTCATTTGAAAAAGTCCAGTATGTTTAGTTGCTTCTTAAAAAAAAAAAAACCACTAAATTGAAATACAGCAGGCAATGTATTAACTATTTTATAAGGTGCTGAGGCTAGCAAGTCTGGGCCTAGCTACCAGCTGAGTGAAATAAAGGGACAGAGAGAGAGAGAGCTTCTAGCTGAATAAGAAAGAAGGAGAAAGACAGGGTTTTATACAGAGCCAAAGACACATGGAAGTTACAAGGTTTATATACCCTTAGCAGAATGCAAGGAACCACCCTTGGTCTCGATCTTTCTGTACCCCAACCCAAAGCCAATCACCCATTAAGCTCTTCATCCTAAGACCATGTCCAGAGGCACAAACAGGGTGTTACAATCAAGACTTGCAAATTAACTCAGTACTTTCTTTAGATATTCATGAATTAACTCAATACTTTCTTTAGATATTCATGAAACCAATGAGAGCATCCATCCAACAAGATTATACTTTCCTTGCATATCTGC
>CM053596.1:90946522-90970186 GCA_028646575.1 Pseudocheirus occidentalis | reverse complement strand
AGCTAGAGGGAATACCTATAGTAGTGAGATCACAAATCGCCTGAAACATAGAATTCACCACATTGATTTATTGTTTAAATTCTCCTCAATCTTGATTTGGGGGGGGGGGCGCCTTTTATAAAAACAAGCAGTTAGTGATTAGTCCAAATGGTGAACAGATTGCATTTCAGATTTTTTTGTATGGGGGGTGGGGGTGGGAGTGGGGGATAGAACATTTAAATAGTAAATGCATTGTGTTGGATTCCAGTTTCTTGATGTTGCTAATTCCCTGTCATTACATTGGGTGTAATTGCATCTTGTGAATATGTTAAAACATGTGTTTTGCTCAGTCTAAGAATAATCACAACGAGTGATTTAAACTTGTCATTTGGTAGAATGACTACAAATGGCAGAAGAATATTTCCTTAAATCTGTATTGATGTGAGGTACACTTTTGTAACCATTCCAAACAATTGCTGAAGTAGATGGCATCCTGATGACAGCCATTCTGTTTAACTTTTTTTTCCAGATGCTATACCTCCCCCTCCCCCCCCCCCCAAAAAAAAGACAACTCCAAAACAGAAACAACCCTTGGAAGTCTCTGGACATTAGTTCCTGCCTTTGTGGGAGAGTCTATTTTTCCCAAATTTGTATGGGGGTGGTGATGGTAGGAAAGACTATTAACTCATGTACTCTGTATGGGGCCATTGAGGAGAGATATTTCTCCAAGCCTGTGGAATGAGAACTCTGAAGCAACTTCCGTATAAAATATATTATTCCAATAGTTAATGATTCCCCACTACTCAAGATACTCAGACAAAGGCTGAAGAATGATTTGTCAAAAGTGTGGTGGATGGAATTCCTGTTCAGATAAGAATCAGACTAAGCCTTCTCTGAGGTTGCTTCTAGATTGTGATTTCCCTCATAGTGACCCAGGTCCTTTGTGACAGAAAGAGCATGAAAACAAATATTCGAATGTCATCATCACCATTTGACATATGACTGTCTTAAGACTTCAAGGTAAAATTACTTGTCCAAAGTCACATCCTCGGTGATCCCTTCCAGGTCTGAGATTCTGTGATTCTGAACACCATGCCCTGTGTTTCTGTGCTACACTGGGAGGCATAGTAGTAGTATCAGAAAGAAAAACATTCATAGCAGTTAGTTTTGTTCCCCTGCATGTGTGCAGCCTCAGTCAAAGATTCTGTGTTGTTTTCAGCATTGAAAGTCATTTTCAACTGAAATCTTGCAATCCTGGTAATGCTTTTCTGAGAAAATCTGATAACCTAATGAAAGGAACATATAACCTGGATTCTTTTCTACCTGAGTGGAAAAAAAGAAAAAAGGGCTGCAGGGAGTATCAGCTTGTTACTCTCCCTATTCCTGTAAAGCCTCTAATAATGACAAAAGAGCTGTAGTATGAAACATATCTCTCCTCTTAAATTTAATATGTGTGTATGTGCACACTAATATGCATGTATGTATATGCATGCATGGGTAGGTATGCATTTGTATGATGTATCTGCAAGTTTCTGTGGGTAGTGAGAGAGTAGCAATATTTCATAATGCTCCTAGGAGGGTCTAAGTTACATTTCAATTTTCATAAAAGAAATACAGCCACTGTTTGATTACCATTTGTGAGTACATAACAGACTTTGGCAGTAAAACCTTCAGTCTCAGAGAAGGTAAGGGAGGTGTAACCTTAGTGTCAAGGTAAAATTCTAATTGAGAAATGAAAAAGAGGGCTTATGATTTCTTTACAAGAGGAATCCCTTCAATTCTTATTACATCACTGTGGATCTGCTAATCAGAAAGACATGAAGGATCTTTTTTCCCCCCAGAGTTCTTTCTTAGGGGAAGAAGAAGAAACATATACTCCTATTGGTCCCTTTAATCATCCAGGTCACATCAGACCTATTGCTGAAACTCCTTTAAAGCTTCATGATTTTTAAACTCTGGACAAGAGAAAAAGCTCAGTGTCAGATAATCAGACCATATTGTGTATTTCCTCAACAGCCTTTTATAGACAAAGGACAGACAGTTTTAAATGCAACATAAAGTATAGTATAAGTAGATGCAGGAGGTAGCATGCAAATGCACGGGGCAGATATCTAAGCATTAGAAAGACTTGTGTTCAAATTTTCAATCTGTCACTCACTGGATAAGTGATTTAAAACAATTTAATCTCTCTGAACCTTAGTTTTATGATCTTGAAAATGGTCACACTCACACTTCACAGACGATTAGGGGGAAATGTATTAGATACCAAGCAAGTTATGGGTTTCCAGATGTATAGAGGAGATGGCACAAAGTCTCAAAAAACTGATCAGGGATCAGAAATGTGTAGGATGAGCCATCGACTTCTTTACTGGGATAGAAATAGAAATGACAAGGACAGCATGGTTGTCACTGATACTCACTATATTCTTGTTGTCATCCTGTTGAGTGAAGCATTACTGCAAATGATTATCCTTTACATTCTCACAGAATGTTTGAGATGGTCATATGAGATTATATAAAGTACTTTCTAACCACAATTAACATCACTATTATATACACATTATTACTATGATTATAGCGACTTCTTAAATGTGTCAGTAGGTTTATTCTTTGTTTATGTCTGAATCAAAACATTCCTGAGTGTAGTGACTGAGATTACTAGATGGTTCAGTGATGAGCCTATGTCAGTATAGCAGCAGGGGGTTGGCAGCCCTTCCCATATTAAAGTAGGGCCTGACAGCTGGTTTATTTCTGGAGAAAGAGAGTGAGATCTGGACCAGTGACTTGAGTTAGAAAGACTATCAGACCTGGATTCTTGTCGTGGCTCTACAACGAACTGTGATGCTTCAAAAGTTACCTTCCCCATTTATACTTTAATTTCCTCATATAGAAAAAAAAATGGGAGGTGAACTAGGATATTGTTAAGGTTCCTTTACTATTTACTGTGATTTGGGAAAATTCATGTATGTTCACATGTGTTTCCCTCTCCCTTTTCTTTTTTTGGGGGGGAGGGTTGGCGTTATTCTGTGATTTCCATGGTATAAGAAATTCCTAGGGAGGAAGCATTATGAATGGCAGCTAGCAAACTGCTTTGAAAAAATATTTTATGCAAAATATTCCTTGACAAGAATTGAGTCATAATTTGACAACATATGATTATATATTCCTGTGATCCTGGGCAAGTTTAAAAGAGTTAACTTGAGAACTGAGTTCAAGTGACTTGTCCAGGGTCATACAGCTTTTGCTTGTCAAAGGTGGAACTTAAAACCTGGATCTTCCTAAGGCAAGCTCTCTAAATCCTACTCCACACTTCCTCTAGGTACGTGTTGATAATTAATATGTTACCCCCCCTGCTGAATAGCCCTTCTCATCTTTGTAATATTGAATGCTTAAGACTTAATTCCAAATCTCTCTTCATGTGACTCAAGCCACTCCTGCCCCCTCCCCCCAAAAAAAAGAAAAGAAAACTTCCTAAACTCCAGTCAAGTCAGGTCACTGGGTAAAAGTGCTTTGTGTTCTTTCTAATATTCAGACCATTTATTTGCCATATCTATCCCCAGGGAGATAAAAGGAAATCAACAATCCCCTGTCCCTTATCATATCTGTATGAACACTGAAATTATTTCACAATGTCATATTTCTCATTAGATGATCTGCATATATAGTTATTTCAAACAAATTCTTGATTCACTTATTCATTAAACATTTGTTTACTATATATTGTACATAAAGCACCTTGTTAAGTGATGGGGAAAATTCAAAATTAAATAAGATATGGTCTCTGTTTTCATGAAACTAACAATTTAGCAAGAAGACATAAGCCATATTCAAATAAGCATAAGTAAATATATAAAGGCATAAACATAAAGTAGCAGTAATAAACTTTAACAATAATATTTTAAAACACAATTTAGACTTCACTTAATGGTTTTTTAAGGTATTTTACAACTATTATTTTGTTTAAACCTCATACTAATCCTGTAAATGCAAGATTATAAGCATTATTAACTTCATTTTACAGATGAGGAAATTGAGGCACACAACGAGTAAAGACTTCAATTCTGGTTGCACAATATATAATGTCCTAGGTAGAGTCAGAGGAAGAAAATCTACCACTGGCTGAGAGAACAGTGAAAGCTGTTAGATTAATTTGTATTTAAATTATGCATTAGTCATAGGGTTCCTCTCATGGGAAACACTAGTCTAGTCATTGAAAATCCAAAGGGAGATGCACAAAGGCCGAAAAATTTAGGAAAAGCATCCCAAAAACCTCTCATCATCCATTTTGGCTAGTGTTCAATATAGGGGAGTGGATTATGTAAGAGGAAGGTGGGCCTTTTAGCTTACAGGACTGTAGAAGAAGGAAAAAGGAAAATGATTTGATTATGGTCTTTTTCTTTTCTTTTTAGCATGATATAGAAAAAGTGACAGGAAATCTTGGCCATTTAAGTTCTTCGAAAAGGTCATGTCAGTCGTAATAGCCATGGCTATGCTGAGCAGATAGAATTTCCAGTTTCATTTGACATTTCAAAACCTGCTACTAAATAGTTCACCAAGATAGAGAATTAACTCCAAAAGGAAGCACCTTCCCCTCCCTCAAAACATGATCCAATGAGGGGAGGAAGATGTGATCCTGGACTGACTGACCTCCTCCCCTCCCAAATGACTGGGCTATTCTGGTAGCAGGAAAGAAAATCAATCCTAAAAATGGGTGTGCCTGGAGACAAGGATTAAAAGGGTGGGGGAAGGGTTTAGGGGGAGATGCAACTGGGATAATCCAGAGGCTTCCTAGCAGAGAAAAGTTTGGAGCTAGTGATTTCTAATATATGTTGACTTGTGGACCAGCTGGAAGATTTAAGACCAGCTTCTGAGAGTTTTAAAAATTAAGTGATTTTGCTTCTTGCCCAAAAGTAAAGTTTTAAGGAAAGAACACATTGAGGTTTATCACTTGTTCTTAGATTACTTATGATACGGCAAACTTTAATTAGAATTTCGAAATTCCTAATTTTTCAGACATGCTCTATGCTAGAATCATAAAACCTTAAAATTGGATAGGACCTAGAAGTATCTAAGAAGAAATATTTGGAACTCCAACTACAAATATTAAGAAGTTGGACCTTGAAGAAACATTTTACTATCAATGTAAAAGTGAGTTGGGAAGACTGAACAACTTACTCATGTTTACTAGATTAATGATCTCCATAGTTGGAGCCAGGATTACCTAAGGGGCTATGGACTAACCTGAATGGCTGTGTAATATTTCTCCACATGTTAAAAATGCCATCTTCTCTCTCTACTGTTTAAGTTGCCATTCTTCCACTTCTAAGCTGGGCTTTAAGCTTTAGGATAATTAGAACCCAACCTTTATATGAGCACTCATGGCTGTATCTGTAGGGTGCCTTGGGAAAATTCCACTTCCCTCCCAAATATACTCACCTCCAACTCTTGTAGCTGTGGCAGAGAGTGGGCTATGAGATTGGGGGGAAGGGTAACCAGGGATAAATATTTCAACTTCCTACTTCACCACAGATTGAATAGTGGGACAGATATGATGTACAGGATGAGCAGGTATGAATAGGTAATGATAGGTTACTGATGTTAATACATCATCTTTCCTCCCAAACTAGACCCCTTTCTCAAATTGCTTTTATTTTAGAGAGTAAGTATGAGCACAACCTTGATATCACCTTTGACCCATCACTTTTCCTCAATACACATATCTAAGCCCATTGTTGAATCTCCATATCTTTCCCATATGCCCTCTTCAGTATCTTTACATAGCTACCACTCTAATTCAGACTTTCTGAACTTCTCACTTTGCTTACCTTATTATCTCCTAAGATCTCTCTCTGACTTGAATCCCTCCCCTCTCCAATTCATCTTCCAGAGTTCCACTGAAGTGGCTCTAATCTGACCATATTACTCTCCTACTCAATAAACTCCAATGACTCAATGTGGCATGTGAATAAAATATTTTTTCACTTTTATCTAATGTTTTCAGTACTTATATATTTGCCTAAGTTTTAAAATATTTGCTTCACATAGCTCTCAATCAGTGGTATCCAAATACAATTTATTATAACCCCTCCTAATAATATTTCTAAGCATATTATATCAGTGCATATTTCTAGGCATATTTATATCACAATGCTTATACCAGTATCATTGTGTTTACTTATTAACAAATTATAGAGAATATACTTTAAAAAGTTATATACATTCTACAACACACAAAGTAGATTTTTTTAAGTATGGGAATTAGCTATTATAAAGCAGGTGAAAGATGATAAGGTTCTAACCTAGGGAGATGGCCATGTAAACAGATAAGCAGGATAGATTTTGAAATTCTATGGTGGATAGGAACCACACAATGTGGTAAGTGATTGTATATATGAGGTATATGTGATTGTATATGTATATGTGACTGAAGGTGAGGAAGTAAAGATTACTCTGATGTTGCTAACTAGAAAGATGGTAGTGTCCATGGGAAAAAGTGCAAGTTTGGAAAAAGGAGGAGGTTTTTTTTTTTAATTTTTTGGAAAAGTAATGTAATGAAATATAAGGTACAGTTCACATCCATCCATGCTGGCTCATCCTCTGACTCTTAATCTGTCTCATCTAAAAAAAATGGACTTGGGGTTCTTACATTTCACTTTCCTGGAAGCCAGGTCCTGCTTTTTGAGTGATGTTTGACAGGGTCCTGAAGATATGGAGTGTGGGGAGGATTGGGTACACTGGGTAGTTGGGGGTGGGGTGGAGTTGGGCAGTGTCTCACTGAATCTGTGTAGACTTTGCTGTGGGTCCGTGCATTAGGTTATAACTATCCTGAGGTGCTGATGACTGGGTTAAAAATGGGAAACAGGAGATTGTAAAAGAGTACAGGCGAGAGAGAAGTGTTGGAAACTCTTGGGGGCTAAAATTATGTGTGGTTGTTGGAAGCAAGACCAATGATCAATAATGAGATGGGGGCAAAATATAGCCCATCTTTCTGCACTGATTGGTTGATCACACCTCCCTTGGAGATCAGGTCATATCTCTGTTGGTGTCAAGTCATGGCCTCCAGAAGTTCAAAGTCCCCATTTTTTGACTCCTCCTTCACATAATCACATTTCTAAGTCATTTTCTCTAAATGAAATTAGGGAATGTTCAGGCCATAACCACCTCTTGACTAAACTATTACAATATCCCCTTACTTAGTTTGCCTTTCTCAAGTCTCTCTAATTCATTCTGCATACAGACACCTTACTATTCCTAAAGACAAGTTCAATTATGTCACTTGAGTACACAAGAAATAGAAGTTAATGACTCTCTGTTGCCTCACTTAAAAACTGCAAACACTTCTATTTGGACAAAACAAAACAAAACAAAACAACAACAACAACAACAACAAAAAACCTTTTCACAAGCTGTCCATAACTGACCTTTCCATGTTTATTTCATATTGCTCTCATGTACTTTATTTCACCAACAAATTGGTGTTCTTGTTCCCTTCTTGTTTTGATTCTTTTGCTTAAACTGGTATATATGCCTGGAATACATTATGCCCCTCCTCTCTCTAACTTTAAAATTCTTAAATTCTTTCATTGTTTCAGTGTCACCTTCCTTCAGGAAGTCTATCCTAACATAACACTGAAAAAAAAAAACCAAAAGAAAACTAAACCAAACCAAATAAACAGAGTACCTAGTCCCTTCACCAGAAAATGACTTTGCCCATGTTTTATATTTAATTTTCTATGCTCATATTGTTTCCCTCCAATAGAAAGCAAGTTCCTTAAATAGACTAACAGTACATATCACAGAGCATCTAATCAATAAAGATTTGTTGACTTCAATTGAACTGGATGCTAGAGATGGAAAGAATATTAGAGATTATATACTCTAACTCCATTTGGCAGATGAAGTAACTAATCCCCAGAAAGTTGAAGTGTTATTGTCCCAAATCACAAAATTAAGAAGTGACATGTTTAGGAATACAATGGAGATATTCTGAGTGAAAAAAAATCTTTTAAAATATGCTAGAAGACAGTATATTAAATTTATTTTAATACTTTTAAAAGATTCAGTTCCTTTACCTCAAACTTATTTCTCATTCCTTGAAAATTATTGGAGTTATTTATTGTTAGAAAATTGTCATCAGGCCTCTTACTGTGAAAATCAAAATCTCTTTGCTTTTTCAATTTTCCTGTATATTGTACATAAAAAGAAAAAAGTAACACCTACAAACACTGGCTGAAAGTGTAACTCCTATATCCCATTTAAAAATATGTACTTTTTAACCTTCGAAGAATTGATCCTATCCCCACCTACCTGACATATGAACCAAATATAAGTGAGTTTGGGGAAGCATTTATGAAAGTATGGGCGAAATGTTTCCTTTGAGATTCAAATGGAAGATAAGAACGGAACCATGGAATTATTTTTATTTTTGTTTTTCTGAAGTACCCTTTGTCCCACATTTTCACCTTGACATATTCTCAACTTTGTCTTGTCCAGAAACTGGTACCAAGTTCCAGCTGTGGTAAGACAAATCAGTAGTAAAACAGGAAAGATGTTTTCCCAACTAAACTCAGGGGTGGGGAACTGGAGGGGATACTTCAGATAAATATAGAAATATATATATATATATATATATATATATATATGAAAAATACATATCCATGAAAGTTAAGACAATGTAGGATTCATTGTTGAGAATAAGAGAGATGAAGAAGGAGAAAGGTGAACACAGTCTTTTCCCTAGAAACTTCCAGAGATAATATGCTTATGTTCTATGTTCATATGACCTATGTTCTATGTTATAGCATTGTGTTCTTGGTGCAAAGTAATTATCATGGATTCACCTATGTTGTAATTCTGATCCCTGGTGTTAAAGAATACAAGGAACTCATGAGGAGGTAAATTACAGAACCATCACATAACTCTCCCAACCTTTTTCCAGCTGATTACTGTTTGCACATATGTATAGATGTAATTCTGTATTAAAGAATCTCATGTGCAGCCCTCCTTCTTGAGGGCCAATGGTTCCCCTAGTTCCAAATTATTTTCCATAAACCACTGGACCTGTGAAATGGTTCCTCAGCAATCTGGAACTATGCTCAAAGGGCTATAAAACTGAACATGATCTTTGGCCCAGGCAATGCTATTAAAACCAAAGAGATCAAAGAAAAAGTAAAAGTATCTATATTTTTAAAAAACATGTTTTATAGCAAGTCTTTTTGTGGTGGCAAAAAGAATTAGAAACCGAGGGGATTACTTTCAGTATGGAAATTGTTTAACAAGCTGTGATACTTGATTGCGATGGAATAATATTGTGCTATAAGTAATGATAAGGAGGATGGTTTCAGATAAATATTGTAAGATTTATTAACTCACACAAAATGAAGTGAGTAGATCCAGGGGAAGAGTGTATCCAGCAACAGCAACATTGTACAATAATCAACTGTGAATGATCAATACAATGATCTAAATTCATTCCAAATGAATTATGATGAAAACTGTTGTGTACTTTCCAAGAAAAAACTGATGGAATCTGAACGAGATCAAGACATTTTAGGGGTTTCTGTTTATTTTCTTTCCTTTTTATCTGTTTATTTTTCTTTTAAAAAATCTGTTTCCTTTTGCAACATGATTAATATGGAAATATATTTTGTATGACTTCTCATGTATAATCGACATCAAATGACTTGCTTTCTAAAAAGGAGAGAGGAGGGCAGGGGAAATTTGAAACTCAAGTTTTTAAAAGTTGAATGTCAACTATTTTACATGTAATTGAGAAAGGTGAAATTAAATTAAAATACAAACCAATGTTATGGCCAAATGACCAAATCATTTCCTCCTTCTTAACAACTTTCCTTTACCACACCTTCTTAAACTTTCCCATAGAACACAACTCAGTTGCAACAGGCTCTAACATCTTCCAAGACATCCTCTTGAACAAGAGAGATGCTGCTTTGCTAGTGCTTCTGTCCATGGTCCTGATACATTAGATGTGCATTTCCCTTCATTTCATTCAACATTAATTAAATCCCTTCTGCATAAAATATAGCACGTTAGGCATTGAGGATCAGTCACCAAGGCTTACTCATTTCTTTTTTTTTATTTTTTAACTGTTATTGGGATGCCTCTATAGTTAGATGAACAATGAAAATTCATAGACATTCACATTAAGATATAACTTCAATGTATAGAATGATTTTCCCTAGAAAGCCGTGCAAAAATTGTTTCAGGAGAAAAATAAAAGACCTCAAGAAAATGTTCTAAAAAGTTGTGAATCACAGCATATGCAATTATTATTGTTATCATTTTATATAAGAAAGAGACAATCAGAGAGAGAAATTGATATGTCCATGGTCATACTGCCAGCGCCAATTATGATTTGTTTCTTTTCTAATTTTGGATTGCTTGAGCCCCAAATAATCCTAATCTTTGCGGTGTTCACTTGGCAAAGGGGAGAAAATAGCTCCTAGGAGCTGTACTTCTCCCTCCCAACTCTAACATGACCTGTCATAAAAATCATATTTACAGATAGAAGTCAAAGGTAGGTCTAGTACTGCAAAGTAGTGTAATATTCTCTTCCCAACAACAGGGATGTGGATTGTATTGTATATAAAATTGTCATATCGGGAAACAGAATTTAACAGCATGCTTTGTAACATAAATGGATCTGCAGTAAGGTTTTTTTTAATATATCTGTTTTTATTTATCTTTTCTATTTGTCTTTTCCTCTTTTCCTTACTATGCTTCATCCCCTTTTTCCTTCATTCATTTGGCCAATGATCTCATTTTTGTGTAATTCTACTTGATATATGCTAAGCCTAAATCCTAGCTCCGGAGAAATACCATAAATTGGGTTTTACAACCATGCAATAAAGCATGTACACACATAAACATTCATACAACATTCCCATTTGGATATGCTCTCTGGTCAATGGAGGCCAAAGTACTTCCCAGAAAACTTACCAAGAAGGTAAGAAATTTGGAACACCATGGGGCACATATGACCAACTGAGCTATTTGCAATAGAAATTGTCCCAAATCACAGGGCCAAGATGATATTTATTGTCGCTACCAAGAAAACAATGCTCTCTCCATATTATCCTTGACAGGTAGTCATCCATCTTTCTTTCACAACTCCAAAGATGGTGGACATTCTACCTCATGTAGCAGGATTTTTTTTAAAATAAACAGTATCATCAGTCAACTTCCCTTGCACATGTTCCAGTTTGTAAACATTTTCATAACTGACCAATATACTTCAGATTTGGTCTGATAAGGAGAGAATACAGTAAAATTATCAAGTACTTCCTTCTGGATTCCATGACTCAATTATTGAAGGCCAATATTCGCATTTTTATTTTTATTCTTCCTAAAGTCATATAGTTGACTCATGTTGAAGGTGAAATCTACAAAAACTTAGATGCTAACCTTTCTCCAAAAAGAACTCTTACTTTCCCACTGTATACCTTTTGCTTAGACAGTATGATCCCAACCAATCCCAGTTTTCACCTATAACTTGTATGCTGTATTTTACCCTGACACTACAGAATGATGGTTGTAAGTCTTAAATTGTACCTGGAACTTATTTCTAATAAATATTTTGCCACTTTCCTCTACCACACTCCCCCCCCCCACGCAGAATAAGTTCAAGTGCTTTCTGAAGTTACAACCTGCTTGTAGTTTATGTCCTTTTCTATGGAAGCCTATTTTCTTGATGTGCTACAAACTTCACCTGTCATCTGAGAATTCATAAAACTCCCTAACCATCAGTTTTATGCATCTAAATATGAAGCTGCTTTAATTAGCTTCCTCATAAGGGTGTACTGAGGTTTTATTAGGACAAAAATGGCAAATTACATAGTATTATCAATATTTGTTTTTTACATGGTAATTAAACTCTTCAAAATTAAAGGAAAAGGCCTTTTTCAAAAGAAAAATACAGCTACTTTGAAGTGGAAGCATACATACAGATATATGGATGGATGGAATGATATATATATATATATGCATGTATGGATTGATATAGATATATGTATGTAGATAGACAGATAGATAGACAGATAGATAGATAGATGGCACAGGGTCAGTTGAATGTGAAGTGAGGATATCTATAAAATAAAATTAAGGGTTGAGGGAGAAATATATTGGGAGAAGGAGAAAAGGTGAGATAGAAAGGGGTAAATTATCTTACATAAAAGAGGCAAGAAAAAGGTTTCACAATGGAGGGGAAGGTGGGGGGAGATGAGAGGGAATGAGTGAACCTTACTTTCATCAGATTTCACTTAAGGAGTGAATAACATACACACTTAATTGGGTATATTACCCTATAGGAAAGAATGGGGGAAGGATATAAGGGTGTGGCAGAATGATAGAAGTGATGGCAGATTGGGGGAGGGGTAGTCAGAAGCAAAAACTTTTGAAAAGGGAAAAGGTCAAAGGAGAAAATAGAATAAGTGGGGAGTGAGATATGCTAGAGGGAAATATAGTTAGTCTTTCACAACAGGACTATTATGAAAATGTTTTGCATAATTATATATGCATAACCTATGTTGAATTGCTTGCCTTCTCAATGAGGGGAGGGAGGGAGGGAAGAAGGAAGAAAATTTGTAACTCAGAGTTTTAAAAATTAATCTTAAAAATTGTTTTTACATGCAACTGGGAAATAAGATATGTAGGCAATAGAGTATACAAATCTATTTTGTCCTACAAGAAAAGAAGAGGGAAGGGGATAATTGGGGAGCATAATAGAAGGGAGGGCAGAGTGGGGGAAGGGGTAATCAGAATGCATGCCATATTGGGGTGGGTGAGAGGGGAGAGATTGGGAGAAAATTTTGAACTCAAAATCTTATGGAAATATATGTTGGAAATTTAAAAATAAATAAAGTAATTTTAAAAAATAAAGTGGCAGCAAAATTAATAGACATTAATCAAATCTGTTACTTCCCTGGATTGCAATGAAAACATAATCACAACTGTATAATGGGGATATATATAGATATTTGAATAAATACTAATACTACACATGTAGACATTTACTATATGATTATATGTTTAATGTTTGATTATAGACATACATGTATGTTTATGTGTGTGCATATATGTGTATATATATATATATATGAGACTAGAAATTTATAACTTTTAACTCCTGAATATCATAAATATTCATCTATTCTCACAAACCACCAATTATTTCTGGAAAGGTCTAGTAATTAATACTAACGAAAAATTCTTAGCACCATAAGAAATAAATGTAGGATAAATGTAGGAAATAGCACTGCCCCTCATAGAGCTTAGGTCAACAAGGTCAGCTCATCAAAAGTGGTTTTTCCAAACCTTCCCATGAATCTTATTCTCATATGCAAAACATCAGGCCTGGGGGGAGGTCATTCAATATGATGAGGATTACTTTTAAGTGACATTATGCTATTGATATATTTAGAGAAAAAAATCCATGTTTAGAGCTATGGTTCCACCAGTGATTGTATCATTGACAAATTAATGTCTCTGAACTTACGTTTCTTTTTCTGTCCAAAAGGGACAATGATACTTGTACAGCTTACTCTCAAAGGATTGCTACCCATCAATAGTAGGTGAGAGATGACTTACACTAAAACAACAACAACAAAACAAATGATAAATCACCATAGAAGATATGAGATTTTGTTTTGTCTTGTTTACCTACTCTTGGATTTCACTGATCTGGAAATCTCTCTCCACTTATCACAATTGGTAATTTGTCCCTAACTTAAAGCATTATGGAGTTATTGGGGCAATAAGTGGCTAAATGACTTCTTCATAGCCCAGAGCCAATATGGTTCATGTACAGCACTAGAGCTCAGGTCTCCCTTACCCCAAGGCTGCCACAGTGCCTCTCTGAGATAAGATCTTTCTTATTCTTAACATCATCAAAATTATGGTAATGTTGCTATTTTCTTTGGAATCCCATCTCTGATTCTTATTTGTATGACTTATTCAAAGTCATCCAATTTTATTTGTGGATCCCATTTCTCTCATATTTAAAATGAGAGAGTCATGTTAGATGTCTTTTGAGGTTACTCTCAGACCTAAATCTATGATCTCATGATTTTGGTACAAGGGAAATCATCTTTACAATTTTTAAATGATATAGAGTGTAACAGTTATGTCTTTAGTAAGGTAGCTTGGAGGTAATTTAAATATTGAAGTCAGGAGATCATAATTTAGAGTAGCTGATTTATTAGCTGTGTGACCTGGAGCAAACCACTCACCCTCTTTGTACCTCATTTTCCTTATCTGTTAAATGTGTAGGATAATACTTGAATGGCCTTATCTTAAAGGGTTGTTGTGAGATTGATAAGATACTGTATAATTGCAGCCAAAATGAGGAAACTTCATACTGCCTGATTTCAACTCTGTGGAACAAGACATGCCATAGTGTTCCGAAACCAACAGCTCTTCTGTGTCTTTTTTTTTCTGTGTTGTTACCTCCTTTATATTTTATGCTTATTGACAACAGACACTGTATTTCATTTTATTAATTGGATCTTATCACAATGGCTCCTATGTTGTAGGCCCATAATAAATGTT
This sequence comes from Pseudocheirus occidentalis, assembly GCA_028646575.1. Taxonomy (NCBI): domain Eukaryota; kingdom Metazoa; phylum Chordata; class Mammalia; order Diprotodontia; family Pseudocheiridae; genus Pseudocheirus; species Pseudocheirus occidentalis. The sequence continues at coordinate 90,955,642 of CM053596.1, read as the reverse complement.
TATTGGATTTAATTAAAATATAATAAATAATATATAAATAAAAGATAAATGTAAATAATAAAATATTATAAAATAATGACAAATAATGAAATTAATAATAATAATTTCCCCTTATTATTCTGAATTGAGGAAAATAGGTCTATGTTCTAGTACTCATAACATTTCTAGAGTCTCTACTTTAAACCAAAGAGAACATACTTCAGTTGCATTCAGGGGGTAAAGATGCAGTCTGTGATCATGAAACATATGAGCTAATTGGTCCACATGGGCATCTAACACATGGCACGGTTCTTATTAGTCCATATTAGTACATATCTCTGAATTAAGCTGACCAGCCAAATCCATTATGAAATCATCACTTTCTGAACTTAAAACAAAAGACCTTCATATTATAAGGGTAAATACTGCCTTGTGTATTGCAAAAATACATTTTTGGAAGTCATGAGATATGGATTTGATTCCTGACTCTGGTAGTTACTAATGTAGTCATATTGAACAAATAATTCCCCTTCTTTATATCTAAGTTTTTTCATCTAAAATATGAGAAGGTAGAAAAAGTCACCCCTATTAGCTTTTTCTTTTTAAATCCTGTGATCTTCTAAAAAGATAGAAAAATATTCTTATAAAATTTCAGAATCTTTTAAAATCCATATTCATAATTCATTATTTACTAAACAACTCCATTATCTGAATTCTGAGCTCTTTTTGCAGGAATAATTATATCTTTAAGCAGCTTCCACCTTAATAAGGGAAGGCCACATATATAAGAGAAAGGTGTCAAGGAAGGGGACTGGTAATTGGGAAGTATGAGGAAAGGGAGATATAGATAGGGCAATTGATTATTAAGCCTTTTCTCAGAGTATTTTCTTCTTGTAATCATGTTCTACATGACTTACACATAGTAGGCACATAATGATTTCTTCTTAAATTGATTTGAGCTCAGGAAGAAATAGCCTTTAGGCTGCCATAGCATTCCTAAATACAGTGTTAAACTATTTGAAACCTGGAACCACTGTATTTTTTCTAATGGTCAATTACAGAATCATAGAATGTTAGAGCTGAAAGGGAGTTCCTTAGCTTATAGTTAATTTCTATTCAGTTTCTCTCTAAGCAGTCCAGGCTTTGGGTCACAGATTGGGTGAAAGGATTTGGAAGATGTAAAATTAAGAATGCCTCCTCCAGGGTGAGTGAATACATTGTCCTTAAAGGTGAACAGTTCTTTGAGGGAAAAATCATTCTCAGAATTGGTCATTTAACATTGCCATTAATTAGCCTCTTTTCTGAGAGGCATAGTTCTTTAACACACTATTTCAGAACCAAACTAAGCTGCCCTCAGTCCTGGGACTATCTGGGAATAAGAAGCTTCTTTTCAAAAACAATTGCTTGCCTATTCATTAGGAACACAAATCCCCTCCTCTTTTCTATATCCATTACACTATGCCAGTTAATTCACCGCAGAGAAAGGAAATACACTTTCTTGAGAAAATATTAGAAAAGAAACACATTCAAGCAATGATTTTGGTTATATTTCTAAATAGTTTAATCATCTGACCATATGAGCATTGTTGCAGAATAATACATACCTCATAAATAAAGAGAACCTGAAATAATTAGAGAAATAAATTGTTTATTCAATGCACAATCTATGATTTGGTGACTTGTGCATAGTTCTCTGATAAGAAATCTGATAAATCACAGAATCCTAGCATGTTAGAGTTGGAAGAGACCTTAGAACTTGGAAATTCAGAGCTGGAGGGCCCTTAGAGCATACAGTGTCAGGGTGCTGGGTATCTTCAAACAGAATGTTACAGCTGAGAGAAACCTTAGACATAGAATGTCACAGCTAGAAAGGACCTTCAAATAATACTATTGGAACTGAAAAGGCCTTCAAAGATAGACTGGTATTGCCAGAAGGGACCTTAGAAAATAGGTCATTAAGATGTAGGTCATAGAATGTCAGAACTGGAAGGAATTTTGGAAGGTAGAATATGAAAGCTGAAAGGTATCTTAGAAGTGATGTGGTGACAAAAAGGTTTGGTTCTGGAATCCTAGGGCTTGGGTTTGAATTCTCCTTCTCAAACTTACTCTTTTTGATCTGGAGTGAACCACTTAACCTCCCTAGAAGCCCATTTCAAGTTTCCTTTGAGTATAAAATATAAGCCTATAGGAGGTAGACTACATTTCTAAACTGTGATCTGTGATTGTACGATCATTCTACTTTATTAAAGAGGAAACTGATGACAAAAGATGATAAATAATTGCCCCAAAGTCTCACATGAGGTCACTAGTAAAGGAGGAGCCAGTAGCCAGGTCTTAGAAATCTTTATTCATTGGTATTTGAATTTCTGAGGCAGAGCTCTGCTCATCCCCAGGCCAAAGTTGAATATCTGGTGGAATTTCTTATTGTTAGTTTAGTTTGGGAACTTTCATTGGAATATATAAGTAGAGCATTAAAAACAAACAAAAAAAATCTACTCTGATAAAATAGGTTTCCATACATCTCTAACTTTTTATGAAAGGGTGAATATGGAAACAGAAAATGATGTACAGATTTCCCTCACACTTTTGTTATTCCAGAATATCTCAATCTATTACTCATTTGGAAATTTAGATTGTTGCCTTTTTCAAGTTTAAATGACTTCTAATTAATGATAGTCTAGTTACACAGTTATGTACGTCCACTACTTTTTAGCTTATAGTTATTTCCTAACAATGACTCAGTAAGGTTAACTAACAGACTTTTGAGTACCATCTCCACTTTTAAGCTGGGCTCATAGTTGGCTAGTTATTGAGCCAGATTATGTATCTGAATCAAGAATGCTATGGCTGGAAGAACAACACAATTAAGATCACCAGTTATGGTTTCAAATCCATATCTGCCAGAAGATTTCTCTCTAAATCTTTTATAGATTACCTAATTGACCCTGGAAAACTCAATTGCCTTTTCAAATCTTCTGTTTTGTCATCCATAAAATGAAAGAACTAGACGTGATGAAACCACACTGCTCTAGGTCCTAGATTTCCATAACCTGGGATCTTGCCCTGGTTCAATGAGTTGTGACTTCAGATGAGTCATTTTAAATTGTAAAGTCTTGATTTCCTTCCTGTAGAATGACTACAATAGTACTTGTATCAACTACTCCTCAGTTCTGTGTTAGCTTACACATACCAAAATGTTACTTAAATGTTATGTGCCCATGCCATGTATAAAGATAAGATGAGTAATGTATATTAAAAAACATATGTATACATGATACAAAATAATATAATTAATGTAGGTCAGTTCTCATATATATTATGAAGTTTTCTTTTTTAAAATAAATTTTGTTTGTTTTTAGTTTATTTCACTCATTTCCACAAGATTTTGAGTTACAAATTGTCTCTCCATCTTTCCCCTACCCACCACCCCAAAACAGCAATCCCACTGTATACCCACTCCTCAAATCTGCTCTCTCCTATATCCTCCCCAATACCCTTTCTTACTTTCCAATAGGGCAAGATGGATCTCCATACCCCAGTGCCTGTATATCTTATTTCCCAGTTGCATGTAAAAAATAATGATAATAATAATTTTTTTAAACATTTTATTTTACAACTTTGAATTCAAGATTCTTTCCCTTCCTTTCATCACCCACTCTTACTGGGAAGATAAGCCATTCAATATAGGTTGTGTAAGTGTAGTTATACAAAACATTTCAGTAGTGGATGTTTTGTGAAAGACTGACTATATTTCCCTCCATGCAACCCCACCCCCCACTTGTTCTATTCTCTACTGTCTTTTTTCAAAGCTGTGTGTTTATAACTACCCTCCCTTACCAACCTCCCCTCCCCTCCATTATCCCCCCACTCTTCCCCATCCTCCCTACTCTCCAGTAGGGCAAGATACCCAATTTAGTGTGTATGTTATTTCCTCCCTAAGCTAAATTCAGAGTAAAGTTGATCCATTCCCTTTTGCCTTCCTCTTCTTTCCCTTTTGTAACAGTTATCCCTTGCCTCTTCTATATAAGATAATTTACCTACTTCTGTCTCTCCCAATTTCCTCTCATTATATTCCTCTCTCACCTCTCAATTTCACCTTTAAAATGTCATCACTTCCTATTCAATTAGTCCTGTGCCCTCTGTCTATGCCTACTTGTAGACATACATACACAGACTCATATATGTATTCATTTGCATATATACCCTCATATATAGACATATATATGCATGTATATGTATATGTATATTTGCATTTATATTCCCTTCAACTATCCCCATACTGAGAAAAATTTCATGAGTTACAATTATCATTTTTCCATGTAGGCATGTAAATAGTTCCTTATGATTTCTGTTCCCTGTTTACCTTCTAATGTTTCTCTTGTTTCTCATATTTAAATGTCAAATTTTCTCTTCAGCTATGTTTTTTTTTCATTGAGAATACTTGAAAGTCCTCTCTTTCATTAAATAACCATATTTTCCCCTGAAACATTACAATCAGTTTTTCTGGGTAGGTGATTCTTGGTTTTAATCCTAGGTCCTTTGACCTCCAGAATAACATATTCCAAGCTTTCATATCCCTTAATGTAGATAACTATTGTTATTGTATTGTCCTGATTGTGTTTCCACAGTATTCAAATTGTTTCTTCTTGGCTGCTTGTAATACTTTCTCCTCAATCTGGGTACACCAGAATTTGGCTATAACATTTCTAGGAGTTTTCTTTTGAGGATCTTTTTGAAGAGGTGATTGGTGAATTCTTTCAATTTTTATTTTGCCCTCTGGTTCTAAAATATCAGGGCAATTTTCCTTGAGAATTTCTTGAAAGATGATTTCCAGGTTCTTTTTTTGATCATGGCTTTCAGGTAGTTCAATAATTTTTAAATGACCTCTCCTGGATCTATTTTCCAAGTGAGTGGTTTTTCCAATGAGATATTTTACATTGCCTTTTATTTTTTCATTTGTTTGGATCTGTCATATTTGTTTGGATTTCTCATAAAGTCATTTGCTTCCATTTTCTCTAATCTAATTCTGAAGCAATTATTCTCTTCAGTAAGCTTTTGAGATTGTTTTTCCATCAGGCAAGTTCGGCTTTTTAAAGCATTCTTCTCCTAATTAGCTTTTTGGGCCTCTTTTGCCATTTGAGTTCATCTATTTTTAAGGTGTTATTTTCTTCAGTCAGGTAGTTGACTCTCTTTTCATGATTTTCTTGCATCATTCTCATTTCTCTTCCCAATTTTTCCTCCATTTCTCTTATTTGATTTTCAAAATCCTTCTTGAGCTCCTCCATGGCCTGTAATAAGTTCATATTTTTCTTGGAAGCTTTGGTGCAGAAGTTATGACTGTGTTGTCTTACTCCCATTCCATGCTTTGATCCTTTTCGTCACCAAAAAAGTAATCTAAAGATGGATTGCTGTGCTTGCTTTGCTTCTTTTGCTTCCTTATGTTGCCAGTCAATTACTTGACTTTTGTGTTCTTTTAGAACTCTTCTTCCAGAGGAGAGACCTTTGTCCCAAATTGCTGGAGTTTTCATATGTCCTGGAGCTATTTGGAGGGCAGTATCCCTGCAGCCCCCACAAACTCTGGCTCACATGTCACATGCCTCAGGACCATGATACAAGTCTGTGATCTAGCCCCAGGCAGGTTAAAGCAATAGTGATTACCCTCTAAATGGTCGCTTGTCCCCTCTATGATCTGCAAGGAAGGAGCTTTGAAGCAGCCATGTGGAAGTGACTGCAGGGCCATAGCACCTCAGCCATTTCTAGCTCTGGAGGCAGGGCCTGGACTAGATCCTCCATCCCCTCCCCTCCCTCCCCTCAGTTCTAACAGAGATCTACACTGACTCTCCCTTTTTCTTTGGCATTTATGGTTTGTTAATTCTGGAAACCACCACTGCTACTGGTGTTCTACTCTCTTGAAGTCTGCTGCAGCCACTGGTTGGGGCTATCCTGGGGCTAAAACCACACACTCACATAGAGCTGGTCTCCCAGGGCTCTGAGATAGACCCTTCCTGTTTGGCTGCCAGACTCCCTTCAGTGGAATATTTGTTTCTCTCTGTTACTTTGTGGGTTCTATAGCTCTAAAATTTGTTTAGAGTCATATTTTATAGGTATTTGAGGTGATTATATGGGGAAGTCATGGACTTTTCTTGCTTCTAGTCTGCCATCTTGGCTCTGCCCCTATGAAGAATCTTCTTAAAATAACTTCCAAAATTTATTTATCCATTCATCCATACTCTCTCCCTTCCTCAGACCTTGCTGGTCTTTTTTTATTTCTCTGTTAATTTTTAAATATATATATATATATAATATACTTTAATACTATAATATTTATATTATACTATGTTGTTATGTTGTGTTGTGTTGTGTTGTGTTATGTCATGTTATGTTTTGTTATGTCATGTCATGTTTTGTTATGTTATAATATAATATATTATATATAAATACTATTACTCAAAATTTTTAACTCAAAGTTTTTTCCTTGCTTCCTTCTTCCCCCAATCATTGTGCAGGCAATAAATATGATGCCCATTTTTCAAATAAAGTCTTGCAAGGCATGTTTCTGCATTAGCCATGTTCTAAGAAAAGATTAAAAAAAATAAAAGGAAAAAGTGTGCTTCAATTGGCTATCTGAATCATTTTCATCAAGAGTCCTTTGGAGTTATGATGGCTCTGAACAATTGTATTGTTCAGTTACTAAGTCTTTCACAGTTTGTTGCATTTACATTATTGCTGTTACTCAGTTCATTGTTCTGTTTCTGTTCACTGCTTATCAGCTCATATAAGTCTTCCTAGGTTTTTCTGAAAATATTTCCATCATTATTTCTCCCAATAAAATAGTTTTTCATGATGTCTATATAATATTACTTGCTCTGTCATTCCATGGTTGATGAGCATACCCTCATTTTCAAATTTCTTGCTATCACCAAAAGAGCCGCTAAATTTTTTTTTGATCTGCTTATGCGTCCTTTTCCTTTGATTTCTTTGGGGGTGTGCTCAGTTGTATAACCCTTTTGTCATAACAATAAATTTTTCTCTAGAATGGCTTAACTCGTTCACAGCTTCACTAACAGTGTATGTGTGTACCTATTTTCCCACATACTTCTTTTTTCACCATCTTAGCCAATCTGATGATTTTGAAGTGGCACCTCAGAATTGTTTTAGTTTTTATTTTTCTAATTATATGTGAATTTGAGCACTTTTATATATGATTATTAATAGCTTTTTTTTCCTTTAGAAAATAACTGTTTGGCACTCTTTGGTCTTTTATTACAGAACCTGTGTGTTCTTTGTTCTCAGAGGACCATGACATCAGGCAGGTGATGTCATGGCATACAAGTGTATTGGATTTAAGTAAGAGAAGGTTATGTAAAGTCACCAGCCTCACTTTCTCCTCTGCAGTCATCTAGGTCCAGTGCCAAGATATAGATCAGGATAACTGGAGATGGTCCAAGATGTAGAGCAGACCCTGAGAATTTATCAACTGGGAACTGATTAATTGCTTTAACAATTTCAACTTAGTTCCCTATATATTTGAGAAATGAGATATTTCTCAGAGAAGTTTGTTATAATTTTCCCCAATTACCCACTTCTCTTCTAATTTTGGTTTTGTTTGTATAAAAATTCTTTAATTTTATGTAATCAAAATTATCCATTTTACTTTCAGTGGACTATTTTACTATCTCTTGTTTAGTCATAAGCTCTTTCCTTACTCATAGATCCGAAAGGTATTTTTTTCTATGTTCCCTTAATTTGTTTATGATGATACCCTTTCTCTCTACATAACACACACATTTTGAGCTTATTTGGGCATATGGGGTGAGATGTTGGTCCATGCTTAACTTTTACCAGAGTAATTTATAGTTGTCCCAGGTCTTGCCCCCAATATCTGGGATCCTCAAATTTATCAAATAATAGGTTACTGTGCTCATTTGCTTCTGTATATTGTATACCTAATCTATTCAACTTATCACTCAATTTCTTATTCAGTACTAAATTGGAGCCAGCAAGATGGCACAGTAGAGTGCTGGGCTTGAGGTCAGGAAAGCCTGAGTTCAAATCCAGCCTTGGACATTTACAAGCTATTAGACACTGGGCAAGTTGCTTAATCCTATCTCCCTAAATTCCTAATTTGTAAAATAAGCTGCAGAGGGCTGTTGCAAACCACTGTGATATCTTTGCCACAAAAGTCCAAAAAGGGGTCATGAAAAGTCAGACATGACAGATAAGCAACCAAACAATAACAATACCAAATTGTTTTGATGATAAAATGACTTCATAATGTGCTTTGAGATCTGATATTACTACAACCCCCTTCCTTCATACTTTTTAGTTGATGCCCATGATAAATTTAACCTTTTATTCCTCTAGATGACTTTTGTTATTATCTTTTCATGCCATATAAAGTAATTTTTTTCATTGATTGATTGGTATAGAACTGAGTAAGTAAATTAGTTTAGGTAGAATTGTCATTTTTATTATATTGGCTTGACCTACCCATGATTAATTACTATTTCTCTAATTATTTAGATCTGTCCTCATGAGAAGTAGATGGTAATTGTGTTCATACATTTCCTTTGTATATCTTGTCAGGTAGATTCTCAAATATGTTATGCTATTATTTATGCAATTTATGCATTTATTTTACACAATTTATGTAATTATATTAAATTTAATTTCTTACTGCTGAAATTTATTGATAATACATAAAAACATTGATGACTTCTGTGGGTTTATTTTATATGCCACAACTTTGATGAAGTTAATTGTTTCTACTAGTTGTTACTTGGGTCCCGTAAGTTTCTCTGAGTTGTAGAGTTTTCTAAGTAAGCCATCTGTAATAGCAATCAGTTTAGCAGATACTTAGCACTTAGTAACTTAAAGCTAAGTAGCCCTTAGTAACTTAGGGCTAAGTATGGAAGGTGTAAGCCTTGTCTCCTATTGAGAGGGAATGAACTCCCCTTTTGACATGGAAGAAGGGTATTGGCTGAGACAGGAGGCCAGTGTGTGTATATAAGAAAGAATTCCAGAGACAGAGAGACAGAATTGGAATTTTCCTCTTGGAGGAAGCAGGATTGTCTCAGCATCTGGGAGCTGGGCTTCTGGACTGAAGAACTGAGTTGGAGTTTTCTTGAGAGAGAGAGACAG
>CM053596.1:90915861-90946422 GCA_028646575.1 Pseudocheirus occidentalis | reverse complement strand
AGAGACAGAGACAGAGACAGAGACAGAGAGAGACAGAGAGAGAGAGAGACAGAGAGAGAGAGAGAGAGGGAGTTTCTCTCCCAGCATCGGGAAGCTGACTGAGAATTGAGATGGAGTTTTCCTAAGACCAGAATCTGGTGAAGGCCACCCAGAAGGCCAATATTCCTTCTGGATCCTAGGGCCAGCAGAACTGCTGGAAGACTGAAGAAGCATGACCAGGATGAGACTTTGTTTGTTCATTGCCTGGCTGATCCTTGAGTTTCAGGCAAGAGAAATGGTAAAGGGTTTGAGATGTGCTGGACCCTGTGAAATTCGGTGTGTGCCAGGGACTGCCCTGAAGACTGGACAAGGACCTGGGAGCTGTGTACCTGAGGACTGGACAAGAACCTGCAAGCTCTCTGCTTCTGAATCCAGGTGACTGTTTGGTGTATTCAGGAGGGAACTGGAACCATGGAGGGTAATCCAGGGAATCAAAGAGACCATCCAGAGCCAAGATGAAGAACAGGCCTTCCCTTGTATGAAACTGAGTTTTGGTAGACACCAAGGGGTGGAGGGTTTGTGTGATTTTCTAATGAATGTCCTAGTGGTTAATGATAGTTATTAATCAGGAAACTAGATTAGTGACTGATTAAGTTAATGGTTTCCCCATGAGTGGAAGATTGATATACTGTGAATTGATTGATTGATTAAGTGAGGAGGGTTTCCCCCTTAGGGAAACCAGATGATTATTCCTTTGTTCCTTGTTCTAAATATTGTGGCCACTGTAGTGAACACTGTGTGACCATTCTAATGTTAAGCTGTTATGAACACCATATTGTGATTTTCTGTGATGAGATGTAATGTTATGAATATTATATTGTGATTTGTAATGAATGTTTCCCTTGATTTATAATGGAATAAACAGAGTGTTCACTATACTGTGTAATCTGAATCTTAAAAGCTGTTCCCAGTAGCATTATTTTGGGAATCTGCTGGTGCATGGCATTACACTGTCATATTTTCAAAATGTGATAATTTTGTTTCCTAATTGCTGATGCTTATTCCTTCATTTTTTTCTTTTGTAATTGCTATCTCTAGCATGTCTAGCACAAAGCTGGATAATGATGATGATAATGCTTCACCCCAGTTTTTATTGGAAAGACTTTTGGTTTATCACCATTACAAATAATGCTTGCTATTAGTTTTAGGAGAATATTATATACCATTTTAATAAAAGTTCCATTTATTCCTATGATTCTTAGTGTTCTTAATAGGAATAGCAGTTGTATCCTGTCAAACATTTTTTTCCTATATTTATTTATTGTTTTGTATTGATATCGTCAATTATGCTTCTACTTATCCAACATTTCCTGCATTTCTGGTATAAATCAACCCTGCTCAGCGTATGACCTTTGTGTTACATTGCTGCAATCTCCTCACTATTATTCTATTTAAAATTTTGCTCTATCTTCTTTATGATGATTTCTCTATAATTATCTTTGTGCTCTGGTATAGGTAACAAAAGCATATTTGTGTCATAGAAGCAATTTTGTAAAACTTCTTTAACTATCTTTTTTCAAACATTTTATGTAGTATGCTCTTTCAATATTTAGCAGAATTTGCTTGTAAATCCATCTGGTCCTGGTCTCTCCCAACTCCAGGACCTCATTTGTTTCTTTTTAATTTCTTTTTTTGTATGACAGAGTTATTTAGGGATTCTAATTATTCTTTTGTTGATTTGGGAAATATATATTTTTTGTAAATCTCTCTCCATACCATTTAGATTATCAGCTTTATTGGCTTACTTTTGGGCATATATTTCCATATAATTGCTTCAATTTTTGGTTTTCTTCTTTCTTTTCAAATAATAAAATTATCTAATTGTTTTATCTGTTTTATTGTTTTTTTTAATGAAGCCCACTCCTACTTTTATCTGCTAGTTCAGTACTTATTTTAGTTTTGTTTTTTGATTTTTTTTTTACTCAATGATATAAATCTCTCCTTTGATTCTCAGGGAGTTCCTCATTCCAATGAGATCACAAGTCAAAACCCTGTTCAGTCATTGATACTTTCATCTTCACTATATTGCTTACAAATTTGTTGTTTACAAAATATGTTCCTCTTAATGACCTAACAAGATGAGCCATGCAATGCCATCTCAACCTTCCAAATATTTTCTTCTCCAAACCAAAATGTCCCCGTCCTCTCAAATTATTGTGATGTAATATATATATATATATATATATATATATATATATATATGTAATATATATATGTATATAGTATCCATTAAAAATATTAAATATATTTATTTAAAAATAGATGAATGAGAATATTCATTAAGCAATTACCACATAATAGCTATTCAGTCAGTCAACAAGTGATCATTAAGTCCCTTCTATGCACCAAGCACTTTACTAAACAAAGGGGATATAAAGAAAGAAAAAAAAAACATCCCTGATCTCAAGAACCTCATACTCTAATCGAGTGGAGCCCATATAAAAGACAATGTACAACCAAGATATATACAGAATAAGTTGGGGGTTATATCAGAGTAATAGGACTAAGACAACATTCTGGAAGCCAAGAGGAAGTGATGAAAAGGGAGAAAATTTCAGGTATGGAAGACTGTCAGTGAAAATAGAGAAGTGAGACAGAGTATTTTGTACAGGGAAGAATAAGGAGGACAGTATCACTGGATAAAATGAGGTAATCTACACCTTAAAACAGCTTCATTTTTATATGTTTGTTTCATGAAAAAAGACATATAGGTGGCTAAGGTAAGGAGTAACAGCCTGGAAAGTTACAAAATGGTCACTGGAACAATATAGCATTCTATGAACACATTCTTTCTCATGGCAATGGGAGTGTTGATTTGATTATAATTCTAAGATACAAATGTGAAAGTGATAAACATATGGTGGAGAGAGAGGGAAGGGTTAAGGTACAGGAAAGAAAATAATCAAAGTGAAGCTGAAAATAAACTGTTTCATAGTGAACAGAATCCAGTTTAGTTCTCAGGTTTGGACAGTGATGGTCAAATTTTGAGAGCAGAGCAGGAGCTTCAGAATAGAAAGGTGCCTATTTGTTTAGGACCATTCAGACATCATTCAACAAATATTTATTTAATTCAACAAATATCTAATCAACACCTTTCATGTGTCAAGCACTGTGCTTGATACTTGGACTGTGAATAAAAAGATAAAACTGTTTCTGCCCCCAAGGAGCTAATACTTTACTATTGGTTGTGGGTAAGAGAGGGATATAACACTTAGTCAAATAGTTACAAGACAATTTGATTGAGTTGGGATGAAGAACAAATTTAAAAGATTGAAAAAATGCATTTCAAGCACTGAATGGTAGTTTATTTGTGGGTACAGAAGTAGAAATGAAATGTGAGCAGGGGGATGAACTGGCAGAGCAGTTTGGAATATGGTGAATATGAAAAAGAATGTGATGTGAATGCTGTCACACTCAGAAATGTTCACTAGGTGCCTTGCCATAGTTGAGGTACTACAGAGATTTATGCAGGGAGAGGAGAAACACAACTAAAGTAAATAGGATTTTCTACTCAAATAATTCCTCCTGCATGAAGGCACTCCTTCCACCTTAGAAACGCTTTATCTTGCTTTAAGTAATAATCACATACCAGCTCTGAAGCCTTCATGGAGGCCTCAGAAACCTTTCTCTCCCTTGGTTACTCTTTCCTAATTCCTCAGATTGTCTAAGAGCACTTAGTCTTAGAGCATCTCTCCCCTTGGTCCCTTTAGCTTCTGTTTTATATTTATTTAATCTGTGTTCATGCCGCAGATTCTTGTAAAATGTAAAATCTTTCAAAACAAGGATTTTTTTTTTCATTTTTGTCTTTTATTCTTAGTTCCTAGCTAGATAGCATAATGGATAGAGCTCCATTCCTGTAGCCAGGAAGATCTGAATTCAAATTTAGACTCAGACATTCCCTAGCTGTGTAACCCTGGTCAATTCCCTTATCTTCTGTTTTTCTTTTTCCTCATTTATAAAATGGGAATAATAATAGCATTGATCACACAGGGTTTGGAAGTTAGATGGCAAAGAGGATAGAATGCCAGGCCTGGAGTCAGGATCATCTTCTGGAATTCTAATCTGGCCTCAGACACTTATCAGCTGTGTGACAGTGGGCAAGCCACTTAACCCTATTTGTTTCAGTTTTCACATCCATGATACGAACTGGAGAAGAAAGTAGCAAAGCACTCCACTATCTCTGCCATGAAAAGCCCCAAAGGGATCACAAATAGTGAAGTACTACTGAAAATGATTGAACAACAGCAATTACAGAGTTGTGGGAATCAAATAAGATACTTGTTAAAAATAAAAAGTGCTTAGCACAGGGTCTGGAACTTTGTAGGTGTTATATAAATGCTTATCTCCTTCCCTTTCCCAACACAGGTACCCATACATGTTAGAAACTGAATTTATGTGTACTCATGATTTAACTGGTATAAGCAAATGACGCCTATAAATCAAGTTAACCTCAATTTAAGTTGGTTGGTCTGGATTCCACTAAATATTTATTTGAGCATGTTACTTTACTTTTTTTTTTCTTATTTGCAAAATGGACCAAACCATCTTTTCACTGTCTCTGGCACAGGTTTGTTGGGAGTATGAAATGAAATTATATATGGTAGCACTGTGCCACAAGAAAACAGTAAACAGAATCAATCCATTTTTAATGTCAAAAAAATTTCACAGTCTGCCCGCCCCCAAGATAGTAGTTGTATTTATTGACTGACAAAATGTATGAGTAGATTATAGACTTTTTACTATAACTGTGAATCCCACAAGTTTGTAAAGCACTGGATTATTTCAGAAGGGTCAGTGAAATAGCATTGCAAATGATGCAAAACTTCTTTGTGGACATGTATGCACTCTAGCAGGGAGAAGATCAATGTGGCTATTTGGCTCAAAAGAGAAGAACAATGCATGAAAAGTGAGAAGAAAATATAAGCTTTAGGTCAATTAAACACGCACACACACACACTCACACATACGCACATATATTCTGACAATAAGTGGCTACGACAGAAGATGGTGGGTTCTTTCTACGTGCATAACTTAAAGGAGAATGTTTAGTAACTGATTAATTAAAGAGACAAAAATCTCTTCAGAAATAGGACTGGTAAATAGTCCCTGTAAATCCATTAACTTTGAGAGGCAGTAGAAGGAGAAGAACAGGAACTGGACCTAGATTTAAGAAGAGCTAGTTTCAAATCTCACCTTAAATACTCATCACCTATGTGGATCTGGTCAATTCATTAAATGTCTCCATGGCTCAGATTACTTATCTGTCAAATTAAAGTTGGACTTAACAGCTTTTAGAGTTCCTCCAGCTGTAAATCTGAGATTCTAATAACCAGAGCAGTACCTACAATTAGAGAATGTTTTCAAATTTTCTCATCACAATGAGATGATAATCATTTTCCCCCTGGAATTATGTCGTGAATTTCATGCATATTTTGCTTCTATACAATTGCTCCTGATTCTTCAAAAGGTATGAGTGACATAAAATCGAAATAGTTTCTAGCACCAAGTGAGGATGATGAGTTTCAAAATGCAGGTAGAGTCATTTGGTCTCAGAGAAACGGTTACTGAAATGATTTCTATTTTTTTAATAGCCTAAAGGACCATAACTATCTACAAAGGATAAAGCCTTATCATTTAGAGTGTAACATTGAACCCCCCAGCAAAGGTCAACCTGTCTTTTTTGTTCCCTTTGGAACTTAAGTATTTTCTTAACACCTATACTTCTCCATCCCGTTTCTATATTATTTTCTACTTTCTGGCTTCAGGAATCAAATAGTGTGAAAAAACCTATTCTCACTATATTTTGGACTTGTTTAAACTTAGGAATCCCTTGGGACAGTGTGTTCTTGTGAAGTTTGTGAATCCGTTTCCTGACCCAAGAGGCAGAGTTGGAGTCTGAACGATTTTTTTTTTCCTATTCTTACTTGCTGTTTGGCAGAAGGAGAAATTGCTCAATCCTGGGCTGGCAATCCTGATCCACTGGTCCTGATTCAGATCCAAGTGAAAGCATGAACACTCAAAATGTCAAAAGTAATTATATTCCAAACAACAAATTAATCTTTATTAGTCATATTGTACTGTACCTTCAAATTAGTATTCCTTATTTTTTCTATCTTTTCTCAAATATTGAGATACTGTATACTGGTTATTACGTTAGAAAAAATGAGGATGCTGAAATGTGAAGTCATTAGAGATTTTTAGGACATGTAATCTAAAATATATTTTTTTGTTTTTTTAAAAAAGACTGGGGATAGCTTGTAAAAGATGTCATTTCAACCAAAAATTTATCAATTAAATTGTTGAATAATAACAGGAATTAGAGTTGGAAAGAAGCTAGGGATCATTTTATATATATATATATATATATATATATATATACACACACACACATATGTATATATGTATATATATATACACACACACACATATGTATATATACATATACACACACACATACATGTACACATATATTTTTAACATTTGATTTTAGAGCTTTAAATTCTAGATTCTTTCCCTTCCTCCCTCATCACCTACCCCCACTGGAAAGACAAGCAATTCAATACAGGCTGTACATGTGTAGTTATTCAGAACATCTCCACAATGGACATATTGTGAAAGACTGACTATATTTCACTCCTTCCTAT
Source organism: Pseudocheirus occidentalis (assembly GCA_028646575.1). Classification (NCBI taxonomy): domain Eukaryota; kingdom Metazoa; phylum Chordata; class Mammalia; order Diprotodontia; family Pseudocheiridae; genus Pseudocheirus; species Pseudocheirus occidentalis. The sequence goes on along the minus strand of CM053596.1, from coordinate 90,939,739 downwards.
CCTGACCCTACTTGTTCTGTTCTCTACTTTATCCCTGTCCCTTTACAGAAGTGTGTGCTTCTAACAACCTCCCTCCCCAACCTGCCCTCCCGTCCATCATCTCTGCTCTAATCCCCATCCCCCTACTCTCCTGTAGGACAAGATACTCATTTTAGAGTGTATGCCATTCCTTCCCTAAGTCAAATTTGATGAGAGTAAGGTTGACCCGTTCTCTTTTGACTTCCTGTTCTTCCCCTCCATTGTAATAGTTATCCCTTGCCTCTTCTACGTGAGATGATTAACCCCATTTTGTCTCTCCCTCTTTCCTTACATTCTATTCCTCTCACACCACTCAATTTCACCTTTTGAAATATCATCCTTTCCTTTTCAATTGATCCTGTGCCCTGTGTCTATGTACACATATATACACATATTCATATGTGTATTCATATGCATATTCTCTCATTTTTACAGATGAAGCAACTAAGGCACATAAAGGTTATAGCCCAAAGTTATATTATAGGATATAGTGTGAACATGGGCAAGTATCACAATACTTAGGATTTGTATGTTGGTCCTTTGACTACATAGCCAGCATTCTGCTGATCATAAATTTCAAGCTGGAATGGACGTAGAGGTCACCTAGTTCATATTATTTTACAGATGAGGAAACTGAGACACAGAGCAGTTTAATTGATTTCAGTAGTGGATAGAGCACTATACATGTAGTCAGGATGACCTAGCTTCAAATCAGTCCTCAGATACATTGTGTAAACCTGGGGCAATCTCTTCACCCTGTCTGCATCACCTTCCCTAATCTAAATGCAGATAATAACAGCACCTACCTCCCACGATTATTGTGAGGATAAAATGAAGTAAAACGACTTTTACAGCTCTTTGCAAACTTGAAAGTGATATACATATACTATTATTATTTGTTCAAGGAGACACACTTTCCTATAGCAAAGCTAAGACTTGATTGAATCCAGGTGTTCTTCCTGAAAATTTAGCACTTTCTACTTTATCATGTTGCTTATTTAACTATAGTTTAAAACAGCTGTATTCTTAAAAGCAAATCTTTTAGTCACATGCATTTTTCTCAACATGCCATATGCAGGATATAAATATGTATGTCATCATCTACAATGTTTTATTAAAATATTTAAGTAATTTTTTTGTTTTAGCAACCTGAAGGAATTCACTGCCATAATTTATCATTCTTGAAGTTTAATTTGATGAAATGAAAAGCTTAGATGGACAAGGGAGAAGAGAACAAATATTTTCATGTTTGCAGTGTATCACTTTTTTTTTCTATGATGGTAATTTCCCCCCACATTTTTCTGTAAATATAGAAGAAAATTGGGAGTGATTTGCTCAAGGTTTTTCAATATCAGTCAGAAAAGACTCTATATTTGAAGAGAAGACATAGGTGGCATATTTCTCCCATAAAAGAGCATATTTTATGATTGGATTCAATACCAAAAAGTAAATATAATAGCATTTCAAACATTTATAATAGCAAACAAGGAGAGACCACAAAGGTTGATTGGGAAGATGCTGTTTGGGGTTGTGTCCTATTTCTTAATAAATATATGCATGTTTCAAAGGTAATGTTTGGAAGGGATTGAAACTTAAAGGGATATGTACTGACAGAGAAGAAAAGGGGCAGGGGGAGGAAATACTGTGAGAAAGTAGGGAATGAAAGAACGATCTTAGATGAAAACCATATATGATATCTATAGAAGTCTGAGTCCTTGAAGCAAGGAAGAGAGAAAAGTTCTTGAAAATTGGTGGGGGTAGCTTCTATTAATGATAAAAGTCTGGCTTTAGAGGCAGGAAGCTTATTATTTACATGCAACTGGAAAATAAGTTATACAGGCACTGGCATAGGGAGATCCATCTTACCCCTCCAGAAAGTCAGGGGGTGATGGGGGAGGATATAGGAGAGACCAGATTGGTGTATGGGGTATACAGTGGGATCCCTATTTTGGGGTGGTTAGTAGGGGAAAGATGGGGAGAAAATTTGTAACTCAAAATCTTGTGGAAGTCAATAATGTAAACTAAACAAAAAATAAAGAAATAGTTCTTGAGGTTCAATGCAAACTGAACTAGCTATACCCCTGCCAGAGATTTGGTTGATAACTTCCTTTACTCAGTAGTACTCTCCACTTCTAGGGTTTCAGTGCAATAGATTCTACTTCCTTCTGAGGCAGCCCATTCCATCTTAATGAGCTTCAATTTCCAGGAAATTCTGCCTTTATGACATACCACGCACCTTGCCCATCTTGCCATTAGCCCTGCTGCTGCCATATTTCATACCATCTGAAAACATATGATCAAGACTGAACCTCCAGAATCCTTTCAGGGAAACTAATCCACTCAACCTTGAAACTCCTGCCCTAGGCCTGAGACATCTGCATTACTGAATATGGGAATAATTGTAAATGTTTTTATTTATCTATATCCAGGTAGCCCCAGAATATGCTTAGTGGTCTCATCTAGCTGTTTTCTCCCTTGGCTATATGATCTTTCCCTCCGCTGGGTCCTACCATTAACACCCCTCTGTCCCAGGTTTACAAGTCTTGCTTTTTCCACAATAATAAAACCTTCTGGAAATGTAGCTTCAAACTAGAATCATATGAATTAACCCATCATGCTAGTGATCTACTTGTCCAAATCTCCATTCCTTGGTCACCACTCCCATATGTGTGTGATATCAATCTCTTAAAATATAAGCTCCTTAAGTGCAGAGATTGTTGCTTTTTTATGTATTTCTAGAGTATAACAGAGTGTCTGGAACATATTAAGTGTAAACAGCATTAAGTCATTCAAAAAGCATTTATTAAAAACTTACTTTATGTGTCAGGAATTATGCTTAGAGCTTCAAAGACAAAAAAAAAACCCAAAACTTTCTCTCCTATTCTTATGAGGGAAGCAATATGCAAATGTCTAGGTATATAAACATAATATAAATATACAGTAGATGGTAGGTAATCTCAGAGGAAAGAAGCACTGAAAGGTATGTGGATGGGGAAAGGCATACTGAAGAATGAGAAATCTGACATGCTGAAGGAATCCAGGGATACTGAAAGGTACAAGTGAAGAAAGGGAACATTTCAGACATGGAGTTAAAAAAAATGTTTTCATTTGTAAATGAAAACTTCAGTGAAAGATGTATTCAGGGAAGCTCTTGTTTATATACCTCAATCACTCATTCATTCCTAGGTTGTCCTCTGAAATTCAAGTAGAAAAAGAGAAATTTTTCTTAGCTGAGACATTTTTATAAAACTTGATAGTGGTCCCAAGGCAGTCTCCAATCTTGAGAAGACGGCCTCAGAGTGAAAGTTTTGTCAGGAGCCAAAGTAAAGGTGAGTCCATGGAAGAGTTAGTTTAAGGGCTAACCTATGTCAATGTGAGGTCACATGGATTTTCCTAGCAGGAAGAGGGAGAGAGAGAGAAAGGAAGAAAGACCAGAATGGTGAAGGCCCTGATTAGTACTTGGGAAAGGGGGTGGGAAGAGGAAGAACTTGTAAATCTCTAGCTCAACCCAGGGAAAAGAAGAAAGGGAACAAAGTCGAGAGGCTAATTCTTTGAGAAAGTGGAGAGCAAAAGAGTAAAAGCTAGAACATAACTTGTAGGTCATTTAGTAATTTATTATTCCATGAAGAAACAGGTCAGAAGGAATGGGGGAAGTGATTTGTCCAAGGTCACACAGGTATTAAGAAAATATTTCACTGACCACAAATCCAGTAATAATAACTCAAGTATTTTTGGTGAATTGCAAATTACATGAGTTCTGATAATATGTGTATAATTTAACTACATAATATCCTTCACATACTGGATAGCATGTTAAACACAACATTTGCAGATGCCTAAATGAATATCTATAGTATCATACTTTTGCCCACCTATTCTATTTGTGAACAACTTTGTAAGGAATCTTATTCTATTGGTTTCCTAAATTATCAACATACATATTCCTAAGTTAAGAGATCCATTTACAAGGTCACAGGATGATTAAAAATCATCTTGGGCATAAGGTCCCATAATAATACCCATGTTCTTTGCAGGATATAAAACCCACATAAATCCTCGTCATTCCAATATATTTCTAATGAAGCCCAACAGCAAGAAATACAAAGAAAGTCCATTTAAAGTTACAGTAGACATATGAACACAATTACAAAACACTTTTCACACAAATAAAGTCAGATCTAAATAAATGGAGAAAACTCAGTTGCTTGTGGCTAGGTCTAGCTAATATAATAAAAATGAAAATTTTACCTAAATTAATTTACCTATTTAGTGCCATATCAAACAATCTACCAAAATTATTTTTATAGAGCTAGAAAAATAGTAAAAAAATTCATTTGGAAGAACAAAAGTTCCAAAATATCAAAGGAACTAATAAAAAGAAATGCTAGCGAAGATTGCCTGGCCATACCAGATTTTAAACTGTATTATAACGCAGCGGGAATAAAAAATTTGGTATTGGTTAAAGAATAGAGTAATGGATAAGTGGAATGTAAGAGGTAAAGAGACAGCAGTCAATGACTATAGTAATCTACTCTTCAATAAACCCAAAGACTTCAGCTTCTGGGGTAAGAACTCAGTATTTGACAAAAATTATTGGGAAAACTAGAAAATAGTATGTCAGAAACATGGCATAGACCAATGTCTTACACTATATACCAAAATAAAGTCTAAATGGGTGCATGATTTAGATATAAAGGCTGATACTGTAAGCAGTTTGGGAGAGAAAACCCGTCAGATTTATGCAGAAGGGAACAATTTATGACCAAATGAGATAGAGAGCATTACAAAATGCAAAAATGGATAACTTTGATTACATTAAACTGAAAAGGTTTTATACAAATAAAGCCAATGTAAGCAAGTTTAGGAAGGAAGTAGAAAATCGGGAAAGCATTTTTACAGCCAGTGTCATTGATAAAGGCCTAATTTCTAAAATATACAGAGAACTGAGCCCAATGCATAAGAATACAAGTCATTCCCCAATTGATAAACAGTCAAAGGACATGACCAGACAGTTTTCAGAGGAAGAAACTGAAGATATCTATAAGCATATAAAATGTTTTAAGCCACTATTAACTAGAGAAATGAAGATCAAAATAACTCTGAGGTACCACATCTCACCTATCAGATTAGCCAATATTACAAAACAGGAAAATGATCAATGTTGGAAAGGATCTGGAAGAATTGGAACACTAATGCATTGTTGGTGGAGTTGTGAACTGATCCACCCATTCCAGAGAGCAATTTGGAGCTATGCCCAAAGTCATTATGAAAAGCACATAACTTTTAACCCATCAATACCACTTCTAGAGCTGTATCCCAAAGAGATCATACAAGCAGGAAAAGGACCCATGTGTACAAAAATATTTATAGTATCTCTTTTTGTGGTGGTAAAGAATTAGAAATGAAAGAGATGCCCATCAATTGGGGTATGGTTAAATAAGTTGTAGTGTATGAATTTAATGGAATACTATTGTGCTATAAGAAATGAGGAGCAGATGGACTTCATAATAACCTGGAGAAACTTATATAAACTGAGGCTGAGTGAGGAGAGCAGAGCCAGGATAACTTTATATACAATTACAGACATATCATAACTGTGATGAATAACTTTGATAGACTGGGCTCCTCTCAATAATGCAAGGTTATAAGGCAATTCCAAAAGACTCATGATGGAAAGGGCTATCCACATCCAGAGAAAGAATTACAGAATCTCCTTGCAGATTGAAGCAAATTACTTGCTCTCTCTTTTATTGTTTTCTTTTGTTTCATTCCTTTTTTTCTAATTGTTCATTTCATTGCTTATAGTTCTTCTTTATAAAGTGACTAATTTTTAATGTGAAGGTATTTGTAGAACCTATATCAGATTGCATGCCAACTTCGGGGGGGGAAGGAGAGAAAATTGGGAATTCAAGGGATTGTGGAATTGAATATTGTAAACTAAAGGTAAATTGATAAAAAATAATAATAATACCCATACTATGTATGATAAATTTGCAAGGTGGAATCCAATCTAGGTCACACATGCACACTTTTTTTCACCGTCTCAAAATATTGTTTGAATGTCTAAAGACCTCAAAGCTAGATGGCACACCATCACTTTGCCAATTCAAATTTTTGAAAGCCCCAAATAGTGGGGAGGGAGAAAACAGAGGTCACATTTTGTCAAGTAGCACCAATAAACTAAAAAGGCACAAAAACTGTGTTATTTAGTGCACTGTCTTGGGAGGAACAGACAAAGTATAACCCCTTAAAAAGAACTGGATACTTATAGATGAATGTGATGGCTATCGAGAAGCATGGAAAGACTACCATGAACTAATGCAGAATAAAGTAAGAAGCTGCAAAAAAAAGAGCATTTATAATGCTTACAACAGTATACATGGGAAGAACAAAAATCACACAAATAAATGAAAATAAAAAGTCTCAGAATTAAAAAAAAATCAAGCAGGACTCAAAGAAGAGACATGAGAAGACTCCTCCCCTCACTCTTTTGTAGGTGTGAAATTGTAGGTTTTTCAGGCTTTTTCAATGTATGGGTTGCTTTTGTTGATTATTTTTCTCTTTTGCTTCATTTCATTTTCTTTTTTTCCCTTTTAACAATTTCATATGTTTTCTGGCATGGCTCTTTGGGAAGGGGGAAAGGAGAGAGGTTGGGAAAAAAAAAGATTAAAAAAACCGCAGTAAAATACACTTGAATAAAGATGTATATCTGTATGGGGTGCTAGTAGTAAAGGTAACTGTTCTTTATCTTAACAAAATTCTAACCTACTATTTAATATGTATCCTTGCTGTTTTACCACGTAAAAATGAATATAGATATATAAATAGTTTGATATACATGTGTGTTCAGATAAACACACATATATACACACACACAAATGTGAACATTTACTAAATTGGAACATTTGAGTACCAGACAACACTCCAAGTTAATAAGTAGGTGCCTTTAAATTTGGGAAAATTGAAATGGTGGAGAAATTTAGAGGTTTCCCAAAGTGATATCTTGTTGGAATCACTCCCCTTTCCTTGCTTTCCTCAGGGTTACCTCTCCAATATGTATGGATAAACACATAAATGTGTATGTGCACGTGCAATACATATACATTCTCTCTCTCTCTCTCACTCTCTTTCTCTGTATGTATGTATATATGTGTGTACATGAATATGCATATATACATACATGCATATCATATACATATACACACCCAAATATATGTATATGTGGGCATATATAATGTAGGTATATGTATGCATGCTTATTTTTCGTTTATTGATCTTTGCACATATTCTGTCCGTGTTCAAAGACAGCACAGTTTTTCATTGAATAACAGCATTCTGACGTAGTAAGGACTTGATTTCCTCACATAATGATAAAAGGCATACTGCCTATCCCAAGAAGACTCATAGATTTTCTTGCTAATAATTCACTGGGTAAAATTAAAAGTGACATTAAGCCTGTTAGAATCCATCTGACCCCAAAAGTAACATCTCAATCACTACTACCACCATCACCAAATTCCATACCTCTCTAAGACTGCTGGCAAGTCAGCTATTGAGCCAGCTCTGCCCTTGTAGCCACACCACAAAGAGCTGACCCTCTGACAGGAGGTTCAAGGAGATCATCCTTGTGTTTTCTGCTCCTGAAGGTAACACTATGCTTTGCTGGTCAAACCAAAACAGAGGCACTAAAATTTATATTATGAGTTATTTGCTTCATCCACCTGTTCCACTTGACATGGAGATTAGCAGGTTATATACATATATATATATATATATATATATATATATATATTGACCACAGGAAGAAAAACCCTAATGTACCATGAATGTGGAATTGATTTTAAACTCATGTGTTCCATCAAAATGATGATTGGGATTTGTGAAATATAGAAAGTCTGTCCCTAAACTGCTTACCTCAGCCACCTTCACAGATCTTGGAAGTCAGGGTCAGGGAAAATGCTGAGTAGCCTAGGAAAGAGGGAAACAAAACAAAACATAACCATGAAAAGAATTAACCTGACATCCGGGGCAGGTATTTTGTTCTCTTACACTGGGGAAAGAAATGTTAGCTCGGTTCAAATAACATAATGCAGAGAAAGAACAAATATACAACAAGGGAAAAATTGTCTCTCACTAGTGACCCCTCTATCACCAGGACTTAGCTTTCATAATGGAGTAGTAGCCATTGGGAAACAAGGGTGCAGTTCCATCAAGGCATCACTTGGCAAGTCATTAAATCTCTCCCTCATTGTAATTTTCCTGAATGTTAAGGGCATCATTACTTGGTGAGTTACAGTGCCTGGATATCCCAATTAAAGAAATGCCTTTGCGATGGAAGGCACTACCTGTGTACACTTGTATTACGTGGCTCTTAGAATAGTGCAGCATGTTTGTAACCAAGATGGACCATGGTTCATGGAGCATCTGATATGCTGCCTTGTACTCCAGTGAAATGATTAGTAAGCTTAGTTCTGTAATTTTAAAGACATTGTGCACCTCCTCATTTCTTCATTGCCCTATACTGAAGTAAATATTAACTCAAAAAAACTTTACATATGAAAAGATATCTCTCTCTCTCTCTCTCTTTCTCTCTCTCTCTCTCTCTCTCTCTTTTTCACGTGCGCACGCGCGCGCACACACACACACACACACACACACCTTAAAATGAAGTGAAAAGGAAAGGTGTTCTCATTAGAAAGCCCACGTCTACAATATTTGACTATGCCTATTATCTTTTCATTGAAATAGAAAATTAATAATGATTGATATACTCTGGCATTATCCTTTATGAAAGGATTAATGGCACAACTAATTTCAACAGCAAGTTATTTCCTCTAGGATTTTAAGAAACTAGGGCTTAATATTTACATACTCATTCTGACTTGTTAAACTCATAATTGTTTTATTTTAATATATAAAAAACCTGAAGCATTTAAATACAAATCCACAAAGGTCAAAATAAAATATATCCTCCTGTGTGTATCCATTTATTAAGACATTTACAGCCCAAAAAAGCACAGTCCTAAATATTCTGCCAAATTGTTCCTTTTCTAGTGTTGTAACTTTTATTTGTATTAAGTAACATTTAGAAAGAAGGCATATTTTATTTAAATATGTACACAATACGAGAATAGCACTAGGTTTTAATCTTCATTATAATCATACAAGAGCAGAGATGTATATAATCTCTTTTTAGCAAAAAGTCATCCAACAAGTGTATTTGTGTGGGAGGATATCTAGGTGAAAGTAAAAACTCAAAAGAAAGACAACAACAAAAAACTTATCAGAGTGGAACAAAGGCACAACATGTTTTACCAATGTGACATGGCAGCATCTATTAATAATAAAAATAAAAATAATTAATAATTGATTTCAAGAAATACATGTTACATTTTGCATTCCTTTAGAAGACATGTGATCCTTGGTAAATCATTTAAACTCTCTCAGCATTGGTGTCCTCATCTCTTATATGGGGACAATAAAACTAGAAATCTCAAAGTATGATTTTAAGGATCTGGTCAAATGAAACAATATATATAAATGACTTTGCAAAACCTAAAGTGCTACTATATAAACACTTATTATTATCATCATCATCATTATTATTATTATCATCATTATCCATAGTGTTATTACATTAAAAGAGCATGAAGTTTATAACAGGAAGAGTTAACATTATTGTCTACTGTTCTGGTCAAAACAATGAATAATTTTATAATGTTTTACAATCTGTAGAATGTTTTTATTTCATATCCTCCGTAAATTACATGATTTAGATAATATCCTCATTTTAAAGATAAGCTAACTCAATTGAGCACAGAGATGACGTTATCATATAACGTCATTAAATATCCACACAGTGGATAAATGATGGATTTGAGACTTCAGCTCTTATCTTGTAATGTCAAGAACAACGGGTTCCCACTATCCCACAGTGTGTCCCTATGGCATATTCATCTCATCTATAGCAGGGAAATGGAATACCTGAGCCAAGCTAAGAAGAGGCTTAAACATGGCCATAATGGTTCATTCTATGAATTGAATTTTAAAATATATCTGATGCTATCTGTGATTAAAAGGGATTTCTGGAAATTTCATTTGTTAGAAACAGCTTTTCTCAGTTTATTATTTTTCTGTTTATCATGGGAATTAAACATACAAATTGGCTGCTTTAGGTGGTAAATATGCTGTCATAGGAGGTTTTCAAGAAGAAACAGGAGATAATTCATGACCTAATGGAGGGGCCATGAGCCATCAGGATGCCCAGATAGTCTCTAAAGGAACAGTTCCTAATTATAGGACACTAGAGCACAGGTCAGATAGGAGAAGAAGATAGGTAGGTACATGATAACTTAGGAAAAGGGGGTTTACAAGTTCTGTGGGACAGGCTAGTTTCTCATCACTGTGAGTGTTCAACCATAAAGAAGGTGAAGCATATTGTTGATTGGATTTTTGTATAGTGAAAGAGTTGAAATAGGTGACATCCATAGTCCTATCCATTTCTGAAATTCCATGTTTCCATTATTCTTTATTCCATTTCCATTATTCTAACTTTAATGTTGAATTTTTTCTATGATTCTATTATACATGATTCTATTTGATTTTAGTATCTGTTAAAATTTTAAAAAAGAGGAAGGGTAAAGTATCAGCTTTTAGTGTTATTCTGACAAGACCTGTAGTTATTATTGATTTCTTGCTTCTTTCCCAGTCCCTGTGACACTCCCAAATGAATGCATATATTATTCTTCATCCTTCCTATGTCTGATGACTTACATTTAGCAGTTTGGGCATAACTACATTACCTTGGGAAAGTCATTAATCTTCATTGTGCTTAATTCTTCTTATCTTTCAAATAAGGAGGGTTAAATTACATGACTTCTAAGTTATTTTCCTGACAAAATCTATGATATTTTGACATTTTTTTCTTCATGATGAAGCAAAAATAACATTAGCCTAGAGACCCGAGTTCCAGTACTAGCTTCTCTACCTAAGTATATCAAATTAGATAACTGCTTAAATGTTCTCTGCCTCAGTTTTCTCACCTGTAAAATAAGGGTAATAATATATACACTAAATACCTCCTTCACCAACAGGATTGTTGTAAGGAAAGTTCTTAGTAAGTTAGAGTCAGGAAGACTTGATTTCAAACTCTGCCACAGACAATTATTAGCTTATGATCCCAGGCTATTCCTTTAATTACTATATGTCTCAGTTTCCTCATCAATGAAATGGGAAATAAAAATAACATCTACTTTCAGGATTGTTGTGAGGACAAAATGAGATGTCACGTGTATAGTGCCCCAGAAAACCCTAAAACTCTGTAAAAATGCTAGCTATTGTAATCATAAGCTTCAAAATGTTGTAGAAATAGATTTATTATTAATCAAGTTCACAAAAATGAAAATGCCTTCCTCTAAGACAACTGCAGTTCATCTGTGAGACAGCTATTAGGTCTCATCACTGAGGTGGTTTTTAGCCACACCAAGCAATGTGGCAGAGAAAGAAGAACTCTGGGTGATTGGAAAGTGGAACAGAATTCAGACAAAAGGAGTTCACAAACTGGTCTCTTCTGACAGTGGTGTTGAATTTTCTATCAAGTTGACTCAACTTTTAAGTTTTTCAGCTGAGGGTGTCTAGATATTCTACTAAAGGTATTCAGTTCATTTAATGGTAAGGCATTCCATCTTATCAATAACCATTGGTTGGTGGAGAGGCAGTTTAGGTGGGCAGTGTGGCATTATATGGATTGATTAGAAGTCCAGAATATCTGGGTTAAAATCCCACTTCTGAAATGTTTTAACTCTGTGACTATGAATAAGTCATTTGATCATTCTGAACCTCATTTTCCATATATTTAAAATGGGTATAATGACTGTGGTATCTACTCACAAGATTGCTGTGACCCTCAGATGAGATCATTTGATACTCATAGGAATTACTTGAAAGAACTGGGAATATTTAAGTGGTAAAGGAGAAAATTTACTGAGGACATAATTTCTGTCTTTATGAATTTGAAAGTTTGTTGCATTGAAAAAGATTTAGACTTTTAGCTCCTCAATAAAAACTAAGACCAAGAAATGGAAGTTATGGATAATATTTCTCCTGTACTCATAAATATATTTTAAAAAATTACATTACTTTAATTTTCATATATGTGCATATGTGTAACTATATACATGTGCACATATGTATATATGCACATAGCACACGTTGTGTATCCCTCCCCCTTGCTCTACTCCAAAGAATAGTTTTTGTAAGAAAGAATAAGAAGGTGTGTGTGTGTGTGTGTATGAGAGAGGGAGGGAGGGGGAGGGAGAGAGAGAGAGAGAGAGAGAGAGAGAGAGAGAGAGAGAGAGAGAGAGAGAGAGAGGGAGTGAGAGAGAGAAGAGAGAGAGAGGGAGGGAGAGAGAGAGTAACAGAAAGAGAGAGAGAGAGGGAGAGAGAGAGAGAGAGAGAGAGAGAGAGAATTTGAGAAAATAAGGGACAGAGAAAACAATTCAGAAAACTAACCAACTTACTAAACAAGGCTGACAGTGTGATGTCACATCCATAGTCCCTGTCTTAAGAAGTGAGTGAGAAGCATTTTCCCATTCCCTCTTTAGAAATGACCTTAGTCATTATAATTATATGGTATCCATTGTTCTTATTACTTTTTCACTATCTCATTATACTTTAATTATGCATATTGTTTCCTTGCTCTTTCTTACTTCATGTTGCATGATTTATTTTAAGTTGTTTTGTGCTTTTTTGTATTCTTCACATAGTACATATCTTATGGCAAAGAATTCTATCTTCATATATCACAACTTGTTTGACTTTTTCACTCTTGATACCACTGTACTTTGTTTCAGTTATTTTCTACTATGAAATATATTCCTACAAATACATTGACACATATGGATTTTTCCCCTCCTTTTGATCTCTTTGGTGGTATGAACCTAGAACTGGTCTTCTGTATTAATTTTCCTCTTAATAGATTCTACCTAGCTCCTTACACTAAACCTTATATGGCTTGATTTGTGATTTCTGCACCTTTACTGGTCATCTGTGTCATGCATTAACAATGTGATTGCTAAACCATGACACAAGAAGTGGACAAAGCATTTGTTAATATCTTTCTTAAAACATGGTGCCCAGCACTGAGCATATACTGGAGGTATTAATGTAGTGCACCAGAAGATGTCAGGACTATATGCTCCCTCTCTGCAGACACTCTATGAGAAAGGACACAGAGTTCAGAATAAAGGGCCCAAGTTATGACTGTCAGGATGGCTGAAGAAAAATGCCAAATCCAGGCCTTTGCAGAAATGAACTGCAGAGGATGTTATATCTGCTTCAAACATCTGACTCAATGTCTTTTCCTTATGGTTCTTATGACAACAATAGGCTAATAGATTTATGCCATAGAAGCACTGACCTTTGTGAATGAGAATATGCTGTCACTGGAAAAAAATAGCATATGCTGCAGTGACCTCTGATTTTGACAGTGACTGACAACATACTCTGGTGCTCGCCACCAAAAAGCTTCTTTGTCTTCTTTGGCATTGTTACCCTTTGATTAACTTCTGACACTTGCTGGAACACAGAACCTTCTGAGGGAAATTGCTGGGTGATGCACATTGAATTCCATAGAGCCTTTGCTATTTAAAGCAGAGATATACAAAAAGGCGGGGTATATGCAGGGCTCTTTGGACAAACCACATTGATTCTGGCTTATTCAGTGATTTTTAAGCTTAACATCTCTTTCTATATTTTTAGAATGCTACATACTTGTGTGATCAGCTGCAGAGAATGGTACAATCAGACTTGGAAGAGAACAATCCTTGATTGGTAGTCAATTCTTTTCTATACCATCCATGACAAATAGTTATTTAGCTTCTGCTTGAATACCTGATATAATGGGCACCTCACTACTCATCAAACATTAGAATGCTGTTCTTTATTAGAATGTGAATTCCTTGAGATTGGGGGTTATTTTATTCTTGGTAATTTTACTAATAGCATCTACCACAATAATTGATGCAAATATGTTCTTAATAAATACTTTTTAATGGATTTGATTCCCCAATTGTTAAGATCTTCCTTTTATTGATATGAAATTGGCCCCACTTTCACCTGTGAACATCCCTTTAATTCTGAACACAGATATTCAATTTCTGTTCTACAGATCAGTCTCTAATATTTGATGATGGTAACCATTACACCTCATCCCCACACTCGCTTTCTCAGGTGAAACATCCCTTGTTTGCTTGTTACTTCAATCACCATTACTATCCTGGTTTACAAGTCTCCTCATTATCTTCATTCCCTCCTCTTTAGAGCTTCCTGCTCATCAGTATCCTTCCTCAAATGTACACCCAGAACTGAACAAGAAGCTCCTGATGTACTTGCAGAATTGCAGGTCACAGCAGTACAAGGGGACTATTACCTCCGTTGTTCAGGACACTATACTGGAGCGTCTTGAGAGAGGCCAAGATCAAGATGAATAATGCAGGAAGCCAGGGACCTGAAGCAAATGTTAACTAATTTCAAAATGGGTCAGAATCATAACAATTAAGTTCTTGACATGTGAAGTCATTTTCCCCCCTAAAATATTAACCAACTTGCTTCATTTCTGCTAGATTGATTTGTGGAGCATGAAAGGTCATTTCAGAGGCAGAAGGGGAATTTTCCAAGCAGAAGGGAATTTGGCTTCTACAAGCCATCCATAATGAGAACCAATAAATTACGCAAAGCTCCTGTTTACCTAAGCTGAAATATTGATGTCCAAGCCCACATCGAATGCAAATCTCAACATTAATCATTTTTCTCCAGTCTGGAAATTCAGCCCATGGTAACACATGCTTTGATAGACCTATACATCATAGTTACAGCAACATTAGACAGTGCATCAGTGACAGAATACAAATATATTGCATCTGAGTTACTTGGTTTTCCCTGGCAAGATTTTTATGTGTATCTCTAAGCCTGGTCTGGGGTTTAGGATAAATTTTGGCATGTGTTTGATTCCGGGCATGTGTTTGAGATTGGTTATGAAGAAGCCTTCATTTGTGGGTGGCCCTTTAGTTATATCTAAACAAATCTGAAGTTGACATCTTCCATGGATTAGCTCAAAAGGAATGAATTTTTGATCATACTTTAGTCTCCCCAATTGCCTGTATTCTCTCCTTCCTTATGTCATTTTGTGTTGTTTGTTTTTTGTCTTTTTTTCTGAGTAAAGGAAGAAGTCTTCCCCCCTAACCTAGAATATAATGTCCTTCAGCATGGGAATTGCTGTTGTTCATTTATTACAACCAGAAACCATTGCATAATACATACATTTTTTTTAAGTTCAGATTTGTTTTCTCCTCTGTAGGAAATTTTCTACATAGATAGGTGTAGAAAATTCCTCACCAATTCAAATCAGCAACTCATCTATAATTTCTGGTCTTAGTAATTTGCTTGGGGAAACTGAAAGTTTAAATAAACTTCCTAGAGTCACACAGCTAATATATATGAAGCAGCATGAACCCAAATATTTTTGAGTTGAAGGTCATAATGCTATTAACTAGGCTAAATCACATAGTAGGTCCTGGATTCCTCTTTCAAAAAATGAAATACTACAAGGAACTAGAGATGACTGAATCATTTTAATGACAAGATATTCTATGCTGATTCTTTTTAAATCTAAATTCAAACTACTGAAATCAAGTATCAAGCATCTCACTCAATCTAGCTTTTGCATCACCTCTTCCTATTCCACATAATAATCTAGTTGAGCTACTTCCCTTCTTCATAACCCTCAGTGGATCCCCATTGTCAAGGCAATAGGGCTCTTTATTTTGACATTTGGGGTCCTTTTTATACAAAGTGGCTAAAAGGTACTTTTTTATTAACTTAAAAAATACTGTTGATGAAACTATAAAAAAAAACCACTTAAATATTTGAATATACCATGAGGAGGAGCATGCATAAGAAACAATGAACCATTATGTATAGGTTTTTAAGATGTGCATGTATAAATGTTTGTATGTGCATTTGTATGTATATATGCATGTTGTATGTATGCATATATAAATATGTATGCATTTAATATACACATATCGATATACTTATAGGTATATGTATATATATTTCCATCTATATAGTATATCACAAGTTTTAGGGTTTAAATATTTGTATAAATATCTGTCACAAATACATTTATGCATATCTATATCACAAAAATGTAGATGAGGTATTACAGTAGTAACAGAAATATTTTCTTCCTCCCATATCTATCATTACACAAAGTCTTACCACTTTCAACCTGAATAGAAACCCTCCTTTGCAAACACACACAGACACACACACATATACACTAATGCATTAACTATATCTGAGAACATAGCTTTCCATCTGCAAGGCCAATCCATGATTTCTCAGTATCCTCTCTCAATGGGAGGCATGTTTCATTATCAGTCTTTTCAAATCTCTGATACTCCTTTCTGACTTCTGACTCAATCCTCTCCTCCTATCTTATCCCATGCTTTCCCTAAATGACCTAATATATTGTAACTAAACAGAACTGCTTTATAGAATCACGGTCTCAAAGTTGGAAGGGGCCTTCTGAGATGTTTGGTATATGCCTTTTTGTGTTTATATGCCTTTGTAGTCCCCCTCTACAACATGCCTAACAAGTGGTACCTAAGTTTCATCAGAAAACTGCTAGTTACTGAGAACCCATTATATCTCAAGACAGTATACCATATTGTTTAGTACTTTCCATTGTTGGGAAATGTTCTCTTGTTTTATCAAGTTGAACTCTGCAATACTGTTACTTCCAATACTGTACCTACTTCTGCTTTCTGAGACCACAAAGAAATATCTAAACACTCTTCCATATACTCTCTTCAGACCATGGTAACACATGCTTTGATAGACCTATACATCATAGTAACAGCAACATTAGACAGTGCATCAGTAACAGAATGTTATGGCCCTTAATAAATGTTGATATTGCAATAATGTTCTCCTTCTAAGTCTTTCTTTTCTCTGAGCTAAACATTCCGATTTTTTCATCCAAAAATAGCACTATCCCCAGAATTCTTCTTATCATGGTCTTTCTTGAATGTTACATCTCCCTTAAGAATTCTCTCATCTCATCTAAATACCTTTAGTTCTTTCAAATGATCCATCTATATCAAAAGTTCAAGACCCTTCATTGTGCTGATTGCTTTCCTCTGAATTCTCTCTAGTTTACCATGTGTTCTTTCTAAAATGTGGCAGCCAGAATTGAATGGAATATTCCAAATGTAGTCAAGCCCTAGACAGTCTGACACTTTAAAGTTTTTAGATTGTTTTAGCTTATTTGGCTATGCCACATTTTTTACTTATATTTATTTATCAGTTTATTAAAACTCCTAGATATTTTTATTAGTAGCAATATTGATATTTATCCATACCATTCTTATCTTGTACATGTAAAGTTGCTTTTTTATGCCAAGGATAAGCCTTCATATTTATCCAAATTAAATTTAATATTGTTAACTTTGACACAATGTGATGAGAAATTTCTAGATCCTGGCTTGATTATCCAGGTCTATCTCCATCATATCATATCTAAATTTGATAAGCATGTCTATTATGTCTATTAAACTCATTCACAAAAATCATAATGAGTATGGGGCTCTTATAATTGCAAGCTTCATATTGTTTGATGTTATAATGATCTGACTGCAATGTGGAGTCATTTAGGCTAAGTCAGTGGTTCTCAACCTTCCTAATGCCCTGACCCTTTAATATAGTTCCTTATGTTGTAGTGACCCCCAACCATACGATTATTTTTGTTGCTGCTTCATGACTGTAATTTTGCTGCTATTATGAATCATAATGTAAATATCTGATATGCAGAACATATTTTGATTGTTACAAATTGAACATAACCCACAGGTTGAAAACCACTGGACTAAGTGGTCCTATTGCCTATAAACATATCAGTCAAGAAAGACTGTTTGTACTTTCCCAAAATTGTGATCTATATTAACTCTGTGACAGGCAGATAATGCTCACACCTTTCTATTGGATGAAACTTCTGACTTACTGCAGGGGTGCTGCATTAGATAATTAACTTAGATCCTCCCCCATTTCAGTCCTGATAAAGAAACTCTCCCTGTCCAAGTTTTGACAAATCAAAGTATTAGTAAGTGACCTCAAGAACTTCTCCACAATAGCTGGCCTGATTAGCAATGTTCCCTCCCATATCTGGCATCACTAGCCTATTTTCAACCAAGCTCATTCTTAGGGTATATAAATTAACCACCTGAACCCTCATTTTGAGCACACACACACACACACACACACACACACACTGGCACAAGCTATCACAGTAGCTAGACTTCAGCAATTATCTCCTAATTTATCATTCTTATTCCTTTCCAATTCATTTTCCATGAGGTCAGCAAATTGATATCACTAAAGAATAAGTCCAACGATGTCACTTCCCTGTTTAAAAAGCTTTAGTGGTTCTCTTATTTGGCAATTCTGAAATACACATTCCTATATTTAATATTAAATAATTTCACAATCTGGTCTCAACCTCTCCTTGTAGGCAAATTCCTCTTCTCTATCAATTCAGTGTTTCAGTCAAAATGGCTTTTATACACACACACACATACACACACAGATACATACACACATATACCCCTACAACATACATTTATACCTATCTGCTTGTATATATATATGTATATATATATATATGTACACACACATGTATATACACATTATACATGTATATTCATATATAGATATACATACAAAACCACACATCTGTGCGTGGTATTCAATTTCATCCTTGCATCTTTGCACAGTCCTTTCCCTCATGCCCAGCATGCTCTACCTCCTTACTCTTCCTTCTTAGTAAATGTTGGTTCTTTCATGCTCATATCAAGTAGCAATTTCTTCAAAAGGCCTTTCTTGAATACTCCATTTGTTTATATCCCATTACTAGTCAATTATTACTGCATTTAGTGACTCCTCAGTAGATTATAAGCTCCTTGAAGTCAGATAATGCCTTGCTTTATTAGGTACATCCACAGCACCTGGCACGGTGCCCACCACATAATAAACACTTAATAATGCATGTCTGCTGATTAATGAAAGTAGATAATAAAGGTATTTTCATCTCTACAGATAAGAACCCAGAGGTTCAGAAGTGTGACACAACTTACCCAAAATTAGAACTTAAATTATGGTATTTTCATTGCATATGTAATGATCATTTACCTCCCTATCCTGCCATATCTTGATGTCTCAAGCTCCAGGAACATCATCATAATAGGTTTTTACAAGGAGTAAATATTGCCTATGCTAAAACCATCCAACTCCCTCTCCACCACTTTAAAAAAAAGCATAAGGAGCATTAATTTCACTTAAACAACATGATCCTTACCTCATCATATAGAACATTGATATTTCTATTGCTGTTTAGTTTTTAAGTCGTGTTCAACTCTGTGTGTTCCATTTGGGGACTTTCTTGGCAAAGATTCTAGGGTAGTTTCTCATTTTCTTCTCCAGCTCATTTTACAGAGGAGAAACTGAGGCAAACCCAGAGTTAATTGATTAGCCCAGGGTCATATAGTCAGTAAGTATCTAAAGCTGGATCCGAACTCCGGGCAATGAGTCTTCCTGATTCTAAGCCCAGTATTCTATATAACTGTGCCCTCTAGTGCATAGGTACATTCATTACTTTTTAATGATTTCATATATACATATATATATATATATATGTAAATGTAAAGGATTATTATTGACTGGGAAGAATAAAAAGGGAAGGAAATATACCCTCTTTGTGAGAGACTAGTACGGTGTTTTTGTTTGCTAAACTTCAGTGAAGGTAGAGTCTCCAAGAGATAAAGTCATTTGTAACAAATCATACAGTTGTCAAAAACAACCAACAACAAAACATTAGATTGCGGCTGATTCTTGAAAGCCATTCAGCACGTTTCTGTTGAATTTGAATTTGAGTCATTTTCAAACATAAATTCAGAAAACTGTCAGAACTGGAGTTAGGAAGACTTGAATTCAAATCTAGCTACTTACTCTTTGCTGGGCAAATTGCTTAACCTTTCTCAGCACCATTTTCATTATCTGTAACATGAGGATAATAATGTCACCTATTTCACACGAGTGTGAGCATGAAATCCAAAGAGTTGAGACATATGTAAAGTACGTCAAACCTTAAAGTGCATCATAAATAGTTTCAGTTATTCTAGTGCAACTATGGGCTGACAATGTGAAAATGAAGGCAGATGAGGTATAGAAGGGAAAGAAAAGAGATCTATGTAGAGAAATGAATACCAAGCAATGAATGTTCTAAACAAGGTAGTTGTCATTTCCTTCATCTACCACAGGTTCCTTATATAGCTAAGACAGAAACAGTGACCTTTAAGTTTCTTTTCTGTGCCAGAATTCTATCATTTGATATCTCCAAGCCTTGATTCATTATTTTCCTCCTTTAAAATGTTATTCAATTAAGTTGTACTTCCACAAATCTTACCACCCTTCAGTAACCTATGAGGGCTTCCCAAAATATGTTTGCTTATGTCAATCATAACTCCTTCACAAATCTCATGGCATGTGTCAGTTCCCTTGTGCCATTTAACATTATAGAATCTTTTCTTTGGTAATGCCCTCCCCCACCTTGTCCAGCCCCCTCAATTGTATACTATTTAATGTTTCTGGTATGTATCCCCAAAGATTTGATTTTATATTTTATTCTATCTTCATGTTTTCACCACAGTACTTAATAACAATACTTACAGAATGTCCCAAAAGTTTTGATGCAATTTTATACTATATGTGTTAACTTTTTTTCTTTCTTTTTTTTTTTTTTAGAAAAGAATGATAGCATGTATTGCTTCAGTCTCCATTTAAACTCTGGTCTTTCTAGAACTTTCTCTAAATGTAGATATCTCCTTCCGTTCTGAGTCTCTTAGAGTTGTCTTTTAACCATGCGTTGCTGAGAAGAGTCCAGTTTATCAAGCTTGGTCATCACACATATGATGTGTCTGTGACAGTGTACAAAATGTTCCTGGTTCTTCTGTTTTCACTTAGTATCAATTTGTATAAGCCTCTCCAGGTAATTATGAAGTCCATCTCCTTCCCATTTCTTATAGCACAATAGTATTCCATCACATTCATATACCATAACTTGTTCAGCCATTTCCCAACTGATGGGCATCCCTTAAATTTCCAGTTTTTTGCAGCCTATGTGTTGACTTTTTAACTTGATGTATATCACGATATGGAAACCTTTCGAGACAAATAGTCAAAAGTTTGCTCAACTTGAGTAAGAAATGCTTGCATTCAGATTTGACCTCTGGCATTTACTTTATTTGTGATCCTGGACAAATCACTTAACCTTTAACTGCTTCATGGAGATCCCTCTGACTTTTGTGGAGACAACATCATACATCAAAGAGAAATGACTACGTAGGAACTGATTTAAATCTGACACCTCATACTTACTACTTATGTGACCTTGGATGCATCTAAGCTTCTGACCTCATTGTTCCACTGAAACTGCTCTCTCCAAAGTTACCAATGATCTACTAAATGTCAGATCCAGTGGATTTTTCTCATTCTACATTCCTCTTGCACTCTACTTTTTCTTCTCCTTGATACTTTCCTCTGTCTAGTTTTTAATCATACCACTCTGTCCCAATTCTCTTCCAATCTATCGAACCACTGGTCACTCTTCTTTGCTAGATTCCTGCCTGGGCCATGCCCATCAATGAAAGATGTTTCACATGGTTCTTTCCTCCATGATACTTGATTGGTGATCTTAACAGCAAATATGGACTTAATTGTAATTTCTATGCTTATGATTCTCAAATATATGTATCCAGCCCAAACCTCTTTGTTGATCCCCATTATTGTATCTCCAACTGCCTTTCAAACACTTAGAACTGGATATCTAGTAAATTTCTTAAACTTGGCATGTTCCAAACTATATTCGTTATCTTTCTCCAAAAACCTCTACCCTTCTAAACTTCCCTACTTCTGTTGTGGCCACCACTATCCTCTCAGGCATCCAGGCTTGCAATTTCATGATCTTCCTTGATTTCTCACTATCCTTCTCATATGCATGCCAATATCCAATCAGCTACCAAGGTTTATAAAATTCACCTTTGCAGCATCTTTTATTATCCCCCCCCCCCCCGCCTTCTCTCCTCTGATACTGCTACCACCCTGGGACAGGCACTTATCGCTTCATACTTGGATTACTACAAGACTCTGCTGGTTAGTCTACCTGCCATAAGTTTCTCCCCACTCCAGTCCATCCTCTATTCTTCTACCAAAGTGAT
Source organism: Pseudocheirus occidentalis (assembly GCA_028646575.1). Taxonomy (NCBI): domain Eukaryota; kingdom Metazoa; phylum Chordata; class Mammalia; order Diprotodontia; family Pseudocheiridae; genus Pseudocheirus; species Pseudocheirus occidentalis. The sequence goes on along the minus strand of CM053596.1, from coordinate 90,917,393 downwards.
TTTATTGAAGTACATGTCCATCTGAGTCACCCCAAATTCAACAAATTGCATTGATTCCCTGATGCTTCCAGGATCAAGTATTAAATCCTTTATTTGGCATTCAAAGGCCTTTATAACCTCCCCCCTTCTACACTCTCAGATCCTTTACATCATACTACTTGATAGATATTATTTGATCTAGTGACACTGGCCTCTCTGCAATTCCAAAAATAAGAAATTTCATCTCAGCTCCAGGTATTTTCTCTGGATGTCCCCATTCCTAGAATGTTCTCCCTCCTTATCTCTACCTAGTAAGGTTCCTTAAATTCTTTTATTTCCTAAACTAAAATCCCACTTTGTATAGGAAGCCTTTCTTAACCTCTCTTAATCCTAATGCCTCCTCTTGTGATTATTTCCTATTCATCCTATATATACTTTGTCTGTAAATATTTGTTTCCTTATTGTCTACCCAGTTATATTGTGAGTTCCCTTAGTGCAGGGACTGTCTTTTGCCTCTCTTTGTATCCCTCATGCTTCATACAGTGTCTGGCACACATTAGATTCTTAACAAATGTTTATCGACTGACTGACTGACCCTAGACCTCAGTTTCCCAAAGAATAGAATCAGGAAATTTTACTGGTTATATTCCAAAGACTCTTTCATCTCTAGACCTCTAATCCCATGATATATTGTCATAAATATGTTGTTATCTGCATCAGTTTTTACACTGGGTGTTTCATAGACTAAAAATCCTCAAATTCTATGTGTATTTTGTCTATCATCACATAGATATTACCATAGAAACTAGAGTGAAAATGAGTAGATTTTACACTTAGGGATCATAAACGTGTCTTTTACTTCCTTTATTCTACTTAAAGAAGAATGTAATAGGATGCTACAAAACAAGTACTGCACTAATGACACCAGAGGTCATTAAGCTTAATACTTATATGGACCAGCTATTCACTGTAATAACCTCCTAGTTCTTTCAGTGTCTGTGTGAAGACTGCCACTGAGAGGCAACTTGGTGCTTCATGAAAGAGGACACTATTTGTGGATATATCTCACTGTTAGAAAATTCTATCTTATATTGAGCTCAAATTTGCCTCCCTGAAACTTTCACTTGGGCAGCTAGTCAGACTGGTATTTATGAGTTAAAATCTAGTTGGTCAAAGAAATTTTTAGCAGTGTGATGGTTAGCAAGTCACTTAACTCTTTTTGCCTCAGGTTTCTCATCTGTTATATGAAATGGAGAAGGAAATGGCAAACCTCTCCAATTTTTACCAAGAAAACCCCAAATGGGGTAACAGAGTGTGAAATGACTAAAGATTTTTCATTTGGTTGACCCATTTCTCCCTCTTCAAACAGAATAAATAAAATCTTTCTAATTCCCCACCCTGACTACACACATGCTCATTTCACATGACAACCTTTCTAACCCTTAAGCCCATTATACTACTTTTTGCATCCAGAAGCAGAAACTAAAAAAGCTAAGCAACTGTTTATAGTCTTGAAAGACACTAAGAATAGTCAGTACATATTTATTAAGCAC
>CM053596.1:90901424-90915761 GCA_028646575.1 Pseudocheirus occidentalis | reverse complement strand
ATATATATATATATATATATATATATATATATATATATATATATATATATATATATATATATATATATATATATAAAATAAGGAGTAGTCTCAGAGGGAGGACATTGAGATCGAGAAGGATTAGAGAAGGATTCTTGCAGAAAGTGAAACCTTAATTGAGATTTGAAAGAAAATGGAAATAAGGAGGGAGAAACTCCAGGTATTTGGGAGATCTCCATTTCCATGGAGAATTATGTACAGTAATAGTAAGGAAGCCAGTACCACTGAAATGGAGAGTTCATAGAGTAGATCAAGGTATAAGAAGATCGTAAAGGTAAGAAAGTGAGGATAGAAAGGGTTTGGGGTACCAAAATAGGACTTAATATTATAATACAGAAGACAATAAGGAGGCACTAGAGTTTTTGGGGTAGGGCAAATCTGACATGGTCAGATCTATGCTTTAGGAAGATCAGTTTGATAGCTGACTGAGTTTGATTGACTGGAAAGGGAGATGTGTGAGCAGGGGGCTCCTGTTATGTACAGTCCTGAAGTAATGAACATCTGTACCAGGGTGGTGACTGTCAACAGAAAGAAAGAAAAGTATAAATGGAAGAAATTTAACGTAGATACAATTGGTAAGACTTGGTAAAAGATTTAATTTGGGGGAATGAGAGAACATAAGGAGTCTAGGACAATACCAAGTGAAGTGAACCTATGGTATCTTGGAGAAAGGTAATACTCCAACAATAGGGATAGCTGCTAATATTCTAACATTCTATATAAATATATTTGTATATAATTCAATATGTATGTTTCTATTAAGGTACAAACAGAGATAGGCATCTCTATGAGTAAAGAAAAGAATTTGTCTTGATTATTTGCTTCTGAAGCATAATCATTTGAGCTGGGCATGTAGGATAGATTCAATAAATACTAACTGATGAATTGATTTCAAGTTAAGTAAGAAATTATGCTTTCATGGGGCTATTATCAAGGAAATAATGAAGAGCAAATTGAGCAGAATCAAGAGAAGGTTGTATATAGTAATGGCAATATTGTTTTAAGAACAAATTTGGGTGACTATGTCATTTTGACTATTATAAATGCCCAAATTAAGTACAAAGGGCATACAAAGAAGAAACCATCTATATCCAGAGAAGGAACTGATAAATAGAAGTGCATATAGAATGCATTTACACATACACATATTACATATTATGTGTATTTACACATAGACATATTACACATATACACATACATTGGTTTCTAAAGGTAACTGTCTCTAGAATAGGCAAGGGAAGGAAGAAAAAAATAAGTTACATGATAATTTTATTATATATTTATAATGAATAGCAACTTCTATATAATCGCTTCACTTTTCACATACAATAATCTTTTTGGCTTTTCGACTACATTATGGAAATACTTGTTTTATTTCTTAAGTTCAGAAAAAAATGGATGAAATTTAATAAAAGAAAATATATTGTGAGTTTGGGTTCTTGGTAGGCAGCTTATATATGGCAGCCACACATGTTAGTAAATTCATAGAATCACAGAAACTAAAATTGATCCATTCATTCCAGTTAGTACTTGGAGCACATTATCTGTCACCAACTGGAAGGACTATGTAAAGAGTAAAAATGAAGGAGACCTGAGTTTATATTAAGCATAGTTATAGACAAAAATAGAAGAACGCACATGAGATTATTTCCTACAATTATTAAAGAAAATTTCCCTTAATTAGGTACAGGAAACTAAGCTCAATTTTTCATATCAAAGCTTCCTGTACATTTTCTTCTGAGCTCAATGACAACCATACTATTCTTTTTATCCCTTCTTATGCCATCCATTCTAACTTGTATGTAACTACAGTGGGCATTCTGGTGATGAAGGCCCCATTGTTCAGTTGGCCATTTTTATAGTGTTGTATTCTCTGAATAGACAACAACACAGGCTATCAAGTCAAAAGTAGAGGGAAGCAAACTCTGAACTTAGTCTTGACATTGACCCTATCTCATTTATAACCTTGAACAAGTCACACTCATTTGGCCTCATTATTTTTTCCTTTGAAAAATGAAGGAATTGAACTAGATAACTTCTTAGACACCAGCTACTTCCATTTACATGCTCTTTTTCCCACTAAAGTGGGAACATACAGTGAAGCATTAGAACATGTGAATATGGGCAGTTCGCTAATACTGTGGTTGTCATTTAACATTAATTAAACTTAAACTATTCAATCTTCTGACAAGTGATTTTAAAGTAATATCAATCTAATTCAAGTATGATCTGTTACCAAGTATATAGACTTCTTATACTATCACTAATGGGGAACACAAACTCATCGTAACTAAACATTTTTTAAAAATATTACTCACTAGAAACATGTATTTATTCGGATCATTCTTTTGAAATACACACTCAACATCCTGGTATACAGGGCCCTTTATAACTTTGATCAAAACCACCTTTCTATTCAAATGGCATATAGGTCCCTTTCATATATCTCTGTTATAAGACAGCATGGTATATAAGACTAGACATGAACTAAAAAGACTTGGTTTTAAATCCTACTTCTAACAATTTACTTGTCATGTGACTTCTGTCATATCACTCTCCACACTGAATTTGGTTTTTTTATTAGTAAAATGAATATGGTGGTAATATTTTCATCTCATATTTGAAAAGGTTACTGAAGTAAATACTTTGGGTATCGTAAAATGCTATACATATGGCAGTTCTTTATATTAAAAACAAAAATACTACCCATTGTTCCCCATTCACAAGTTGCCTTCTCCTGCTTCATGGCATTTCTGTAAACCATTTCACTATGCCAGAATCTGACAGACCACACGATTCCCAACACATTTCATCCTTTTCTGATCCTAACCATCCTTCAAGGTTCAACTCTTCCTTAATGCCTTTCGAAATGTTCTCTAGCAGAAAGCAGACTGTCTTACTGAGAATGTATTATGACACCTTATTCTATACTTCCTAGGCACTTAAGGACATAATTATTTGAGTATATATTCCAGCCCCCTCTCCCACTTAGACTGCAAGGTCCCTGAGAGTAGTATTGATATCTACAGGCTAGTTTGGGCTGACAGTCTTACAAGGAAGAGGGATTTAATGCCATGTTGTTGTGGATTTAAATTTGTTGAATTTTTCTGACATAATCCAAAGCTGGATGTTAAAATCTTTTTTTTCATGGTCAAGTCCATACTCCAAAGCCCATCATTTCCTACAAAACCAGCAAACTCTGAGCTTTCATTTCCCCTCCATTCCCTTTAGCCTAATTCAGGACGTGGGCTGAAATTCCAGAAGTGGAAGAGATTTGTACACTGAGCACATAGTGAAATAATCCATTGTACTACAAAGCCCATTAATTTCAAATAGTCCTATCAATTACAGCATATGACAAGGGGATAACTACGTTATCACCTTTTACAAAGTGTCTTTCTTGACTTAGGAAGCCTATTTCATCTTATCAGAACTCTAATTCTGATTAATAACTCTGTTCCTGAAAAAAATCACAGTTTGATTGCATTTACTTTTATGGGATCTTAAAAATGCGAGTAGAATTTCAACTTCTTTCCTAGTATCACTTGTCAGTAAAAGCAATGCTCTAACTGCTGGGTTTCTATCTTAATAGAAATGAGATTATTTCAATGGCAAAACTGCTTGAGGCAGATTTACTAAGGACCTAGAGAGTGTTGGTACCAACATTTCAATGGGCATTGGTTTTCATTTTATTTTTGAAATTGCCCAAATTTGCTATTCTGTGTCTCCACTGAGACCTAGCACTGGCTGGGGTGAAAATGAAGATGGAAGATGGTTAAGGTTCTTATTTGAAGTTAGACATCTCAGGTTCCAAGTCTGGATCTTTGCCTTCCTATCCATGTGACTTTAGTTAAGTTTCACTTTATCAGACTAGATGGCCTCTAACATCCCCATAGGCTTTAGAGCTATGTTCTATTACCTCTTTGAACTATGGTTTCCTCAAATAGAAGATGGAGAGAATTATATTGCATCTGAGTTATAAATAATCTTCAATTGAGGTCAGATTAGGGAGTGCTCTTTCCACTACAGTGAATGATCTCACAGGACCACTATGCATTCAGGAGTACTTTAATATTTCCAGACTTTGAAATTTTGTTAGAGAGATACAGATTATGACTCCTTTATAATTAGCACATGACCATAAAGTTTTACCTTGGAATCCCTGCTATAGTCAATCATATATTAAAGTATAAAAAAGAGGGATGGAGATGATAAGGGAAGAGGAGTTTCTGGAGAGAAAATGGCATGTATATTCTTCTTTAAAGAAGGCTACATATCTAAGAGATTGAGGAAAAGAATGAGCACATTCTTGAGATAGGGGACTATTGTGAAAAGACTGGGAGACAGGTTAAGTAGCAGTACTCAATGATAGTGTATGTGTTATTCCTATAAGCAGGGAACACCCCACTAATTCATCTTTGAATAAACGGTCCCCATGTCTAGACTATGTCACCTCTGCCCCTAGAATCCTTAGCTTTCATCAAAGCATGACTCAGATGGGAGCTCATATAATGGGTCTTTCTGGAACCCTCCCTTTCTATTTTCTGTTTTTATTACTCTTTTCCCTTCAAAATTACCATGAATTGTTTTGTGAATATATATCTTTGTTTATGTGTGTATGTATGTATGTATGTAGCATGTATATACACTTTCTCATATATATACATATATTTGTGTATATGTATAAGAATACATATATATCTATATTTACATAGTTAATCATATATATGGAGGGAGAAAGAGAGAGACAGGAGAGAGAAAGAAGGACAGGAGAATGAGAGACAGACAGAGAGAGGAGAAAGTGAGTATGAATGTGTATATGAGATAGAAACAGAAAGAAGGGAGGGAAGAGGGGGGGAAACATTTACACACTTATATGTCATTTAATGCCTAATAATACACAAAGTTCTTGAGATCAAAGATTGATTTTACTGTTTTGGTCTTGGAAATGTTTTGTTTGTCTGTTTGCTATTGTTTTTTAAATCAACCTAGCACTTAGCCCAGTTTCTAGAACATAGTAGGAATCTTAAAAATGACTTCTGAATAGTTGTATAATTGGCAACAGCAGGTTATTTTTAATTGTTTCATTGTGGAGTCTTGTCTTGCTGAAGCCAACACTATTATCATAATTAAGCACATTGACAAAGTGCCTCTTTTCACATCTTGCTAATCACCATATGAAGTGCCTGCCCAAAAGGAGTTTATAACCTGATGCAGGCAATTACAGCATACACACTGATTATATTTCCACAGTATCTTCGCCATGTGAGTACTGCCACTTGAGTTCACCATGAATCCTCTGGGATATTGTGGAAGGTGTTACTTCTCAGTTACAGGTTGGCCTAGACAACCCAGATGTGACCTTCCAATTCTGAAATTTTGGGATCCAAAGATCTATCCTTGTTTAGTCAGATCTTTCCCAATTCTGAAAAGATAGACCTTTTTTGAAAGATCCATATATCTTGGCTTATTGTTTAAGTATAGTCTCATAGACAGGTGTTGAAGTAAGGTACATGGGAAAGAAGGGAATACAGGGATTTAGGAAACCTAGAGTCTGTGCTCTGCTCTCAACTGACTATCAGATATGATACCCAGTGCTGGGTCTCCATTTTAAGCAGTATGGGATTATGTTTATCTAGTTTATATAACATGGATACTTTCATGCTGCATCTGACCTCAAGACTTATCTGTACCTCACTCTCTAATTCTGGTTCATTCTTTAGAGGAACAAAAGCTAGATTCTGGGACTAAAATGGATATATATGAACATACCTCCTCCTTTTCTGTCTCCACATCTTGAAATGCCTTGGAATTTAAGAAAGGCTAATATTACAAAAGTAGACTTGTTAAGTCACTCTGTCTCCTAAAGCCTTTGGTCATTAGTAAAATGAGGAGGTTGGAGTATGTGTTCACTAAGGCCCTTTCAGTGTTCACATTTTTCATTCTATATTTTTGTGGTAGTTTTTCATGAATAATTTCAAATAATTTCATATCTTAAAGAAGCAGAATGGGAAAGTGAACCCAGTGATGATGAACTTGTATCCAGGAAGACAGGTTTTATTCTTGCCTTGTATATTACTGGCTTATAGAGTAGTTAACAGTTAAATCTCTCAAGCTTTCAGTTTCTCCATATGTAAAATGGGAATAATTATGGTAGATACCCCAAAGAATTATTGTGAGGATCAAATGAGATATGTGTAAGGTACTTTGCAAGTAGTAAAACATAAAAGTATGGGATAATATGATTACCTGAAATACTTACCTCACAGGGCAGTTTAAGACTATAATGGGCAATGCAGTGTATATATGCTTTGTACACTTTAAACTGCTATTTAAATGCAATTTGTTATCGTTATGTCTTTAAATTGGGATCTGTTTCTCTGTGTGACTCTTGTTTCCAAACAAGACTCTTAAGTTTCTATAGAAGAGGAATTCTCCTTTCACTTATCCTCTCATTCAATAATCACTAATTAAGCATCATTGTCCAAGACATTAGGCTCCAGATAAAGGGGGAGACTTAAGACATTGTTCCTTATGCAAAGGTGTTGAAAAAGTGAAAGAATGAAGCAAAAAACATAATGTTGGCATAACAACAACTGGCATATTTGTAGCTTTAAGTTTGTGGAGCACTTCACAAATATTTCCTCATTTGATTCTCACAACAACTCTTCAAGGCAGATGATACAATGACCCCCATTTTACAAATGAAGAAACCAAGGCAGTGAAAGAGGTTAATTGAATTGCCCAGGATCATATAATTAGTAATTGTCTAGGCTGGATTTGAAATTAGATTTTCAGTGTCCAGAATGCTGTCCATTGTGCTACCTGGATCAACATTCAGACATTCTGTGTATGAATCTTCCCTATCATGTTTATTACCTGTGTGGTTTTAGACAAGTCATTTAAGTTCAATGAGCCTCAGTTCCACTGATCTTGTGTTGTTGTTTTTCTCCCTTTTTTTCCTTCTTGTTTATTTTTAGCTCAGATTTATCAAGTACAGAGAAGGGGAGGTTGAGGTAACCCCACTAATATAGTTTTGCTGTCTATTTCTTCCTGTAATTCCCTTAACTTCTCTAAGAATGTGGATGCTAGGGGAGGCAGAGCCAAGATGTCGGCATAGGAGCAGCAAAGTTTCACAGCTCCCACATAACCACCTTTAATACCATAAAATATGATTCTAAATAAATTTTAGGGCTCCAAAACTCACAAAAATGCAGAAAACCCATCTCTCACTGACGGCAGTTCAGCAGGTGGGGCTCATTGCAGCAGGTTGGGAGCCAAAACCATCCCAGCCTGAAACTGTGGACTGGCCTGAGGGCAGTCAGGAGGAGCCACAGCTGGAGTCTACAGGAGAGTGGATAGGGGGCAGGTAGGGCAGTTTGCAGACTTATCAAGCCAGAAGAAATAAGGCTAAGATAATGGTCACTGGAATTCAGCTTAATTTGGGGGAAAAAGTGGTCTGGCCAAACTGCCCACAGGGCAAGGAAGCAGGGGAAGCAGCAGTAGCAGCAGAAACAGAGACAACCACTTTCACAGGGCTGCTTTAGAGCTCCCAGCCTGCAGACTGCAGGGGAAACTAGCAATTGTTCAGAGGCCAAGTGCTCTTGTGTTGAGCGGCCTAGATCTGGATTGTGGTCTTGGGTGGTGGTCCTGGGGTGCACTTTCAGTGAGTCAAAGCTGGTGGGGGCTGCAGCACCCCAGTAATAGCTCCAGCATCTGTGAAAATCCCAGCAATTTGGGACAGAGGTTTCCCCCCTGGAAGAAAAGTGCCACAGAGCAGAAAAAATTAAGCAATTAATTGACTGGCTAAAATGAGGACAAAAAGGAAGCAAAGTAAGAATAGTAATAAAACTCTAGAATCCTTTTTGGGGGACAAAAAGGATCAAAGCACAGAACAGGAGGAAGACAACACAGTCAGGACTTCCACACCAAATGCTTCCAAGAAACATGAAGATTACCTACAAGCTATATATTGACTTAAAAAGGACTTTGAAAACCAAATAAGAGAAGTGGAGGGAAAATTGGAAAGAGAAATGAGAATGATGCAAGAAAATCATGGAAAGAGAGTCAACAACCTTACTAAAGAAAACAATACCTTAAAGAACAAATTGATTCAAATGGCAAAAGAGGCTCAAAAAGCCAATGAGGGGGAGAATGCCTTCAAAAGTCAAATTTGCCAGATGGAAAAAGAATCTCAAAAGCATTCTGAAGAGAATAATTCCTTCAGAATTAGAGTGGAGCAAATGGAAGCAAATGTCTTTATGAGAAACCGAGACACTATTAATCAGTTACAAATAAATTAAAAAATAGAAAGCAATGTGAAATATCTCCTTGAAAAAAACCACTGACCTGGAAAATAGATATAGGAGAGACAATTTTAAAATTACTGGTCTACCTGAAAGCCACAATAAAAAAAAGAACTTAGAAAGCATCCTTCAAGAAATTCTCAAGGAAAATTGCCCTGATATTTTAGAACCAGAGGGCAAAATAGAACTTGAAAGGATTCACCAATCACCTGTTGAAAAAGATTCCCAAAGAAATGTTATAGCCAGGTTCTGGAATCCCCAGATCAAGAAGAAAATGTTACAGGCTGCCAAGAGAAAGGAATTTGAATACTGTGGAAACACAATTAGGATAACCCAGGATCTGGCAGCTTCTACATTGAGGGATCAAAGGGCCTGAAATATGATATTCCAGAGATCAAGGGAGCTAGGATTAAGAATCACCTACCCAGCAAAATTGAGTATAATGTTCCAGGGGGGAAAAATGGTCATTGAATGAGGTGGAGGACTTTCAAGCATTCTTGCTGAAAAAAACAAAACTGACCAGAAAATTTGACAATCAAACAAAAGAAGCATGAGAAGGTAAACATGGGAAAGAAATCATAAGGAACTTATCAAAGTTGAATTATTTACATACCAATATGGAAAAACAATAATAGTAACTTATGAAACTTTTTTAGCATGAGGATACATGAAGGGAAATGTGTGTGTATATATGTATGTATTTATGTATGCATGTATGCATGTATGTATGTATACCTACATATATGTCTATATATGAGGGTATATATGCTTATGAACACATATCTGAGCATGTGTGTATATGTGTACATAGAGGGTACAGGATCAATTGAATTTGGCTTAGGGAAGGAATGACATAAACTCTAAACTGTATATCTTGTCACATAGAAGGGTAGGGAAGACAAAGATGAGAGGGAGGATGATGGAGGGGAGGGCAGAGGCTGGGGGAGGTTTGCTTGAAGCACACACTTCTGTTAATGGACAGCGACAGGGTAGAGAATAGAACAAGGTGGGGATAGGAAGGAGGGACATATAATAAGCCTTTCACTGTAGAGATGTCCTGCATAATTGCACATGTACAGCATGTATTGAATTGCTTGTCCTTCCAGTGGGTGTAAGTGATGACAAGGGGGGAACTGAAAGAATCTAGAATTTAAAGTTCTACAAATATTTTATATACATATATATATCTATATACATATAGATATTATTATTATTAGTATTATTATTATTATCATCATCATCATCATCATCATCATTATCATTATCTACATACATTGGAATTAAGATTTACAGGCACTGGGGTAAGAAGACTCACCCTGTCCTACCAGAAAGTTAGAGGGGCATTGGAGGAGGACATAAAAGAGAGGAGATTGGGGGCTGGGGCTTTACAGTGAGATCACTGTTTTGGGTTTGGGGGCAGGGGAAAGAAGGGGAGAAAATTTGTAACTCAGGAAATAAATGATGTAAACAAGAAAATAAATAAAATAATTAATTAAACAACAACAACAAAAAGAATGTGGATGCTATAACACTTGGTGGATATATGTTTAATAATGATATTACTTCATTGTATATGGTGCCTTTTAGCAGGATATAGTTTCCTTCCATATCTCTTTTGATTAGATCTATTTTTGCTTTTGCTTTCTCTGAGGTTAGGATTGCTACCCCTGCTCTTTTTTACTTTAGCTGAAGCATAATATATTCTACTCTAGACTTTTACTTCTACTCTGTGGGTATCCCCTTGTTTCAAATGTGTTTCTTGTAAACAAAATACTGTAGGATTATGGTTTTTAATCCATGCTGCTATCTGCTTCAATTTTAATGGAGAGTTTATTCCATTCACATTCACGATTATTATCACTATCTGTATCTTTTTCTCCATCCTATTTCCCCGCCTGTTTATACTTTTATTTCTTCCCTCTACTTTTCCCTTCTCAAAAGTTTTGCTTCTGACCACTGCCTCCCGCAATCCTCCCTCGCTTCAATAAGTCCCCCTCCCTTTTCTTTCCCTTTTCCCTCACTACTTCTTCCCTCCCTTCTAGCCAGTCCCCATTTTTATTTCCCCTTTTCCCTCCAACTGCCTATTGGGAAAATTAGATTCCATATTAACTGAGTGTGTTATTCCCTCCTTGAACTAAATATGATGAGAGTAAAGTTCAAATAATCCTCATCTCTGTCCCTTCTTTCCCTCTACTATAATGTTTTGGTGCCTCCTGATGTGATGTAATTTACCCTTTTCTATCTTATCCTTTCCTTTTTATTTATTACAATCTCTCTGCACCCCTTAATTAGATTTTTTATTCTCATATCAGTTCATTTATACCTACACCATCTGTCTATGTATATCCCTTTTAAATGTTGTAATAAATATACAATTCTCAGTATTTACAAGTATCATCTTCCCATAATAGGGATGTAAACAGCTCACCCTTATTGAATAACATATTGCTGTCGTTGTTTTTTTCTTTCCTGTTTACCTTTTTATGCCTCTCGATTCCTGTATTTGATGATCAAATTTTCTGTTGCACTCTTGTCTTTTCATTAGGAAAACCTGGAAGTTCCCTGTATTATTGAATATTCAACTCCTCCCCTGAAAGATTATGCCCAGTTTCTCTGGGTCGTTGATTGTTGGTTGTAATCTAAACTTCTGTGCCTTATGGAATATCACATTCCAAGCCCTCCAGTCTTTTAATGTAGAAGTTGCAAGGTCCTACATGATCCTGACTGTGGTTCTACAATGTTTGAATTGTTTCTTTCTGGCTGCCGGTAGTATTTTCTCTTTAATGTGATAATTCTGGAATTTAGCTACAATATTCCTTTGTGTTTTCAGATTGTGATCTCTTTCAGGAGGTGATTGGTATATTCTTTTGATGATTATTTTAATCTCTGGTTCTAGGACCTCAGGGCAATCTTCCTTGAATATTTCTTCAAAGATGCTGTCTAGACTCTTTTTTTCATCATGGTGATCAGGTAGACCAATAATTCTTAAATTATCTCTCTTGGACCTACTTTCCAGGTCAGTTGTTTTTCCAATGAGGTATTTTAGGTTTTCTTCTATTTTTTTTCATTCTTTAGACTTTGACTGATTCTTGACAACTCATTAGCTTCCAGTTGTCCAATTCTAAATTTTAATGAATTGTTTTATTCAGTTAGCTTTTGTACCTCCTTTTCCATTTGACCAATTATAATTTTAAGAAGTTTTTTTCTTCTGTGTACTTTTTCCCCATTTTGTCAATCATATTTTAAAGTTTTTCTTCTATCTCCCTTATTTAACTTTTAAAATACTTCCTGTGCTCTTCCAAAAAGACTTTTTGAGCTTGACATTAGTTCATATTCCCCTCTGAGGTTTCAGATGTGGGCTTTATTGACAGCATTGTCCTCTCCTGAATTTGTGTTTGGATCTTCCTTGTCACCAAGATATTCTTCTATGGACACTGATTTTTCAAAACTCTTCTTGCTCATGTTGCTTTTCTTTTTTTCTTCTTTTTTTGGGGGTGGGTGTGGGTTAAGTTTGATCTCTGCATCTAGGACCCAGGATACACTGTCCCAGACTTCTTGTTCTGAGGGCTAGGGTCCTGGTTACCATTTTTTTTTTTGTGCTGAGGCCTCAGGTACTTGCAGTTGTATACTGTAGTGGTCTGATATTTTACCTAGTTCTGAGCTGGAGGTAGCGTGTGCCTGGTGTTGGCATGTGTCTACATGGTGACACTGAGGTAGGGCCTGCAGTTGACCTGCTGAGACACGTCCTGTTCTGCATTGCTCCCCTTTAGCCAAAGCAAGGGCAGCTTTCCCATTAATCCCCTACACTCCCAAGCTAGAGCTAAGAGACTGTTGTACCCTGACTTTCTGCTTGCTCCACTATTCCAGGATTTTTCTTTGGACAATATTTGCTTGGATTTTCAAGGTCAAGGGAGGGTGAGAGCAACTTACTATTTACTCTGCTATCTTGGCTTCCAGAAGTTTAAATAGGTGACTTTCAAACATTCAGTCTGTGAACTGATAGCCCCAGGAGTAGTTACTGCTGCTATGGCCACAGGTGATGTATAGGACCAGGCTTCTCTCTCACCATGTTCTGGCAGAACCCCCTTCCTGCACCAAGAGATCTGGGAGTCACAACTGGTGGCAGCAATTCATTCTGCTGGGGTCTATTCTGGCCTCACAATGATCAGGTCTGCCCTGGGGCAGCCAGTGCATTCTGGGCCCCTTTTCCAGCCCAGTGCAACAGATCCTTCTTGTCTACCATCAAGGTTGTCTGGGACTGGAAATCAACTACATTCTATCTCTTTGTTGATTCTGCCACTGTAAATTTTATTCAGATTTACTTTTTAGAGGTATTTGAAGGAGTCTGTTGGAGAGTTCAGGTGAATTCTGGCTTTCACTCTCTCATCTTCCTCCTTCCTCCTGTTCTCATTAGGAGAATCAGCAGTGCAAGGTGAATAGAGAGCTGGCTTCAGAGTTACGATGACCTAGGTTCAAATACCATCATTGACTCTTAGTAAGTATGTTGCACTTGGCAGATCATTTCAGCTGTCAATGCTAGGTAACTCTCTATGATTATACAGTGTAAAGAGACCACAACTCTGCTCCAAAAACAATAAAAAAAAACCCTGGTCTTCAGTAAGTCTTAATCTAGTTAAGGGTTCAATATTTATTATTTTTCAGTCAGTTTTTAAGTTATATCTTACTTTTTGAGACTCTACTTGGTGTTTTCTTGGCAAGAATACTGAAGTGGTTTGTCATCTCCTTCTCCAGTTTATTTTACAGATAAGGAAAATGAGGCAAACAGGATAAAGTGACTTGCCAAGAGGCATATAAGTAGTAAGTATTTGAGGCCAGACTTGAACTCAGGAAGATGAATCTTCCAGCCTCTAGACCCAGAACTCTACCCATTGTGCAACCTAGCTCCCTCAATTTTATTAGAGGCAATAATAAGATATAAATCAAAGTATTCTATGCTGTGAATCATGAGACTTCTATTTAAAATCCTGTTCTACCATTCAGTGGTCATGTGACTTTGGGAAAGCAGTTTACTTTATTGCATCATAACTTTATGTTCTTTAAAATGCTGCTGTTGTCTTAGATGATATTGAAATTGGTTTCTGTCTTGGTCATTTTGTGACTAAATCCTCATTTGGGTAATATTTTTTTCTTTGTTTGAGAATATATAGGCTGCCATAGTATCTTAACCTCTTTCTCTTTAGCAGAATTAGCTCGAATTGTAAAATAGGGAAAGAGGGCCTAGGCATCTAGCATCCTGTTTCATGGTTTCTAGGAATTCATTTGAGATTTACACAATCCAGGATAAGAGAGGGGGTAAAATAACCAAATATTGTCCAAGTTTCATAGCCTATTTCTTAGGTGAACTCTGAGCTATCAAAATAGAACAGCAACTGAATAATAGAGTTATTTAGCAAGAACCCACTAGGTACAGAAAACTGAACCAGGCCCCTTAAAATCATTATTTGCTGTTACTATTAATGAGAATAATTCCTCACCTTCCTTTTTTTGTAGTTCTCTTTCAGGTATAACAGATTCAGGTTCACACAAGGTGGCGTACAGTAAATGGGCATTTTATTTTTCCTTGAATAGGTCCAGTCAGCATCAATTTCCCCAAGTGTTAAACACATATTACTGTTCATAAATGAGAGCCACACCAAAATGCCTCATGTATTTTTGTCTTACCTGCAATATATCCTTTTTTTAATAAAATCACCAAGGGGTTTTAGGCAGATAAGACTGACTTCAGGTCATTAAACTAGAAATTTTCTTCTAGTTTTAAGGTGAAACTTTCTAATCATAGAGAGGTATGGACTACCTTAGAAGACAGTGAATCCTGCTGGTAATTCTTTTTTTTTTTAATTTTTTTTTAATTTTAATTTATTTTCTTGGTTATATCATTCATTTCCACAAGGTTTTGAGTTCCAAATTTTCTCCCCTTTTTGTCCCTACCCCCCAGCCGAGAACATTGATCCCACTGTAAGACCCCTCCCAC
>CM053596.1:90866386-90883876 GCA_028646575.1 Pseudocheirus occidentalis | reverse complement strand
TTTTTTTTTTTTATCATGGCTTTCAGGTAGGCCAATAATTTTAATTGTCTCTCTTGGATCTATTTTCCAGGTCAGGGTTTTTTCAAGGACATTTCACATTGCTTTCTATTTTTGTATCTGTTTACTAGTATCTTGGTTTTTCATAATGTCATTAGCTTCCACTTGCTCCACTCTAATTCTGAAGGAATTATTCTCTTTAGAATGCTTTTGAGATTCTTTTTTAAATCTGGCAAATTCAACTTTTGAAGGCATTCTTCTCCTCTTTGGCTTTTTGGGCCTCTTTTGCCATTTGTATTAATTTGTTCTTTAAGGTGTTGTTTTCTTTAGTCAGATTGTTGACTCTCTTTTCATGATTTTCTTGCATCATTGTCATTTCTCTTCCCAATTTTTCCTCCACTTCTCTTATTTGGTTTTCAAAGTCCTTTTTAAGTTGATCTATGGCTTGTAGGCAATCTTCATATTTCTTGGAAGCATTTGGTTTGGGAGTTCTGATTGTGTTGTCTTCCTCCCATTCCATGCTTTAATCATTTTTTTTCCCCGCAAAAGGATTCTAGAGTTTTATTGCTGTTCTTACTTTGCTTCCTTTTCCTTATGTTGGCCAGTCAATTAATTGCTTGATTTTTTAGCTCTGTGGAACTCTGCTTCCAGGGAGGAAACTCTGTCCCAAATTTCTGGGATTTTCACAGCTGTCAGAGCTATTGGGGGGTGCTGCAGCCCCCACCAGCTTTGACTCACTGAAAGTACACCCCAGAACCACCACCCAAAGCCACAATCTGGATCCAGGCCACTCAACACAAGAGTCCTTGGCCCTGATCAATCATCTTAGCCCCCCTGCAATCTGAAGGCCAGGAGCTCTGAAGCAGGTCAGTGGAGGTAGATGCCACTTGCAGTTGTTTTTGCTGCTTCCCACTGCTTCTTACCACTTCCCTGCCCTGGGGGCAGTTTGGCTGGATTACTTCCCCCCACCCCCCAATTTAGCTTGAATTCCACTGACCTTTCTCTTAGCCTTATTTCTCCTGGTTCAAAATCCCTGAATACTTTCACAACTCAGCCCAAGTACTCTTATCTTCACCCTAAAAATAAACTACCTTTTCTATTGTCAATGATGACTTTATGGAAAAGGTGTAAATTGTGCTGGCTTTTAGAGAAGAGAGAAAATTCAGGTAAACAGAGGAAAGAACATTCATGGAATTATAATTTTGAACTAGTCAAACCTCTCCATTTTACAGATGAAAAACTAAAGACTTGAATTGTAAGTGACTTATCCAAGGTCATTCAGCTGAGAAATGACAGTAGAATGGAAACTAAGTTCCTTTTATTACAAATACAGTATTTTGTTTGCATTTTTAAAATTTGTTATTGATTTGTTTGTTTACTTTTAGTTTACAATATTCAGTTCAACAATCCCTTGAGCTTCAAATTTTCGCCCCTCACTCTCCCCCTTCCCCATGGCAGCATGCAATCAAGTGTAAGATTTAAAAACACTTTCAAATTAGACATTAGTCTGGTTGTAAAGAATGGTTTTAACCAATGGAATGAACAATGGGAAAGAGGAAACAAAACCAAACATGGGAAAGAAAGAGAACATGTTGTTTTCTTCAGTCTGCATTTAAACTCTATTCTCTCTAGATCTCTCTCTGAATGTAGTCATCTACTTCCATCCTGAGTCTTTTACAATTACAGCGTTGTGCTCCTAAAAAGAATCCAGTTATCAAAGCTGGTCATCACACATATGTTGTTTCTGCCACTGTGTACAAATTGCTCCTGGTTCTGCTCTTTTCACTTAGCATCAGTTCATGTAAGCCTCTCCAGGTAAATATAAAGTCCATCTGCTCTTCATTTCTTATAGCACAATAGTATTCCATACATTCATATGCCACAACTTGTTTAGCCATTTCCCAATTGATAGGCATCACTTTAATTTCCAAATTTTTGCCACCACAAAGAGAACTGCAATAAATCAACATTTTTTTTACTGTCCCATGTTGCTTCCCACACTATGAGAGGAGAATCATTTTAGAAAAAGCAAAGAAACAGAATTGAGCATGACATATTTTTTTGGATAATGAAGAAAGTAGTATTTCAAGAAGGAAGAGTAAAAATTGTAAGTAGCAGGAGATAAGCTTTGATTGGTACAGTGAGGAAGGGAATATTTTTGGAGTACCAATACTGCAAGGACAATATTTAGAACTGTCTTTTGAATGATCCGTAATGACCCACCATTCATGAAGTTATCAGGTCCCAATATTGACTAACAACATAGCTTTAAATTTTATTTTGTAATTATTTTGTAATTTAACTTTTAAAAATAATTTTCTTTCATTCCAAAATTCTCTCCCTCCCTCCTGTAACACCATGCACTAGCAGATTCCCTGGAGAATGCTACTGTGAACAGCTTTTAAGGTTCAGATTATACAGTATAGTGAACATTCCACTTATTCCATTACAAATCAAGACAAACATTCACAACAAATCACAATATAATATCCACAACATTACATCTTACCACAGAAAATCACAATGTAGTGTTCGCAACAGCTTAACATTAGAATGGCCACATTGTTTTCACTACAGTGGCCACAATATTTTTAACAAAAAACAAAAGAATAATCATCTGATTTCCCTAAGGGGAAACCCTCCTTACTTAATCATTCAGTCATCTCACAAAACAATAAGCAGTCTTCTACTCATGGGGCAATTGTAAGTTAACTTAATCAGTCACTTATCTGAGTCACAATTACTAAGTATCATTAATCACTAAATACAATCATCAGAAAATTACACAAACCCTCCATCCCTCAGTCTCTAGTAACCTTCAGTTTCATCACACATCCAAGGAGAGGCTTTTTCTTCATCTTGACTTGGGGTAGTCTCAGATTCTCTGGATCCCTTTCCATGGTTCCAGTTCCTACCTGAATCCACGAAACAGTTATTTGGATTCAGAGGCAGGCAGCTCCCAGGTTCTTGTCCAGTCCTCCAGGCAATTCTTGGTACATACTGAAGTTTACAAGTTCCAGCACATCTCAAAACCTTCACCATTTCTGTTGCTGGGAACTCAAGGATCAACCAATCCACAAATAAACCAAGTCTTAGCATCCCAGTCATGTTTCTTCAGTCTTCCAGAAATTCAGCTGGCCCCAGGACCCAGAAGGAACTTCAGATTTCCAGACAACCTTCCAGGTGGCCCTCTCAGCCTTCCAGGTGGCCTTCAAGTGGCAGCAACTTCAGCCTTCACCAGATCCTGGTCTCATAGAAAACTCCAACTCAGTTCTCAGTCCAGCAAGCCCACCTCCCAGATGCTGGGACAATACTGTTTCCTCCACCAGGTGCCACCAGGAGTAAAATTCTTAATTCTGATTCTCTGTCTCTGGAATTTTTCTTATATACACACACACACTAGCCCCCTATCTGAGCCAACCCCCTCCAATAGGAGACAGTTCATGTCCTCTGTTCACAAGAGATGGAGTTCATACCTTCTGCTTCTTTCACACAGGAGACAGAGTTCACACCCTCTGCTCTTTCACAGAAGTACTTAGCCCTTAGTTACTAAGGACTAAGTACCTGCTAAATTACCATTACACCTCCGCCCCCTTGTATATCCTTACTCCACCCATTAAGAAGGCAAGAAAAAAAAATATATATATATGAAATCATACAAAATAGGGGGTGGCTAGGTAGTGCAGTGAATAGAGCACTGACCCTGGAGTCAGGAGGACCTGAGTTCAAATCTGGCCTCAGACACTTGACACAAAAACTAGCCGTGTGACCTTGGGCAAATCACATAACCCCAATTGCCCTACAAACAAGAAAAAAAGAAAAAAAAAAGAAATGATACAAAATATTCCCACATTATATCAGGGAAGTTTTGACCTGATCCATTTCTGACACTGGCTGATTTACCTTTCACTAGTCAGCCTAGTGATCCTCTGTACCTGGTGAATTATTAGATTTGTGCAAAATATAGCATGGCCATCCAATTGTCTTTAGTCTTTGCTGTAACTTAGAAATTTCCAGATCATATGATGTACTAGACTTAACTTCCCCCTACAAGAGGGACAATAGGTATGTATTCCTGTGCCATCCAATACTTTGAGTAGAGTCCTAGATCTTTTGTCAATTAACTCTATAGCTTCATAAAAATTACGTTCCCCTTCTGGATGTCAGGTTCCTTAGCAATTAAATGTAAAGATTGGACTAAATTATCTCTTTAAGCTCTAATAATTTGGGTGCATGTTCTAAAATCTATAGTTAGATTAAAACACCGAGTTTCTGCATTTCATTTCACATTTATTTCACATGAGGACATGTTCTGTCCTCATGTAGGACTTCGTATATAGTACTAATTGTTCCATGTTCATTCTTCTACCCTGCCTTCTACACATAAAATTTAGTATTCTAAGTTCCTTTCCAGATCTCTCACTTGATGTTTTCACATCCTTCCTAGATTCAGTATTTTATGATTTTAAAAATCTTAATACATTTGTAGAGAAGTGGGAAAAAATAGATACACTTGATTTTTTTGAAGAATTACCATCACTATCTAGGTGACACAGTGGATAGAGAATAGAACTTGGAATTGAGAAGATTTGAGATTACATTCACAGCTCCATTGTATATGTTAGTAATACAAAGACTGAAAAAAGTACATAAAATAAATTTGAAAGTATGTATAGCTGCACAGATTGTTGGGGAGATAAAATACTATAAAATATGCTTTGTAACAAATTATTTTTAAAAAGGAATTAGTCACTATTGTTTTTAATTGTTATTGTTAATAGTATTAATTATATTTGTATCTAAGCCCAGGAAACTAAAAAAATAATATTAATATATTTTACATTAAAAATTATATTAGGAAAAGTTGAAATCTGCTAAATGCTCAAGATAACATAGAATACTATCCAGGTTACATTATCTCTGGAGGGAGAATTGACAGTGTCCTAACTAATCTGTCTCTTAAGCAGGAAAATATCAATAATATAAGTTTATCATGCTTAATTATGATTCTTGAAGAAACCAGATATAAGGAAGTACAAAAGATCGATTGGAATTTGCTAATAAATAGGGAAAATGAATGTTGATGTAATCAGTCAGCAAAAGTTTAGTCTAAATTCCAACACAGTTTTTGAACACATAATTTTCTTTCGGTATTCATCTAACCTCCCTTAGGTAGTTTTATTTTTCCCTGTTCCACAAGAGACTCAGTGATTGTTTTCATTCTTCTAATCTAGTTCCAAGTTTGAGCAAGAAATTTAATGAATGAAGGAATCCTACATTTATCATATTTTGGATTATAGATCTAGATGTGGAAGGAGTTTGAAGGGCCTTGTAATCTATTACTCATTTTCTTTCCCCCCAATGAGGGGTAACACGTTTCAAAAAAGACTGTCAGCCTGCCTAATGTTACACAGGTAGCATGAGACAGAATTAAGGTTCTCATATGATTATGACTTCAAATTCAGGGCTCTTTATTATTTAAGCTCCAAATTGTAAAGAATCTATAAATAAATTCACTCTAGACTGAAGCTAGAACTCCATATCTAATCCTAGATACCTAGACTTGTCACTCTACTGGATGAGTAGTTTTTTAAAAATTATTCATAGGTCTACAATAAGCTTCCTCCTGACTCTCCTTATATACAGGAGATGCATTTCAGACAAGGCCCTGAAATTAAAAGGACTTTTTAATTAATCTGAGCCCATGAATATAGGATTTAGAACGGAAAGTCACTTTAGAAATTTTTGACTTGCATCCTCTTAAATTTACAAAGGAAACAGAGACTTAGACTAAATAATTTGCTCAAATTCAAACAAGTAGCTGTGAAGCCTGAGATTTGAATCCAAGTTCTGTGACTACCAGTACAATTCTTTTTCTATTTCACAATGGCTATTAATCGCATTAAACATGAACTAGACATGAACATAATCCAAAGGATTTTGTGATGATTTAAATCTTTGCATTTACCCTAGGACTTGGCATAGATGATTGATTCATATTTGCTGAATTGATTTAGAGTTACTATGTATTAACAATCTACTTCATTCTCTTTGCTTGGAGATCCTGAAAGTTTATTCCCTCCCCTATTTCATACAGATCCCTAGATGATTTTTTTTCTAAGATTAATAGGCCATAGATTGACTAATCTTCAGCTTCTAAGCTCCTCTCTTTGTCAACAACATTATGAGTTCATTTCATTTTTGTTGGTGCTGTTGTTCAGTTGTTTTCAATCAGGTCCAAATCATCATGATCCCATTTGGATTTTCTTGATGAAGATTTTGGAGTGATTTGCCTTTTCATTTTCTAGCTTATTTTATAAATGAGGAAACTGAGACAAACAAGGTTAAGTGCCTTGCCCAGGAACCCACAACTAATAAGTGTCTGAAACTGAATTTGAACACAAGAAGATGAGTCTTCCTAATTCCACCCTCAATGCTCTATCCACTGGACTGCATAGCTGCCCATGGGTTGATTATTTTTCCACATCTATGAAGTTAGTCATTCCCTTATCCCAGGTTTAGAGGTAACATCTGTAGATTCTAACAGCAATCTGAAGTCCTGGAAATATTTTTTCTCCTTCAAAACTTTAGTTGCTAACTAGTCTAATTCTCTGCTCATGGTAAAATCCCTGTGTATTTCAGACAGACTATCATCCATTCGCAGCTTGAATTGACTTATCATCTGCCAAAATCTGCTGTTATAGGACTGAGAGAAAAATATTGAAACTCAGTTACAGGAGGTGGATCTTTTCTCTACTATTTCCCACACAGAAGCTAATTTCAGGACATTGTGGGGAAAAGATTACTCGTGGACTTGAAAAACTAAAACTTGTCAGTACTCTGACACTTTCAAAGCAGTGGGATGGTAGTAAAAAAAATACCTTTCTTTTATTTCATAAACACAGTAATATTTAATAAGTGAAATGTAAATAAAACCCCCAGAAACTACCCAATTCCCAGGAAAATGTCAAATATCACAAATATTAGGAACAGCCAGTGTTGGAGAGATCACGGAAAGAGAACATTAAGATATTGTTGATGGAACTATGGATTGGTCCAACTATTTTGGAAAGCAATTTGGAATAATGCTAAAAAATTTATTACCCATGATCCAACTCAGAGGTATATACCCCAAAGAGTAAAACATGGAAAGTTTTAATGTGTACCAGAATATTCAAAGAAGCAATTTTTACAATAGCAAAGAACTGGGTGGGGGGGGGGGTAGGAGGAGGTGTTCATTAACTGGAGAATAGATAAGCAAATTGCTGGCCGTAAATGTCATGGAATATTATCAGACATGATAAATTATGAGTGTAAGGAAATCAGAGACACATGGGAACACGTGTGAATTGATGCAGAAAGAAGAAATCAGAACCCGAGAAACATGCAAAAATTATTACAGTATTGCAAACACAGAGAACAAGAAAATGGCACTGAGTGTCATATAATTATAGAAGCTTTCCTCTGGATAAGAGATGAAAAAAATGTTCCTTCTCTCTTTGGAAAGTTAGGGAGGCAATGGGTATGTAATTTTGTTGAATATACTATATGACCCTGAAGATGTCAGTTGATATTGATGAATGCTTTTTTTTCTCTTAACCTTTTAAAATTTTTTTTAACAAGACAAGGGTTGCTGTGTAGGAGGTATGGTTACAAATGAATGTGAAATAAAAAATAAAAGGTATTAATGACACTTAAAACATTTATTAAGTTTCTGTAGCATGCTAGGCAATGATCTATGCTCTGAAAATGCAAAAATGAAAAAAAAAGATCCTATTAACCTCAGTTTCTTCATCTGTAAAATGGTTATATAAAATTACCTTGCAGGAAATTTATCTCAATTCAATATTTATCTCAATTCAAATGTAAGACATTTCATCAATGCCTACTGATATAGAGAAAATTTACAAAAGAGTCCCAGGTCCTATTATCTAGGAACTTGCTTTCTATTGGGGAGGGCTAGGGTGAATATGACAAATAAATAAATAAATAAATAAATAATTTGAGAAGGGACAAAAAAGACTATGAACTTAGGAGCTCAGGAACAACTTCCTCAAAGTGGGAGAACTGGAGTTCAGCCTTGATGGAAAATGTTTCTAAGTGACAGAAATAAGGAAGAAGAGGAGCACATTGTGAAATCTGGAATCCAATGTTCAAATGGAGCTTTACTCAACCCCCATGTCAGGGATAGGGAGAGGGATTATACCTGTGGATTCATTGTCATATAATATGCCAGGGTGAGCAAACTTCCTAAACCAATTGTCATACTGCCAAAAGACATCTTGCAGTATTCTTCTTGCAGTACCCAACTTTCTTTCATTTCTCACTTTCCCCCCTAATTCCAACATAGAAATTATTTTCCCTCTCTTAGACACTTACTAAATATTTGTTGATTTCAGTTGTTTGACTGTTTTAAAGGTCTACATACAATTTTTAAAAAGAAAATGCTTATTGAGCTTTTTACAAGAAAAGACTGTTAGACGTTTTTGTGTTTTGTTCCAGATAGCACGTCACATCAGCCATCACACAACTGAGAATGTGTGGGGTGATGATAAGGACTCGAAAACGTGTCAAAAATTACACAACTGCTTGCTCATTACGCATTTCCATCTTGAAATTTAAAACAAGTGCGAAGTGAGGACATTTTGTTCTCCTTGCTATTGCTATTTTTTCATTCTTTGGGGCTGTTCAGAAGTTTCATTTGTGTTTGAACACTGATGACCCCATTTGGGGTTTTCTTGCCAAAGATACTGGAGTGGTTTGTCATTTCCTGTTACAGATCTTTTTTTTACAGAGGAGGAAACTTAGGCCAGTATCACATAACTACTGAGTGTCTCAGACCAAATTTCAACTCATAAAGATGAGTCTTCTTCCAAGTCCAGTGCTCTATCCACCGTGCCATCCAGCTGTCCATTTGGCACATAGGAGACACTTAATGCTTACTGACTGACTGACACTTAGCTGTATAACTTTGAACAGGTCATTTCACCCTTTGAAGATTTAGTTCTCCCATTCATGAGTCTAAGTTGCTCCTATATATTTTTAAAGCAATGTAGAATAATGCTATCTTTCAAGTGTTCAGTTAGTAATATTTGAATCTCAACTCTTATATCAACTACTTATGTTACCTCGGATAAATCAATAAATTTTCTAAATCTTCATTTCTTCATTTGTAGATTATATTTATGATGATGATATTGATGATTATGAGGATAGTAACAGTTTCTTTTCTTCACAGAGTTAACTTTAAAGAATATATTTTTAAATC
The DNA here is from genome assembly GCA_028646575.1 of Pseudocheirus occidentalis. Taxonomy (NCBI): domain Eukaryota; kingdom Metazoa; phylum Chordata; class Mammalia; order Diprotodontia; family Pseudocheiridae; genus Pseudocheirus; species Pseudocheirus occidentalis. The sequence goes on along the minus strand of CM053596.1, from coordinate 90,874,611 downwards.
AAAATAATTATGAGTTTTTGTGAGGATGAAATAGATTTGAAACTGGGAGGGTTCAATTTTAGAGGTAAATGAAACCAACCTACCTGTTTTTCAGGTGAGGAAGCTTAGATACAAAGATTTTCCCAGTGTCACACAGCTAGAAATTTTCTGTGGCAGACTTTGAACTTAATAAACCTGATTTTTGACTAAAACTCCAGTGCCTATCCACCATGGCACACTATTTCCCTTGACTTTGTTATAAAACAAATACCCTATGTCTTCTTCCACTTGTTTCTTTCTATAGCAAACAGTAAGATAGCATTAGATAAATAAAAAAGAACACAGGGTTCGCATTCAGAGGAGCTGATTTCATTTCTCTGCTTTGGTACTTTATACTCATGCAAAGCTAGAAAACTCACTTAACATTTCTTTTCTTTGGTTTTCTCATCTGTAAAATCCAGGCACTGGACTGGATGAATCCTGAAGTTACTAATTTGTTAACCTCTGATCATATACATTCAAGTTCAGTGATGTGAGAATATGTTGAACATTTACATTTAAACAAATTGGCTCCCTACAATATACAAAGAAGTATGCTTAGCACTGGAAATAGAAAGATAAAATTAAACAGTCTCTATGCTAAAGGTGTTTACTTTGATATGGGATAGAATGTGTACACAGATAATGAAATTCAGGGTCATTTGAGTAAGCAGAGGACATTAAGAACAAGGGACATTAAGTAAGACTTTTCTGAGCAGGCAAATAAATGGAATTTTGAGGGAAAATAAGGAAGCTATGCAACCTAGATCAAAAGGAAGTACCTTTCCATGAAAAATAACTTTCCCACATACATAGAGGCATTCAATGGGCTGTAAAATTTAGGGAATACCTGGTAGCCAATTCTGGCTCAAACACAGAGTGCCTGAAGATGAGCAATATGAAATTACACTGAAGAGAGAGATTGGATCTGCCAGATTTTGAAAGGCTGTGAAAGTTCAGCTGAAGAGTTTGCATTTTCCCAAAAGAAATAGGGAATCACTTAAGGTTTTTGAGCAACAGAGTGACAGTCAGGCATCTTCCATAAGAAGATTATTTCAGCAATTGCGGATTTAGAAAGGATGAGCCACAAGAAGAAGGGAGACCAACACTATTGTCAGTTTGAGTTCTTATTTAAGAATTATGGTTCTCTCATTTGCAATGGTATAATTTTCTCTTTTAAAATAATTGGTTATCTGTCTACATTTTTTCCTGTTCTGTCTTTATCTCATTCCTCATGCCCCAGAATAGAGACATACAATGTTTGTTTTAGCATCACTAACTGGAGAAAGCAAAGGAAAGAGAAGGGAAGATGCTTGAATTGCCCTTCATTGTACAGCATTTAAAGAGACAACAGCTGATTTAAAAGAATTTCACCGTTCCATCTTACTCTGGGAAGAGAGTTCCAAAAAGCAATATCAATAGTATATATTTTCATCAAAGTCCTGCTGAAATTCCCAAATGTCAGTAGAATGAAGTCCATTGTTTTCATCTATCTTTCTTCCCAATCTGTATCAAATAATATTTGCCCCATTTTTGTAGAGATAACATAGATCTTCCCCCATACACTTTGGAATGAAAAGCGTATAAATGTTAGATAATGATTCTTGGCACTTTTATTCTCTTCAGGCACATGAGCTCTACTGTGTCATAGCAGATCACTCACATCAAAACAAATAGCTTCTTATACTTTTATTAATTTTCCACAGGCAGAAGAGAAAAGTGTGTCCTTATTCACAGTGCTTGGGACCTAGTAAAAGTTGAATATCTGCTCTTTGTTAAGGTCTAACATGGAAAAGTGGAAAAGACTCATCTTGGGACCAGGGTTATTTAACAAGTGTGACTTTTACAAATTAACTTCTTGTTGCTGAGAAACAGCAGGTTGTGATAAAAAGAGTGTAGAACTTGAGATCCAGGACACTCAAGGTCAAGTGCTGGCATTAACTGTGCTATCTCCAATAAGACAGTTGAACATGAACCACAATTTCTTCAACTAGAAGCATTCCATCAAAAATTCAGTTAATGCAGCAGTTCTCAACTTGTGGGTTATGTTCAATTTGTAACAATGAAAATACATCCTGCATATCAGATATTTACATCATGATTCATAACAGTAGCAAAATTACAATTTTGAAGTAGCAACAAAAGTAATTTTATGGTTGGGGTTCACCACAAAATGAGGAACTGTATTAAAGGGTCATGGCATTAGGAAGGTTGAGAACCACTGAGTTAACAAATAATTTTAAGCCCTTCATTGGGACTTAATAGGAATAGTCATAGATGATTCTAAGGATTCAAGCACTGGGAAGTGGAGGATGTTAGCGCTCTCAATAAAAAAAAGGGAAGTTTAGAGCAGGTATGATTTTCAGGAGGAAGATTGCAGGTTCCATGTTAGATATATTGAGATGGGACATTCACATAGAGATGTTTGGCATGCAGAAAGTAGGAAATAATATAGAAATGGAAAGTCACTGTCTGTCTATCTTTGTCTCTCTCTACTTCTCTTTTTCTGTTTTCTGTCTTCCTCTTTCTCCCTCTACATCTCTCCTTCTTTCCCCTCCTCTGTCTCTGTCTCTTTGTCTTTTCCCTTTCTCTCTCTCCTCTCTGTCATTTATTCCCCCTTCCCCATTCAATAAGCTACAGTGACTCCTTATTGCTTTCAGGGACAAATTCATAATTTTGTTTGGCTTTTAAAAGTCCTAATAACCTACCTCATTCCTGACTCTGCAACCTTCTCCTCCTTATGTCCTTCCAGTTACTCTATAATTGGTGTTACTGTATTACTTGCTGTTCCTCAAACATGGCACTTTACCTCCTGACTGTGTGCATTTTCACTGGCTGTACTTTTATTTGTATTTCCAGAACTTGCACAGTATCTGATGCATAGAATTTAAACTAATAAACACTAAGTGACTGACTGACTTTCTCTCCCCTTTCTTTAATATGTGTATATAAAAATCATATAATTGTAAAAATTATATAAATATGATATATAATATATAAAATTATATGTATATATAAAATTATATAACATGGCATATAATATACATATGAATTATAATGAATATTCTGTAATATATACATATGTATGTAGCTTAATGTTGCGAATATACATATGTCTATATACACATGTTTGTATGTATATATGTATGTGTCTCCATATATATATATATACACATATACAGTGAAAGACAGAGGCAGAGAGAATAACTAAAATAACGGAAACAGATTTCACAGGTGGGAAACCTATAGCCTCAAGGGCACAGGTAGTCCTCTAGATCTTCAAGTGTGGTCCTTTGACTGAATCCAAGCTTCTGAGGGCATTTGTTCTGTGAGGTTTGGATACAGTCAAAGGGCCTCACTTGAGGACCTAGAGGGACACATGTGACCTAGAGGCTGCAGGTTCCTCATCCTTGGATTAGATCATGAAAGGAGAAAAGGTTGAGAGAAAAAAGTATTGAGACCCTAGAAAATAGAAAGAGTTGAGTGAACCAAATGAAAGAGATTTCATCTCATATATAGAAAGAGAATCAGGAGAGAATATCTCTGAGAACTGAGAGAAAATATCCCAGAAGAAAAATTAGGAGAGAGTATTTTAAAGGAGGAATGGTCAACAGGGTCCAATACAATTGGCAGGCCCATAAAGATGATGACTCAAAACAGGGCATGAGATTGAACAGTTTAGAAGTTACAGAGAGAGCAGATGGAGTAGTGAGGTAGAGTCATGAGCCAGATTTCATGGGACTGAGGACTTAATGACTGGCAAGGAAATGGAGGCACCAAGTGAACACTCCTCTATATAGGGGCTTATTACTTGTAGGGAATGATACATATAGGTATATCATATATTTCACATGTATAATTTTTATCAGTATATAGATGTTTCAATATATTGATATTTAGATATATCGATATAGATCTATTTATATCTAGACTGAAAGAATGTTATAAAAAAGAGATTTAAAATAATTAACAAACATATCAGCATGATTCTAGGCATCAGAGAAGGGTCCAGTAGATTAGGAGAGATAAATGATGAAAGGCATTGTAGTAAGGTGGGGCTGCTGAATTATGTAAACAACTAGAGAAGAAGGCATGATCCAAGCCATAAATTGAGAGATTAGCCTTGGGGCGTGGGGCCAGAAGGGCAGGGATAAAGCTACCTCATATTGATTGGATAGACATACAGATCTTGGCAGAATGGGATCATTATTTTCCCTTGGAATGAACCCTAAGCTATGCCTCTGTAAACTTGAGTTCTACCTTGAACACTTCTATTAAGTCTGTAATTTTTGATAAATTCAATTCAACAAATATTTAATGAATGCCTCCTATTTACAAGGTGAATGGAATAGAAAGAGGAAAAAAGAGCACTGGTCTTTCCCTCAAAAATCAAGTAACCTAGTAGGAAGGATGATAGATGTGAGGGCATAAAAATTCATTTTAGAAAATGAGTAAATGCATGGGGACAGGTGGGACAAAATGATGACAAAAATAAGTGCAAAGACAAAAGAATAATTTTAAGATGGAGGGATTTTTGCTAATCATATTTAACAGTATTTGTGTCTAATTTCCCCCGTGAGGTTTTACCTTCTGAGAGAGCAGGGCGTACCTCTTTTATTCTCTTGGTGCTTCCCTCAGCATGGAGCACCATGGTCCATTTGTTGTGTACATCTTTAATTTTTTTAATTTTTAATCATGAGGCAGATAAAGATATAAGCAATTGCTGCATAATGAGCCCTTCTAGGGCAGAATCTCTCCTAAGTTGACTTTATGAATACCAGTCTAACAATCATAGCAAGTTATAGTGCAGTTGGCATGTGAACTAACCTTTGAAGAAAGAAAATGATTTTGACGGGCAGACACTCATGCATAGGTCTGGGGTGAATTGGAGAAGACACAGCTTGAAGTGAAGAAGATTATTATAGTACTTTAGGCCAGGGGAAATAGACAAAGACTGGTGAGGGTAGTGGATGTATAAAGTGACAAATGTCTCTTAAATTCTAATCTTGAAAATATGTAGATCTTCCTAGCTACAAGAGGAGTGTTTGGAGTATATATATATATATGTTTTTCAAAAAAGAAGGAAAATGTTGTCTAAAATCTAATATTCCACCATGGAAAAGGCAATGGGGACAGAGATTGGTAGAGAACTGAACTTGAAAAGCAGAGAAAGAAGGGGGTGTTGCTTATGCTTGATGAATGCCAAGAAGTTTTCTCCATTCTGTACTTTTCTAAATTATCACTCTTTGCATTTTCCTGGTATTTTAGGAAGAATTTGGAGTCTTTAGGATGAAAGATGGGCCCTTTATTCTGACAGGGCAGCAATCTAATTCATCTCTGACAAGGTTCCCCCTTTCACAATATAAATTGTGTGCTAGTTTAATGATGTCATTTCCTATAATGCAGAATATAAAACAAGAAGGAGAGGATTTGGGGCTTTCATTGGGGAAAGAAAAGCAATGAACAATGTCTTGCTGTTTCCTCTGAGTTTCAATTTGAAGGTTCCTCAATTCATCCCCAGGGCTTTCTGGGGGAGGAAAAAAAGAGTGAAAACATTTGAGGACTTGAATAATATTACACACACACACACACACACACACATAACCCACACATATGTATTTATAGATGAAGAAGTATGTATGGGTGCATACATGCATGCACACATGGTATGTACATAAAATAGATACATGTGCACACACATATGCATGGTTATATATACATATATATGTGTGTATGTGTGTATTATTTTTTTGACACATTTGATCCAAAGTCTGATAAAATGTGGCCTAAAAAATTTACTTTGATTTTATAGAGGAAATGCCCTTTTTCTTTGGCAATTTAAATTTCAGCAGGATCTTATTATGTAGTAAAGATCTTCTATCACCCAACTGTTTCAAACATAGTACAGAACAGGGCATGCTGGACTTTAAATCAGGAAGCATCATGTTCAAGTCCTGCTTCTGATCTTTACTAGATGCATGGCCTGGGGCAAGGTAAAGGGTTGACATCTCTGAGCTTCAATTTTCCAATCTATTAAATGGAGATAATAACTTTTGGGGTTATTATTGGGGAAAGATTGGATACTTTTGTAAAGAACTTCACAAACTTTAAGGTGGCATTAAGTGCTTGCTATGGTTATTTTTAGGCTATATTGTTAAAGTCAATTCAGAAGAGAAGCTCTGTGGAAAAAAAAATCATGGTTCCGATCATACCATTCATTCATTATTCGTTCAACAAAGCTTTATTGGTTTTACTTTATACCTAGCACAGTGCTCCATGTTTAGGAGTATTGCACAGTTAACACAATAGTTTCTATAGTCTGGTGGGGAAGAAACATAGGTGGGAAGTATAATATACAATATTTGAAGATCGATACATTATACTGAGCTTCAAAGCAAAATGTTCAACACTCTTCAACATTTCATTGCTGTTTATTGAATGAAATTTGAATTTTTCTGCCTGACACTCAAGCTTCTTCATAAACTCACATCATTCTACATTTCCAATTTTATCTCAAATTGCTATCATGGATGTTACTCTGGCCAAAATGGACTATTTTCAGTCCTGGATACAAAGCCTTTCCTTTATCTACAGTTGATTGGAATTGCCCTCCATACAGAAATTCGCTAGATATTTTACTCCTATCCATCTTTTAAGAACCAACTCTAATATCAAATTTTCTATGATACCTTCCTTCATGCTCCAATGTGAGTAATGAACTTTTATACCTTAGAATGGAGTTCTATGTGATATTTTATCTCCCAAATATATTCATCATTTATCATTTTGTACTATAACTTTTTGTGTATATGAATCTTTATTACCAGCCTATCAATCCCTTAACAACAGGAACAGTCCATTTTCCAAACTTTGCCTGCCCCCCCTAAAAATCATACAAAGTACAAAGTACTCTGAACAAAGTATCCACATAGTAAACATTTACTGAATTGACTAAAACCTTGAGTCAATAAAAAAGAGACCTATAAATATCTTAGGGTATAATGTTAATATCTTTGTATCGAAAAAAAGAAAAATTTGAGTGACATTATAACAATATGAAAGTTCACAGTGAAAAAATCCTGAGGATATTTAACCATTGTGATCCTTTTCTCTTCATGATGCACACTAAAATTAAAATACACGATTGAAGTCACTTTTGTTTTTAATTAAAAAATGAGTGAGCATTTGTAATGTTTTCTCATGCTTAGCAATAAATTACACCCAGGAAGATGGTGGTGTAGAAGCAAAAAAGTTCTGCAGCTCACACAAAGCCACCTGAAATATCCATAAAATATGACTCTAAACAAATTTTAGGGCTCCAAAACTCACCCAAAAATACAGAAAATCACATCTCCCACTGAAGGCAACTTAGTAGGCAGGGCTCATCTCAGCATGCTGGGAGCCAAAACCATCCCAGCCTGAAACCTAGGTTTGGCCCCAGCAAAATTGAGTATAATGTTCCAGGGTAAAATATGCTCATTCAATGAGGTGGAGGGCTTATAAAGATTCTTGTTGAAAAAACCAGAACTGAAAAGAAAATTTGACCCTCAAATACAAGAAGCATGAGAAGGTAAACATGGAAAAGAAACCATAAGGAACTTATCAAATTTGAACTATTTACATACCAACATGGAAAAATGATAATTGTAACTTATGAAACTTCTCAGTGTGAGGATAGGTGAATGGAATACAAATGTATATATACATATACATACACATATGTCTATAAAGGAGGGTTTATATATGTGTATGAACATTTATCTGAGTATGTGTATTTATGAGTACATAGAGGGCACAGGATCAATTGAATAGGAAGTTATGATACTCTAAAAGGCAAAAAATTCTGAAGTGGGAGAGGATGAGAATGAGAGGAGACAGGGAGAGACAGAATGGGGTTAATCATCTCATTTAGAAGAAGCTAGGGATAATTGGTACAATGGAGGGGAAGAACAGGAAGGCAAAAGGGATTGGGTCAACCTTACTGTCATTGAATTTGGCTTAGGGAAGGAATGACATAAACTCTAAACTGGGTATCTTGCCACACAGGAGATTAGGGGGGATGGGGATGAGAAGGGAGGGGAACGTGGGGAGGGTTACTGGAAGTACACACTTCTGTAAAGGGACAAGGACAGGGTAGAGAATAGAACAAGGAGGGGGGGGAGTGAAGGAAGGAGGGATATATAATCAATCTCTGACAATATGCCCAC
>CM053596.1:90846450-90865886 GCA_028646575.1 Pseudocheirus occidentalis | reverse complement strand
TACAAATGTATATATATATATATATATATATACATATATATATATATATATGTATACTTCCAAATATGTCCATATAGGAGGCTACATATGCGTATGCATACCTATCTGAACATGTGTGTATATGTGTATATAGAGGGTATAGGATCAATTGAATATGAAAGGATGATACTTTAAAAGGTGAAATTCTGAGGTGGGAGAGAACTAGAATTAGAGGAGACACGGAGGGACAAAATGGGGTTAATCATCCCATATAGAAGAGGCAAGGGATAACTGTTACAACTTTACTTTCAATTACTCTCATTGAATTTGGCTTAGGGAAGAAATGGCATAAACTCTAATCTGGGCATCATGCCACACAGGAGAGTAGGGGGCATGGTGATGAGATGATGTAGGGGAGTGCAGGGTCTGGGGGAGGGATGCTGGAAGCACATACTTCAGTAAACTGACAGGGACAGGGTAGAGAACAGAACAAGGGGGGAGGAGTGGGAAGGAGGGACATATGATCACTGTCACAATATGTCCACTTTGGAGATGTCCTGTATATTCACACATCCACAGCCTGTATTGAATTGATTGTCCTTCCAGTGGGGGTGTGTGACAAGGGAGGAATTGAAAGAATCTAGAATTTAAAACTCTGCAATACCTGCAAGTAGGAAGTAAGTTATACAGGGCCTGGAGGCAGGGAGGGGGGCAGGGAGACCCAATCTGCCCTACCAGAAAGTAAGAGAGCGGATCAGGGGAGAGGCTTTACAGTGGGATTGCTGTTTTGGGGTTGGGGTGGTGGAAAGATTGTAATTCAAAAATCTCATAAAATGAATGATGTAAACAAGAAAACAAATAAAAAATTTATTTAATAAAAAAAGTGCACAGCAGAGAGCAAAAGAAAACCTATAAGGAAGCAAAGAAAAGATGGAGAGTTTTCAACTTAACACACAATATTTAATAAATAGGCTTTCTTGAAATAAGTTATTGCTATGTATTTTGAATCCTATATTCTGCTGTGTACATGTTTTATTTCTTTTATTATTTTGTATTTAAGTTTAATATTCAAGTTTGCAATGTTTCTTTTTCTTTTTTCTTATGTATTCAAATTTTAATATTTATCTAATATTTTTTAAAAAGATTGAATTTAGTGACTTCCTACTCTTTGAAGAGATATTAGCAACCAGGAAGTGAGAGGCCCTGCTGACTATCGAGTAGGACTGAAGGTCCAAATGGAATGGGATTCTGGATGCTGTCTTACAGAGATAAGTATGGGGAGTGGGATTAGTGTACAGGCAGGATGCAGTTAGTGATATTGGCAGGAAGTTTTCTCTTTCATCATTTTGTTGAATCTTAACAGCAGTTTCTGTAAGATGTTCTATTTGTATTATCATATCTACTTTATATAAAATCAAATAGGTTTAGAGACATTAAATGACTTCCCCAGGACCTCACAGATAATAAGATCTAATTTTGTGCTAATTACATCCAAATATAGAATTGTTCCTCCTATACCTTAATCATCCCACCCCCAAAAAAATATTGGAATAATCCAGGCACAGTGATTTTTAAGAGTAAATGTACAGAGATACAGAAGTGTGGGAGATTTTGAGAGATGAGCAATCATTTAGTCAAACTGAACTACAGAGTAGGTGAAAGACAATGATGGAAGGTCTGAGCCAGATAGAGAAGATCCTTGAACACCAGGCTAAGGAATTTGAACAGTATACACAAGGGATGCATAGAGTGCATAGTGAAAGTAGTCTATCAGTGAGGCTACTTGGATTTCAGATCATTTGGAGGCCAATTATCAAGCTTTCAGCACATATGAATATGTCTCTCATTTACCTCTTGCTGCCTGGCTTTGAGACACTCAAGGGATCATTATCAATTCCACTAGGGGCTGGCAATTGGATGAAAAGGAGATAAACCTCAAATGAGTGAGTGGTATTAATTGTTATACTCCTAGGGAAAGGTCAGAGAAGAACAGTGAAACTAATGAATAAGGTGAATTATATGTCTGTTTTATTTATTCATGTTTCACTTGTATCTCATTAGCATAGTTTATTAAAAGTTACCTAGATACTTAGGTTGCTGTTAGCTTTTTCCTTTTGAATTAAGCCCTTTGTAAACTGAAAGGTGATGCATAGATAGATATAGATATATACATTTATGCCTGTGTATATGAGATCATCACTATGATGTCAATCACTGGTGTTACTGTTATTGACATCATTTTTGTTACATGACAAGACTTAGTTTTATATTTTCAGACCCCCTGATCATGATGAGAAACTCTACTGTATAACAATGTGATCCTCTGAAGTATTTGTGTTCTGATTCTGCCACAGAATAGCTGGATATCTTTAGACAAATGTTGCATCACTTTACTAGGTCTCCATCTCTCTATGTATAAAAGACAGGATAGTACCGGAATGATTGTATGGAGAGTCTCTGAGCCTTTTCTAGTTCTGATAGTCTACATTTTGTATTGTAACATTCTCTGTTACGAGATCTCTCTCCATTCCAACTTCCCATGGGTTAAGATCTGCAAAAATAGGGACATAGCATAGATGATCTCTCCAGTCTATTCCTTCTCAAGATCCACAAGTATATCTTCCTGCTTTGACATTGACTCTTAAGTTACTAAATGTCTTGTGGTGTACTCTAAGACAAGCATAACTTTCATCAGTTCCACATTATAAAAATGGCTTCATAATGAAGATCTGCCCTCATTCTTGTCAGAGCTGTTGTTTGGGAAATATTGTCATCTTTTCTTTTCTGTAGTCTGTGCTTCCAGAATTCATTTTTGTAAAATTGTTGTTCTTCCAGTGGTGTTCTTTGGCTTGGAAACATGGAACATTATGATCTCATAAGAATCAAAACACAGATGAAAAGTAAAACAGAAAGTTCCCTAGTAGAGGGAAGCAACATAATAACAGAGGTGATATGCATGAAAGAAGTGACATGGAATGTACTATTAAGGGAATCTATGACCAGAACAGTAGAGAAGGTTTGCTTTTTCAAGGGTGAAGGGTAAGAGACACAGACTCAATGAATATACTCGCAGCCGTAAAATATTAAAATCATAGAAACAAATTCACTAGGAAAACCACTGAAAAATACTCTATGGAGGTAATTTAGAAAGGCATGAGAAAATAATATTGAATAGGTTGAGAAGGTATGAATGAACTATGAGAGAGGAAGTGACAATGTAAGGGATCTCAGGTGAGAAAGGGATTAGACAGTAGATGCATGAAGATATAGGATGGTACACTAGAAGGAGTGCTGATTCTAGAGTCCAAGGACCTGGGTTCAAATCCTGACTCTAATGCTCATTGCCTATGAGATCATAGACACAACTTTTGTACACTTCATTTTCTCTTTTATTTTTTTGGTGGGGAGGTAGGGGACAGGAAAAGCTTATACCATATAGCCTTTTATGTTGTTCTGTTTAACTTTTCCAAGTCTAGAATTACAGTATCTTGGACAAAGAGGCTATCTCTATGCCCTAGCCTTGGGCAATCTAAACAAAGGATCTACTTCCCCCAAAACTTGTTTCAGTGGAACAAGTTGGCAGGAATTCACCTTAGATTAGAAATCCTTATAAGACTGGCTAGGTTCTGACCAGGATGGAGGGAAAAGTTAGTTCAACCTTCTGAGACTGAGCTTTTGAAATGAGGACTTTAGAAAAAGGTAGAAGCCTGAATCTCTCCAAATCATTGGGTACCAGAAAGTATTTATTTCAGCATCCAAGCTTATTGTTCATTATTCCCCTTCATACCACACACTTTCCAACAAAACTGGCTTGCTTGCTGTTCACCAGATATAATGTTCCATCTCTAATAATTATGCCTTTGTGTAGATTGAGCCACATGCCTAGAATATACTCCTACACTACGTGTCTTCTAGAATCCCTAGATCCTTGCAGGCTCAGCTAAAAGCCACTTTTGATCCTTTAAGTTTCAGTTTCTCTCTTTATCCAAATTACTTTGTATTTCTATCTATCTATCTATCTATCTATCTATCTATCTATCTATCTATCTATCTATCTATCCATTAGTGTTTTGATGTTTCCGTCAATAAAATGTAAACTACTTAAGTTTGTCCTATATTGAGGTGAGAATTGAGTTTTGTGAATGTTTATTTTATCTTTTTTCCCCCATAGCTAAGGAGAATGTCTGGCACATAATAGGTGCTTTATAAATGTTTGATGAAGGAATGCATGAATGAATATACTGTACTACTAGACAGTAACATAGTGGGGAAATCACCTCTCTTACAATGGACACTAGATACAATTTAGTTTGATTTTATTTATAACAGTTAATCCATTAAATCTAGTTGTAAGACTAAATTAGACACAGGAGACAGTGCCCATCTCTGGAGCTATTGCTTCTGGGATTAAGTGCCCAAACTTCCAAGTTTAAAGGGGGTAAAAATCTCTCTATTCTACAAATGCAACAAGATAGAGAAGATTTTCTTTGTAACCTGAATAAAGAATCAGCACACCTTTTCAGGGGGTATAATGAAGAAGGGCAAACAAACAAACAAACAAACAAAAAACAATACACATGCACATATATGAATGTGCTGTTGTTTCTAGTATTATTTTATTTTATTTTTTAGATTAAATCAATTGCCTTGTATCTAGCTGCGTAAATTCCTTAGAAAATAACTGTTTCTGTAATCATTTCCTTGTCTCAGCTAGACTGACAAATTAACATGTCCTGATGGTAGCCTATACCTTTCCCAAAATGGGGTTGGTAGCTATTTTAACAAGAAATATAGAAAATATACATACATACATATATGTATATATACATATATGTATATATAATTACCTTAAGAAAGTATCAAAGACAATCTCAAAATCTACTTCTTTCCTTTACAGGGTGAATGCATATCTAGATAGAATAATATAATTAGAGAATGTATATCTAGAAGGGACATTAAAATGGAGAATGTTAAAACACAGAAGACCGGATGTCAAAGATAGATGGAAAAATCAAAATTGGAAAGACCTTTACAATATAGAATAGAGCACAGAATATGGAATGTTAGAACTGAAAGGAGATAATCCAGTAAATTCCTAATTTGACAGATTAGAATTTCAAAGCTCAAGTGCTTATGAAGGGAGTTATTTGTTTAAATTGAGCAAGATGTCTGAAGTAACCATAGATGTTGGGTAGTTGCAAGCTATTGTGGGAGAATGAGTTTCTAATCTAGAATCTGGGGGGCTTTTAGGAGCTTCAGAGCCTAGTTCTTAAATATGTATACATATATGCATATACATGTGTACATATGTATATGCATGTGTATATACATACATGCATATGCATATATAGACATACGCACATGTATGCATGTTTATATGTACATACATACATACATATATATGAGGGCAGCATGATCATGAAGAAGTTAAAGAGGATTATGAAATCACAGATCTAGGATCATAGAAACATAGATTTAAAAATTAGAATGGACAGAATAAAATGCCATCTAGGTCAGCTAAATTAAGTGTTTGGTCCAAGGTCACACAGCCAGTAAGTGGAAAAGCTTGAATTCAAACACACATTTTCCTCTTTCAAACCCAGCCTTTGCACCTTACCATACTGCGTCCTAGAGTCATAAGGATAATCAGTGATAAATTGATATTTTAAAGTAAGTCCTTTGAGTCCAAACAAAGCACTCTCCCTACTACCCCCCAGCCCTCATTCCTTCCATATTACCTCATAATAGCTGTATTTTGGAAGCAGGATTCATCTTATTTTATTTGGTTGTAGAAGTGACAAATAGGCTGAATAGTCATATTCTGTTTGAGGTACTGCAAAGTAGAATAAACTGCTTCAAGAAGTAGTTGTTATTTAGTCATTGTTCAGTGTTACCTGACTCCTCCTGACCCCATTTGGAATTTCCTTGGCAAAGATACTGGAGTGGTTTGCCATTTCCTTCTCCAGTTCATTTTATAGATGAGGAAACTAAGGCAAACTGGGTTAAGTGACTTGCCCAGGGTCACACAGCTAGTAAGTAAACAAGGTCAGATATGATCAGGAAGGTGAGGCTTCCTGATTCCAGGCCCAGCACTCTATCCACTGCACCACATTGCTGCCCCACAAGAAGTAATGAATTAACGCTATTTTAGAGATCTTCTAGTCGACTCTCTGCAACTGTCACATATACCATAGAAAAGATTTAGGTTTTAGTTATGGAACTGATGGAAGGATTTCTATGGCCTCTTACATTCTTTTATACACTGGGATTCTCTGATACTTTTTCCTCTCCCCTACCCAAACAATAGTCCTGTCATTGAAGGGGAAATCAAGATAAAAAGTCAAATGTTATATATTCTTACTCCTTTACAGGCCCTCTGTCTTCCCCCTCTATGTCTTTGTCTATACCGTCTTTTATCTAGAATGTCTCTATACCTTTGCCTATCTCATTTTCACCTTGGACAAATCTGCCCACTCATCAAGAACCAACTCTAGTTTTTCATTTTCCCTGGTTACCCCCTTGTCAGAGATGTTTCCTAATCATATGATACTACACATTTCCTCTGTTCCAAATTGCCATGCTCTAGTTTATACTGTAACTATTTGTCTACATGTCTTATTTTCTACCCTAAATCTTAGGCTTCATGAGGGTAGGAACCAAGGGTTATTTTTCTTTTTCTTTTCTTTTTTTTTTTAAATCATTTGACATTACCTCCCCTCCCCCATACACTTGTAGTTCTATTAGTGTTGGTGAAATGAAAAGCCCATACCACAATTTTCTTCTCTCAGCATGTACAGATCTTAAAAGTTGCAATTTTTTCCCTTAAAGTATGCCATTTATTGCACTGCTTTCTTTGCAGCCAATCTGTTTCTGATTTAAAGTCTTGAGTTTGAACTATATTTCCCCAAAGCTGGGTGAGATTAAAAAATAAACACACCGAAGAATCTATCTCTATTTGCTTTTTGTTGAGTAAGACATTTTCCTCTAGTATTTTTCCAGTTAGCATAATCATACTTTATTAATGTTTGTTGCTTTAAATGTGTTACAGATGCTTATGATTTTTTATGAATTTTAAAAATCTCTTAGTATCAGCTACTTTAAATATATGTCATAAGGGCTAATTCTATTTATTACACAATAGTTATAGAGATCTGGGACTATGAAAGTCTGATATTTTGTCCTGGATCATTACATACTCATTTTGAGATCATGCGTAAGTACTTAACCAGTCAGAACCTCAGGTCCCTCAACTGCAAAATCACTCAATCTGTAAAATGATTATAATAACAATAAAAGAGTCACATAATTTAAGAATTTATTTATCACTTTTTCTAACTTTATTCTTTTCTTTTACTTCCTGGCAAGTGTTTATCCATCTTTGGTTCGAGGATCACTACTCACAAAGCAGCAGTACCTAACATTTTAGGTTACTGTGCTAAGAGCTTTACAATATGTTCTCTTTTGAACTCACAATAACTCGGGGAAGCAGGTGTTATTGGGAGCCTCATTTGCAGAACAGGAAACTGAGGAAAACAGACGTGAAGTGACTTGCCTAGGGTCACACAGATAATAAGTGTCTCCAACTGGATTTCGACTCAGGTTTTCCTGACTCCAGGCTCAACATCCTGTTTCCACTGGTTATGGCTTAGGAAAGCCCCTTTTTCTTTGGGGTAGTTCTAATCATGGGGAAGTTTCTTTTATTTTCCTTAAGGAAAGTTGATTTTTGCTTCTTTGCAGCTTACAATTAATTCTGGTCTAGTGGACTAAACACAACAATTGTTATCTTTTTTGATAGTGAAGTGTCTCTATATACAAAGGTCAGGGTGTGACAAAGGATGAATGAGTATAAGCCAGTATGTCAATAGTTTAAAATAGCTTGGTTTGTTTTCAAATGGAAGCTACTATTCTTCAGTATAAAGAGATAGATTTGATATCTCCAGATTAAGTGCTTAGAGATCTCTATCATGTGCCCTCACTTCCCCAAATCTCTGAATGTTTAGATTACTTTCCTCAAGAGTCTTTGTGAAGAAAACTTAGTATTACTGTGTTATTAAGTTATAATTATAATTGTGGAAAAAAAGCTATAATGAAGATGATGTTAATAAGAAGAAGACTCTTACACCTGCAGGCCTTTGCTCCCCCTGTTCTCCCCCTTGTATAGCATCATTCCTACTGTTTACCTGCCAAGTTCCTACCCCTGCTTGAAAGCCTGACTTAAATGCCATGTCCTTTAAGGAGGCTTCCAAAAGGTCATTAATCCCTTTTTCACACAATCCTTCAGAGTATTTTGTTTTATAGATTTTAATATGTTTGTCATACACTGTAATTGTGTTATATTTGATCATATAGCTAATTGACATAGTGGATAGAGTTAGACATGGAATCAGCAAGACTTGAGTTCAAATCCTGCTTTGAATGTTTACCAGCTATGTGACTCTGGGCAAATCATTTAACCTTTGTGAGCTTCAGAATCCTCACCTGTAATTAGGAAATAACAGTAGTACCTATATCTCAGGGTTGCTCTGAGGATCAAATGAGGTAACATATGCATAGTGCCTTACAAATTCTATGTTTTCCCATTTTGCAAGAACTTGTGGTTTAAATGTTAGTTACTGTTATAATTATTTTGAAAATATTTATTGGTAGTGGATAGAAAGATGAATATTCCACAATCATTAGAAATAAATAAAATTTATTAAGTACTTACTAGCTACATGCAGCTAGGTTGCCTAGCTGGTAGAACACTGGCCTGGAATCAGAAAAAAAAAACATTTTCACAAGTTCAAATCTGACCTCAGACACTTAATACTTATGTGACCTTGGTCAAGTCATTGAACCCTGCTTGCCTCAGTTTCCTCATCTCTAAAGTAAGATGGAGAAGGAAATGGCAAACCATTCCAATAACTGCCAAGAAAACCCCAAATAGGGTTACAAAGTGTTGAACATGACTGAACAACAATAACCTATAAGCACTGAATGGCATGTTATTTACATATACATTTTAGTACAGGAGATAAGAGATACAAATAACTAAAATAGAACAGAAGAGGATGAAACAGGAGTAATATGAGTAACTGATTATTACTATCATCCTTTAAAGTTTGCAAAGACAGGAAAGTGGAGTGGATAGAGAGCTGTCCTTGGATTCAAGAAGACTGGAGGTCGGCTCACACCTCTGGCACCAACTGGTAGTCGGACTCAGGGTGAGTCACTTAAATTCTCACCATGAGAAGAAACTCCCTAAAACTATCATTGTCAAGCAGATAGCAAACTGTATTTGTAGAGGTAGTTTCCTTACTGAAAGTTCGTTTAAGCAACAAAATCCAAGGCCCAATGCTAACAAAATTTTAAATGAAATCCACATCCCAAATCCCCCCAAAATGCATTGATATCAACATTCTGCTAAGGCTAGAAGGAAGGGACTATGCATACATTTTCTCAACTTTAATCAAATTAGAGCTCCATAGTTCCGTAGGAACTCCATATGTAGTCTTCTTTCTCTGACTCAAATTTCTTGAAATGTGATGTGGTATCTGGAGTGAAAATTCACAACCTATTCAAGGTGGATGTCTCTATATACTAAAGCCAGAAAGTCTGACTGGGAAAATGTTACTGTTTTATCACATACATATTTATTGTAAACGAAATGAAATCACACCTAGTGTTTGTTTTACAACTTGCAACAGTAACAATAATAACTGACTTGTCTGTAGTACTTTTCAATTTTTAAAGAACTTTCACATTTTTCTGTTGTTCCTTGCAATAGATTTTGGAACAAGATGTGATGTGCGTTGTATGTGTATGGAAATAGAGACATAATTTTATCTATATATGTATATATCTCATCATGTATATATATATATACATATATGTATATATATATATATATATACATATTTGTGGGTATTTTGTATGCATGTCTATGTCTTTGTGTGTGTGCCAATGCTAGCCACCACTTTTATAGCCAAGGAAACTTCAACTCAAGTAAGTAAAATGATTTGCCTAAGATCATAAGGCCATTAAGCAGAAGAACAAGAAATCAAACCTGGATCTCCAGGATTCCTTTGCCAGATTATTTCCTTTAGTTTGTCATTGTATCTTTGAAATGAAAGTCTTTGGCTTCTTGGTGGCGAAGTATCTCTATATACAAAGTTCAGCGTGCGACAAAGGGTGAATGAATGTAAGCCAGTATAGTCAATGTTTTAAAAGAGTTTGGTTTGTTTTCAAATGGGAGCCACCACTCTTCAGTGTAAAGAGAGATAGATTTGATATCTCCAGACTAAGGTTCAGATTCCAGCTCTGTCTTTTACTGTCTGTGTGATCATAGGCAAGTGACCACGTGACCTGATGTCATTTGTCATCTCTAGGTCTCAGCTTACTCACTTAAAAAACATGGTGGATATGACTACCATATGACTCTGGTCAATTTTAGGTCTAAAAATTCCCATGATACTAAGGCTATGGTTAATGATGGGAAATAGGGTGAAACAAAAGAGTGTGTTTTTGTTTTAAGAGAATGGAAGCTCATTGACTGAAAGAGTCATTTAATTTTTGTCTTCTAGTCCTCAGTGACTAGGATAATGTCTGGCATATAGTAGGCCCTTGAAAAATGTTTATTGATTGATTAATTTCTTCAAAGTTTTTTCTATTATAATTTTATGTGGTTGTTGTCTTAATTTTGTGGAGGAAAAGACTGAGACATTGATGGAATTTGTCCACAGTCCATTTCTCATTTAGTCACATCTGTCACATAAATGTAGGCTGCGGGAATCATAGCTAGGTGAGAATGTCTAGTGCAAGTAACACAATGGTATAATATTCTTCTGCTCTTCAAACCATATCCAGAATATTCCATTCTTCTCTAAGCACTGTATGTTAAGAAGTACATTGAACAATTAGAAACTACATGGAAGAGGTCACTCTGGGTGGTAAGAGGTGTGGGGTCCATGTCATAAGTAGATGTTCTTTTTGAAGGAATTAAGGATGATTAACCTGGAAACAAGAAAACGTAAGTGAGCCATTGGAGCATAATAGTAGTCTTCAATTTTTTGGAGGACTCTCCTGTAGATAAGGGTTTAGCAGTGTTCCCTACAGCCCCAGAAGAAGGAACAATGGTAAAGGGAAGGGATAGAAAGATAGATTTGGAATTACTATAACAAATAATCTTCCCAACAAACTTATCCAAAAAATAAATTGATTACCTTAATAGATGATAAGTCCCTTCTCATTGTAAGCCTTTAAGAAAAACTGTATGCCCATTTGTAAGAGATAATAGAAGAAATTTGAATTCAGGAATAGGTTCAAATATATGATTACTAGCATTTCATCCAGCTCTGATTTTCTGTGATTCTTTGGCTCAGGTGCTCTAATAATATTGCAGAGGTTAGAGAACCATCCACTGGGAAGTCATAAATTTGAAAATCCACATAACCCAGAAACTTTACCACCTCCTGTGTCTAATTTCTGAAGTATTTCATTCTAACATTAAAGTTTTCTATTTATCTTTAAATGGCACCCTATGGGCAACCAAAGCCACTATTACTCCTTAATATATTTTCATGTTTCAAAAATGCAGTAGCCCTGTATGCCACAAAGAATTAGACACATTTTGAGTGTGGCCAAAATAAGCAAAATGGTTGATGGAGCCTAAACTCCAATCAAAGGCATGTCAGCCTGAGATAATCTATGATCTTTCAGGATGTAAAAGGATTTCAGAGGCAGGCAACATTGTTCTGTGGCTGACATGCCACTCTTAGTTATCTGTTCAGCCTATTGTAATCCTTCCTTTAAAGAATTTTTCAGATGCTATGCTGTGATCTCAGAGTTGGTCTTGATTGCACTTTTCAGGTAAATATTTTCATCTTGTATTCAAAAAACTTTAAAAAAAAATCAACTGACCTCAGAGTTAGGAAGATACATCATGGCTGTAAGACGTGGGGCAGACTACTTAAGCTCTCAGTACTGCCAAGCAAGTTTTTAAGATTATAAATTGGAGACATCTGTTTTGGGATAGGAAGTTTCTCACTGGGGTAAATGAAAATTTGGGTCATTTTGTTATTTTTTTTAAGTGTGTGTGGAAGGAGAGGAGTAAAGGAGTAAAGGAGAGGAGTAAAGGAAGGAGAGAAGTGAATTTTTATAAAAATGTCAGGATATTGAAGTAATTGATGGATGTGACAGCTGAACCATGTCTGTGATTTTTGTGTTTATTTATTGTTAAAGAGGGAGGGAAAAGGAAGAATGACATGGACAATGCACCATGGCACAGTGGAAGGAGCAGTGGATTTGAACTTAGAGAACCCAAATTTGAGTCTTAGCTTTGTGACTTTGAGACAAGCCTCTTACTTCCTCTAGATGTTGTTTTTCTTATCTATAACATGAAAGTCAGACAAGGTGCCTTCATTGTCCCTTTCATTTCTGTGGTTTCATGATCCTATGAAAAGAAAAGATGGGAGTAAATTGGAGAAGTAAATATGTTGCTCTGATTTTCTAAAATTAAAAAAAGAAGGCAAGAGAAAAATGTTTTCAAAATTAAGGACAATGTGTATGACCAAAGCCAATTTCTGGAAAAAATGAAAAGGTTGTATTAAAGGTTGTAAAAACATGTTAATAACTTTTCCTTTTAGTTTCTCTAGAGATATTAAATCACATTTATTTCTAAACTTCTTTCCTGACTTCTGAGAAAAATGAAAATCTTTATCTGGAAATATAAAAGACAAAAACGTCTTTCTTAGGGAAATGGACTAAAGGTATTAACTAAACAACTTTGTTTTGTTCATATTATTGTTTCCCCATTCACCTAAAATGTTTGAAATTAGGCTCATCTTCATTTATTGAAATATTATGATGTCAATGGAGAAGAAGAGATCTCTTTGCTTCATGCTAGGAATATATTGAGTATGCCAGAAGGGAATCATATAGTGACTTGATTACTCAACAACTCTGGAATGTTAACCCAAACTTTGTTTTTACATCCTGTGATTCCCCTCCTTCCCTCCTTGTTAAAGATTTCTGCTACCTGAAATCTCATCATCTGTTCCTGTAACCAGATATTTTATTGGGCAAAACAATATAGGAGTACGTTAAGGATTACGCCACTTTAGACTTCTCTAAGAGTTATTCAAAAATTAGCTTTGATATTAGATTAATTTCCAATTAACTAAAATTCTTCCTAATACATGAATATAAAATGCATCAGGGTATTATTATTAATGATTTTATTCAACAAGGTCAACTTCTGGAAAAAGAAGTAAAATATTGTTTATTGAAAGAAATGATTTAATTTTTTTAAAAAAGAAAGAAAAGGAAATAATGAATATAAAGGTCAAACAAATCTGTATCAAGAACACATCATCCTAGAGTAACCATTTCCATTTTTACAAGATTACCTAACGGGTAGGTCAAGGGAATTCTATAGAAACAGTTTATTAATATTTTACCAAATCATCTGGTGTTTTTGAATATTATTCTTCTGCATAAAGTGATTATGTGGCAGCTAGAACATAGTATAGCTAGATAGGTTTGGAATTGGCTGAATCACCAAATCTAAGAAAAAAACATTCATGTTTATTGTTGTGTTTGTCCTTCATTCTCAAAGAAGACCATGACATCAGGAAAATTATGACATGACTTGTAGTTGAGTTGAATTTGAGTGAGGGAGGGCTGTGCAAGGTCAGCAGCCTTACTTTCACCTCCAGAACCATCTGGGTCCAGTGGCCAGATATTCATCAGGACCTGGGCCATCTCCATTAATGTTTAATATTAGCTTTGAAGGAGGTCTCTGATGAAGTGCCCTAGGGATCGGTGCTTTGCCCTATGCTGCTCAACACATTTACTGAGGGTTTGGATTAAGGCAAAGATGGAATGTTTAACAGATTTGCAGAGTATGCAATGCTTCTAGGGATAGATAACTGATGAAGTGAATGAAAAATTCAGGATGTGTAGGTTTTCAAATTATAAGATTTTCAAGAGAATTCTATTTAGATGAAATGTTACCAAAACACTCATTAAATCCTTTTATATGTGAATGATACAAGGACAAAATCACAACAAACTCTTCCTTCACAGAGCTCAATTCTAGTAGAAGATGTGCTGTGTATATAGATAATGGCCTTCTCTCAGGGGGAAGGGAGCAATAACAACTAGGAAGATCAGGAAAAGCTCCCAATAGGAAGTGACCCTTGAGTTAAGCTTTGCAATTAGCTAGACTCTAGAGGTAGAAGTGAAGAGGCCTTGCATTCCATCTGAGATCAAATGAGATAACTGGTGGAAGGTCCTTCACAAACCTTAAAGTACTAAATAATGCTGGTTTGTTTTTATTAGCTATTAATCAAGACTTGGAATACAAGTTGTGCAATGACACAGAGAAAAGATGTAGAATGTTGGCCTTAGGGAACAGAAAGTGGACTGGGCTGGCTGGAACATGGAAAATGCAAAGGGGAATAATAGGAAACAAGTCTAGACTAGTAGGTGAGTAGCAGATTGGGGAGAGCTGAAAATGTCAGGGTGAGAAGCTCATCTTTTATTCTGGAGATAGTAGGAAACCAATGGAAATTTGAACAGTATCATGACAGGCTCAAATCAGTATTTCAAGAATATTAATTTGGCAGCCAAGTGAGAAACTGGAGAATCAGGAGATGAGATGAATTGAGAAGATATTGCAATAGTTCAGACAAAAGGAATAAGGACTTGAACTAGGGTGTTCATTGTGTGAGTGGGAAGAAGGGGAGAACAGGGGAGCTAATGTAGAGGTAAGGCAGGAAAGCCTTGGAAGCTGATTTGAATTAGCAGGTGAAAGAGGGAAAGAATTAAAAATTATTCTTCTTAGATGATTAGGTTTCAGAAGTAAATGCACACAGAATAGAGTAATTTGTTTTTTATGAATCTTAATGTTTTATGTTATAAATAACTGTGAACTTTGTTTCTCAAGCTATCACAAGAAGAAAGTTATTTCATTTTCTCTCCCACTAAGATTCCCCCTATCCTTCAAAATTATTTCATATAACACTTTTACCAAAAAGTATGCCCTCTTCCTCTGATGAAACTGTTATTTGAATCTTATAAAATTTCGTTCTTGCCTTTAACAAGGCATCTCCGGATGCCTTGTTAAATTGTTCAGAAAACCCTTATTATTAGTTATCATACTGGATAAAGCCAACTACAGATTGTTTGAACATAGAATTCCAACATGATTTCAGTGCAAGAATGCCAGAGATGGCTATAAGGGATTTGGGGTTCCTCAGGTTCTTGTTCTGTGTCTCCACACTCAGGTTTTGTTTTGGGTCCATACAAGCTTGTTTTTTGGGTTTCCCTTTATTGAATGTTTACATCTGCTCATATCAAAATACCCTGCTTTCAATTTGCCCTCTTCACAAAATTGCTTAACTATATACATGTGGTTCAGGAAAGGGTTATTGTTGTTGTTCAGACCTTTCAGTCATGTCCAATTCTTCATGACTCCATCTGGGATTTTTCTTGTTAGGATGCTTGGAGTTGTTTGCCCTTTCGTTCTCTAGCTCATTTAAAAAATGAAGAAACAGAGGTAAACAGTTAAGTGACATACCCAAGGTGACAGATTTTAGGATTTGAACTCAGGAAGATGAGTCTTCCTGACTTCAGGCCCAGCATACTATTCACTGTACCAACTATCTGCTCTCATCCTTTTCTAAGTCCTATATAATATAAGCTTCCAGAATCTGAATGAGAAAGAGCAATACCATTTCTAGCTGTCTTTTCTGCTAAATGACCAAATAATTTTCTGTCATTTTTTTTAGATGTTGGGATCTGTTCTCACAAATGACAAAGAATCCATGTTGTTTTCTAAAGATAGACAAATATTAGATAAAGCATAATTAAGTGCTTATATAAATAATAATAATAATAACAACAATAATAATAATGCATCAGATACTATGCTAAACAATGGGAATTGAAAAACAAATGAACCTAAAATTATAGTCCCTACGCTCAAGGAACTTATATTCTAAAAGGGAAAAGCAAATTCTAAAACAGAACTAAGAAAAAGGGGAAAAGTAGAGAAACAAGATGAAAAGGTATCTACCCATAGTTTTACCTGGAGGACAAGTCTAGACAATTAGGAATTGAGCCAGGGAAGGAGTGAAGGAGTAAGCATGTAAGTTCTTTCTATAAGTCTTTCTGTAAGTTACTGGAGGTACTCACTAATTAGAAGAATTACAACAGTAAATAATCTTTCAAGGTGAAAAAATCACGAATAAATTTTAATGTCAGAGTAAAGAACTATTTATTATTTGATGATAGAATATTGTGGTATAGTAAAATAATAACTAGCATTTATGTATATACATTGTACACACATGTGTGCAAACACACATGTGCACACATATTTAGAATTAGCAAAGTACTATACATGCCATATCATTTGATGCTTACAACCAGTTTATCGGGTAGGCACTGATGAGAAAGCTAAGGCTTGATAGAGGTTCAATAATTTGTCTAGGCTCACTTAGTTAATAAACATGTGGTTTGAATTTAGTCTTCCTGACTCAAGCACCTGTCTTACCTTCTATGTCACCTAGCTGCCAATGTATGAATGAGAAAGATACAGAAGGGATGTAGGGAGGGAGTCATAGGGAGATTCCAAAAGATGAAGGGGGAGGGTGGGAAAGAGAGAAAGAGAGAGAGAAAGAGAGAGAGAGAGAGAGAGAGAGAGAGAGAGAAACAAAAATTTTCTGAGTCAAAGTTGTTTATAAAAAACGTGTTTTGTTGTATAAACTGAGACTATCCATAGTTCAGCTATGTGGGAGAGTTAAGATGTAATCTTCCATTGGCATTGTTGTACATCCTTTCTTGATTGCAGTCACACACTAGGATGTGATTTCAGAAATTATTTTAATTTTTTATTGCTACCTTGTCTTTCTGCAGTGGTAATGGATGCGTTAAATGGTGAGGGAGTAGGAATTTGGTTTCATACAGACTCACAGTCAATTTTTCCTTTTTATCTCTCCCACCCCCCACTTTGGCAGTCAATACTCCCTATCACTGTGGTATACCTCCAATTGATCATACTGCTGAGAGAACCCCTTTGAAATCTTTGGGGTGATCATTTAAGTGAAATGGAAATGGAGAAAAGGAAAAGGTCACATCCTTGGAAATCTTTCTTTGTAAAGGATTGTCCTGACTGCCTAATAACATGGCATAGAGGGAATCAGTGTGACAATTAAGTTTGCAATCTTGTTGTACTTCTGGACTCCTTGTAAATATTATCTCTATTCTTCTGTGATAGTGTGATAAATTCCTCAAACCCAGAAACCTTGTGTCAGCTCTTATTTGCCTTAGACAAGCCCAGTTGCAAGAGAGAAATGCTTTTTTCTTCTCTGGTCATGCCTGAATACTTATTTCAAATACTTTTCTGGAATACAAAGAGACGTGGGGAGGGATATATGAAATTATACAGATTTAAGAAAAGAAAATCAAAACAGCAGGGCCTACACTTAATAAAACTATGTATATAATTACCACAATGGGAATAAAATGATAGAAAAAGAGGTTTAGGGAACAAGGAATGGTAGAGTGTGCCTGTAATCTCAGCTATTGGGGAGGCCTAGGCTGACATATCTCTTGAGCTCAGTTCTGAGCTGCAGTGTGCTATAGTGATCAGTTATCTGAATAAAATTTGGCTCTAATGTTGTAAATGTGTAGGATAAGAGAGAGGCACAGTTAACAAGTTGCCCAAGAAGTGTCAAAATAGTCCATGTCTGAAATGTTGCAGATTAAAGCACCAGTTGTGGCAGAAGTGGTATTGGTTACTGAACTCCTCCACTTTTAGCCAGAGCAAGATAAAATGACCCAGACAAGTGTTTTGTGTGCTTTCTAGATTTTCCCACAAATATATTTGGCATTTAAATGACTTGAAACAGGATTTTCATTTCTATTGCCCTTAGATTTTTTTTATAATGAGATCTTATTATTTAAAAATGTATTGGGAGACTTTCAGGGGCAGAGCCAAGATGGTGGCATAGAAGCAGCAGCATCCCACAGCTCCCACACAGCCACCCTAAACACCCAAAAAACATGATGCTGGACAAATTCTAAGACTCTCAAATTCAAAAAATACAGAAAACTCATCTCTCCTGCAAGGCAGCTCGGCAGGCAGGACATGAGCCTAGGCCAGCCCAGCTTGAAACTGAAACCACAGTCAGGCCCCAGGATGGTAGAAAGGACCCAAGCCAAGCTTCAGCCAGTCTACAAGAGAGAAGAGCTACAGCCTTCAGCAATTCCACACCTACAAAGGTGTGAAAATAGGGATTAAAGAAAGGTGTGAAAAATAGGGATTAGAGAAAAGCAGCTGGCAGGAGACGCGCATCCCTGCAGGCCTGCAGGCCTGGAGCTGAGACCAGCGCAGCCTGTAACTGCCATGTGGCCAAGCTCCAGGGCAGCCAGTAGGACCCAAGCCTCCCAAGCCACAGTGTGAGTCTAATTCAGAGAAAATCTAAAGCACCTGGAGCAATTTGCATAAGCCAGGATTAAAGGTCAGTGAAAGTGAGTGAAGTTGTCAAGCTAAATTTGGGGGAGGTAAAGCAGTTCTGCCAATCTACCCCCTGGGCAAGGAAGCAGTGGGGGAAGGGCAGAAACTACTGTAACCAGCAGATGCCCCCACTGGGCTGCTTCAGAGCCCCTGGCCTGTGGATACTGCAGGGACCTGAGTTGATTGATCAGGCCCAAGTGTTCTTGCATTGAGTGGCCTGGCTCCAGATCTTGGTCTTGGGTGGTGGTCCTGGGGAGCACTTTCAGCAAGCAAAAGGTAGGGGAGGATGTAACACCCCCCTAATAGATCCGGCATCTGGGAAAACCCCAGCAATTTGGAGCAGACCTTTCCCTACTGGAAGCAGGGTTTCACAAAGTTAAAAAAAAACACAGCCAATTAATTGACTGGCCAACATGAGGAAAAGGAAGCAAAATAAGAACAGCAATAAAGCTCTAGAATGCTTTTTTGTGGACAAAAAGGATGAAAGCATGGAATGGGAGGAAGACAACCCAGTCAGAACTCCCACACCAAATGCTTCTAAGACACTTGAAGAATGCTTAGTAGCTATACATAATCTAAAAATGACTTTGAAAAAAAAAAAGAGAAGTGGAGGAAAAATTGGGAAGAGAAATGAGAATGATGTGAGAAAACCATGAAAAGAGAGTCAACACCCTGACTGAAGAAAACAACACTTTAAAAAATAGATTAAATCAAATGGCAAAAGACGCCCAGAAAGCCAATGAGGAGAAGAATGCCTTAATAAGTCCAATTTGCCAGATGGAAAAAGAATCTCAAAAGCATTCTGAAGAGAATGATTCCTTCAGAATTAGAGTGGAGCAAGTGGAGGTTAATGACTTTAGGAGAGACCAAGATACCATTAAACAGTTACAAAGAAATGAAAAAATAGAAAGCAATGTGAAATATCTCCTTGAAAAAACCACTGACCTGGAAAATA
>CM053596.1:90810043-90845950 GCA_028646575.1 Pseudocheirus occidentalis | reverse complement strand
CCGGGATAAGTCTTTGTTGGTTTGTGGATTGGCTGATCCTTGAGTTCCCAGCAATAGAAGTGGTGGAGGGTCTGAGATATGCCTGAACCTGTGAACTTCAATGTGTACCAGGTGTTGCCTAGAGGACTGGAAGAGGACCTGGGAACTGTCTGCTTCTGAATACAGGTGACTGCTTGGTAGATTCAGGAGGGAACTGGGACCACGGAAGGAGAACCAGGGAGTGAGAGAGACCATTCTGAGTCAAGATGAAGAAAAGGAGTCCCCTTGGATAAAATTGAGGTTTGCTGGACACCAAGGGGTGGAGGGTTTGTGTGATTTTCTAATGATTGTATTTAATGACTGATTGAGTTGATGTCTGGTTGCCCCGTGAGTGGAAAATTGATTATTGTATTGTGACTGAATAAGTTAATGATTTGCCCCATGAGTGGAAGCTCAATTATTGTATTGTGAATTGATTGAATGATTGAGTATTGATTACTGTATTATGCATTGATTGAATGTTTTGTTCTAAATATTGTGGCTACTGTAGTGAAAACTATGTGGCCATTCTAATGTTAAGCTGTTGTGAATATAGTACTGAACCTTGATTTGTTATGAATATTATATTGTGATATATTGTGGATGTTTGCCTTGATTTGTAATTAAATGAACAGAGTGCTTACTATACAGTGTAATCTGAACCTTAAAAGCTGTTCATAGCAGCATTTTTTTGGGAATCTGCTGGTGCATAGCATTACAATGCGTACATAGACATAGGGCACAGGATCAATTGAATAGGATGGGTTAACATTTCAAAAGGTGAAATTGAGAGGTGGGAGAGGAATAGTATGAGATGAGACAGGGAGTGAGAGAATGGGGTTAATCCTCTCATATAGAAGAGACAAGGGATAACTGTTTCAATGGACTGGAAGAACAGGAAGGCAAAAGAGAATGGATTAACCTTACTCCCATTGAATTTGGCTTAGGGAAGGAATGACACACTTTAAATTAGGTATCTTGACCTACAGGAGAGTATGGGGGAAGGAGATGAGAGGCAGGAGGATGGAGGGGAAGGAAGGTTGGGGGGAAGGTTGTTAGAAGCACACGCTTCTGTTAAGGGACAGGGAAGGAGGGAAATATAGTCAGTCTCACACAATATGTCCATTGTGGAGCTGTTCTGTGTAACTACACATGTACAGCCTATATTGAATTGCTTGTCTTTGCAATGGGGGTGGGTGACAAGGGAGGAAGGAAAGAATCTAGAATTTAAAATTCTAAAATCAAATGTTAAAAAAAATATATATATATACATACATATATACATATATATGTGTATATATATCATGGAAATGAATGATGTAAACTAAAAATAAACAAAAGTTACAAAAAAGCAGAATTGATCCGTACCTAATGTAAATGGTATAAGGACTCTATGTTGTAATAGAATATGAACACATGATGATCAATCGACTACAGGCAATTTTGCTTATTTAATCTAACCCGATTCAGGAAAATCTCCATCATGGCTTTATCTTTCCACCATCTGCTATGGTGTCGTTTTTGAAACTACCAAAAGTGTTGACATTTTACCATTCTCTTGGAGGAATAGCCATTTTCTTTTTCCAGAACCTCCCTTTGTCTCTTCCCCCTCTACCCTCTGTATTCAAATATTTTCTATCTGTTTCTCGAAATGAAGTATGGAATATATCACCTGATTGAACAACAGTACTCTAGCTTTATATTCCTGAATCATCCATCACTCAATGGCTTCTTGTCTATGCCATATATTCCACCCTTCTAGTTATGAAATGGGGCAAATACATACAAGGGTCAGTTGAACTTTTTATTCCCCTCATTCTTTAGCTCATTGCTTTCAGGTCCCCAGACCTCCTGAAGTTGATATTTCTCTTCTCCACACTCTTCACTGAGAAGAGACTAACTTTCTTTTAAAGATACATTGAGTTATCAGTCTTTATTATCAGTAATGGAATTCCTTCTTCATCTCAAAGAGCATGTCCTTCAAAGCTGAGTCATATATATCCCTGGAATCCCCAGAAGTAGTCAGGAAAATTCCCTAGTCTGCCATGTATAAGTTCATTCCCATGTTTGCTTTCTAAAGATATGTACTCCCATTCAACCCTGTTCTGTATGTGAAATGAGTAGAAATGTCATTCTACAGTGACCAATTCCACATTTGAAATGGACCATTGCTTGATTTTAAAGTAAATTGAGACAAATCTAAGCAAAGAGTTGTGCACTTAGACTCTGCCCAAATTAATTAAACCATTCTGCATAAAAAATAGAGATTAACTCATTTCTAAGTAACTCCATCTATTTTAGATGGAGTTATCTTCAGTGTTTTAGCAAAACACTGCTCCTAATTCTAAGTGCTCTACTTTTGTTGTGGTTGATTTGTTTTAGTCATGTCCAAACTTTTGTGATGCTATTTGGAGTTTTCATGGTGGAGATACTGGGGTGTATTGCCTTTCCTCCTCTGGCAAGTTTTGCAGATAGGGAGGCTGGGGGCAGGTGAGGTTAAGTGGCTTGCTTAAGGCTGCACAGCTGGAGGATGTCTGGGGCAGGATTTGAGCTTAGGTCCCAATGGATAGAGCACAAGCCCTGGAGTCAGGAGGACCTGGGTTCAGGTCTGGTCTCAGTTATTTGCTAGTTGTGTGGCCTTGGGTGTGTAACTTGACCCTATTTTCCTTGGTTTCCTCATCTGTGGAGTGAGGAGGAGGGGAAGGGGACAAGTTCCTCCAGGGTCTTTGCCAGGAAGGTCCTAAGTGGAGTCAGGAAGGGTCAAACACAGCTGAAAAACTACTACTAAATACTCCTAACTCCAGGCCTGCCTTCTATATGCTGCCCCACCTAGCTACCCAAGTACTATCTACATGGACATAAGGTTCTTAGTAGAATGAGCACCAAATGCAAAGAAGTGAAGCAACCTCTATTCCTCTAAGCCAGAGGTCTTTAGGCAGTATAGTGAAGTCTATTATACCCTTCTCAGATAATGTATTTAAATACATAAGACAAAACACAACAGGTTACAAAAAGAGTCATATATTTTCTTTTTAAACAAGTTTACAGACTTCAGGTTAAGAACCCATTGCTCTACTGGCTAACATGACAGAAAAAAAGTACAAATGCTAGAGGGCAATGTGAAAAAAATAGGGATACTAATATATTGTTGGTGGTGCTGTGAATTGGTCCAACTGTTTTGAGGAATAATTTGAAACTATATCCAAAGGACTATCAAATTGTGCATACTCTTTGGCCCAGCAACACAACTAGTAGTTCTGTATCCCAAAGATGTCAAAGAAAAAAAAACTATATCTGCCAAAATATAGGTGCTATTTTTGTGGTAGCAAAGAACTGGACATTAAAGGTCAAACCATGAATTGGAGAATGGCATATAATTATGATGGAATGCTATAGTACTATAAGAAATGATGAGCAGGATGGTTTCAGAAAAAAACCTGGAAAGATTTATATCAACTGATGCAAAGTAAGTGAGCAGAATGAGGAGAACATTGTACATGGTAATAGCAATATTGTAACAATGTATAACTGAGAAAGGCTTAACTACTCTGATAAATGCAACAGTCCAAGACAATTCCAAAGGATTCATAATGAAAAATGTACCTCCAGGGAGAGAACTGGTGAATTCTGGATATAGATTGAACTATCCTTTTTCATTTTATTTTTTTTTACAAGGCTATGACTGCACATGTATAATGGGTATCATATTGCTTGCTTTCTCAGTGTGGGGAGGACAAGAGTCTAGTGAGCTCAAAGTTGGTTTTTTCATAATATTAAATATTGGCAAAGTATTCTTTTAAAACATTTTTGTAAACTTATTCAACATAAGGACCTATTAAACTCACTTTACCACTATTTACATTTAAATAAATTATTCAAAACTAATTTTTCAAAGAACCTTCTACTCTAAACCAACTAGACTGAACAATTTTTCAGTGTGCTATATAGTCCACATTTTATATAGCAGTTTAAGTTTGTCAATGAGCTTTACATATGTCAACTCCTTTGATCCTAAGAATTGAAAAGTTTGGTGCCATTATCACTTTTCAGGTGAAGAAACTGAGACTCATAGATCTTAAGTTACTTACCCAGGGTCATATAGTTACTAATTGACAGAGGATTCAAAACCAGGTCTTTGACTCCAAGTTCAGCCCACTGGTTGTGCTGCAGTAGTAATATTAAACTCAAGGTCCCTAGAGGCTTGCTGGGGCAAAACTCCCAAGGGTGCCACAACCAGATTAAAATGTAAGAGGGAAATGTTTAAGAAAGTAAATTAAAAGTACAATAGAACATAGATAATGTAAAAAAAATGACCTAAATATGACTTTCACTTATAAGTGAGATATGTTCCTTTAAGAAAGAGACCAGGTGTGGTCGGTTTCAAGGAGCAAAGAGATTTGACAGGAAAAAAAAACAACCACACTATCCTCTAAAATCTGAAAACATAATCTGGAGCCAACAACTCCATTTCATCTATTATACCTCCTCCTGAAATCTAATTTCTCCCAGAAGTTTCCATCCTTTAATCCCCATATTTGGCCTGCTTTCTTACTTCCCTGGGAACTTATACATGCCATTCCTTGTGTCATTAAGAGATTCTTTCCTTTCTCTTCTTCAGCATCTCTCTCCTAGCTGAAACCCTTCTCTTCTGTTAAAGGTCAAGTCAATACCCACTTTTCTCCTTGAATGATATGATGATACTACTCCAACTGCTCCTCCTTCTCCTACCTACTGCTGCTACTGCTACTACTACTACTACTACTACTACTACTACTACTACTACTACTACTACTACTACTGCTACTACTATTACCACCACCTACCTAGCTAGCTAATATTTTTATAAGACTTTAAGATATGCAAAGTGCTTTATAAATGCCATCTAGTTTTATCTTCACAAAAATGTCATTATGTTTTATGTGTAAATGATAGCTAAACTTGGATTCATGGTTAGGTTTTCATTCCTGCTTCACATAATCATTGTGTGATCCCAGGTAAATTAGTTCTTCTAATTTAGTCTCAGCACTTACATTTTCAAAATAAGTATAATAATCTTTTTAATATCTTTTGGATAGAGTTATGTGGTCTAAAAAAGAGAAGATGGAGGAAGCACTTTCCTAGTTTTAAAGTACTATTACCTATTCAGTTATTTCTATCAATTTATGATATAAATCTTTGATTTTTATCTTCTTTCCCATAGTTGACAAAGACACTGTTCATATTTGAATGGCTAATACTGAGTTTATGATCCTGTAAACAATGTATGCTGAATACTTTGTTATATCGAGTTTGATTTCTGAAACCTAAAGCATCCTGAGCTTCTCCTCACACCTCTCCTCCAAAACCCCAGTACTGAACCTGTTTCTTAATATATGACAGATTTTATTTTTGTTTCCTCCAGGACTTAAGAGAGAGGGAGGTAAGAAAAATAGATAGACTGAAAAAGAGAGAGAGGGGGAGGAGAGAGAAGGAATGAATATTAAAATTAATATTATCCAAGAATCTTAGTTCCAGCAGTTTGCTGACAACTCAGAGAGACCAAAGGGAGTAATAATGAAACTTTAAAACTTTCTGGACAAGATGAAAATTATGAAAGTGGCTTGGAAGTGAGTTATTTGAAATGCAATGGGAAAAAATGACTTTTTTATCTTTCCAGATTTATCCTTTCAATTCACAAAGAGGAAAAAAAAGATTATCCAAAAGGGAAGCAACAAAATTGAGGATAAAGGTTCTGACATACCCACAGTCTGAGAGCTTACAGAGGCCAGTGGCTGAAGCAGTCTGAATAGCATCAAAATCAATCTTACAAATCCTCTCCAGAGGCTCAGGAAGATTTATAAACTATTTGAGATTTTCTTTTTAAAACTTGCTCTTCTATTGGGGGGCCCCTCCAGCTTCCATTGTCTCAAATGGTTGCAGAAACCCAAAGGGTCGATGTGTCAGCAGAAAATCTTTAAGTTGCAAGGTCATGTCTGTAATTCAGAAGAAGAGAAGAAGGTATCAGTAGCTTTGGGAAAGAGTTTTTTTGTTTGTTTGATTTTTTTCACCTTAGAATCCAGCCTATTGCTTAAAGTGAAACCATACTAGCATACCAGGGCAGCTGCTAGCACAGGTTCTTACATCTGCTTTTCTAAAGGAAAACAACTCAAAATGGGTTAATAATCTTTCTTTAATCAAACAAACATATCATTTACCTATTTCAGGGGGAAAAGTCAGCACCCTGAACTCCAGAGAATACAAACCCAAGTTACAGGCACAAGTTAGAAACAAACCAAGCCCTTTGATGGGCTTCCAACAATCTGACCAACACATCTATTACCCATTCAAGTTACCAGAGAGGAAAGCATCAACATCTGGGATTTTCAAAGCCGGGGAGGGGGGGGTGGGGTGGCATGGGGGTGGTCAATGGCTTCCCAGACTCTTATCTAGTCAAATCACACAACTCTTCTCAAAGTGAGCCCCAAAGCAAAGCCTCACATCAGGGTGTATATATATATATATAGGTTTCTCCTGGGTCAGCCCTCTTGACCCACTGTCGAATTACAAAGTAATAGGGTGTGGTCATTCCCCCAAAACAAGCCTCTAGGCACAGGCTCCATGTGACCACCAAATCAGGGAACATTCTCAGAGCCACTTAAGCAAAGGGGCTAGGGGCAGGAATGAGCTTCAGATTCCCATTACATGATGTAAGTAGGAGCAGCAAATAGTTGTATGTAAAATCAAAATTTAAGGAGAGAGAGAGAGGGGGGGGAGAGGGGGAAGGAGAGAGAGAGAATGGAAAAAAGAAAACATGGACGTTGCCTTTAATTGGTACTGGAACCAGGTACAAGATTAAGCAATATCATCATGTTTCCAGGGAAAATCCAGAGTTGAACAAAATTCAGAGAGAGTGATATTTTACATGCTTCCAAGGTTGGATCTGATCCATGTGAAATTAGAGCTGGAGTTCTGGATCATGACTGCTATTATCATTATTGCAATATTATACTTGAACATGATTTGGTAGTTTCCAAAATATTTTCACATTTATTAATATAATGATTCCTTTAGCATTACCTTCCACCTCAAATTAATTTATATTTATTTGTAAGTTTTCATGTTTTATCACCCAATAGAATGTGAGATATTTGAAGGTACAAACCTTTTTTTTTCATTTTTTTCTTTGTAGCTTCATCAATGAGCACAGTGCATTCATTGCCCATACTAGGTTTTTTTTTTTAATGTATTAAATTGAATCATATAGGTGGATTGAAAAAACAAACAAACACACTTTGCTACCAATTGAATATGTGGAGTGAGACACACTGTGGCCAGATAAGGCATGGAGGGGAACTAGGGTTGAAGGCCAGGTTTAAGGGTAATGAGGAGCTCAGATTTCAAAACGCTGAGTTTGAGATTCTTTCAAAATATGAGGGTAAAAATGTCCAACAGAATGCTGAAAATATAAGACTTGAATTGAGAGGAGACTTGAGATTGGGTATACCAATTTAAAGGGGATGTGTGTAAAGCTGATAGTTCAATCTATGGGAGTATATGAGGTCAAGAAAGAGAACTTAAGAGTAAGGAAGAGGGGACATTAAAGCTCTAGAGACCACCAAAGTATATGAGGTGGTCAGAATAAGTACTAGTGAAACAGAGAAGAAAGAATCCCAAAGATAAAAGGAAACACCTAGGGATACATGTCACAGAATCCAGTGAAGGAGTGAGTAGTTAGCAGTAGGGAATGGTCAACAGGCCACAAGCTTTAGAAGCATCAAGAATGATGACGCCTGAATAAAAGGCACTTAGACTAAGCAATTGATAAGTCATAGATAAACTTTAAGAGAACAGCTTCCATTTTATGATAAGGGACACACACACACACACACACACACACACACATACACAGGCATACACACACATATATACATACACAAACACACATATGTATTATTGAAGAATGAATGTATTGATGGTAAAGGAATATGCAAATAATTATTTTTAATAGTATAACAATGAAAAGAAATTTAAAAAATAATAAGGTAGTTTGATGGAGTAGCAGGATTAAGGGATAGTTATGCTTAAAAGAGATAAGAATATCTGTACATATATATATATATGTGCATGTACATGTGTATGTATATCTATCAGAGAATGAACTAAAAAGTAGCCAAAGACTGAAAGTGAATGGGAAAGGAAAGAATGATATTCAAGGACCAAATGGAAAGCTTTGCCAGCACTTTTATAGGAAAAAAAAGTGTGTGTGTGTGTGTGTGTGTGTGTGTGTACATACATACATGATTTGATTCTCTGATACCAGAACAATGAAAGGGGAGATATCCCCTTGCCTCAATCTACTCAATTAAATAAGAAACAAGGTCATCTGCTAAGACAAAGTTGTTAACATGGAGTTAGGGAATTGGAATAAAAAGGGACAAAACAGTCACGATAGTGAAAAAATAGGTTGACTCAATGTCAGTGTTGGCCAAATTGAAATTTCATAGCATTAGGTTTCAGTAGACACAACTTTAATGCTTTTTGTTTCCTCCATCAATGTTTCTGATTCTAGATGAAAAGTTAGAAAGCAGGTACTGGAAATTAGTAAATAGTAATCAGTATTAATAAATTTTCTGACATATATAGCACAAAGGACAACACAAGAAATTAAAGGATAGAGATCAAAACACAGTGGAAATGGTTAACACCAATGTGAATGCCTAGTTCTGCTCTTATCAATGGACCCTTTCTTATCATTCTCTTTAACATATATATCGGCTTCATGCTCTCTCCTAAGAACAGGCATATGGCAAGGATCCAAAAAGGAGAAAAATGTGACCAGTATAGAGTAATGAAATAGAATAAGGAGATGAGAAATGAAGATTTACTCTTGGCAAGAGTAAGGCTCCTTTTCAAGAGGGATGAAAAGATTGTGATTAGAGAGGAAAGATTTCTAAGTATGAAATTTTGGAATTTGAATATTTTGAGGTAATATTGAGAAAAATATGACCCTACTCAAATGACTGAGGTGGAATGGAAAGGATGATCATGGAAGTTGAATTGGTCTTTTAATTTGCATACTTATTGAGCAGTTTAAACAAAGTATTTGAGGAATGGAAGGGAAGGTAATAATATCTATGTTGAACTCAAACACACTGAAGACAAGGAGATTAACCTAAAGATCAAGAGATGATATCCACAAGGTTATAGACAGAGTGAAATAACAAGATTGGAGTGAATCTTCCACATTGGGAAATTGTACAGTGATGGTGACAGAATAAGGATTTGGAAGTGTCAGGGAGCAACAAAAGATTATACTGAGTCCTGTACTTATTGTGTTGGGTAGGAGGAAGGGAGAAGAGGTATGAATGAAGAAGGGTGTTAACCCTGGAGGAAACATTTTTTGAATTATAGGCACTACAGGGCAAGAAATGTTCTATCTAGTTAATTGGATAGGGAGGAGGTGGAATAAATCAGATACCAGGTTCCAAGGAGAATACTGGTTTGAATGTATCTCTGCTGCTTGATAAGGAAAATGAGTTAAATTTATTTTCTCTGAAGAGACCTGAGACTTATATCAATCAGGAGGAGGGACTATCTTTCTCTGTCTCTCTCCTCTCTCCCTCTTTCTCTTTCCCTTTGATCTTTTTCTCCCTTTTCTCTTCTTAGCCACTTCATTGTCACTTTTTTCCTATCTTTTCCATATCTCTCCTTTTCCTCCTTCACATCTTTATCTACTCATTCTTCTCTAATTATATAACTTCTTAATACTTTGAAGCAAACATCAAAATTCATCAAGTAAAACTCAAACACTTTTTGAAATCTTCCCTCTTAGAGTAAAAATGCAAGTAACATCAAATTTAAGGTATGTCTTTTACCCATTAAAGCAAATCAGAATAAAATGTGTGATTTTGGAGATATATTGACATCAATGAATTTCTTGTAATCCTTTCAATATTTCTACAAAAAATAATGTTTAGTAGAACATATAAGTGTAAATTTGTGCACACACATATATGTATGTACTGCTTGATATTATTAACACATTCTACTTAATATTTTATGTTCGTGTATATGTATATATATATATGCATACATATATGTGTATATACATAGATATATCATTTTCATGGTGGAAAAATGGAAAAGGTGTAAGATTAGTTCAACATATGAAAGCTCTAAATTCCGAATAAGGACTGAACTATAAATGCTAGCTTTCAGCTGAGTTTTATTGTAGCAGAATGACATGAAGTCCTATTGTATATTGACTACATCTCTTTTTTCCCCCACAGAGTTAGTGATATACTCAGAGTGCAGACTGGCGTATGTGTGTATTGTGCATATATATTTTGGAGCCATCCCATATAGTCTTATGCTTTAAAGTATGAAATTAGGTTTTGTAGATTTGGAAAACAAAAAAATTCAGTATATTGAAACCTGGAGAGAGAACTAGAAAGCAGTGTTGTGAGATGATTAGTAATTGGGGGAAGGAAGTAGGGTAGTGTATTGCCCCATGGTAGGACTACTACATATGGATACTGTATATTTGAATGCCCTTATGGTTTTTAAAAATATAAATAAAACGTGGTTTATCATTAGACTTTATGAATCAGTTGCTGTAAATGAAGTTGTTGCCAGCCAAAATGAAATCCTATATGCTCCCATCGCCTCACCAACAAAAAGACTTCAGTATTCAATTTGCCTTTATGGTCTATTATGAGATAATGATGGAGGCTAGGAAGATGTAGTTGTAAGTCCTGTCTATGATAAAGACTGACCTAGTGGTCATGGATAAGTCATTTAAAATCTCAGTGCTTCCACACCTGACCCACACTGATGAGATCACAGGTCCAGGAAAAAAATAATAAATACAAAAAATACCTACCTGATTCATGACCCATTTCTCTCTTCTGATCGTTTGTTCTGATTTTTTGTGTGTTGCTGTTATCTTTGTGCCTCTGTGACTGTGTATGATAGTGTTATATAATGGAAATGAGAGCTGGTATTAAAAGTGGAAAAAGCTGGTTTTAAGTCTGACCTCTATAACATACTGACTGGGTGATTTTAGACAATCCCCTAAAACCCTCAGGACTCTGAATGACTCTGTCAGAATATATGTTGCAGAGAAGTTGCCAACTGGCATTGGTAGAGACAGTTTCATCTGGAACATCCACACATTAATGAAATCATGGGTTTAGTCTCTATCCATACTCATTTATAAAATTATCTATATCCAGATACATATTTTATACAGACACAGTCAATGTTTATAAATATTGTTCTGGTTCTGTACTCAGTATAAATCTGTTTGCTGTCATTCTTTAAAGCACAGTTACATTCTATTAAGTCCATATATCATAATTTATTTAGCCATTCCCCAATCATTTTACATATGGCTGTTTCCCATTTTTGCAATAAAGTTGCTGTGAATATTTTTATAGTGTTGAGTATATCAGAAAAAAATTAACTTTGTAAGTGATTTAATGCTGTTGAATACACCAACAAACTCTTAATCCAGTGTGCACCAAAAAAGTAGTATATAGTACAGTTTTATTCTACTTACTACCTGTATGACCTTGGGGGAGTTACTTTACCACATCAGGCACCAAAATCTCTATAATGATCTCTTTAGTTCCCTTCTGGTTGAAATCCTATCATTCTATTTTTTTAATTAGCCTTTTCTAAATGACCTACCATTTCAACAAGAAAAATATGTGTTTTGTGTTGTTTTTAATAACTTCATACTTCTGTCTAAAACAAAGACTTTTAAATACAGCTATTCTTTCAGTGGTGATAGATGACTGAGTGATACAATACTAGGATCTACAAAGAATTGGTGGTTGTGAGATCGTAGCAATATATTTATAGTAGGAAACTATGAAAGTGAAGTCAGTAAAGGATGTCACCAAAGACATATATGAGGAAAAAAGAAGATGGGCTGGCTTTGAGTCAGTGGTGAAGAACAACTAATGAATGACGTATGTGTTCCATTGGTACAGTCATGATATCAAGTGAAGCAAAAAACAAAACAAAACACCCATACACATTTTGGATAGATTCCCTGTGGTGCACTAATATAAAGGTATGGGAAAGAGGATGGATATCCATTTATAAGTCGTAATTTGTATTGTTTGCAGGGAATAATCACAATGATAAGTCAGCAGAACAATACGAGTATTTGAATACACAGGATATTGTCATCAGTGAGGGTGTTCCCTCAACCACTCAGGCCTGCACATCTGATATCATTTGTAAGCCTCACCTTATATAAATCAGCCATATATATAATGTTCAAAGAAACAGATATCTTCCTTGATTATTTTGGTTTATATATAATAAGTGAAATAGTCATGAAGTCGAGAGCTGGAAGTTACCTAATAGAAATGTTATCTAACCCATTGATTTTATTGATGAGGAACTTGAGTTTCAAAGGAGTTACACAGACAAACTTAGGGTTTGCACTAAAAGGGGTAGGAGGGAGATTTAAACCAAAGTCCTTTGTTTCTAATCCAGATTTTCTATTATACCATGCTGGCTTATTACAAATTTGGGAGTGTGGGAGGAAGAAGAGAAAAACTGTAGTTCAAGTAAAGCAAATCATGTGCTCTAGTAATAGTGTAGTATCTACAATTATTCCTTCCACATCACAGGTGTTAGGGGCATGGTGCTTCCATGATCTGGAAAATTCACATAGAATTTTTGGTCCTCCATTTGTACCAGAGAAGAAGTCTGGATTTTTTTTCTTTTATGGGGTGTCTACAGTACCTTATTATAAAATTTGTGTTGATATTATGTAATACTTTACATTTATTTTATATATTTCTGAATTTCTAAGCTTTTTCTATGACATGCTGGTCTTGTGGCTTCCACAAACTTCCCCCAAAATTTCAGTTTAATTTCCTATGCTGACTTATGACATATTGAAACTATGATGGAGAAAGTTATTATGGAGAAGGGATAACTAGTAGCAAGTAGGTGAGGGAAGACTGTAGTCAAGAGAAAAAGGGATTTAGTTGAATCCACACCTTCTAGGATTTTGCCAGCTCTAACAAAAGACAGTCTTTTAGAGGGACTATAGAAATAAAAGTAGGAATTCTAATACCTGGGAAATTAGATGGGTAGAGGGAGGAAATATAGAGACCCTGAGATACACTGAGGCTCTTAGTGAGGAAGTATGACATGGGAGATCTGAATTTTTAGATTCCACAGAAAATCAAAGGAAGAAGACTTTTCAGAATGGGGTGTGATGGAGAAAGACGCCACAGAGATTCATCATTAAGATTGATGTTTGTTACCCAGCATGACATGGTGAAAGCTAGCCAAGGACTAAGAGTGATTGAAGATGGTTTCCAGAAAGAAGTACAGTTCTCCAATGTCTCCAAGGGCAAAGCCCAAATCACCTCGTGGTGGACCATAAGACAGTTAGCAAAAGATGTCTCTGAGACTGTGTCTTTAAGGTGTGGAAATAACTTATTTTTCAATAACTGCCACATGTTCTATTTATTTATGTCAACAAGAAAGCTAATTATATGTCTCTGTGGCTCTGAGTTTACATGACAACTTTGTCATTAATGCACCATGTTCACAGGAGAAAAAACACATGCACACATACCTTCAACTTCTAATCATATTAACATGGCATTCTTTCACATTTAATAGCTTCTCAAGACATCCAAATTATAGAGAAGAGTGACATATAATCTTTGATAATAGAGCCCCTGCTTCTTTCCCAGGGCCATTGTTAAATCAATATATTGAGAGAAAGAAGAAAAGATCCTTTACTTGCTAAGCAATGATATTTAGGCATTACCTGTAACAGAGAAGTAAAATCTAATTGTACATTGGAGGAAATGATAAAAATTTTGTTTTGGTTAAAAAAAACCGCATGTGTGTGTTGTGTAGTGTAGTGTATGTGTATGTATGTATATACACATACAAACATTTATTAACTGCCTTGCATTCCCTCAGATAATGGGTACAGTCTGGGCTAAATTATTGGAAAATCACCTTATGGCAGACTGTGTTATGATGGAAATAGTACTTGGATTCATTATGAATATGAGTTCAATCTTTGGTCCAACAACTTAGAAGACATATGACTGCCAGAAAGTTATTTTCTATCTATAATTCTCAGTTTCTTCAATTCAATAGATGTAGAGTGGAAAGAATGTTGGATTTCAAGGTATAGGACTTATGTTCAAATCCTAATTTTACTAACTACTCCTTATCTGACCTTAGGTAAATCAATTCAACTCTTGGAGCCTCAGTTTCCTCATATGTAAAATGAGGAAGTTGGAATAGATGACCTCTCTCGGGTTAATTCCAGTTAGGATCCCATGATCTTTGAATAGGGATAATAACATTTATACTGTCTATTTCTTAGGTATGTGTGTGAGAGGAAAGTGAAATTTAAAGTGTATAAAATGTGACATCATATTATTGTGAACTTGCTTTTTCTTTTAATAATACAAAGGTACCTCAGTTTATATATCACTTAGCAGTCTATAAACCACCTTCACAATATGTGTGTGTGTATGTGTGTGTATGTGTGTGTGTATATCTTGGAGGCGAAGTTAGTACAAGTATTCCTATTTTTAAAATTCAAGAAACAAGCTCAGTGAGGTTTGGTGATTTGCCTAGGGTTATGCAGATAAGAAGCAGCAGAATCAGGATTTGATTCTGGATTTTCTGATTACAGGTCCAGTGTTCTTTTCATTAGACCCTGCATTAACTCTCAAATTACTGTGTATGAGTATTATTCTTTTTTCCTTCATCTAGTTTTTACATGGTATATAATTCAGTGCACTCAATCTTCTATTCAAAAGAGATCACCTGAATACTGCCTTCTATTAATCAATGTGCCATACTGCCAAAAGTACCTTTTTCTCCCTCTTTTGTGTCTCTAGTTCTCGAAACAGTAAGCAAATCAATAAATGCTGTTGTTCTTGTTCAGTAGTTTAGGTGTGTATGACTCTTTGGGACCCTGTGGACCATAGCATACCAATGCTGTAGGTGGGGTTTTCTTGGCAAAGACACTGAAATGGTTTGACATTTCCCTCTCCAATGGATTAAAGTAAACCAAATTAATTAACTTGCCCAGCCTGACTCACACAGCTAGTTAGTGTCTGAGGCCAGATTTGAATTCAGATCTTGCTGAGCCTAGGTCCAGTGCTCTATTCATTGAGCTATGTAGTGCCCCAAATCAACACTACTCCTTAATCTTCACAGTCCTATAACTCCATTCATCAACTCTATCAACAGCTATCAATCATGCTCATGTACACACACATATATGTGCACATGTGTGCGTACATATAAATAAACATGTGTGTATGTCTATATGTACATTTGCATATGTATATATGTATGTGCATATGCATGCACATATATCCTTTTATTAGAATACAAGTTTTTTAAAGGCAAGTGCCTGTCTTGTTTTCATATTTAAGTTCTTTGCACTGATTACTATGCCTAGTACATAGAAAGTATTTGAAAATACTTTTGTTTCTGTCTGTTAATTCATTAATTGATTGGTTGGTTGGTTCATTTATTCAGTGCTAATGGTTACACTTTTTATTGATGAGGTCCTGACTTTGATTCTCCTTATCTCTTATTATTTTTTGAGATACTTTGTGATATAGTTGAAAGTCAACATGGTTTGGAGTTTGGAGATTTTATGTCAGCTCTCAGCTCTATTATATTCTTTATGACCTTGGTAAATTACTTATTCCCCAGATCTTTGGATTGTTTTAACAGATGATTTCATTTCTAAGTACCATGAGCTATGAGTTTTCTTACAAATGTTCTAGCTATTTTTAATTATTTTTCTAATTTTCATTGTTGGAGGGCAACGATAAGTAGTTAAAAAGCACCCAACAAGCTTTCTATTTCTTCAG
The DNA here is from genome assembly GCA_028646575.1 of Pseudocheirus occidentalis. Lineage (NCBI taxonomy): Eukaryota > Metazoa > Chordata > Mammalia > Diprotodontia > Pseudocheiridae > Pseudocheirus > Pseudocheirus occidentalis. The sequence goes on along the minus strand of CM053596.1, from coordinate 90,830,060 downwards.
TCCCATTTTAGCCCCTTTTCCCCTGATCATGGCCAGTTTCAGTAGGATTTTTAATAACTCCATCTTTGTCCTTAGAATCCCATCTATAGAAAATGGCAGGAAGACAATCCCTTGAAGAAATAAAAGGTGTTATGAAAATCATCTCTAAATTTAAATACAAATGAAAGAGGAAAAGACTCAAATGAACGTCACTACCATCATTTGACACCTGACAAGTTCACCGCAATTGGCTACTGCATAGACAAATATGGTGGAATCAATAAGAGACTCTACTCAAAGTCTGAGGAAATTTCTAAATAAAAACTCCTTCTTGTAGATAAGCTAAAGTCTGACAATTGAAATGATATCACCATTGATTGCTCTTCGTGGGATTTTGAAACTAGCAATATTGCTTGACTATCCATTATTGATGCCTAGAACATGGTGGCTTTATTAATAAAATTATTATAAGCATAACTCAAGTCAACTATGGTGTTCTGATTGTTTTTGTTGGGTTTTATGAATTTAAAGCTAAAATATCAAATACCATATATGCAGATAAGACTGCCTTTCTGGTCTGCTATGTATAAAAATAGCTAATTGTTGATGCCAACACAAAATGATTCCACCAAGTCACAAGCCAACCAGAAAAAGTAAGATGAAATTGTCAAGGAAGTTAATACTCACATGATGAGAATTATTTACAGTATATTCACAGTGACTTTTTGTACCAATTTATTTTTGGAATGTCAATGACATGCTGGATGCCAAACTATAATACACCTTAGTTCAAGAGATGGAAGATGCCCTATAAAGATGATGATGATAATGGAAGTTCTCTTCTTAAAGCCTTTGGTTATATCCTGCTACCAATTTATCCAACTTGGAATCTCTCTAGTATACCCTTCTAATATATTTCCATTCTTGATGTAATTGGTATCAGAGTAGTTGACCATGTAGAGACTGGATTCTAAAACAAGGCATACTGATGACCTTATCCAGTTAATGTTACAAAAGAGGGTGGGAGAATAAGCTCACCTACTATGTATAAAGTTATGTGTGAAGAACTTCATAAACATAATTTCATTAGGTTTTTTTTCACTGAAATCAAGTTTCTTGAGATTCTTCATGGATTTTTGAGTGAGATTCTGCCTAGAAATAATTTGGGTTTCAGTGTCAAGATTTTTCTTTCAAAAATGACAACCATGTTAATGTTCCTAGTTATAGCAAGAATAGTTCACCAATGTAAGATAGTGGCATCACTGAATACGTCATTATACTGAATGATGAAGGCCGAATGAGTGTTGTCTACAGAACTCTGCCTACTATTGACTTTGCTTAAAATTTTCTTGAACTGAAGAGGAGTATTGATTATTGTTCTTGTAAGATTATGGAACAAGGTTCAAAATTTCTTATATCTGGCAATATTGCCATTGTTCACATAGTTCGAGGAAAGCCCATAACTTACCATAATGTCATAACTTCTCTTGTTATCCCTTTTAACGTCATTTTTGCTAATTTATAAGATATACCTTTGCAGTTGGTGTAAGCAAGTCTACTCTATAGCTTCTGAAAAAAAAATTCCCCCAAAGTTCAGAAGGATAAATGAATGTCCTGTATATTATGTGCCATCCCTATCTTAATCAATGATGAAGGGGATATATGGCAATTAAAATACAAATGCATAGTTGGTAGAGTTGTGAACTGAACCAACCATTCTGGAGAGCAAATTTGAACTATGCCAAGAGAGTTCTGGAAGCATGCATACCCTTTGATACACTACTAGGTCTTTTTATGAAAGATTTTTTAAATGTACAAAAATATTTATAGCAATTCTTTTACTTGAGGCAAAGAATTAGAAATTGGGGGGATATCCATCAATTGGTGAAAGGCTGAGCAAGTTATTGTATATGATCTGATGGAATACTGTTGTGCTATAAGAAATGGTGAGCAGGATGCTCTAATAAACTTGGAAAGATTTACATGAACTGATGCAAAGTGAAGTGAGATGAACCAGGAGAACACTGTATGTAGTAACAACAATATTTTATGATGATCTGCTATAAATAATTTAACTATTCTCAGCAATACAACAATCCAAGAAAACTCTGAAAAACTTTTTTTCTTGAAAAACTTTTGATGAAGGGTCTTGTCCACCACCAAAGAAGGAAATGGTGTAGCCTGAATGAAAATGAAAGACGCTTTTACTTTAGCTTCTTTATTTTTAGGTTGGTTTTTTTGTTTGTTTTCTTTCCTTCCTTTCTTCATCAACATCACTGTCATCATCACCATCATCCCCCTCGTTGTCCTCCTTCTCCTTGTTCTCCTTCTCTTTCTTCATGACATAACATGGAAATGAGTTTTATATTTTTTACATCTATAACCTATGTAAAATTGCTTCTCTTCTCAATGGGGAGTGGGAGAGGGAGAGAGAATTTGTAAACTGAAGTTTAAGAGAAAAAAATATTTAAAAATTTTTACATGTAATTGGGAAAAATCAAATATTAAATTCAAAAAAGAAAGAATGGCATCATGACTGCTTTTTCTTTTCTTTTTTCTTTTTCTTTTCCTTTTTTTGTTTATTTGCTTATTGGAGGGGGGAAGGTAGGGCAATTGAAGTTAAGTGACTTGCCCAAAGTCATACTGCTAGTTTTTTGTGTTGTGTCTGAGGCTAGATTTGAACTCAGGTCCTCCTGACTCCAGGGTGGGTGTTCTATTCACTGCACCACCTAGTCACCCCCCATGACTGCTTTTTCAATTGTCTATTTAAGTTTTATAATAAAAGACTAGTTATTAGTTTCAATGTATTTAAACCTTCAGGGAAAAAAAGGACGATTTTATGTGCTACATCTTTCATGGCACTTTTAAGCTATTAGGTTTTTTTAGTTAAAAATTTTAAATGAAAAAAATGTGAAAAAAATTTTCCCAGAATCTTAGACCCTTAAAAATATTAATGTGAAAACATAAACTTAAGAAAAAGGAGAAGAAAACAGGAAGAGGAAATAGAAAAGAACAGAAAGGAAGAGGAGGAGGAGGAGGAGGGGAGAGAGAGGAGAAGGAGAAGGAAAATAGAATGAAGAGGAAGTAGAAAAGAAGGAAAAAGGGGATGAGTGGAGGAAAGAAGGAACAAAGGAAGAAACAATGGAAGGAAGGAAGGAAGGAAGGAAGGAAGGAAGGAAGGAAGAGGGGAGGGAGAAAGAAGGAATCTTGGGGATAAAGAAATCTAACCCATACCTGAAGAGGCATCTCTTTTGCATCATTGGCAAAAACATCATGTAACAATGACTTTAAGGCCTCAAATAAGCAGGAATTTTTCTGACAAAATTTACTCTTTTTTGTATAAATCTGTTTATCCTTACATCAAACCTGAATCTGACTCTTCTGACTTAAAAACGATTTTTTTCCGTCTCAGGGCTCAGCAGAAATAAAAGTTTAATCCCTCTTTCTTATACTTTCCAGTACTTCAACAAAGCATAGCCCAAGAAGTTTTCTATTTTTAATGCAATCATGCCAAGTTCCATCCACAGATACTCCTATGACATGGTTTCAAGGTTCCTCACAAGTAGGGTTGCCCTCTTCCAGATTCTCTCAAGAATATTAATTTCATAGCATGCCACTCCCAGTACTGAATGCTAAATGTAGAGCAAAGTGATTTAGTTTTGGATGCACCCTTGAGATTTTGCTGACACCTATTTTACTTGCTGTTAACTAGTCCCTCTTCCCCCAAACCTTCAAAGAAACTGTCTAAATTACTCTCTCCCAATTTCTCTCTCTGTCTCTCTGTCTCTGTCTCTGTCTCTCTCTCTCTCTGTCTCTCTGTCTCTCTCTCTGTCTCTGTCTCTGTCTCTCTCTGTCTGTCTCTCTCTCTTTCTCTCTCTCTCTCTGCCCCTCCACACACACACACACACACACACATTTACACACATTAATGGATATGTGTGTGTGTGTATAACTGGGTTAAATTACTGCCTTGTGACATTGGGCAAGTCATTTCCCATACTTTTGGAGAAAGAAGATATATTGGACATGCTCTTGTTATACAAATCTGGACACTGAGGTTCAGAGAAGAAAAGTGATTGGCCCAAGGTCACAACCCAAGTTGGTCATTAGCAGAACTGCCTTTGAAACTCAGGTCCTCTGACCACTACACACAGTAATGCTCTTGTATTTAAAAGACATAGTATTGACATGGCTTTCTTAAGGGGGCAATGCAATTCACATCTTTGAACTTTAGTTTTGACATCTATATAATGGTGAAATTGTTCCAGAATCTTGAATATGCATTTCAGTTCTAAATTCTGGTTGTAATGAAAGTCTTAATGTAGTTTTAAGCTATTAATAATTAAAACTGCACCAATTCTTTTGAAACACTGTGCATTATACCCCTATGACCTGGACACAAGTCCTGACTCTTGTATGACCATGAGCAACTCTATCCTTCTTGGAATCTCAATTTCCTCATCTGTGAACAATACTTGCATTACCTTTCTTACGGGCTTGCTGTACCATCTAAAGCACTATAGAAATATTATTATAACCTTGTCATTATTGTTTGTTTTTCTTCCCAGGGTGGTAAACACAGGTCGTTGACAAACTGATGTATTCCAACGGCTGAGTACAGTACCTTCCAAACAGTAAGTGGTTGATAAATGTTTCTTGAATGAATGACAATAAAATCCAATTATAGAAAACATATAAAAATAGAATTTTGAGGTCTACTTCTACTGTGCCTCTAACACTTTATCAAGCAGAGTGTTATAATTAAAGCCCTTTATAAATAATAGAAGGCCAAGCAATGAAGAAGGTCATTCATCTTTCATAAGAGGTTAAAAAATGTGTGCAATGTCTTAAAAAAGCAAACAAAGAAGAAAAAAATGACAGCAACAGGAAATAACACAGGCTAGTTATTTTACCAAACAAAACAATATTACACTAAGTGGAGATCTATGAATGGGAGTTAAAGAAAGAGGGGAGAGAAATAAGGGGAGAGCAGAAAGTAGAGGGAAAGGGGAAAAGAATTTTCTCGTTGCATGGTAAGTAAGGAATTTCAAAAGGGATTTTAAGAATAAGAAGACATTTTCAAGGAGAATTTGCCTCCTTAACCAGACAGAGAAGTACTGCAAGTGAATAGTGATTGACAATAATAAGGCAATAGTGCAAAAGTGCAAAAGTACTGGAATGGGGAAAGGATCTGTACTGAACCATGGTTAGTATATACTGTGTACTGTTAGACAAAAAGGTGATATTTTTACCGGTTGGGATACTAAAATTCAATAACAGTGTGTACTACTTCTTTTAAAAATCATTACTAGGATTTTTTACACTTAAATGTTTCATTAATGTCTTTAATTTTATCAAAGGAATGCTTAACAACACCATTGCCACCACCATCATCAGTATCACCACCATCTGTATCAGCAGCAGCTGCAGTGGTGGCAGCATTCTTTTTGCTTATCATTATCATGATCATATTCATCAGCACTATCATAGACAGCATTTTTTTCCATAGAGGAAAGAGCCTTGGCTTTGGAGCCAATAGAGACCTGGGTTTAAATTACAGCTCTAGCAATTACTAGCTCCATGAAAATGAGGAAATCAAAGCTCTTTAAATCTCAGAATTTTACATGTAATACCTGTTTTACCTAATGCACAAGGATATTTCAAGGGCCAAACGAGATCATGGATGTAAACTACATTGAAAACTTATACTATGGGGGGTGGAGTCAAGATGGTGGTGTAGAAGCAGGAGAACTCCACAGCTCCCCCCCATAACCACCTCAAATACCTATAAAATATGACTCTAAACAAATTTTAGAGCTCCAGAACCCACAAAATGACAGAAAAACACATCTTCTGCTAGAGGCAGCCTGGCAAAAGAATGAGAAGGTCTCATGTCAGAGCTGTGGGAGCTGAAACCAGCCGAGCATGAAACTGCAGCTTGACCCAAGGACAAGCCTGGCTGGAGCTCTTGGGAGAGTGGGTCGCCAGCAGCTGTGGCAGTTTCCAGAATTATCAACCCATAAGAACCAAGGACAAAATGAAAGGTCAGTAGAACTTGGCTATATTTAGGGGAAAGAAGCGGTCTGGCTATCTGCCACCAAGGCAAGAAAGCAGCAGAAGTAGCAGCCCTGTAGCCGCCTCCATGTGGCTCCTTCAGAGTTCATGGCCTGCAGATTGCAGGTGGGGGCAAGTAATCATTCAGAGGCTAAGTGCTCTTACTTTAACCTACCTGGGTCAGGATAGTGGTCATAGGTGGCAGTCCTGAGGTGTTTGGCCAGTGAGCCAAAGCTGATGGGGGCTGCAGAGATGGCAGCCTCCTAAAAGCTCTGGAAGCTATGAAAACCTGAGCAATTTGAGACGAAGATCTCTCCCAAGGAAGCAGAGATTACTGTGGCTCGAAAATCAAGTTAATTGACTGGCAACATGAGCAGGCAAAAGAAGCAAACCAAGCTCAGCAATCCAACTTTAGATTCCTTTTTTGGGGACAAAAAGGATCAAAGCATGGAGCACATTGAAGACAACGCAATCAGAAGTGCCTCACCAAAAGCCTCAAAGAAATGTATAAACTGATTACAAGCCATAGAGGAGCTTAAGAAGGATTTTGAAAACCAAATTAAGAGAAGTGGAGGAAAAATTGGGAAGAGAAATTAGAATGATGCCAGAAAATCAGGAAAAGAGAGTCAACAACCTGACTGAAGAAAATAACACCTTAAAAAAGGGATTAACTCAAATGGCAAAAGAGGCCCAAAAACCCAATGGGGAAAAGAATGCCTTCAAAGGTCAAATTTGCTAGATGGAAAAAATAATCTCAAAAGCCCACTGAAGAGAATAATTCCTTCAGAATTAGAGTGGAGCAAGTAGAAGCAAATGATTTTATAAGAAATCAAGACAATATTAAACATATCCAAATGAATAAAAAAATAGAAGGCAATGTGAAATATCTCCGTGAAAAAAACACTGACCTGGAAAATAGATCCGGGAGAGACAATTTAAAAATTATTGGACTACCTAAAAGCCATGATCAGAAAAAGAACCTAGAAATCATCCTTCAAGAAATTCTCAGGAAAATTTCCAAGATATTTTAGAACCAGAGGACAAAAGAGAACTTAAGAGAACACTGATCACCTCTTTAAAAAGATCCCAAAAATAAAACTCCTAGAAATGTCATAGCCAGGTCCCAGAGTTCCCTGATCAAGGAGAAAATATTACAAGCTGCCAAGAAGAAGCAATTTGAATACTGTGGAAACACAATCAGGATATCCCAGGATCTAGCAGCTTATACATTAAGGGATCAATGGGTCTGAAATATGATATTCTGGAGATCAAGGGAGCTAGGATTAAAGCCAACAATTACCTACCTAGCAAAATTTTCCAGGGGAAAATATGGTCATTCAATGAGGTGGAGGACTTTCAAGAATTCTTCAGGGTAGGGGCGGCTAGGTGGCGCAGTGAGTAGAGCACCGGCCCTGGAGTCAGGAGTACCTGAGTTCAAATCCGGCCTCAGACACTTAACACAAAAAGCTAGCCATGTGACCTTGGGCAAGTCACTTAACCCCAACTGCCCTCCAAAAAACCAAAAAAAAAAACAAAAAACAAAAAAAATAATTCTTCAGGGAAAAAAACAGAACTGAATAGAAAATTTGACATTTAAATACAAGAAGCCTGAGAAGGTAAACATGGAAAAGAAATTATATGGAACTTATCAAAGTCGAACTATTTACATGCCAACATGGAAAAATGATAATTGTACCTTATGAAACTTTTCTCAGTATGAGGAAAGGTGAAAGGAATATAAATGTGTGAGTATATAAACACATATATAGGTATATGCACACTTCATGTATATTTATAGGTACATGTGCATATTTATACACATGTGTCTATATAGCCATGCATGTACATGTGTACATATATGTGTGCTGTATGTACATATGTGTGTGTACATATGCATGTCTATATAGGAGGGTATATATATGTGTACAAAAATATTTGTGAGTGTGTGTACATATGTGTACATAGGCAGAGGGTACAGGATCAATTAAATAGTAAGAGATGATTTTTTAAAAGATGAAATTGAGAGGTAGGAGAGGAATAGAATGAGAAGAGACAGGGAGAGACAGAATGGGGGTTAATCATCTCATATAGAAGAGGCAAGGGGTAACTGTTACAATGGAGGGGAGGAACAGGAAGGCCAAAAGGGAATGGTTCAACCTTATTCATTAAATTTGGCTTAGGGAAGGAATGATACACCCTCTAAATTGGGTATCTTGCCCTACAGGAGAGTAGGAGGATGGAGATGAGAGGGGGGATGATGGAGGGAAGGGCAGGGTGGGGGGGAGGGTTGTTAGAAGCACACACTTCTGTAAAGGCACAGGGTAAAGAATGGAACAAGGAGGGGCAAGATAGGAAGGAGGGAAATATAGTTAGTCTTTTACAATATGTCCATTGTGGAGATGTTCTACATAACTACACATGTACAGCATGTATTGAATTGCTTGTCTTTCCAGTGTGGGGTGTGATGAGAAAGAAAGGGAAAAAATCTAGAATGTAAAGGTCTATAATCAAATGTTAAACATATAAATATATATATATATACATATATATACATATATATGCATGTATATAATTACATGCAACTGAGAATTTAAGATATGCATGTACTGTGTGATAGGCAGATCCATCTTGCCCTACTGCAAAGTCATAAGGGTGATGGGGAAGGACATAGGAGAGAACAGATTGGGGGAGGGGGTATAGCGTGGGATCACTGTTTTGGGGTGTTAGGTAGGGGAAAGATGGGAAGAAAATTTGTAACTCAGAATCTCATAGAAATGAATGATGTAAACTAAAAATTAAAAAAAGTTAACAAAAAAAGAAGGTTTATGCTATGTAGACCACTATGTATTTCACCATAACATTGTCCTCATAATTGTGCATAGTCAATATATACTCACTGAATTGAAAAGTCATGATATTCTGAAGCTGAAAACATTTTTTTTCTGGGTAAATTTCAACCCATACTTCAGTGTTAAGATCAAAGAGTACCTACATCATACAGCTTTACTGTCAAAGAAAAAAAAGAGATCCTATATCCTGCCTTTTAAACTGAAACATAACAAAAACTATTTTCAAAAATCAATTTATTGTTTTCCTATATCCAAACATTTCTAGCTTAGAGGAATGTCCAAATTGAATATCACATCTTGGCTTCCTTCCTGCCCTCCATACCCTTAGACATCTTCCTCCCCCAAGATAATTTGAGGTAACATTTGTGGGAATTTTGAAAGAGGAAGAAGTCATGGATGATAAAATGCAATATGACAATCAACATTCTATAACAAATGTCACTGACATTTCTATTGAACATCCTTTATTCTTTTTTGACTGTCCCCCTCAAGAACTGAAAGTACTTTTTCTAGGTTCCATATCTCAATCCTTTTTGAGTGGAGGGACCAGGACTTTACTTCCAAAATGATGGAAGGCTAGGAATTATCTGAAAAATAGATACTTTTTTGCTTAAACTTGATTTCCTCCCTTTATCACTTTTGCTTGAAACTTAGTCTCTATTCTTGACTTCTTTTGTACATTTTCTGAAAGGAAAAGATTGGAGACGGTTTTAGAATAGATAAATTATTTCTTAAATATTTAGTGGAACTAAAAAAAGTTTTCATTATGCTTCCACATTGTTTTTTTCTTCCTTGTTGGAAGCGACCTTAAATTTTCACTCTCAGAGCACTTTGCTTCAATAATGCCTTAGGTGTTTGTCTTTGTCTACTTTGTATTTCTGTTATTGTGTCATTTTCTTGTTCTTCTCCATGTAAGTTTCTAGAAGATCTAGGAAAATCTCCAAATCTTTTGGTATCCTCATATTTGCTATGAAAGGTAACACAAATGTGATGGACACTTAATACAGAATTGTTAAATGAATGAATACATATCTTCCAACTTGTTTATTTTGTGAAGACAGGAACCATATAGATGATTACTTTCTTTCTCTGATATATTCAGTAACCATTTAATAAAAATTTCTTCTTCTTCCTCCTTCTCTTCTCCTTTCTTTCTTCTTTCCTCCTCTTCCTCCTCCTCTTCATATCTGCTATATCAGGACCATCTTGCTAAGTATAACAGGCTTCATCAACACAGATTTGTCTACTAGATAATGAATTATTTGACCATGGCACATCACAATACACAGAGATTGATTGCTTTGGGGGGGATAGTGTTCCCATACAGATGAAATCATGGATCTTCTTCGTCCCATTAGCATTCTTATTACACTATTTGGTGTTGATTCACAGCACACAATTAAAATCTAATTAGCAATCCTAAACTTGGAGATTGTCTTCTCCATGCAGTACCATACATAGGTTCAATTAAGTGTTTTGAATTATCCTGTCTATTGCATGGATTTATCATTTGATTTTTCATCTTTAGCAACTAATAAAAAGATCAAAAGGTATCAGAAAATATTATACTTAATACTCAAATACATGAAGTCAGCATTGAGTACCAGTCTATAAAATAGGACTTATCATTTCCCTCCTTCCCTCCCCTTGCCCCACTGCAGTTTCCTTAAAAGAGGTTAAACTTGGTATATTTGGCTATTAAAAAAGACTTTTTCCTCTGTTGCTGAGGGAGGATCCAGAACTGCTGGTGAATGACAGTAATAGTGAAGATATGGACCCCAATATGATAAATTCCAGCACACTACTCACTGACATGTAGGAGTGAAGTGATAAAGGTGACAATAAACAGATACTAGGAAAATACTTATTGCCCACACGAGAAAAGTAGTGACAGTCATTATGTCTACAATAACTTTATATATATATATATACATATATATGCACACACACATATATATACACATATATATATATACATACATACATACATATATACACACACACACACACACACATAAATGGTATCTTGGATTTAAAATGGATCCAGGAAGAATGGTAAAATAGCAAATTACAATGATAATTTTTATCATATTACCCTGATGTGGGGAGGAAAAGAAAAGGGGTAGGAAAGAATGAGGTGTTACTGTGCTGATCTCACAAATGGGCACTCTGTATTTGAAGGTGACAACACTGATCATGTCATTATCATGGGGTAAAAGGGTCACTGAGGAGGTTGATATTTGAACTACCAACATCATACTTTGCCCTGGAGTATGAAGTAAAAGGATATGTAGGGTACAGAGTAAGATGGCACTCGGCCAATCCCACACAGGTTCACTGTCCTTTGTATTAGAAAGGCAACAATGCCAAAGGTGTCATTTTCATGGTGGGGAGGATGACAAAGGAGACTAATGCAGAACACATAATATTAGGACTGCAGTGGGTCCAAGCACCAAGTACATGCAATGTTATAACACAGATTATCAGTTATTAGAACAGAATAGAGCCAATTCGTGCTAGAAGTGTCCGTAGAAATCAGCTAATCCAACTTTCTCATTTTACCAATGAGGAAATAAGAAAGGCAAGTTCCCAAAGCTAATTATGGGAAAAGCTAGCACTATAGCTAACTTGTACCTCACTACTAATATATGTTCTTTCTACAGTCTTTAGTAAGTATACCCTTCCTTCTTCCCCATGGGAATAGAGATGCATCTATTATTTATATTACCCTTTAGTTTGCAAACTCCTGTTCCTATATCACCTCATTTGACCCTCACAAGGGTACGCTGAGTTATTTTCTTCAGGTATTATTATTTGGGGTTTGTTTTGGTTGGTCCCATGGTTTCATTGGTATAGACAACTCCTATAATGGAATTTTTTACATGATAATCAGTTCTTATACTGTAATTCACAGTCTTATGGAGTTGACTCAGGAACTGAGAAGTCACATGATTTACTCAGTGTCACACAGCCAGTATATTACAGGGAAGACTTAAACTTCTAACTCCAAGTATTATTATACCTATTTTACAGATGTGAGGCTCTGAGACTTGCCCAAGGTCACCAAATTAATTCCAGAGGCAATATTTGAACCCAGATCTTCCTCTCCCAAGTCCCTCAACATAAAAACTAGTAATAGCTAACATTTGTATATAGCTTATTATGTGCTAGGCACTGCACTAAGCACTTCTCATTCCCTAGAAGATAGGTTTTTTTTTTATTGTTTCCATTTTACATATAAGGAAACTGAGGCAAACAGGGTTTAAATGACTTGTCTGGGGTCACAGAGCTATTAAGTGTCTGATGCTGGATTTGAACCCAGGTCTTCCTGTCTCCAGGTCCAACGGTCTATCCACTGTGCCATCTAGCTAACATTATACCATCACTCAGAAACTCTTTACACATCCTTTGATGGTCAGTCACTTTTCAAAGAGAAACCTAAAAGCAGACCTCAAATGTAGTGACTTTGATAGAACAGCTAAGTCTTCATAGCAGTCATAGAATTGTCAAATAATAGATTTTTAGAGCTGAAACAGAACTGAGAATAGTGAAGTCACTGACCTGAGAGTACACAACTAGTTGAGGACAAAGTAAGAACTAAACTGACTCTCCTGAGACTTAGACATTGTATTCTTTTCATTGGTGATGATGTCATCTTCCTACTCTGGATTCATAGGTGTCATTTCTCATAAAGATAGATGGATCTTCTAAAGATAGTTTGACATATAATGCCAGATATGATAGATATTTGTACTACCAAACTCAGAAACTATTGTAGGCTTCTGCTGTGTGTGGGACAGGGGTGGGGGAAAAAGACCATGTAACAAAAAAACACATTGGTTGAGATCTAGTTTTCACCTGCATGAGTAACTTCTAGCATGCAATTTTCTTCCATCAATACAAATTGGAAACTCATCTGTAGTTTATAGGCTGAGTCACCTAGGTCTTCCTAATTCCAACACCAGTCCTTTTGACACTTGGCCATGATGTCTGTCATAAATGTGAGTTATTTTATTTAACCTAGAAGATAGGACCTAAAGTTTTTAAAGTCAAATGATCTACAGGCAGTCAAACTACCAGATACTACAGTATTTCAAGCCAAAAAGAACCTTAGAAATCATCTAGTGCAGTCCTCACATTTCTGAGATGATGAAAATGAAACCTAAGGTTAATTAAGTTGCCCAAGGTCACCCAGTCAGTAAGTGGTATAATGAGTAGTTAAACCCATGTTGTCTGCCTCCAAATCCAAAGTCCTTTTCCCCCTACATCATGCAGATTTTCCTTCACTGCAGATGTGACATTTATCTAGCATTATTGAAAAAGGAACACTGTTGGATGACTCAGGGACTCAGCTCTGCTGTTACTGATTTCTCTGCTATGAAACACAGCACTTAAATTTATGCTGTCTTTTTCTTGCTTGGGATCAGGGGATTGGCTGTCCACTATGTCAGATCTACAGCAGGCTTGGGTCTGGGAATAGCAAGTTGGTCTGGAGAGATATAAGGGAAATAAAGGGTGTAGTATAAATGAGTACCTGCTTGTCAGGGGCACTGTCATCCATCACCCAACTGATACCTCTTTTCTGCCCAACTTGAAAAGAAGAAATGCTATTTCCATAGAGGACATAACTCTAGAAAAAAATTATTTCAAGAGCATCAATCTAGTCCTCCATTTAGAACCTTCATTGTTTACAGTCCCAAGTGCTTGTTTGATTACAAGGTCCCCAGTAATTTTCCTTTAATTTACCAATTTGGTATAGTAGAAATATTGAGCTTTATATAATGTGCATTTGAATCTTAGCTGTTTCATTTAATAACTACATGGCCCCAGGAAATTCTTTTCATATATCTGGGCCTCAGTTTCCTCACTTGTAAAATGAGGAAACTTGATAAGATGACCTTTAAATCCCTTAGAGCTCTAAATTTATGTTCCCATCTTCCAGTTTGCCTTATATTATTATGAACTTATTTTTACAAAATACTTAAGTTTTATAAAACATTTCACATATGTTATCTTAATTTGATCCTTATAATAATCCCATGAGAAAGGTGGTACTATTATTTCAATTTTACAGATGATAAACTGCATTAAGTAATTTGTTCAGGTCTATATAGATAGTAATTTTTGAAGCAAAATTTGAGCTTGGATCTTTAAGTCTAACATTCCATCTATTATACTACCTAGATATCTATAAACATTGTTCTACTCCCTGTTACATATTTTATGTTGAAATCAAAATGAATTACTTTTCATCCCTTCAGTCTGTCTTCTGTCCTACAATACCTTTATGTACACAACTCTCTGATACATGGAATCCTTCACTATATCCTTGTGTAGCCCTCTATTTCCTTATTGCAATTCTTCCCATTTGGCAGAGCTGTAATGGTAATGTAATTTGAATTTGAAGACCCCATTGTACTGGCAAGTAAGCAGCTACTTAGCACTTAGTAATTAATGGAGCCTCTGTGAAAGAAACAGAAGGTATGAACATTCCAGACATAACAGTAAAGGGTTAGCTGAAACAGGAAGCAGCTGATGACGTGTATATATAAGGAAAAGCACCAGAGAGGGATGGTCAGAAATTTTTGGGACAGGTATCTGGATGCAGAAGCTGCTGCCAGTGGGGAGGCTGAAGAGGAGCATAGGAGGCTGAAGAGCAAAGCCTCCCCCAGGCTGAAGGAAATGATTTTGATTTTGAAAACCTGGATGGAGTTATTCTTTCTGGGAACCAGCTGAAACTTCTGATGAGTCCAAGGGCTAGCCGGTGCTGCAGAAAACTGAGCTAGCTGAGACTTCTTGTGGGTCCAAGAGCTAGAAGGAGCTACCAAAGGACTGAGGAAGCATGACTGTGATGCTGAGACTTTGTCTATTTGTGGCTTTGTTAAGCCTTGACTTCCTGGGAACAGAGATTGTGAGGGAATTGAGATGGGCTGGGCACTGTGAACTTCAGTATGGAATGGGAACTGCCCAGAGAACTGGACAAGGACCTGGGAGCTGCCTGCCTTTGAACACAGGTGACAGTTTCATGAATCCAGGCAGGATCTAGGACCATGGAAGGGGATCCAGGGAATCCTAGAAACCATCCCGAGTCAAGCTGAAAGAAGACTTTACTTGGATACTCTGTAATGACTAAGAAGATTATAATTTACTAGTGACCTAGGGGTGAAGGGTCTGTATAGTTTCTAATGATGGAATAGTGAATAATGAAGGATGATTGATTGCCTAAATAATTGTACTTAGTGATTGATGACTGTAACGCCATGCACAAGCAGATTCCCAAAAGAATGCTACTGTGAACAGCTTTTAAGATTCAGATTACGCAATAAGAGTAAACACTCTGTTTATGCCACTACAAATCAAGGATCAGTACAATACTCACAATAAAATATTCACAACATTATATCTTATCACAGAAAATCATAATATAGTGTTCATAACAGCTTAACATTAGAATGGCCACACCGTTTTCACTACAGTGGTCACAATATTTAGAACAAGGAACAAAACAATAATCACCTGGTTTCCCTAAGGGGAAAACCCTTCTCACATAATCATTCAATCAATCAATTCACAATATGTCAATCTTCCACTCATGGGGCAACCATTAACTTAATCAGTCACTATACAATAATCAATAATCAAACTTCCACTCATGGGGCAACCATTATCTTAATCAGTCACTCGTCTAGCAGTCAGTCACTAAGCTACATTCCAAATTACTAAATATTATTCGTCATTAATACAGTCATGAGAAAACCACACACTCTCCACCCCTTGGTTTCCAGCGAACCTCAGTTTCATCCAAGGGGAGGCCTTTTCTTCATCTTGACTCTTGGTGGTCTCCCTTGTTCCCTGGATCCTCTTCCATGGTTCCAGCTCCCTCCTGAATCCACAAAATAGTCACCTGTATACAGAAGCAGACAGCTGCCAGGTTCTCATCCTGTCCACAGAGGTAGACAGCTTTCAGCTCCTTGTCCAGTCCTCAAGTCAATCCCCAGCACACACTGAAGTTCACAACACATCTCAAACCCTTCAGAACTTCTCTTGCTTGGAACTCGAGGATTAACCAGACCATGAGTAAACAAAATCCTATCTTGGCCATGCTTCTTCAGTCCTCCAGCAGTTCAGCTGGCTCTAGGACCCAGAAGGAATATTGGCCTTCTGGATGGCCTTCACCAGATTCTGGTCTCAGGAAAACTCCATCTCTTTTCTCAGTCACCTTCCAGATGCTGATCAAGAAAACTCCAACTCACTTCCAGCAGCCCAGCTCCCAGATGCTGAGACAATCCTCCTTCTTCCACAGGAAAATTATATTCTCTCCCTCTGTCTCTAGAATCCTTCTTTATATATAGCATTGGCCTCCTGTCTCAGCCTTCTTCCAAATCAACAGGGGAGTTCACGCCTTCTCAACAGTGGACAGGGCTCACACCTTCCAAACTTAGCCCTAAGTTACTAAGTGCTACTTAGCCCTAAGTTACTAAGTGCTAAGTATCTGATAAACTTGATTGCTATTACAATGACTGAATAACTAATTGATTTGTAACCTAGCATGCCCTATGAGTGGAAAACTTTGACTATTTTACTGTGTGATTGAATTAAGGATTTTGTGAATGCTTGAATTACTAAATTATTGTTCTTTGCTAAAAACTTTGTGACCACTGAAGTGGAAACTATGTGGCCATTTTCTGTGATAAGTTGTTGTGAATGCTGCATTTTGATTATCTCTGATAAGTTGTAATACTGTGAATGCAATATCTTGATTTCTGTGAATGTTTTGCTTTGATTTGGGATGGACTAAATAGAGTGTTCACTATACTGTGTAATCAGAACTTTCAAAGCTGTTCACTGTAGCATTCTTCTGGAAAGCTGCTAGTTCTTGGCTTTAATAAGGCTTAAATTGCTTTCTTGACTTCTGAGTAGCTAGGAAGTCATTTACACCATGAAAGATATCTTTCTTATGCCAGGTAGAAGTGATCTTGCATTTGGTCAGGCTTCCCAATGCACAGGGGATAGAATGCTGTTCCTAGGAGGAGAAACATCTGAATTGAAACCCTGCCTCTGATACTTGCTAGCTGATTGTTCGTGAGCAAGTAGTCTCCTGGCACTTCTGAATCTCAATCTCTTCATCTAATATTATGTTATAGTTATTTGTGACTCATCTTATCTGCCATGATAGCAAAGTCCTTGTGGGCTTTAGTCATTTTTTAATTCCTTCAGTGCATATATTTTTAATAAGCACACATTATTCCTCTTTAAAAATAAGGACAAATAAATCTGTGGAATAATTTGGACTTCATTAGAGATTTTCAAACTACTTGGGGACCAAAGAATGTTTTATTATTTTTTATTTTTAAATTTATTTTAAAATAAAGTTTTATTGTATTTAAAGAATTAAAAATAATTCTTAGCTTTCCTTCAACATCAAAACAAGGAAAGTAGATTTGATCATTGGGTAGTAGTTTGCCAGCCCTTAGATTTTAAAGTCCCAAGTTTATATAAAATGGCTAAAACTAGGGCATGCAACATCTTCCTGCCTTTCCTTTTCTGGTTACCCCTTCCTCATATCTGGTCTCCTTTTCTTACATGTAAACTCTTTAAAGACAGGACTATTTGCCTTTAGGATTTGAGTATCTATCTCTTACCACAATCTTTTGGAACATAATAAGTTCTTCTTCGTCTTCTTCTTCTTTTTGCTTTTTGGAGGGCAGTTGGGGTTAAGTGGCTTGCTAAAGGACACATGGCTAGTTTTTATGTTAAGTGTCTGAGGTCAGATTTGAACTCAGGTCCTCCTGACTCCAGGGTCAGTGCTCTATTCACTGCACCACCTACCCACTCCATAAATTCTTACTTAAAAAACAAAACAAAACAATTATTTCATTCAGTGGAAAAGTACATGGAAGAGGAATTTGCTGGAGAGACCCAACAAATGATTCTGTTCTAGGGTGAAGTGAGAGCTTGGGTTGGTATTTTTAGCCTCAGAAAGGATAGTTATGGAGTGTTAGGCCTTGATAAGATCACAAAATTTATGTAGTTTGGATCAATTCCCTTCCCTTAAAGAAGAAAGTAACTGAGATTCAAACATTCCCAGAGTTACAAAGCCAGTAAGTGGAAAACTGGGCCTGGAATCTATGTCCCTGACTTCCAGACTGTATGTAGTTCTTTCTATGATGCTCCTCTTCCTTCTGCTTTTGGAAGCATAGTGATTTCCTAAGCTAGGCAGAAGCATCCAATAAACTGATTTATAAATCTTTTCAAATGAAGCAGAAGAACTGTTTTTAGATTTATAAGCCTTCATCTAGGATCATGTTCAGTCATTTTGCTTCTAAAATACCTGATTGATTATCTAAGAAATGTGCACATCCACAAGTACATTTAAAAAGTGCTTAGGACAGATGGGAACACTAGACAAATCCAGTGATGGATTTCCTTTCCTAAAAAGTTTACACAAAGCCTTTACCTTCATGGAAGTCATTATTTCTACCTTTAAAACTACTCTGCCCCATCTCACCCCCACTCCACACATACTTCTCACAGTATCTTCCTAACTGGAATCTTTACTTTGGGGAAGAAGACAATAGGTAGCACCATAGATAGAACACTTAGGACTTGGAGCCAGGAAATGCTACCTCTAATGCTTACAGCCTATGAGCCTATCATGTGGAAAGCTAGGTGGTGCAGTGGATAAAGCATCAGCCCTGGAGTCAGGAGGACATGAGTTCGAATCTAGCCTCACACACTTACTAGGTATGTGACCCTGGGCAAGTCACCTAAGCCCAATTTCCTCTAAAAGATTTCTAATGCCAACTGCCAAACAGTATATTCTTTAATTCACAGAATCTCTCTGATCCACATAATCTTTTAATAGTATCTTAGGGCACACCTGAAAGGAATGCTCAATGATTAAACATTAGACCCCACTGATAACTTAGATTGTTTGTTTGTTCCCTTGAATGTTGGTGTTTGTTCTCACAGAGGACTGAAATGATGTCACTATGCTAAAGTCAAGTTTCAATGTTTCTGACAGTGGCTTATCAGACCAATACCAGCTCAGAAAGCTCTATCAACTGTTGGGTACAAATAGTGAATATTCTGAATTTGTGCATCCTGCTTTTCCTTTGAGCTGTTTCAATTCTGCTTTGCTCATAGAGCACAGCACTTTCTCTGATGTGGGCCTGCCATGCTGAGTGACCATGTTACACAATCACTTCCAAAGTTCTTGAGAGAGAGCTTGAGAGTATTCTTGTATTGTTTCTTCTGACCACCATATGAATTCTTGCCCTGTATGAGTTCTCTATAAAATAGTCTTTTTGACAAGCATACATTTTTCATTCCAACAATGTGACTAGCCCATTGGAGTTGCACTCTCTGAAGCAGAGTTTGAATGCTTGACAATTTAGTTAGAGTAGGAACCTCAATATCTGGTACCTTATCCTGCCAGGTGATCTTTAGTGTATTCCTGAAACAATTCAAATGGAAGTGAATCAATTTCCTGGCATGGTGTTGGTAGACTGTATAGAATTCACAGGAATACAACAATGAGGTCAGCACAAAGGCTCTATATCCTTCTCTTTAGTAGACAGTCTAATACCTCTTCTCTCCCATGCTTTCCTTTTGAGTCTCCCACACTGTATCAGCAATGCAGCATTCACAATGCCTACAGTAACTATAAGTATGCTGATATGATTATTAATCACAAAATGTAACAGGCTCTCAACATGAGAAATATAGTCAGAGCATTTATTCAAGTACCAGAAGACTGAGTCACAAAACCAGAAAGTCAAAGCCAAGACAGTAGATATGAAGTTGGCACATGTAGTTAAAGTAGTAAATACCCATATTCTCAAGCCTTCAAAACAGGATAGGTGACCTCAGGCAAAGATCCTCCTCTCCTCACTCATGGCAACTGCTCAGCTTCCAGGCAGCTTGCCCCCAGCAGCTCCAGCCCCTCTGCAGTTCTCATCCCTGGAAGTCCTCAGCAAGAGTCCTTAGCAGAGATTCTGACTGACTCAAAGAAAAAGGAGTCCATGCCTCTGCTGCTGCTGCCAGCGCTGCTGCCACTGCTTCCAGTCACCAGCATGGACTGTAGCTTGGTTCCGGGCGTTCTCTTGCTCCACCCCTTCCTGCTATGTCAGCAA
>CM053596.1:90719160-90809543 GCA_028646575.1 Pseudocheirus occidentalis | reverse complement strand
TCACAATCTAAATACTTTTCTTCTTTAATGTTTTTTCCCCTGACATTATTCTCCTGCTTATTCTACCTGCCCAAGCATTTCTCAGATTCTTTGGATGGTTCATTTACTATTTAATTTTTCTAAATCCCTTGACAACCTCAAATCTCATGGGTACAATTACCATCTATAGGGAGAGGACTCCTAGATAGAACCCACAATCTCTCTCCTAAGATACAATCCCATGTGACCAACTTATGAAAAGATAATTTGAACTGGATGCCCAATGAGAATCTTAACTCAACATGTTCAGGAAAAAAATAGCAACAATAAGAACAATATCTTGCCTCTCCCCTCCTCCATCTCTTGAACTTCCATTTTTTGTTGAGACTACCATTATCTGACCTTTCCAGCCTTAATTCATATTAGTCCTATCAAAGCTCTCTTCTACCCTGCCATACTTAAATTCTTGTTATTCTTCACCCAGAACATTTTCTCTTCCATCTGCATATTTACACTGGCTCTACCCCATATGCATATATGTGTTTGGAATGTTTTACCTCATAATTTTTTCAAAATCCCCGGTTTCCATCAAGACTCAGTTCAAATTCTACCTTCTATAAGAGGACTTTATTGGTAACTCCCTCATTTGCAATAGCTAATACAACTTTCATATTCTCCCTCTCCCTCCCCCTCCCTCTCCCTTTCTCTCTCTCTGTCTCTCTCTCTCCCTGTCTCTGTCTCTCTCTCTGTCTCTCTCTGTCTCTCTCTCTGTCTCTGTTTCTCTCTGTCTGTCTGTCTATCTCTCTCTCTCTCTCTTTCTCACTCTTCCTCTCTTACCTCCATCTTTTTCCTCTCTATATACTAAATTGAAGATAGATTGATGAGTGATAATTGATAGGAACTAGAGATATGTCAAACATTTTTACTTAAAAGAGTAATATAGTCAGGCCAATGATTTTTTTTTGGGGGGGGGGGTCGGTATTGGCAGTTGTTTGGATGGAAAGGAAATTGGAATCAGTGATGAGTACTATAGTCCAAAGGTTACAAGGGTTAAAACTAGAATGCTGGTCATGTGTACTGAGAGGAGGGAACAAATTTGAGAGACAGTACTGAGGTAGAACTAATGAATAGGAATTTGCATCTGATTGGCTATGGGGGGAGGGTAAGGAAGATGGATATCTTCTCTAGATGGATAACACCCATGGGTCTCACACATACTAATTATCTGAATGTGGACAAAATAATTCCCTTCTCTGAGCAATAGTTTCTTTTTCTATGAGATTGGGACAATACCCCATTGGGTTATTATTAGAAAAGCTTTAGGGAAACTGCAAAATAGCATATAAATATAAGTTATTGTATTTCCCATTTTCCATATCTCCCCAGATCTCATATTTCTCAGGGATAATCGAGAGTTTTAAGTTGTTTTAGATGAACTGGAGATTGTCATATTAAAAAGATAAGCCATCATTACATTGATTTATAATGAAAAGGATCTTCCTCATGAATTCCCCAGATTCCACTTAGACCATCTGAAGCCTGAGCCCCGGTTTCAAATAAAATTGTGGAGCTGAGAGATCGTAAAGATGAACTAAAAAGGAATATAAAATTTGAAAATCTGCAATTTACCGAAAGCACAAGAGCCATTAATTGTCAGTGATAGTTCTCATTAAACCAGCAGCATATGTTGCTATTATAAGGATGTTTGTCATGAGCTCCTGAGAGGTCTATTAACAATAAGACTCTATTATTCCAGATGTTTTGCCTCCACTGTACACACCCACCACAATTAATTTCCAATGGCCTAAATTTATAAATCTTGAAAATGAGAAAGAAAAGTCATTCACCAAATATGATATTTTGAGTTCTATTTGGGGTCAGGAGGAAGGCACTCAAAAGTTCTGAAATATGGTAGAACGTATTTATCCCTGCCCCCATTTTAATACAATGTTGACTATCTTACAGAATTATCTTTGTAGCCTCAGCAGTAAATAGATATAGAAAAAGTGAGGCATGTGCAAATTACCTGCAATTTACCCTGATTCTGTGACCCCCCTCCATTGCAGTTGGAATGATTTTTCTCTTTCCTGCATAGCACTCTGTTTAACCTCTCTTATGTTCTACCCATATGCCAGTATGTATTGGTAGCTATGTATTATACCAGTCTCCTTTCCCCTCCCTTCCACTTCTTCCCATAGACCGTGTCAGCAGCAGAGGGAAGAATGTCAGCTGCTGCTCATCTGTATTCCTGTGAACTGGTGACAGGGGTGCAATAGGTCAGCCCACATGGAAACAAGAAGTGTAGAATGAAGTGTTGGAGTATTTAGGTAACTCGAAACCAAGGCAGAGTATCTACGACATCTGGGACTAGAGGAGTGGGAAATAGTTAAAGGAAAAGTGAACCTGGACAGTTATGGTGGGGCCAGACTCTATCTTTCCTTCATTCTCAGTTAGTGTCCTAGTGCTAAACCTGGTGGTAACAGAGCAATGACAATGTCAATAAAAACAATACTGGTAGAATAGCATTTATATGGTACTATAAGGTTTGCAAAGATTTTCACAAAAATTATCACATTTTATCCTCATAACAACCATGGGAGATAGATGGCATTTTCATCCTCATTTTACAGATGAGAAAACTGAGGAAAGAAATTACGTGACTTGTTCTTGGTCACACAGCCAGGTTTGAACTCACTCCAAGCTTAGCATTCTATCTACTGAGTCATCTACAGAAGAGCTATCCAACAGTTTTAGTGTCTTAATTATCTACAGAGTCTCCTTGGGGGTCCATGAAGACAAATGTATAGGATATCAATTACGAGCAACATTACCTCAATACACGTGCATACATCATGCTTGACTCTGTGGGCCTTTTCCTTTTGTCTATCTATATAGCCATAGAGTTTGTTGAAGTGTATACTCAATAAGGGTAAAGACAATACCTTATTTAATTTTTGCATACTTTCTCAGTAAATAATATAGGGCTCTGAACACAACAGGCACTTAAAATTTCTTTAAAAATTAATTGACTTGGTTGAACTGGATTTAGGTAGACTGCTAGTCTGTGTTAGGACAATCTCACTCTTTCATATAACCTCTCTTTGTCCTTACACTGTAGAGATTTTTAGTCTTCATTATTTAAATAATTCTTGGTAGAGCACACTTTAAAAAAAAGCCAATATGGTTTTACCAAGAACAGGTCATGACGCATTAAACTAATTACTAGACTGATATTGGTCATACATCACAGGCAATGTTCTCACAACTCAATGCTTTTGTAGTGGCTGTTCCCCCAACTCTGGTAAATTCTTCCTCATTGTTTACATATCTTAAAGGCCCCTTATATCCTCCAAGACTCAAGTCAAACATCATCTTCTTCAGGATATCTTTCTAGGCCTTCTCAGCCTCCTTATAGGGTATTTTTCAAGTAATTGTTTTCCTTTTTGTATATATATAGAAACATATATATATAAATATTCATATATGCATGTATATCTGTTGGTTTGTGTGAGTGCAGTGTGTATATGTGTATGTATACATTGTCTCTATGTTGTTTTCACTGTTAGAATGTAAGCTCCTTGAGGCCAGGAGTTGATATTTTCATAGTTGTTGTTCCCAGCCTTAATTACTGTGTTTATTCTATGATAACGTCTTCATAAATGAATATTGAATTCATTGCTTACTGACCAATACATGAGATAATATTACAATTTCAATATCTTATACCACTACTATGGCCCTGGAAAAGAGCTATGTGCCTGTTATCTGAGAACTTGCCTATTCAAGTACACGAAAAGGTGAGAAGTTTTCTCTGCTATTATATAACATACCCCCTGCAGTGGAGGAGATGAAACCCCAGATACTTTAATACAAAGAATTATCAATCCCTGCCCTTATGTTACAGTTAGTCAGAATAGAGGCATAAACTTTAGAGTCTAAAGGAAATGTACTCTCAGGTAAAAGGAAAATATCCACAAATTTATCAGGGAAGGTAAGCCATCCACCAATGCAGTTTATGATATCTCTATATTATTGTAAATGGTTTCAGGGACTGATTGGATCAAAAGGGGAGAAGATTCTTCCAGTGCACTGCCTTCTGGTAATGGACTTCTCTGTTTTAAGCAATGTACTGAGTTTTCACTCAATTGGAAAATAAAAAGACAGTCCATTATTGGACCTAAGCTCAAATACTTTCAAGTAGTACTTATATAGCTTAGCATCTCAGATTCCCAAGTAATCTCCACATCCAAAAAGAGGAGCTTTAGCAGAAGATTTAATATATAGTAAAAGGGAAAAAAGTAATATATTTTAAAAACCTGAATAAAAAAGTATACTTAAAAAACTGAATAAACTTCAAAGTTACAGAATAAGTTTGAACTTATTCTCTATTTAGAAGATAAATTTCTAAAAATAATTTAATAGCTTTCATGTCAAAATTATTATAATTTAATTGAAGTAAAACAAATTCCTCTATTCATTCAACATATATTAGGCACATACTTTGTGAAGAAAATCATGTTAGATATGAAGAAGATAAGAAGTTTAGTTAAGACATAGCCCTTGTACATCCTTCTATATAACAGGGAGTTAGGACACAAATATAAAACAAATTCCTTTATTTTGGAGGATATTTTTTCATTTTATCTTTTTATTTCCAGTGCCTAAAACAGTGTTATGGAGAAAATATGTTGTTGCATATTATGTTATAAGAAATAATGATTTTAGATTTTAGATAGATGAATTTTAGAAAAACATGGAAAGGCTTACACAAAATAATGAAGAGCCAAATAAGGAGAACCAGGAGAACACTGTATACAGTAACAGCAACATTGTTTTAAAGAATGTATGAGCAAATAAGTTATTTTTTCTATTATAAATATACAAATTAACTATAAAGGGCTTATGAAAAAAGATATTATCAACAGCCAGAGAAAGAACTGATAACTAGAAGTATGTATAATATAATTTTACATGCATATACCCATGTGTGTCCAATTGTAGCCATTGCGGGAGGAGGAGGGAAGAAAAAAGAGGGAAACATTATGTGTTCATTTTCTTGTACATTTGAAAGGAATAGCAAATCGTGCAAAGTAGATTTGCACTTTCATGTACATCATCTTTTTATTGTTCTATGTTTTGAAAATGCTTGTTTTATTCCATAACTTGAAAAGAAAACTATAAAAGAAAAACACAACAATAATCATGACTGTTCAAGTTAGGTCTGAGCAAAGTGGTCAATGGGGCATCCACCCTCACAAGTCTCTCTTAAGTACTTCCTATATTCAAGGCCCTTTTCTAGATACAGGGGACACAAGGATATTTAAAAATATTCACTGATTTTGCACAGCTTACATTCTAATTTTCTTTTGTATCTTGATCTCTTCCTAGATCATACAATCAAAGGACTATTTCTAAAAGGGACAGGTAACGAAGACTTCATGGAAGACATCTCATTTAGGTTTGGTCTTTAAAGATGAGTAGATATTAAAAATGCAATGTAAAAGAAGAGTAAGCTAGGCATAAAGTAGAACATAAACAAAGTCATGGAGACTGCATAGTGCCATTGATGATGAGCAGGCAGAAAATATTCTAGCCTGACTCAGGTATAGAGGATATGGAGGCAAGCATATAAGGCCAAAAAGGTAAATTGCTGCCAGATTGTGGAGAAATCAAATGTCAGAGAAAGACGTTGAAATTTATTTGATAGCAGGGAGCCATTGATAATTTTGGAGCAGTGGCATGGCATGATCTTTTATGTAATGATGTGAAAATTTTAAGATAATTATTATGGGGATTATTTACTATGTACATACATGTAGTTTGTTCTATGGAAAATTCACTCTCCAAACTATTTATAAGGGATAAATATGATGCTTTAAGAATGTAGTAAATAAACCTGCCTATAGATTCTTGCTCATTATGTTTCCATTTCATACAGAAAGCAATCTTCCCATAGTCTCACAGTAACGATATTGCTTATCACACCGTAATATTGTGGGGCAAGTGACTATCATTTTCTGATAATAGTCCAGAAAAAAAAGCTCCTTGAAAATGAACAATATGTTTATAAAACTGCAGTATGATCTCCACAAGATTCTATGCTTATTTAAGCCCCCTCAGCAGAAAACATTACCGTTGAAATTGCCAAACCTTTCATTATAAACTTTCATTAAAAATTTCTCTACCTGATTCTTGTCTGGAACTAACTCGAGATACTATTAACTTCATAATGATTTTGTAAGAGTGAAGTCTTTCCTAATATACCACCCAATTTTTAAAATTTCAGAAAATTGCTTTTCTCTTTTTTGCTCTCTTTAAATGAGACATTTCATTTGATTGGCTCAATAGTTTTTGAGCTCAACGGCCAACTAAAGGTCAAATGGAATTATTACAGGCTGATTTCTCCTGACTTGATTTTGTGCAGTAACAAGGAAAAGGCTTGTCAAACATGCAGGAGGTTGAAGTGGAAAGAGTATTACTTTTCCAGGTTAAAGATCCAGGTTCAAATCCCAGCTATGCCCCTCACCGGTTGTATATCTTTGGACAAATCACATAATCTTTCTCAATTTTTTTCTTTATGATTAAAGAAATAAAAAGGAAACGTAGAGAAGCTCTAAGGTCCCATTTGGCTATAACCTCTAGATATTCTGATTAGAACCATGATAACAAATCAGAATTCACTCTTAGAAGAAAAGCTGTAATGTGTCTCCTATCTCCATCACTGAGTACAGCTTCATCCAGAAGAAACACACAGTCTAGGTATAGACTTGCAAGAGATGCGACAATGATCTTTGATGCTATGGAGAAGGTATGCTAAATTTGAATTCAACAATCCTGGTTCTGAGATTCAGCTCATTTGAATTTGATAAATGTGTGTTAAGTACCTGCTACAGTCATGACTTTGTGCTAGATACTGGGGATATGAGGGCAAAAAATGTCATTGTCTCTGACCTCAGATTTTTATGAAAAAGGATGCAGATAGAGTAAGGTTGCAACATTTAGACAGGTAAATAAATATGAAGTATATAGAAAGTAATTATGAAGGATAGAGTGCTAGTACTCCAACATGGAGTAAAGGGGGATGAGGTGGTCAGAAAAAAACAGCGTTGGGTAGGAGGTCATATTTGGTCCACTTTTTGAAAGAAGCTAGGAATTCTCAAAGAAAAGGTAAAGAGGCATGCAAGATCACTTGTACCTAGGTAAAGAAGTGTGAGATAGAATGTTATAAGTGTAGAATAGTGAGCTGGACAATTTAACTGGAAAGGAGAGTTAATGAAAAGGAAATGTATGAATTAAATTTGGAAGAGAGAACCTATTTGGGGGTTTCTTGGCAAAGATACTGGAGTGGTTTGCCATTTTCTTCTCTAGCTCATTTTACATATGAGGAAATTGAGGCAAACAGGGTTAAGGGATTTACCTAGGTCACACAGATAGCAAAGATCTGAGGTTTGATTTGAACTCAGGTCTTCCTGACTCCAAGATCAGTTCTCTATATACATAATGTTAATGACTTTAAATGTCATTATATTCATCTGTTATCCTCAAGGGAATAGGGAGTCTCTAAACCAGGGGTTGGAAACCTATAACCTCAAGGTCACATATCACACTCTAGTTCCTTAAGTGCAGCTCTTCGACTGAACCCAAATTTCACAGAAAAAAATCCTTTGGGCAATCAAACTGTACATGCCCTTTGATCTTGTAATTCTACTACTAGGTCTGTATCCCAAAGAGATAATAAAAACGGGGTATAAGAGCTATGTGTTCAAATACATACACATACACATATATGCACTTTACATGATGGCTAAGAACTGGAAATTGAGGGAATGCCCAATGCCCATCAATTGGGGAATGGCTGAACAAGTTGTAGCATATTAATGTTAATAGAATACTATTATTCTACAAGAAATTATGGACAGGTGAATTTGACAAAAACTTGGACTTCCATAAAGTGATGTAAAGTGAAACAAACAGAACCAGAATACTGTACACAATAACAGCAACATTGTGAAATGATCACCTATGAATGCCCTAGCTCTTCTCAGCAATACAATGATCCAAGATAATGCCAAAGGACTCATGATGGAAAATGCTACCCATATACAGAGAAAAAACTGATGTAGTTTGAATGCAGATCAAAGCACACTATTTTAACTTTCGTGTGTGTGTGTGTGTGTGTGTGTGTGTGTTTTCCTTTTGGTTGATTTCTTCTTTCACAATGTATGTAAAGGAGGATTTTGTTATCCTTTTTAGACTTCAGGATCCATGGCCATGGGAATGTCTAGTTTCCAGGAATTTGATGACTCCCAAAATAGCCCCAAGGATTCTAGATGGTAGTAGCCAGAATCATAGTGATAGGCAGTCCTACTAAGACCGCACTGTGAGATACAGGGGTGACATAATTGATATTTACTACACTTGCACTGAATGAGAATATTGCTAAAGTTAACTTATGAGTTTAATGTTGGCAAGATACCTTCTTTGTTTCTTGCTCTGTAAAGCAAGTGGGCATTGGTCAGTAAGTGGGGAAAACCACAGGGAACCCATAGGGGAGAAACCATGGGGAAACGATGGGGGAAACCATGAGGAACTCATAGGAGAAGCTGTTTGTGTCTGAACTGGCCCCTATTGAGGCTTGAGGGGATTTCAGGGAGTGAATAAATGTGCCTGTCTCTATTTACCCCATCAAGATGCAGGGATAGTTGGCTCCCTTCTCACTGGTGAACGGGGAATGGTGTATATAGGAGCTGAGTCTCCCAACAACCATTTGAGTAGACTAGATTAGAATAAAGCTGATTATTAACCCCTCTGAAGCTGTCTGCCTGTCTGATCAGATCAAGAGTGAACCTGTTAGAGGCTGGAGACCAAGAACTCCAGTGCCTCTGGTGTGCTATCTGTGAAACACAAAACAGGACTAATGTGGAAATATGTTTTACCTGGTTTCACATATATAATCTAAATAAAATTGCTTACCATTTCAGGGAGGTGGAGGAGAGTGAGAAAGGGAGAAATAAACTGGAACTCAATTCTTTAAAAAAAATAATAATATTAAAATTATCTTGACATAATTGGAAAAAAAAATAAAACGCTCAAAAAAAGAAAAGCTGAATTTAAATCCAGCCTCAGATACTTACTATCTGTGTAACCCTGGGTAAGTCATTAACCTCTGCCTGCCTCATTATCCTAAACTCTAAAATGGGAATAATATTAAAAGCACCTACCTCCCAGGTTTTCCATGAGGATAAAATAAGATAAAAGCTGTAAAGCAGTTTGCAAATATTAAAGTACTATACAAATGCTTGCTTTTATTACATAAATATTAGCTATTATTCTCCATGAGCAGCCATAGGTATATTAAAAGAAATTCACATATTAATTTTATCAAATGAGATAGCATGCAAATATAATATACAAATATTATATACGCAAATATCAAAAGTTTTGAGAACCTTGAAGTTCCATATAAATGCTAGTTGTCATGTTATTTTTGGCATTATTATTATCAGCATTTTTAATTTTATTGTGATAATATGGTTGTTGTTTAGAGCATATTCTGGCTAATGCTTTATGCATTACTCATGCCTCCCTTAGCACTTTAAACTCAACTAAATAAACATTTGTTAAATGAATAATTGAATGATCACAGTGAAACCAATAAACTAGAGAGATCAAGACTTGATAACCAATACCAGTAAAATGACAAGCTATGAAGAAATCATTGTGTTTGTGTCTGTTTAGCTCATAATGAGTGGATTAACAGTGTAGCTTCCTTAATTATGTTTCAAAATAGAATGATCTTAAAAAAAAGAAAAAAGAAAGAAAAGGTAGGTTGCTGAGTCATGATGACTCATTTTTTTTCCCCTTCTACCACAGCTATATAAGAAAGTCAGAAACAGAAGAGAATCAGTTGTAGCATGTGCTTCTTTCTTAAACAGTAGAGGAGATAGCAATGAAGTGCAGATTTCTTTTATTTGAAGAATTAACTTGGAAGGCTAGATAGATAGATAGATAGATAGATAGATAGATAGATAGATAGATAGATAGATACTGAAGGCTGAATTATTTATTAATTTGTTTTTTTAGAGCTACTATACTTAAGCTGGCTGTTCTGTAAGTAAAGAGAGAATGAGACTTGATGAATTTGTGAGAAATGGTCAATCTATGATAGATAGCATCCAGAGAATTGCCAGATGTGAT
Source organism: Pseudocheirus occidentalis (assembly GCA_028646575.1). NCBI lineage: Eukaryota > Metazoa > Chordata > Mammalia > Diprotodontia > Pseudocheiridae > Pseudocheirus > Pseudocheirus occidentalis. The sequence continues at coordinate 90,799,367 of CM053596.1, read as the reverse complement.
CATTGAACTTTAGGGCTTTGGCTGCTTTCCAGATGAACATAAACTGAGACAGAGGGGGAGAGAGCAGGGATTAACACTGGACAGTCTTGAAGGCACCTAGAGTAAAACAAGTAGATGGACACAAAAAGGGGCAACACTTCAAACTGAATAATGTGTTGATTTCAAATTGGAGGCAAGTCTCTCAGGCAGTGTCAGAAGACTCTGCCATAGCCCTTCTACTGATCAGCATTTTATCAATGATTTGGAGGTTGATATAAATAATGTAATTGTCGCATGTTTAATTGATAGTAAATGTGGAAGACAGTAACATACTACCTTGCTTGGTGGAACTTAAATTTTAAAAAGAGAGATTGTAACAGGTTTGAAGGATAGGCTCAATCTAATGAGATGGATTTAATAGGGACAAAAACACTTCAATTCAAGCCATCAACAATACAAGCATCTTGTAGGGAAATATGACTAGACCACAATCTTTATGAAAAATTGATAGGAAGTTTAGGTGGGCTTATAATTTAATCACTCAAAGGAGTCAGAAAAGCCTACAGATATTTTTTTTTTCTTGGATCACTTTGATAGAGTGTCCTATGGTGAGGAATTTGCTCACAAGTAGCAAGAGAATTAGGGAGAGTATTTTTTTTTTTTGAGCATCAGAAAGTTTTAAGTGCCTTGATCAGGTTTAGCCATTGGTTGGGTCTCAGTGATTGGACTCAGGCCTGGGGCAGTGGGCACAATGCTATATTTGGAGGCAGGAGACCTGGGTATGAATGCTGACTCTCCCCACTGTGTAACTTTGGGCAATTCACTTCATCCTTCTGTAATTCAATTTTCTCATTTGCAAAATAGTTTATACTAGATCAAGAGTACTTAATCCGGAGTATGAGAGTTTCTCTTTAACATATCTTTGTATTAAAGGAGGATTTTGTTATCCTTTTTAGAGTTTAGGTGCTCAGGATCCACAGCCAAGGCAATGGCCAGTTTCTAGGTATTAGATAATAACTCCCAGAAGAGTTCCAAGGATCCTAGATAGCAATTCCTAGAATCATAGTGATAGATAGTCCAACTGAGACTGTGCCATGAGCTATGGGGTGATATAACATTATACATACTGTGGTTGTGCAGAATGAAAATATTGCTAAAGTTAACCTGTGACCTTAGTTGGCAAGGTTCCTTCTTTGTCTTTTTCCCTATAAAGCAAGATGGCATTGGTCACTGAGTGGGAAACTCATACGGGGAACCCATTTGGGATTTAGGTAATGCATAGAGGAACTTATACACCTGCCTCACTGAGGCTTGAGTGGATTTAGAGAAGTGCACAAGCTGGAATTCTGTGCCTGTCTTGATTGACCCTTTCAAGATGTAGTTCCTGCCCCTCCCCCTTCATGCTGGCCTTTCCCCAAAGTGTTGTTAGGGAATGCTGTAGGAGCTGGTGCTCTCATTGTCAGTAACTTCATCTAGAGAAGACTAGACCAGTATGAAATAAGATTGTTAACCACTTGAAGCTGTCTTCCTGTCTTTGCTGTCTGAATAGATCAAGAGTGAGCCTGTTAGAAGTTGGAGTCCAAAAACTCCAGTGCCTCCAAAGTGTTATCTGTGAAATACTTGATAATTGCACTTCAATACAAATGGCTTCCTTTGCTATTCTTTCATTTTTACATATTCTGGATTTTCAAAACAAAACATTATGAGTTTGAGTTGAGTTCAGGACTCCATTATACTACCAAAAGTGCTCCTCTTCATAAGAGCTGTTTTTTTTTCTTTGCATCACTATTTAGCATCTTGTCTACAACAAAGGAGCTAAATAAATGCTTACTGATTGATTGATGACACAATAGAGATTAAGAAAGTCAGATGTTTAAATTCCCCTTCTGCTCTAAATTTACATCCCTATAATCTCAAATCCCCTCAAGTCACAACCAGGCTGTATTCAGTTATACTATATCATTTCTTTAACTCCTCTTTGGCTGGATAAAGAAAAATATTTTGTCCAAAGAGTGAGGTGAAGGTCTCCCAGTGCTTTTTCCAGATCAGACTACATGTGTTCATTTCTGGGTGCTATATTTTCAGAAGGCCATTTATAATTTAGGGCTATTCAAAGAATAAGGCCCAAGATAGGGAGGGAAACTGAAGTCATGATAAGGAATTCAATCAACAAATATTTATTGTCTGCTATGTGCATCATCTTGTGCAAAACCTTGGGGAAATTTGAGATTTACACATATTCTCCATCACCCATACACACACACACAGATACACACTATCTACTAAAAAAGGTGGCGGCAAACAGGGCTCCTATAATATAATATGAGGTACAAGAGATTTATTAGAAAGGTTTAAAAAGTGCTTTGAAATATTTGTGGGAGAAAAGGGCTGCAAAGGGAAACAGCACAGAGGAAGTGGCTTTAGAGTTGGTGTTTAAAGGTTAGAAAAGACTTGAGTTTCTGCAACATAGAAATTTTAGTTGAAAGAATGGCTTTTAGCCTGAAGAAGGTTTTTGTTTTTATTTTTTAGCCTGAAGGAGAAATATTATCACTGTTTTCAAATATACAAAGGTCTATTTTGTGGCAGTCTTGTTCTAAATAACTAGAGGGAAGAACTGAAATCAATCAGTAGAAGGTAAAAAGGGACAGATGTCAAAGTCAGCATAAGACAAAAAAATAAAACTTTCTATTACAGTTATCTAGCAAAAGAGCTTGCTTTAAGTGATTCTGACTTTCCTGTCCATGGAGGTCTTTCACTGGAGGTTGGATATCATTAGTCAGGAATGTTATAGAGAGGATTCAGGTACACATTTCAGATGGCTTGCAACCTCCACAAGGGCACTTCCATCTCTTATTCTGAGTGCATTTTGTGGGTGGGAGGCAAGAGAAAATACATCTTTAAAGAGGAAATGAGGTGAGTAGACATATAAGTTCCTTTTTCTATAAAGATTTCAGACCCGTACAAAAGACTCATATAGTTATTGTTATTCCACAATACATTGTTATGAGCTCTAATGAATTATTTCTTGTCTCCTACCCCTAAAATGAATGCAGAGATTCATTGAAGTTAGAAGGAATTTCAGGGGCCTTCTACTGCACCCTTCTACCCAATGCAGTTATATCTTCTATAGAATCCTTGGCAAAATGCTTCATCAACTACTTTGGAATAATGGGGCTGTGACATTTTCAAAAGTGTGAATGCAAAAAAGTAGTTCATAGTTAAAAGAAACAGTCTATCAGAAGTGGATTGAGTATGTTTCTTAATTTCCTTAACTGAAATTACCTGCATATAAATGTTGAATATCACCAAGATGTCAATCAATCTTGTTTTCCAGTTAAATTAGAATAAAATGATAATGAACTCACATTTATCCAGTGCCTTGCTGAGAGTCATAGTAATTAGAATTGGAAAAGACCTATTAGGACATCCAATTCCATTTCTCTGCTCTAAAAGGACTCTTCTTCTCTTTCTTCATTCTTTGTCTTGTCAATTTTTAAATGTCTCTAGGGAAAATGCTTCCCCAGTGCCCTCAGATGACTTTTTAACCCTTAATGAGATCCATCTGAGCATTCTGGGAAATCTATGCTGCCTTCATAGAACATGGCAGATAGATTTCTCCATTGTTTTTGCAAATGCATATTCAGACTCATGCCTGAACTTACCATAACAATCAACCCTCTGTGTCTGACTTTCAACTTGGTTAATTGAGTGCCGAGTGGCATTTTCTAAATTCTGTTCTATACTGAATTCTATATTAAATTCACAGAATATTTTTAAGGGGTCCATGTTCCTTATATTGAAAATTTTTTTCCTTCCTTTGTATGTTAGTCATTGAGCTAATAATTTCAGCTAATAAATCACACATCTAATAGTATGTTTGTTATTGATTTGGGAAGTTTTCTTATTGCCCTAATAGTCCATGATTTCATGATCCTCATTAAATAACTTTTTTTTTGTATAAATATTACATGGCTCCACTTGATTGGTATTTGATTTCTAAGGCCTAAGAGATACCAGGAATACTAGCCCTTATCTAATTAAGAGGGTAGCAGTCTTCTCAATAAATAGGTACAATGTTTATTTCAGTAGCATAAAGTCAATTAGGGGGTATAAAGCATGCAGACAAATAATTATCACTCAAATAAGCCAACCATCAATCAATAAGCATGAATTTATTAAGTGACAGGGACTGTGGCTGGCACTAAGGATACTAGTACAAAGAATGAAAATAATCTCTTCTTTCAAGGAACTCACATTCTGCTAGAAAGAATAACATATGTAAACATATATTCTTTACGTATAACAGAACATATGTAAATTTACATGCAAACACATTTTATTTACATAGAACATGTGTAAACTCACATTTCTGCTAGAAAGAACATATGAAAAAAAAATAATATATAGGAGAATTCCAAGGTGAAATCATGACTGGGTGAATCATGTGAGGCTTCAAAGAGGTGTTGACTTCTGAATATCAGATAGGTCAAAAAGAGGAGTTCGAAGGGTAGGAAGGAGTGCATTTTTTTCTTCCATTTAGATGATAAATTTTCTGATCATAAATAATGTGTCTTTTAATTGAATAGAAACATGGCATAATAGATGCAAGGGTTGGACTTGGAGTCAGGAATACACAGGTTTAAATCTTGATTAATAAATTCATTAGCTGCGTGACTATGTGAATGTCACACAGTTTCTCCTTTGTAAAATGGGGGTAAGTAATAGCACTAATTTCACTAATTTCATTGTTCTTATGAGAATTAGATGCGAATATAAGTGAAGCACTTGACAAAACATAAAGCATTATATAAATGTTAATTATCATTCCACTTCACTTTTTGCCATAACCCTTAGTCCATTTCTGGTATCTTTGTACCAGAAACAATCTCAAATCTACTAGGTGAAAATTCTTGGCTATACTCCAAGGCAGGTTCTCAGAGTATTCCTCTGCTGTCAGGGGGTCCAAGATGTCAAAACCCTTCTCATAATAATACTAAGATATTTTAATTTCTAATAAAGTAAACATTGTTAGATATACCCTATATAGGCAAAAACTTGGAGGTCCTCAATAATTTCCAAGCACATAAAGTCTTACTGAGATCAAAAACTTTAAGAACTGCTGGTCTAAGGCATAAAAGGATTCCCAGTTTAGAAGGGACTTGGAAAGATACCTAGTCTAACCCCCTCACTTAACAGATAAGAAACTGAGGGGCAGGGAGGTTATTTCCCTAAAGTCACATAGGTAGCGAGCAACAGAGAAGATATAAAGGTATTCTTTTCCATTGTACCACACTTTTTCTGCAAATCACCCCTTTCTTAATTGCCAAATCCAGTTATCTTTTGTTAAAGCATAATGCTCTGTGTTCTTAATCACTGACCTTTCCTCATAACATTCCTTATGCCTAACATGATTTCTACTCATATTTCTATCTTGTTTTTTAATCCTGCCCATCTTTCATAATTCAAATACAACACTAAATCTTCTAGGAAGTCTTCCTGATGGAAGTATGGTTTTCTTCTTCTGAAATCTCATGTCATCATGCATTTCTCTAAAGGCATATCACAATTTGCATTGTACTGCAATTCACCTCAAACATCAATAAGCATCCACAACCTACTATAGGTTCTTTTCTGTGTACATGTTTTGTAGTAAGACTTTAAAGCTCAAGTACTTTCCTAGCAACTCTATAAAGTAAGTGGTCCAAGTATCACCACCTATTTTACAGAATAACAAATCAAGACTCAAATAAATTAAATTATTTGCCTGGAGGCATGTAGTAATAAGACCCTGAATTGGAATTTGAGCAGCTTTGTGACATCAAGTCCCATCTGGTACTGTCCACCTAATCAGATCTTCCCTGTTAAATACTAAAGATTGTCAAGGACAAACTTCATATATATATATATACACACACACACACACACACACACACACACACACACACACACACACATATAGGCTATATTTATTTATTTATTTATATAGGATATATATATAGGATCTATCTATCTATCTATCGATCAATCGATCTAATTTTTGGCTTTTCCCCAGCTTGGAGTATGGTCCCTTCCACATAGCACACATTTAATGTGTTTGTTTAATTGTTGAACTAAATTATGTCTGTCTGGTGCATATAACCTCCTTCATTGATGGTTGTTTGTCAGAATTGTATCGATGTGAGGAACAATTTTGGATGTTTTCAAAACAGCCAATCTTTGTTTACCACATTTTATGTTTTCAGGAATAATCATACTGTTTGGCTGGGAAATGGTTCTGGTAGTGCATGCCTAGATCTGTGTGAAGGACTTTAAATCTTGGTATTTGTTTTTCTTTCTCTACTGAACTGGTACAGAGTTCAGGAGGGATGAATGGAGACAGAGAGGGGTAAATAGATTGGATGGAAATAATTGTCAATGCCTCCTAGGTGGAGAGAATGAGCAGTGGATCAGCAAGTAGTACCAGGAACTGAGGGCAGAGGAAAAATAAAATAAATATGGGAAAAACTAAGCTATGCCAATTTACAACTGGCCAATTCATTGGCTCTTGGTATAGCACAGAATGGCATGAGTCTCAGGATACGTTTTAGTGGGAAAGTAACCTGGTATGATTAACACCTAATCCTTTTTCAGTGCTGTGTGATTTATAAAGCATTTGTCATGTGACAATGGATGTGTCTCTTTACTTCTACATGGTTTGGTTACATCATCTTTAAAATAAAAATAACAAAACCCGTTCTAAATGCTGCATGGCACATTACTGAGTCTCAGATATACCTGTTACTACTACAAGTACTACCACTAGTACTGTTGTTACTACTATTACTACAATTTGAGTCAAAGCAACTTTTCTAGAGTTGTAAGGTGGGCATTTTATTATCATATCTATTTTTCAGAGACAGAAACGGAGGGCTAGGAATTTAAGAGATTTACACAAGTACACATAGCTAGTAAAGTTTGTATCTCAGCTCTGCTCCTTATGATCCATATGACCATAGGCACCTTACTTCAGGCCTCTGTGCCTCAGTATTTTCGTCTGTGAAATAAGGGGACTGGACTATCAGATGGCTGCTAATGTCTTATGCAATTTTAAATCTATGACACTATGACTCAAACCTTGGTCTTCTGAGTTGTAAACCACTACTATTTCTGCTAGCTTGATGCATTCAAAGTAGAGATTCTCTTAACTTCCAAACTTGTTATCCTTAGGTTATATATACTCCTGCAGACTGACAGGCAGGATCCCCCTCCTAATTTAATATCTGTATGTGTGGTTATTTTCTCCTAGTCATGCGCATTTGTTTGTTTTACATAGCCATGTCTGGAATTCTGGGTCATCTAACTTTAATTTCCTATTATTTCTCTCCTGGCAGCATTGACCACTTAGAATCTCCTGCAATTTTAAAATGAACCATAGACATCAATAAGAACATAACTCTGAGTGTGTGGATGTTATCTATAATTAAACCTCTCCTTTGAACTTGTTCTTGAGATTTTTTCCCCAAACATTTCCTCCTTTATTTCTAAAAAAATAATTTTGATTGGGCAACTGATAATCACTGTCTCATAAACGTGGTTTGATTTGCTTTGTCATTGGTTCCATAGTTGGACAAAGTCCCAAAGAAACTGAAGAGGATTTAATGCTTACACTTCCAGGCTGCATGCCTTTGCCCAGGCTGATCCTCACATCCGAAATATGGAATCCCTGTGTTGTGACCTAACCAACACTGGAGCTGGGGGGCAGGGGAAGAGAAGAAGGGAAGAGATTTTCAGTATAAACATCAATTGTGAATAAGTGGCATAATCCTTTTATCCTTAACTATGCCTAGGATGAACTGACACTGCTTGAAGAAGGTATTAAAACCTTAACAATCAAGGATTGTTAGAAACTCAGAGAAGCAGGTTCTGTGTCTGACAAGGCACTGGACTAAAGCCACTTGGATTCCAGCTGTGTCACTAATTTGTTGTGTGGCCTTGGGCAACCCAGCCTATAAGAGGTATTAGGATCTTGCCTTACCAGAACTGGGAAAGCCAGGCCTCTGGCACTCAATTTATTCCTATATAAAATGTCGATGATTGCTTCCCTACCTACCTTACAGGATTTTTCAATCAGTCCACCAATATGTATTAAGTACTTTGTTGTGCCGATAATGAGTGGGAATGGACTCCCTTTTTGAAGCAGAAACGTTTTGTACTAATAACAATTATCATAATTGATGATTACTACTTCCAGTCAGCTGACACTCAAAATGGGAGAAAATGATTGAGTTGTTATATTAATTTCCTTTGTTGCAACTGTGTATGTGTGTGCATGTTAAAAAAAATCAATCTCTAGTGCATTCAGTGTGAACAAAGTCACATCATATTTCATACTTAAAAGATTTAAGAAGCCAGTAGGGGTATAAGAAAGGTAAAATAGAAGTTTAAGTCCCTACTTAAACATATAGGTGTAGTGTATAGTGTTAGAATCAAGAAAACACAAATTCTGTAGTGGCTAGGTGGCACAGTGAATAGAGCACTGGCCCTGGAGTCAGGAAGACCTGAGTTTAAATCTGGCCTCAGACACTTAACAGAAAAATCTAGCCCTGTGACCTAGGGCAAGTCATTTACCCCCAATTACCCTGCCTTCCCTCCAAAAAGAAAGAAAAAAGCAAAAAGAAGAAAACATGAGTTCTTGTTTCAATTTAGTTTAATTCCATCTTAGCTGACAGTTCAAATTATGACACATACTTAATAGTGGTATGACTCTAGGGAAGTCACTTAACCATTGTCAAGCCAAGTTCTGTCATAGGAAAATGGAGACAATAATAGCACTTACCTTCCATGGTAATTACGGGGATAAAATGAAATAATATTTACAAAGAACTTTGAAAACATTAATGCATGACATAAATACTAGCTATGATGACAATGACAATGACGAAGATGATAAAACAAGATAAGGAAGTAATGAAACAAGCATTTATTCAGTGCCTATCCCATATGCCACGCACTGTGATAAATGTTTTACCCATATTATCACATATGTTCTTTGAAACAACTCTGGCAGGTATGTTTTATTTTTATTCTCATTTTACAGTTCAGAGAACTGAGGCAACCAGAGGCTGAGTGACTTGCCCAGAGTTAAATGGCAGGAAGTGAGGCTATATTTGAACTCAGGTCTTAACTTCCTCACTCTAGGACCAGAGATCTGTGCAGTATGGTGCTACCTCGCTGTTTCTAGTCAACTTTGGACAACATGTGTACACCACAAAATGCATAAAATGCTTATTCAACCTTAATGTGTTATATAAATGTTAGCTATTATTGCTCTTGTGAAATACTCACAAATCAATCATCTGTGCTCAGAAATTCGGTGATTTCTCCTCCAAACTAGTTGTACTTTTCATTAAAATCAATTTTCCAAACAAGTAGTTTTCTTCTCATCTGTCTAAATCCAATGCAAATTATCGTAGAGAGAATTACTGTACCAGGCAGGTGGGTGGACCAGATGACCTCTGAGATCTCTTCCTACTCTGAGATTCTATGATTTTATTTTTCACTTCAAATAAGCTCTCACACATCTATAGCAATATAAATCATGACAGCCTTGGAGATTTTTTATTCCTATTTCCTCACTTATTAACACATTTGCTTATCGTTGTTGTGTTTTCTTTTTTGATTACTTTTCTTTTTACCACCTTCTCTCACATGAATCAATTTTCCTCAGTAGAGTCCATTCTTTCCCTAAGAAACTCTTTTTAATATATTTCTTTCACTTGGCCCCCTCTCAGTAAGGATGTGGTATTAATTCTGGGTAGAAACTTTGTTGGAACTGAGAAGTCCCTTGAGCAAAGAGAGGCAAATAACTCCACCAGGAAAGTTTTTGAATTGTTGCTACAGAAGGGAAGTGAACTAGAGTGAGGCCAATTAAAGAAAATCACTTATTCACTCTCTACTTTATTAGTCAAATATCTGATTGTCATTGTTCACATGTGTAGTCTGAAGATGACTGATACTCATAATACAGGAGCTATAATAGTGTCTTGTATACAGAATGTGCTCAATAAACATGAATGAATAGAAGAGGAAAAAAAGCCCAAGAAGAATGAATAGGAAAAATTAATGATCTTGAAGCTTCAAAAACATAGTGAATTTCCTTCTTAATTATCAGACAAATGATTATATTATTGCCAACCCATTTCCCCCAGCCTTCACTTCTATAATCATATCCATTTTCTAAACATTTATTTATTTATTTTCCTCTTTGGAGTGGGGAAGGCAAGATAACTGGAGTTAGATGACTTGCCAAGGTCACATGGCTAGTAAGCATGTCAAGTGTCTAAAGGTTGCATTTGAACTCAAGTCCTCCTTACTCTAGGGACAATGCTCTATTCACTGCTCCACCATTTACTTTTTAAAAAAAGAAACCCTAGAATCTTAGCTGAGATAATTTTAAGAAAAAAAAAATATCTTGCCAGAACCCTGCTGGCAAATGTTCAACAATTGGCTCTCTGGGGAGAAATTGCACATAAATGACACATTTTTAAGTTTAACCTGCATTGTTAGCATTTTCTTCATGAATTTTTCTAATCTAGACCACCAATAAAAAAATAAATCCAACCCTAATTTGTAGCATTTGTAAATGGTCAAATCAAATATTTAACAATTGGCTCTCAGAGTCTCTATAATCTTACTGCAACACACTCCCCTCTTCCAATGTAGTAATTTTCTTTATAAGTATTAGTTTTTCTTACCCTTTTTTTTGTGTCACAGATTTGTTAGTTTGGTGAAGCCAAAGAACCCATTCCAGAATATTGCTTTAAAATGAAAAGGTTTAATGAGTATTTTCAAAATATGAACCTTTTGGCTTAATGTAATAAGGCCAAAAAAAAATGAAATATAAAAATAAATAAGGTGAAATGCATAGTTACAAAGGAAACCAATTATATTCACCTGACTTTTATTTTTTTCCTCATGCAAGTTCATAGACCTTATGAAAGCCATTCACAGATTTCCAGGTTAAGAACCCCTGCTCTAAATGTTAATCTAATCTTTATTTGAATACTTTCAGTAGTGGAGAGTTCATTCTTTTTAGAGGGCAGTTCCTCCTACTCTTAGACAACTCCTATCTATTGGACTAAAAGTTGATCCCCATTTTATTTTACCCACTGGACCTATTTCTTCCCTCTAGGGACAAAGACAAAAAGTTCATACACATTTCTTGTTATTTCTGGATATCTAATTTCTTCAACTATTCCTCATATGAGATTTTTCTGGACCTGTCATCATTCAGATGGCATATTCTTAGATATACTTTCATTTGATAATGTTCCTTATAATGTGTAGGGGAGAACTGAAACAAATACTTTAAATATGGTCTGACCAACAAAGAGAAGAGTTATACTACATTTTTAATAATGTAGATACTCGACATATTAATAAAGCCTATACTTCCATTAGTTTTGTTAGTAGCTAAATGACACTATTGATTTGTATTGAGTTCTGGGTTTATGACAGAAAATGCATTTTTACAATCTATGTTACCAAAAAAAGAGGAAATTCAACAAGGAAAAATGTTTTCAGTGCAAAATTTTGGCCTTTCCCAATCATTATGAAGCAGACTTACAGAGTTAGACACTACCCCCTCAACTATTACCCCAATCTCAGTATAACAAAGCATGCCTCCTAAATGTTGGACTGATCTTAATTTGTTAGTTTACAATGCAGAGGAATATACTGCTTACTATGACAGCTTATTAATGTTTTGGACTACTCTAATATTTAGGAAGCTATTTTTCTGCTTCTCTGAATCTTCCATCCAAATACATACAGTAAGACAGCCCTTGCCCTGAAGGAACTTACATTCTAAGGGAGAGATATAAAATATAAAAAGAACCTGAAAACAGGATTAAGTATCCCTGGGGGTATGTTGGAGAAAGTCAAGAGAAGCAAGAGTAGATTTGGGGAGGAATGAAATCAAGGCTACATAGATTCTAGTCTTAAAATAGGTTCTGGGACAATCAAAAGAAAGGACTTTAAGGGCAAAGTGAATTTAACGCATGAGAATTCTGCTGTGATGTGGTAGTGTTCAAGAGTCAGTAATGGAGTTAGAAGAAGGATGATACATAGGAGAACCAAGAGACAAATTTTATGAAAATTCATAGAGGAAAGAATGGAGGAAAAGAGATTTGAGAGCAATATCAAATGCTACACTTAGTTAAACAAAGATGAGGACTGATAAAAATATATTGGATCTGGTAAATAAGAAATGATTAGTAACTTTCAATAGAGGAGTTTCAGTTAAAAGATGAGATTGGGAGCCTAATGGCCAGGTGCTGAGAAGGGAATAATGGGAGAGGAAGTTAAGAATTCATTTGTACACACAAATAACTTTCAGCTTTATGTATCCAGTCCTTGTCTCTTTTTAGATATCCAGCACTACACCACCAACTGTCTGTCATTTCAACAGGAATGCCCTATAGTCATCTCAAACTTAGTAACAAAATTAATATCTAGTTCCCTCAGAAACAAACAAATCTAAAATCGAAACATATCTATTTTGTCTCATATTAACTTCCCCATCCTTGTCACAGGCCCTTCTGATCACCTTGATTTATTCCCTTAGAATTACCCTTGACTGTTCACTTCCCATAACCCTACATAGTAAATCAGTTTCCAAGTCTTATCTCCCCAATCTCTCTCCCTTCATACAGACACCATCGAATTACAGATTCTCATTACCTCTCCTCTAGACCACTTCAATTGTCTCCTAATCAGGCCTTCCATCTTAAGTCTTTGCACCTCTCTAATCCAGCCTTCCAAAAGTTACTAAAATTATATTCCACAAACATGGATCTGATAATGCCTGTTGATGTTTCTTAGAATGCTTAACTTCCTTCAAAGCACAGCTCAAGGGCTACTTCCTAGGTGAGACTTTTCTTGATATTTTCCTCTATCCTATTTATGTCAAAATTACCTAACATTTGTTCTGTTTATATAACATGTAACTATACATGTTGCTACCCCTGATTGTAAATAAACTTCTTTGGTCAGAAATTATTTAATTTTTGTCTCTGAATCTCTAGTACTTCCATAGTGCCTGCAACATAGAAAGCATTAGATGTATATTGATAGGCCTAGACTTTAACTTTAGTCAAGAACTGTTAGGCAAGGCAAAACAATCTGGATAAACCTTTTTTGTTGTTATTAGGACATAGCACTTTTTACTTCCATTATCTGAATCTTAAACAAGGTGAGAAAATGCAATAATATTAATTTCATCTTAAAGGTTCCTTAAACTGGAAGTAACACTTAAGATTTTACTCCAAGTTTATTCTCTGTCTTGACTTTCAAGGGTGCTACCATTATAATGGTGGAGCTGATACTGTAACAAAACTGCCTTTGGGGGTGGTGGTGGGACAGAGAATGCCATTGTATAAAGACAACCTTCTTCAAAACAAAATAATTCCTCTTCAGGGAGATATTAAGTATGAAGGGGGTATTCTACAATATCTTTCACTAGTATCTGATTTTTGATAGGCAATAAAATAGGACAGAAAGACTATAAAAGGAATGGTTGAAAGACCAGAAACATGAAGGTGAACCAGTGTTGTAAATATGATGTAAAATGCATCAAACAAATAAAATAAGCTTCAAAGGCAAACATAGCTCAAAAAAAGTTCAACCCAGGCTTCTAGGAGAACTAGTCCTTATTAGAGCTTAACCAAAGTATTACAAAATATTACATCCCAATATTGTTCCTGCTGCCCTCCCAGACAACCTCCATCTAAATACCAATTACTAAAGGATGTTCTTTATACAATGGCCATGAGTACTCAGGTCCATGAGATTCAGGCACATGAGGTACCAATTTGACAAATTAATGTTAGTCTAGATATTTAAATCGGTGACCTGAACTGAGGTTTTGCAAAGGAGCTGGGGATAAAATTGCTAAATGCATTCCAATTTAGATTAACTAAGAGCTTGTAAAAAGAAAAATGGCTAAAAAATTATGTAATTAGTACAGCTCTCCTAAGGAGAGATATAATTACAGTAATCATGAATCATTTTTTTCTTTCATATCTGTAAATACAGAACAAAAGGAAACTGACAGACTTGCTTTGCCAGTTTTACTTCCAGGGAGAAAATATTTTTTGACATGGGTACCTGTCATGAAAGATTGTCAGTTTTGTCGGAGAGGGGAAAGGATTTCAATTTAATTTCTGAAAATCATTTTTCTTAGTAATTGTCATTGATCATCTTTTGAGCATGAACTTTTCACTCTTTGGATATTCCCTTGACTCTCTTTACGGAAAGGTAAAAAGCCATGAGAGAACGTCTGAACTTTCCTAGAGTATTTCATTCTAGCTAAAAATGTAGTGTTTCAGGAATGGCTGACAAGTCTGTATACTAGAAATACCAGGAGCCAAAGTATTCTGGCTCCCAGCCCACCTCTGACATTTGCTATCTCTGGTTTTGGGCAGGGCATTTAATCTACCTAAGCATCTTCCCCACCTCCCTTAACCCCACTCCCCCACCCCATAAAATAAGAAAGTAGAACTAGGTGATCTCTGAGGTTCTTCTTGTTGGTTTTTTTTTATTTTTTTTTTTGGAGGGGGCAAGACAGGTAAATAGAGGTTAAGTGACTTGCCCAGGGTCACAAGGCTAGTAAGTGTTAAGTATCTAAGGTCACATTTGAACTCAGGTCCTTCTGACTCAAGGGCAGGTGCTCTATTCACTGTGCCACCTAGCCACCATCACTTATCTGATATTTAGGATTCTATTTATTTTCTCAAGAGAAGTAGAGCACTGAAAATGGGAATTGTACCGCTAGGTCCTGACCTAATTTTCAATGATCAGCATCATAATCATTATGAATCAGGTATGTAGATGGTGTTTTAAAGCTTTCAAATTTCTTTACAGATGTCATCTATTTTTTTTCTCACAAGTTAGAGAGGCTAATTAATATTAGACCCAATTTACCATTGAGGAAGGGGACTTAGTGAGCAAACTGACCTTTCTATGGCAACATAGGTGGTAAGTGTTGAGGATGAGATTTGTTCTTTTTATGTGAAAGTGCAATTTACTGTAAATGTATACTATGGCCCCTCCCCCCCAAAAAAGGAAAAAAAAACATGGATATGTAAAGAAACTTTTCCAAACCGTCTTGAATTGAACCATACTTATTTATTTATTTTTGCTCTGTTTTGTTTTTTTCCCCAGTTGGTAGTTCCTTAGAGAAGAAAGGATAGTTTGGGTATCTAAAACTTACTTGTTCAGACATGGATGGATTCAGTAGTGAGGAGAAAATTATGATATGTTGAAAGGAATGAGAAGAGAAGGAAGATCTGTGACTGGTGGTGGATAATCCTACCTTTCTTTCAGAGAGAAGTGAGTCAGAGAGGAAAGAAAATATATTTGCTGAGGATTTGTCCCATTCTCACCTAAACTGATAGCTTGGCATAGCCCAAAGAATGCAGATTTGAAGTCAAAATATCGGGGTTCAAGTCCCAGCTGAGAGTTATTTGTAAAATAGGGATGATGACTGCCTATATCATGATTGTATGGATTTGGAGGGAGTTCTGTATAAATTACAATATGTTAGATAAATATGGGCTCCTGTGCTAGAAATAAACATAAAAGTCATCAGAGCCATTGGCCTCATTTTACATGTAACACTTCCTCTAGAGAAGGGAGTTTCATAGACTTTTCCTAAAGTAGGCTTCTAGGTCATGTGATGGATAGAGCACTGGACCTGTAATCAGGAAGACCTAATTTAAATCTGGCCTCTGACAGTGACCAAATGTGTAAGCCCTGGCAAGTTATTTAACCTTTGCCTGCCTCTGTTTCTTCAACAATAAAGTGGAGATAATAATAGCACTTATTTCCCAGGTTTGATTTAAGGATCAAATGAGATCATATTTGTAAAGCAATTTAAACAGTGCCTGGCACATAATAGATGCATGACAGATAATTGTCTGCTTCCTTAAGAAAATATCACATGGCTTTTGGATAGGGTAGACAGAGAAGAGGCTGAACCTAAGCTTTTGCTTTACTATGGGTTTAACTAAGAGCAAGAAAAAGGATGAAAATAAGGCCTGGAACTAATAAATATCAAAGTTAGGATTTGAATCAGCATCTTCATGAGTCCAAGACAAAAGTTCTTCTCCCTATACTACACTGCCTCTCAGTCTTCATTGACTTACATGCATATGGTTCTTTAAGGCTAGCAAAGAACTCAATATTTATACAGTGTCACCTCTTTGCCATGGTTTGGACACAACAGGAGAGAGAAGTTTCTATAAATAGGTTTGTATAGTGATTATATCTTAGTGGGTTGTTTTGGGGTTTTTTTAGGAGGGTAGAAGGGAAGGAAATTGGGGTTAAGTAACTCGCCCAAGTTCATAGAGCTAGTAAGTCAAGTGTCTGAGGCTGCATTTGAACTCAGGTCTTCCTTACTCCAGGGCTGGTGCTCTATTTACTGTGTCACCTAGCTGCCCATTTTATCTTAGTATTTTGAAGGGAGTAAAAGAACAGAACTTCAAACTCTGATTCCAAAGATCTCAGTATTTTATTTTTTTGAAATATTAAAGATCTAGTTGCAGTTGTATTGAGCTTGGATCAGATGATACACAGTAGGATTGACACAGCAAATGAAGAGAAAATGGGCCAGTTACATTAAGTGGATGATTATGGGTAATGTTCTCTCCCACGCCTCACATTAACAAATGTATGAATCGAACAACATGGAATGGAAAGCAATAGAGAAACTTACCATTTAGAGACTCCAAAGGCATTAATGATAATAATAATAAATACTTCACTTGTCCTTAAGGAACTCAAAGAAATCTGCAGGCAACATATATACATACAAACATACATACACATGGTCATATATATGTACACATATATTAAATGTGCATATACACACATATACATATGTATGTATGCATGTATAAATAAGTCAAGAGAAGTCCTATTTCCTTTACCTAGCTTTGACTCTTAATTGATTCCAAGAGAACCTTGTTTGGGGTAAGGGTTTGTCCATTACAATTTGATCCTTTTCAATTCTTAATCAATTCAAATGATTTGTTCCTCAAGTTCCTTTTTCCTGAATACCATTTTCAAGATAAGACCTCCCCCCCCCCCATTTTACATGGGACTTTAAAACTTGCCAATGCATTCATCAAACAAATTGATGTTTTACTGTTTTCCCCTGTGTTTGTACATTTTCCTAGAGAGGATTATCCCCTATGGCAAACTTATAATTAGTGACGTCAAAAATTGCCCAGGATTTGCTGCCAAGGATAGGCTATATTATCAGCATTATTAGAGAGAGGACACCAACATAGCTGACATCACAGCTCTAGGAGTATCTAAACTGATTTACCTCTTATTAGATTTCAAGCTCTACCATACATTATCATTGTAGGTATTCCCAAAGAAAAAAAAGGAAAAGAGAGTAAGTAAAGAAGGGAGAAAGGAAAGGAGAGATAGAGGAAACAAAGAAAAAGAGAGAGACAGAGAGAGAGAGAGAGGGAGGGAGAGAGAGAAAGAAAGAAAGAATGGAAGGAAGGAAGGAAGGAAGGAAGGAAGGAAGGAAGGAAGGAAGGAAGGAAGGAAGGAAGGAAGGATCATTTAAATAAAGACTATCACTGGGACAAGATATTTTAGCCTCCAAAAGCTTATAAAATTGTAGAGGTTCTGTGGTTATTATAATAAAATCTTAGGCTAAAGGATGGAAAACCTGAATTCTAGTCCCAACTCTTTCAGGTACTTCCTTCATGACCACAGGCATATCATTTCAACTCTGAGCATCAATTACCTTATAATATCATGTGAGGTTCACTTTTATGTAAGGTAAGCAATAAAAGTAGTAACTCATTTTACATATTTAAAAATCAATACTCAGAGAGGTTAAAGGACTTGTCCCTAAAAGACTTTGGCACCAAAGTCCTTAATACTGCCAACCTGATCAGCATCAGAAGTAGGTATGGTTTTATCGATGGAAAAGACTTGAAAGAAGATGAATTAATACCATCTGCTTTACTGCTAAGAACCATTGTAACTATAATTAACATGTCTTATGTGTGTTATCCCCCTCTATTAGAATGTGAACTCCTTGTGAACAGAAATTACCTTGTTTATATTTGTGTCTTTGGTGCTTAGCTCCATTCTATTTTCATTCAAAATCACACACCACAATGTTGTAGAACTGAGATTCAACCCTAAGTCTTTTGATCCCTGCTCCCTTTTCATACTTTTCTTACAGTGCCATAATGCGATGAACCTTACATAGTGCTAAACTGAGTCAACATCATTTCAAAATATGCTTTAAAGTCAGGAAATTAATAAGGAGTTATAATCAAGCTAATGTTTTAAAAGAAGTTTTTTGACACTATTTAAACAATGGGTGCCATTCTGAAATGACAATTCTGGGGTAAGGATGACAGTAACCAAAATCTGTAGAATAAGTGGAGGAAAAGAAAGACAAAGAGAGAAAACTAAAAGAGATAAGACAAATCACAGACTGTGGGCATAGGGAGTAAAATATGTTTTCATGTCAGGGGGTGGGGGGGAGGAGGAGAGGATAAGAAGATAAAGGTCTGGATTGTGAAATCCCTTGTAGTTCTCTCCATTGTCCTGATATCTGCTATCTCATAAAGGTCGGAATTAATCAAGGTCAGAGAAAAGCACATTCCCTAATCTTGCATATCTTATGATTTTTGTTGAAGAGCCTAGTTCAGTCATCTCTTTTTGAAAAGCTTTGCTGGACAGTTCAATTTGCAAGAGTTTAGAGATTCTGTGTTTTGTTCACAGGCTTTTCTTTTTGGCAGGATATCTGTTGGATGTGTTCTTCTAAAAATCTGAGCAGTTACTATGTGCGTTACTTATTATGGGAGGGACTTACATGGAGCTTATATCAATGTTAAGTAGGTAACTTACTTCCATTCTTTGAATCTTTACACCCATCTGTAACTAAAGTGGTAATCATTAAAGAAATAATACAAGAATCATTAAGAGAAGCTACATCCTTAAGAGCCAAATGAACCTTTACAGTGAAACATGGGAGTTCAAAGTTCAAAGAATGATCGTTATTCACTAAACTGATGATTGATTCAGTAATTATTCATCAAGTGTAATCTGGCACTCTAATATGTCAAAACTGTTTTAGGACTTTGGGTAATTATAGGAAATCATAATTGCTTGGACATGTGAGTTGAGTGAGAAAGTGAAATACATAGCTTCATTATAGTTAGTGGGGGTAAGGTGTAAAGAAATAAAACAGATTTTACTCTTATATGGTTTGCACTTCTGATAGGTAAGAAAGAAATAGACACACATTTCCTATGTAATGACATATTTCCTATGTATGACATATAATAATCATACAATAGAGCAAGGAAAATAATATAATAAATGCAAAGTATTGTGTGAGGAAAAGAAAGATCGTTTCTTATAGCAAATCAGGATGGCTACATGAATGAGGTAGTATCCAATCTGGGTTTTGAAAAGATGGATGATATTTTAAAAGGCAAAGATGAGAGAGTAGACATTTAAAACAAAGGCACTTGTGCGAGCAAAAGCAAAGAGGTAACCAAAAACAGCAGCTTTCTTAGGGATCATGAATAGTCAGTTTTGGCTGACATGTTTTATACACACATAAACACATGTGTGCATGTATGTATATGTAACCATATAATAAATAACAGTGTAACATCAATACAATACACATGTGTGTGTATTTTCATATGTACACATTATATATACCTTATACAGCATACATATGTATGTGTATGTGCACATATATGTGTATGTATGTATACACACATGCACATACATACATACATATATGAAAGGTAAAATGAAAGAGAAGTCCAGAAAGACTGAGTGACATAAAATTAGGAAATACTTTGAATGTCAAGATAAAGAATTTTAATTTGATTAGGTTATCATAGGAAGCCTTTGGAGAGTTTGAATAGAGGAGTTATATTATTAAATCTTGGTACAATGAATATTAAACTTATAGTGATATGAAGGTTAGAAAGGAAGGGGAAAAAACTACAACCAGATACAAAGGAACTAGGAGACAAATGCAATTGCCAATCCAGGTGGTAATGAGTATATTAGGATTTGAGTTATAACTAGGCATTTTGGTGCCCAGGGAAAACAACCATCTTGAAATGGTTATCTAGGAAGGCAAAACTAACCATGCTTTCAAATCAATCATGAGAAGGGAGAATCCATCACAAGTCTCCATGGCTTATGTCCCTGAAAATCATGAGCAGGGTGGGATTGAGAGTTTATCTGGATTAAATGATTTTGTCTACTGAATTTTATCATCTAGAGGCAAAATTCTATCAGGCCTGACTTAATTAAGGCTTTTACCATTGAGAATAGAAAAGAGGACAAATATCAAAGAGGCAGAGGGATAAAAACAACAATAACAACACTATTTGATAACTATTTGGCTGTGTGAAATAAGTGGGAAGAGCTAAAAAAAATACTGAAGTGATTTTAGTTACAGATGGGTGTAAAGATTCAAAGAATGGAAGTAAGTTACCTACATAACACTGATATAAGCTCCATGTAAGTCCCTCCCACAATAAAAAATGCACATATTAAACTTTGGAAAATGTGTAAATGAGTGAATAATGGTACTATTGACAGAAAGAGCAAAGCTAGAAGTACAAAAACTATTGGGAGCAAAGATGGCAAATACTGTTTTGAAAATGTTGGATTTTAGGGACTGTTAGAACATCTAGATGGAGATGTCCAGGAGGATGTAGTACTTGGATATATGTACTTAGAAATCAGAAGGACGCCTAGAAATTTGAATATGTGCATACAGATATATAAAGTGTAACAAATGTATAAAACTAGAAGATTATTGTATTAAAAATAACAAAAGGCAAAAAGGAGTTTCTGAAAATATAAAATCCCATGGGAAAGTTAAAAAAATGAAGAATAATAAAAGTTCTTTAGATTTAATGACATGTTAAACTTTGAGAATGCTTTCCATATGAAGTAACAGAATATATGCCAAGTTGCAAAGGGGTTCAGGAATAAGCAGGAATTATGTATAGTTTTTTAAAGAATGTTTACTATGAAAAAGTCTTTGCAAAATGATGATTTTATTCTATGTTTTAAAGGGGTATGTGTGTGTGTGTGTGTGTGTGTGTGTGTGTGTGTTTCCTAATAGAAAGGATGGGTTTGGGATGATGCTAGAATCACTTTTTGACAAGGTCTCATAAATGAAGAGCTCCAACATTTATGGAATGTCTACTCAGACTCCACACTCCCATTCTGCACATATAATAGAGCAGTTATGTGCAGCTATGGAGTAAAAGCATACAACTTGGACTTCATTTGAACTACATGACATTCTGAGGAATAAAAGATGCTAACAAGTATTAACCAAATTTGTGATTTCACTCACCTTCTCTCTCTCTGTCTCTCTGTGTTTCTCTCTCTGTCTCTCTCTGTGTTTCTTTCTCTGTCTCTCTCTGTGTTTCTCTCTCTGTGTTTCTCTGTCTCTCTCTGTGTTTCTCTCTCTGTCTCTCTCTGTGTTTCTCTCTCTGTCTCTCTCTGTGTTTCTCTCTCTGTCTCTCTCTCTGTCTCTCTCTGTGTTTCTCTGTCTCTCTCTGTGTTTCTCTCTCTGTCTCTCTCTGTGTTTCTCTCTCTGTCTCTCTCTGTGTTTCTCTCTCTGTCTCTCTCTGTGTTTCTCTCTCTGTCTCTCTCTGTGTCTCTCTCTCTGTCTCTCTCTCTGTGTTTCTCTCTCTGTCTCTCTCTCTCTCTGTCTCTCTCTCTCTCATCTCTCTTTTTCTACAGTATTTGATACACAGAATAAGGCCCAGGGACTGGTCATTTGATTTCATCTGTAAACCTCCTTATCAGGAGGGTAGATTTCATTACTGGACAACTGTTCTTCAAAGCTAAAGCTAATTTTCATTCTGGTTACTGGACTAACACCAGTGGTAATGGATTTAGTCAGCTGGGCATAGTTGCAATTTTGCAGAATCATAGCAAATATATTTGTCTGATTGGGCCTGTGACCATGAATATTAAAAGAAACTTAAATTGGTTTTAGTTTTCTTACATCTCTAAAATGGGCTCATGATAGTTTTCCATGATTATTCATTGATTACACATCATATTCCCCCTCTATCTCCCTGCATGCTTGGCACTATACATTCTACTCAGTATGTGTTGGGCCTAGTAAGTGGCTGTTGAATACAATGAATGAATGAATGAATCAAGGCAATAAAAGTGAATAGACAAAACGAGGAGCACCATCCTGTTTGATATTTTCCTGGCTAATTTTTTATGTTTCTGTTGATTCTGAAGAGGCCGCAGCTGCTTTTGAGAGTGAAGCATCTGATTAGATTCCACCTTAGATTTTTTTTCCCAACCAGCCTAAATCAGCCAGAAAATTGACAAAATTCCACTTCACTTTCTACTACTTTGTGTAAGGTAAACTAGCACCAAGTGACTATCCAATTCTACACAATTAAGTTGTCTTCCTGAATTTGTTAAAAGGCTCATACATGTCTCTTATTCTCTTGTGAGATGACCAATTCAATTCTATAACCCTTTATCAGGTGTCTATTACGTTCAGGGAACTGTGTTATGCACTAAAGCTGGTAGATATATAGAAAGAAAGATAGATTCATAGATACATATAAACCTACATATATAGATGATGGATGCCATAGCTATATCTATATTGATATATAAACATAGATATAAATGATATATATGAATAACAATATAGAAATACTATTGTAAAATGAAATACAGTTTGAGCAGTAAAGGACACTAATAAATGGGGGAAACCTTTCTATAGATGGAACACTTAAGCTCAAACTTGAAGCACCACCTCCTAAATCAGATCCATCTAGATATCTCTACTTTTCTATTCTTCCTCCACTCCCCCTGAAATTACTTTAGATTATTTCTATGTATTATGTATTTACTACTTTCATCTTTCTCTTTGTATTTCCAGTGGCTAGTATTTTGCCTGGCACATAATAGCTACTTTTGAAAATTCTTGTACAATACATGAGTTTTACTGAATTCAAAAAAGCTAAGAGTTCTGGATGCCATAGGTGAGGCAGAAAAGCTTTTTAGGTATTGGTGAGTTCCTATGCAAAGGCACAACAGAGAGAGATGCATTGAATGCAGTATTTAGGGGTCTGCCAGTATGTCAATTTGGTTGAAAACAGAGAGCATGAAAGAGAATAATGTAAAACGAATTTGGAAAGGTAGACTTGTGGAAGCATGTTTCAGCCTTTAAATGCCAACCTGAGGGGTTTGTGTTTTAACTGTTATGCAACAAGGAGCTACTGAAGTTTTTCTGAACAGCTAAACAACACAGCTCGACAAAGACTTTGGGAAAATTATTTTCGAACTTTGGGGAGGAGAGAACAGGTAAAGGAGAGACTGGATAAAGCAGACCACAAGATCATAGAATCATAGGTTGGAAGTAGAAAGAGCCTTGAATGGTATTTAAAACAATCCTTCATTTTACACTTGAGAAAACCTAGGATCATAGAGGTTAAACAATTAGCCTAGGGACATTACTTTGTATCTGAGGCAGCATTTGAACCAAAGTCTTCCTGACTCTAAGTCCAATTTATCCATCATATGATACCGTGGAGGTAATGAAATTGGTGTGAGAAATAGGGAGATAGAATAGAAAGCATATGACAACAGTATGCATTAGGGAGTAAAGGAGAAGGAAGAATAAAGGAAGAATCCAAGGTGGTAAATATGTGGTGAATGGAAGGATGGTGATTCTCTCAACAGAAATTGGAATGCTTGGATGGGGGAGAAAGACAAGAATTTCCACTGTAGATGTGTTGAATTTTACATGTCTATGGGACATCTAGGGAGAAACATCCAGCAGAGAGTTGACAGTGAAGAAAAGGAGAAGGATTAGGACTGAATACAAGGATCTGGATTTTAGGTAAATATATATGATAACTTAACCTAGAAGTATGAATGAAATGGAGAAAAAAGCCCATTATAGAAACCTCTAACCATGAGTTAACCATACTATGTGCCACAGAGCCCCAAGGCACCCAGAAAACTTAGATGGATGACCATATATTTTAAACTTTTAAGAGAAACTAAGTAATACTTTCTGTCTGCCAAATACCACATATCTGGAGTGGTAGGTAGGGGAAATACAGGGAAAAAATTTGTAACTCAAAATCTTGTGGAAATGAATGAAGTAAACCAAAAATAGACAGAAAAGTTAATTTTTAAAACTGTGGCTACTCTGATCAATACAATGATCTAAGATAATTCACAGGGACTCATGATTTAAAAACAAAATGCTATTTACCTATATGGAGAGAACTGATGAACTCTGAGTACAAATTGAAGTATGATTTTGTTGCTTTAATTTTTTATGATATAACTAATATAGGAATGTTTTGCATGATTTCACATATATATATACATATCTTCATTATTTTGCTTGCCTTCTCGGTGGTTAGGGGAGGAAAGGGTTTGGAAGTCAAAATTTGAAAAGAAAAACTGCTGAAAATAAATAAATAGGGGCAGTTAGATGGTAGAGTGCATAGAGCACTGGCCCTAGGGTCAGGAGGACCTGAATTCAAATCTAACCTCAGACACTTGACATTTATTAACTGTACAGACCCAGGGTTAAGTCATTGTAATGGGAATCCGAAGCTCTTTCTTGCCCCTATCCCCTTTGATTAAGTGGCTCTGAAAATGTTCACATGGAGCCCGTGGTGAGAAGCTTGTTTTTTGGGGGGGAATGGCCACAGCTTGTTGCTTTGTAATTGGACAGTGAGTCAAGAGGGCTGACCCAGGAGAAGTCTATATATGCACCCTGATGTGAGGTTTTGCTTTGGGGCTCACTTTGAGAAGAGCTGTGTGATTTGGCCAGATGAGACTCTGGGAAGCCGTTGAACCTCCCAGCTTTGAAAAACCCAGATGTTGGTGCTTCTCTCTCTGGTAACTTGAATAGGTAATGGATGTGATGATCAGATGGTTGGAAGCCCATCGGCTGATCTGTTTCGTAGTCTGTTTGTGACTTGTGTTTGTAACTTGTGCTTGTAACTTGGGTTTGTATTCTCTGGAGATTAGGGTGCTGACTTTTCCCCCTGAACTAGGTAAATGATATGCTTGTTTGATTAAAGAAAGATTGTTAACCCATTTTGAGTTGCTTTACTTTAGTAAAGCAGATCTAAGAACCTGCGCTAGCAGCTGCCCTGGGTATGCTAGGGTGCTTGCCGATACAGTCATTTAACCCTGAATGCCTCCACCCAGAAATAGATGAATAAATTAATGAATAAGTAAGAGATCATTAAATAATAGATCAATGAATCCAAAAAAGCAAACAATTTTACCATCATGAAATATTCATTATAATGGTTGGAAACAAAAGGAACACAATGATAACATACATATGAAATGAATATGGGACAATTTTTTCTAAGGTGGGAGGAGTTATTAACTAGTGGGAGAATCATCAAAGACCTCCCATAGAAAATGGTAAATAAGATGAGCTTTGCAACACATTTGGGGTACCAAGAGGCAGAGGTGATGAGGAACAACATTAAAAGCATGGGGAGCAGACTATACAAAAGCACAGAGGTGGGAGATATCAGGAGAAAATCCTCGTCTGATTCAAAGGAAGCACAAGTAGACTATTTTAGCAGAAATGGTGAGTACATCAGGGGCACTAATGTTTAAAATTTCTAGAAAGACAGAGTGAGAAAAACTTTAAACCAGTGGTTCTCAATCTGTGGTTTATATTCAATTTGTAAAAATGAAAATACATCCTGCATATCAGATATTTTCATTACAATTCATAACAGTAGCAAAATTACAGTTATAAAGTAGCAACAAAAATAATTTTATGGTTCGGGGTCACCATAACATGAGGAACTGTATTAAAGGGTCACGGCATTAGGAAGGTTGAGAACCACTGCTTTAAAGTAATTTAAATATCAAATCCTATTTCAACAAAGAAGCAATAGGATTGCTATTGAAGCTTCATTAGCAGAGGAGTGACATGGATAGATCTTTTTCTTAGGATAATTCTAGCCACTGTATGGATGATAAATTGGGGAGAGAATGCAGGAAGACCCATTAGAAATAATTTATAAGAGTCCTGGTGAGAGGTGATGAGAGCCTGGTTTTGATAGCTGTCATGTGAGTGGAGAAAAAATGATGGATATGAAAGATATTAAGATTAAATTAATAGAACTTGGTATTCAATTCAATACGGAGGGGGTGTTTGTGAGAATAGAGATATTAAGGTGAATCCAGAACATCAAACCTAGGTGACAACAAGAATTGGAAAGTTAGGATGAGGGGCAGGTTTAAGGAGAAAGAATATGAATTTTCTTTTGGAAATATTAAGTTATTCAGTGGATAAACATTTATTAAATGCTTACTATGTGGCAGGCACTGTGCTAAGATCCGAGAACTCAAAGAAAAACAAAGGCAGACCTTGCCTTCAAGGAACTTCCGATCTAAGGCAATTAAAAAAAAAAAAAAGGAAACTGAAAGGGGACAGGGTGTTACCGGGCCTAGGCATATGGTAGACAAGCCTAAAGGAGTATGAAATGGATAGAAAATGGAGAGATGTCCTCCGTAAATGAAAGCTACAGGAGGGGTACTCTACTATCAAGTTTCCAGTTAGAGAAAGTAAAGGACCCTAAGGGTAAAGGATGCTGAAAATTTTCAGGTCCAAGGCTAAATTTATCTAGGATAATGAAGAGATTCTTGGGGCATGTTAGAGGAGTACAGAGGAAAGCATCTGTAATGTTTATGATTTCAGAAGATCTTCCATGCCCCTTTCTATTGGCATCTAGTAAAGGCACTTAGCTCCTTACTTCAAGTTAACTCTTTGGGAGTAGTTAACACTTTAACAGGAAGGGGCAGAACAGGGAGGAGATATACTGTATATAAGGAAGAGAACCAGGACAGTCAGATTTTTCTCTCAGTCACGACCTGGAGACTGCACCTTTTTACTGAGATCCTCCTTCTGCAGCTTTTACCAAGAACTTCCGAGAACCAGGCTGAAGGAACTATCGTGAGTCTGAGAGGGATCCCTGCTTGAGGGAGTCTGTTCCATTGTGAAGGCTTGGGAATGTGGGTGTTCACTGCATTAACCATGTGTATCAACTTTGTGACCACTATAATGACTTTGGCTTTCTGGTTCTGGGACTTGTCCTTCTGGTTCTGGGACTCACTGCTCTGGTTTCTGAATAAAGACCTTGGTTCTGCCTTCCATGTGGAGAGTTTGCTACATTTTGTGATTCACAACTATACCAGCATATTCATAACCACCACTGGTGTTGTGAATATTGCATTATTGATACAGCATCCTGGTGGGAAATGCAGAATTTGATGTGACTATGAGACATTCAAGTAGAGATATCTAGTAGGTAGTTGGAGATGCAGAGCTAGAGTACATTAGTGAGACAAGTGCAGACCATGATGATTTAAGCTTTATCTGTTAAAAACAAAAATATAGGCACTTCAGATTAAGGAGGAAATGACCCAAAATAGACCTCTAAGCTACTATACCTAGACACAGGGGGTGAGGTATGGATGATGATCTTTAAAAAGAAGTTAAAAAGAATGCATCACAGGTCATGTATGAAGAGGATCTTTCCAACAGAAAATCTAGGAGAAATATAGCAGCAAGAGAGAGGGAGTGTTCAATTGAGTCAAATGCTAGAGACATCAAGAATGATGAGAACTGAGAAAACATCATTTATTGGGTTTAGAAATCAGATCATGGACCTTGGAGAAATTAATCTAAGTCATGTAGCAGAGACAGAAGCCCAATATTAAGGGGTTGGGAAGTGAGTGGAAGCCGACAAAATAAAAAGCAATGAAAGTAGTTAACTTTTCCTAAGAGTTTATCTTTGAATAGGAAATGATATACAATAGAATAGTAGTTTAAGGGGATGGAATGGATCAAGTGAAGAATTTTTTTAAAGATGGGAGGAATCTGGCCATGCCTAGCTTATCGAATAAGGAGTGACTAAAGACTAAAGAAAGAATAAATGAAAAGAATAGCATCTAGAAAACAATGGAATTACTGATATTAGCAAGGAAAAGAATCATAACTTCCTTAGATATTAGAGCAAAGGAAGAAAGAACAAGGGATGATCCTGAAGAGATTTGAAATAGACAATAGGTAGGAAGAGGAATTTGAGAAGCTCCAATGTTTTCAGCAAAGTATGAGGTGGAGTTCTCTGAAGGGAGTGAGAAGGGGAGGGGGTGGTACAGGAGGTTTTCAAAGAGAAGAAAAGATATGGCCAACTAATGTAGAATGGTGTGATGGTGAGGTAATAATAAATAGACTCTAATGCATTCAATCAGAAAAGTTTAAATTACAGAGTAATCTCTGAATTAGAATTACCATATGGCTGAATTCCAGGGGAGGTGATCATATATTTTGCTCACATTTCTATAGCACTTTGAGGTTTATAAAACATGTTTACACAACAAATTCCATGAGACAGGTGTTGTCATAACTGTCTTTTTCAGCAGTGAGGAAACTGATATCTAGAAAGGTTCAATAATTCTCCCTGTGTTAAAAAGAGACTCTTAACAGCTAAAAAAATAAAGACTAAGAACTGGAAATCAAACTCAGTTCTCTTCAGTAACAAAGCCTGCATACTCTTGAATACATCACCCTTACCTCTGAAGTTAATGAGGAAAAAAAAACAATGAAAGATACTCCATAACATTGTTTTTATCTCAAGAATAAAATAAAAAGTCTTCTCTTTGGCTTTTAAATACCTTCACAACTAGGTTTTCTATGTAATTTAAGAGTCTTTACTCTTTTCTACATTTTCTACAATCCAGCAACACTGACTTTTATAGTTTTTTCTTGAATATCACTCTTCATCCAAAACTGGCTGTCCTATGTCTGGAATGTTCTCCCTCATCATCTCCACATTTGGAGCACCAATGCAATATTCACAGTGTTCACAGTCACTATAAAGATAGCAACATAGTGCCTGATCACAACATATTCTCCATATAGAAAAGAAAAGCAAAACATTTATTCAGACACCATAAAAATGAATCTCAAAACCACTAAGCCAATTCCATCATAGTAGCAAAGAAGTTAATAAGCTACAACAACACAGAGAGACACAGCATCCTTTAGCCTTCCCACAAACCAACATTTACTCACAAGTCTGTCTCCCTCAAATGCATCTTTTCCTCCCCCTACTCTCTAGCTGCTCTGACTCCCAGGTTCCTGTGGTCTCTGCTGTATCCTTCAGCAAGCTCCTCTTACTGATGAGGTGTGCGACCCCACCTTGAGCTCTCCTTAAATTTTTGAGGTACATGCTCTGGGAAACCCCTTGAAGTCTGATTGAATCTTCCCACTTGATGAGGCATTTGCAGAGGCTAAAAGTATTTCTTTGTGGCTGGGCCCAAACCTCTGTTACTAGCCTGGCCCTCCATTGTCCATCTGCTTCCCACCCTGGAGCCTATCCGAGTATCAATCCACTCTTGCGTTGACCTCATTAACTCCTCATGAAGACCCTCCCCAAACTCATTACTGGAGTCTGACCTCATTGATTCCTCCTGAAGACCCTCCCCAAACTCCTCCTCTAGACCACCCCTAGATTCCACTGTATATAAGAATCCTATCTTGCCTCCATGTGTGTGAGAGTGCCATAGAATGAATAGCTTAGCACAGACTTGCTCTGTCCTGCTTGTTCAATGCAAGCCTTACAGATACCTAGGCTCCTTAAAAGTTTGCTCAATATGGCGAACTTTCAATAAACTTTACTTTTCTTTGGCTGAGAAAACTTCAGTCGAATTCTTTCTGCAGGACCTGGCATGTTGATATTTTGGGGTCTCAGGCAACCCTAACCTTCTTTGGGTACCTCTTCATTACCACAGGCTCCACGTGATTACATTCAGCCTATTAGAGGGCAGGGTATATCTTTAAAGCAGAGAAGGTCAAATTCCCTTAGACTTATTACAACATCCTGGCTTTCTTCAAGTCTCAGCTTATGTCCAACCTTCTACAACAGGCCTCCCTACAACTGGTCTCCATCAATGTTAGTGGCTTCATCTGATATTGCCCCCACTTTACCTTCTACAAGGCATCCCGAAAATTTATTACATTTTTAAGGCTTAGTAGCATAAAACTACATTGACTTTTTGGAACATGCTCTTTGTAGTTTATATGTACATAGTTGCTTGCTTTTCATTTTCCCAAACTAGGATGTGAGCTCTTTGGGAGTAGGGACTATTTGTTTTCCCCCTTTCTTTGCATGTTCAGCACACAGCTTACCTGGTATATAGTGAGCACTAAATAAATGCTAGTTGACTTAAAATGACTTGAAGGATATAACTGCCATCCATGTATTTCCAGGCTTTAATTCAACACACAAAGGCAGCTAGCCCAGCATCACTCATGTAACAAATACACACAGACTCACCTTCTTTACATGCTTAGCAATACTGACTATATGTCAGAAATATGTTAATAAATTGTATGTGGTATTTCATTAAAAATAAGATTGCAACCATGATTACCCATTTACTACCTCTACTTTATCTAGGTATGAAAATCTTCTCAAAATCAATAATAATGAATCACATGATTGAATAACTGTAAGATAGTCTATCTGATACCCAAAGCCTGGATTGCCATTATTTTTCACAAGAAGTCATTGAAACTCTATTTGAAGATTTTAATTGAGGGGAAACTCACTATTCTAAAAGCAGCTCTTTCTATTTTAATGAAAATAACAATAATTTAAATTCATATAACTCATTAAGGTACCTAATACTTCCCTTACAATAACTCTATGAGGTGGAATGAGTTATCTTGGGATATATTGATATCCCTGTCACTGGAAATAATTAAGTAGTGGCTCAATGGCAGATTCTCAGGTATATTAAAGAGGGATTCATGTTTTGGGTTGAATCTTAAATGGCTTTCAAGACCTCAAAATCATCAATGAAGTGACTCATTATTATTTAATTTTTAAGGAATCTAGTCTAATATAAAAAGAGGTAGTTGTATTAGACTATCCCTAAGATCCTTTCCTATACTGAAATTCTGAGATCTTAAGTTAATTATTCCAATTGTTACTATCACCATTTTATAGATAAAGGAACTGAGGCTTTGAGGATCTAAGTGATTTGCCCACAAGCAAACAGACATTTATACTTAGACTGGATTCAATTCCAAATTTTCCACGTTCAGCAATTCTTCCTGCTGTGATACACTGATGGAAATGTCCTGTTTTAATGATTGTAACTTCTACTGGACAGTTCCATTTCTTTCTTATAGGCTATTCACAATAAAGCTAATTTCTCTTCCACTTAGTTATGTGTGTGTATATATATATATATATGTATGTATGCATTTGTGTATGTATATGTGTAAATATATAGAAATATAGAAATGTATGTGTGTGAGGGTCAGAGAAGAAGCTTTGTGTGGGAAAGTTTAACACAGAGTCTCATTGGCGTATATGTGTGTGTACACATTAATTTGTATATATACATGTGTATACATACATATGCATGTGTACATGTGTGTGTATTCCCCAGCCATCAAATTTCCAGTGATGGATTTATGAATAATATGTCATTGCAGATTGGAGCTCTGTTCAATGATGTTGGTCCTGTCAGTTTTTGTATTGCTCATTTAAAAATAAACGGGACAGTAGAGAATTCAATTTCTGCTCATGTTGACTTATGGCACTTCTAACAAAATGATAAAGAAAGCAAAGAAACTTCTCTTGGAGAAAAAGAGAAATCTTTAGAAGGTGGTTTATAGCCTTCCTGATGTTCTACATAGTGCTTTGTGTCTTGTGGATGCTCTGAAAAAACACAGCCATTGATGATCAAACAGAGTGGAGATGGAAAGAAAGCCACATTCCTGGGATTTTAGAAAAGGCTCAGTACATTTATATGCTGCCACTGAGGATATTGCCACAGAGAATAGCACAGAGGGTAAACCTGAGACTGTGGGAGAAGAAGCATTGAGAAATAGCAACAGGAAGCCCCAAGGCATTCTTCAAATTGCTTTGCTGTTAATTTATTGTCAGCAAAGATCCCTGGATTTCTTTTGATAGAGATATATTTGGAACAAGTTAGTGACATGTGAAAGACAAATATGTTCCTTGGTGGCAATATTCAGAGGTGGCATCCTCTGGGGGTAGGGTGTGGGGTGGCAGGACTGATTGAAGCAATATCCTTTGAATCACTTAAAAGGGATATCACTAAATAGTTTGCTTCTGGGAAGGGACCTCACTTATAAGAAAGGAAACCAGATAATCTAGCAGTAGTCAAACTTTGGTAATTTAAAATTCATATAAATCCTGACATTCTTGTCACTAAGATATAGGATTACAAAGAAATAAACTTATCTAAAAAATTGCAGAGTCTATGAAGGAAGTAGAGGGGAGGTGAGGGAATCCTCTATTTGATGAGAGAGAAAGAGAGAGAGAGAGACAGAGAGAGAGAGAGAGAGAGAGAGAGAGAGAGAGAGAGAAGGAGGGAGGAGGGAGAGGAAAAAGGAGAGGAAGAGAGAGAGGGAGAGAGAACAAAGCCAAAACACAACAATAACAAATCCAACAAAATTTTATTGGTATTACTCTTATAGTGAGTTCAGTTTAAATAGAAAATTCATTAACATCAGACCCTGGGAATTTTGAAGAAAAAATAAATCACATTTGACTGAAATATGTCCTGAAATAGAACATGTTTTTGGTCAAAAGACTTGGATTTTAATCATCCTCTGCCACTTATTAGCCGTCTGTCTCTAGGCAAGTCATTTAACCTTTGAAAGGTTCAATCACTTCATTATTTCAATAATTAGTCACCAAGTTTGTAATATAGTGCAATGCCAGGGATCCAGGGATGGAAAAACAGGCAAAGTTAAGATAAGATTTAGCCCCAGCCCTAATAAAGCCAAAAACAGCTAATATATGATATCTAATGAATTGGTAAGTTCATTAGAGGAGTAAAAAACAAAACAAATTCCTAAGTGAGGTATAAAGGCAAAAAAAATACCAGTTATCAAGGACAACATATAAAATAAGGAATCAACGTTAAAGCAAGATAGTAAAGGAGGGGCCATTCTGTGCATAGGTAATAAAATAAGCACAGTGACAGACATTGGGAGGATACCTGGCCAATCTCAGAGAGCAGATCAGTTTGACTGGTGGTTGAAATGAGATGAAAATAAAAGATAAATCCAGAAAGGTGGAAAGGTACCAATTAGTGGAGGGCTTTGATTTCCCAGTGAAGAAGTTTGAACTAAATCGTATAATATTCTATAAAATGGGGATAATAATAGATATACTACTCAAATCAGACAGCTCTTGACAAAAAATGATTTTATAAACTTGAAAATAAGATAGCAATATCATAGAATAGAAGGAGCCCTGGATCTAAAGTCAAATATCTTCAGGTGAAATCCTGGCTCTGTCCCTTACTACCTAGGTGGGCCTGTTTCTTCTTCTACAAAATTAGGATATCTGACCATATAATTCATAAATGCTCTCCAGATTTAAATCTATGACATTAGTATAATTATAGATCCTTAAAACAGTAACATCATAATGTTTATCATTCTCTTAGTCAAGTGTCAGTCCACAGCTAACAAACATATATTAAGTATTCTCTATGTACAATGCACTGTATGCTAAGCGCTAAAGATATAATGGAAAAACAAAAGACAAAAAACAAACAAAAATCAGTCTTTGCTAAGTAGTATACAATCTAACAGGGGAGATGAGATGTATACACATGCATAACACATATACATATGCACACACATATACATATACACGTAAATATGTATATATAGGTATATATAATATATATAATATAAATAAATATATGTAATTTGTGCATTAGCACGTACACACACAGAGCATAGGAACATAATCTGAAAGGGTTAGTCATTAGTGGCAGTGGGGGGAAAGAAGAAGATGGAAGGCCTGGGAAAAGCCTACAAAAGATGACATTCAAGTTGAATTTTGAAGGAAATTAGAGAAACTACAAAATAGAGGTAGACCAAAAGAGTAGATCAGTTATAGAGGACAGCTAATACAAATGATCTCCAATAGTTAAGGAAAAAAAATATATATATATATATATATATATCTGTGTGTATACATGCATACACGTGTATGTATATATGTGAACTCGTGTGTATGTGGACACACATATGTATGTGTGTGTGTGTGTGTCTAAGAATTGCCTGTGACAAAGGAGCCTCATTTCACTTGTTTTCTGAAGATGTTTTCAATCCAAAAAGATCTCTTTTTCACTCTCAGTTATCCAGGATATTAGTGCACAGCTTCTACAAATGAACTGAAGAGTAGCTAATATAAAATCCAAGTAAATCCTTGATGTGAGAGCATGCAATATCTGATCCACTCTATAGAAATGGAGTGGAAATCATGTAATTCTTGCCCTTGGAGTCTTGAAGAGCTTGATTAAAATCCCACTGAGGACACTTAATAGCTGGGCAACCCTGAACAAATTACTTAATCATTCTGGGCCCTATTTAACTCGTCTATAATGAAGGGGGTTGCACTTGAGGGCCGCTAAAGCCCCTTTCAATTCTGAATCAGTGGTCTTATTAAATGACTTAATATAAAGAAAACGATTCTTTTATGTAAAATGAGACCCAGGATCTTCAAATATTCAGTAAGTATTTATAAAGATCTATTATGTGACAGGCACGTTGATAGGCACTGGGCTTATAAGGACAAAAAGGAAATGACCTCTTACAATAATGAATTTTCATTCTCATGGGGAGGGGGGAGGATGTGAATTTAGAGCTACATGGAATCTTAGAGGGCATTTAAACCTAAGGAAACATGCTCAAAAGGATCAAGTGATTTGCCCAGTGCCACAGAAGGCTATTTGAGTCCTAGTCTTTTTGACCCCAAATTCTGCATTTTATTTACTGTGCCACTCTTCACCTTGGATACTGCCTCCTGACTAGTCTATGAACTTGTCCTTCAAATATCCACAACCACGCTTCACATCTTCAATTACTTCTAACCTATCAGTTCCTTCTATACTGCCTATAAACTTTCTAAGGACTTACTCATCTTAAAAAAAAAACTCAGTACTACTACTACTACTACTACTACTACTACTACTACTACTACTACTACTACTACTACTACCACTACTACTGCTGCTGCTGCTGCTGCTATACCTCATCTCCTTCTTTTTCATTTTTTTTTTCCAAAAACCTGGGACAATTCACTTTTATCTTGTGCAGTTTACATTTTTGATTTCTTGACATAGCTCTGAAAAACAGGAATTTAAAAAGTACATTGTGTTTAAAATAGAACTACTAATAAATATCTTTAAACCCAAATCATTCTGGCTTTCATTAAATGGCCAGTAATAACACCTAACCCAAGCCTCTGTGGTTCATTGTTTAGGTTTTTATGGATTAGAATGAGTGTAAATAGCAATTGTTTTCTGTTTTAGCCAAAAATTCTAAGGGTCTTCCCTGCCAGACTGATATTTTTGGAATGGGTAATTTGAGCCATCTTTTGTCTCAATTCTTACCTAGCCCTTAGTTATGGAATGGGTGTGGCTTCAGACAAACTGAGACCTGGGAAAGACCTTAATTTAGAAAGACCAAGGTCACCTACTGCATTCTGGGCCATTGCCAGTTGCCCTTACCTGTGTCTTGCCACTGGTCTCCAATGGCTGTGGAAGAAAGAACAAGGCTGATCACTTTGCACAGCACTGGTGAATCAATTCACCTACAAATTCACTCAAATACAGTCCACATGCAAATCAAGATAGCAAACTCATGATATCATTGGTTCTCTTCAAAAACAAAGGATGAGCAACAACAATTTGACTACATCACTCTCTAAATCTAGTTTCCTATATCTTTACTTGCTTTCATAGTAAAACTCCTAAAAACCAAACAAAACTACACATTTAAATCACAGAACCTGAACTGGTCCCTCATTACTTCTGGACGATCCTACAATAACTCCCTTTATCAGCTCACTATTTCACTCTCCCTATTGGCTTTTCTAAATCTTTAAAATCTTCCTCAAACCTCCCATAGTTCCCCTCCCCTGCTTTCTCAGCTGAGAACTTTGCCTCATATTTTACAGGAAAAAAAAAAAGAGGCCATTAGACAGGAACTCCCTCTTCTCCCCTCCCTCATCTCCTGTCACTCAAGTGCCTTTTGCCACCTTCCCCTCTTTCACCCCTGTCTCATATGATGAAATTGCTTTACTCCTTACCCAGGACATCCCCTCTAATCTGTTCAAATGATTCATTCTGCCACTCCTCATCTCCTCCAACAGAAAACCCCTTCTTACATCCCCACTCTTTGACTTATTTTCAATCTCTACTAGCTAATTTCCTACTGTCTTAGAGCAGCAGTTCTCAACCTGTGGGTTATGTTCAATTAATTTAAATACATCCTGCATCAGATATTTACATTATAATTCATAACAGTAGCAAAATTACAGTTATGAAGTAGCAACAAAAATAATTTTATGGTTGGGTGTCACCACAACATGAGGAACTGTATTAAAGGATTGTAGCATTAGTAAGGTTGAGAACCACTGGTCTAGAGATATGTCCTTGTCTTCTATATCTTAAAAAACCTTCACTTGAAAATCCAGCTATCATCCCATTTTTCTCCTGCCTTTTGTTGCTAACCTCCTCAAAAAGAACACATGATAGGTTCTGAAACTTTTTCCCTCTCTGTCTCTTGATAACGTCTTATAATTGTATTCTGACTGTTATATTACTGAAACTCCTCTCTCTGAAATTACTTATGATCTATTAATTGTCAAATCCAATAATCTTTTCTCATTCCCAACTCTACTTGACCTCTCTATAGCCCTTGGCATCTTTGATCTGTCTCTCTTCCTTGCTTCTCTCTTTCTCTAGGTTTTCAAGATACCACTCTCTGCTGGTTTTCCTTTTCTCCCTTCCCTTCTCCCCCACTCTTCTCTCCTCTCCTCACCTAAAAATGCTGATGCTTCTTAAATCTACCTTGCTTTCCCCAATCTCTCTGCTGACCTCTAGTCTAGTATGTTCAAATGTCTTTTAGACCTCTCAGATCAGATACTCAACAGACATCTTTAACTCAACATGTCTAAAACAGAACTCATTATTTTCTTCCTCAAACCTCTTTTCCACTTCTACCGACCTTCTCTGTTATTGTAGTAGACAACGGCATGCTCCCAGTCCTTCAGGTTCAAAACCTAAGAGTCATCCTAGATTCCTTGCTATCTCTCACTCCTCATATCCAAACTGTCTCCAAGGTCTACTGACTTTACCTTTGTAACTTTTCTTGAGTTCTCCTCTGTCTCTCCCCTTACACTGCTACCCACTTTAGTATGGACCCTTGTGACCTTATGCCTTGATTATTACTATAGCCTTCTGTTGAGTCTTCCTGCCTCAAGTCTCTTCAATAAAACTAGGTTGGTTCCTTTTTGTTTTCAGGACCAAATGCAAAATACTTTCATTGGCATTCAAAGCCCTATATAACCTAGCCCCCTCCTAGCTTACTGTTTTCCTTACACCCAGCTCCCAAAAAGGTACTTTTCAATCCAGTGATACTGGCCTAATAAGAGCATTCTCTCAATCTGTTCCCCACACCTGGAATATTCGCCCTCCTCTGCTCTGACTACTGACTTCCCCAGCTTTCTTTAAGTCTGTTAAAATCCCACTTTTTACAGGAAGCCTTCTCCAAACCATCTTATTTCCAGCGCCTTCGCTCTACTAATTATTTCCTGTTTATCCTGTATATAACATGCAATTTGGTTGCATGTTGTCTCTTCTATTAGACTCTGAGCTCCTTTAGGATAGAGATTGTTTTTTGTCACTTTTTATATCTCTAGCAGATAGTGCCTAGCTCATGGTAAGCACTTAATAAGTGTTTGTTGATAGATTGATTGATTTCCACTTATTCCCTCCATTTCTTCCTTTCTCACCAACTACTAAACTGCTCATAAATCACAACATGCCTGTTATTAAGGTCCTTAAGCATCTAGCTAATTTCTAAGTTTAATTGTATTTTCTTTGTCCTTCTTGAATTCTCTACAATCTTTGATACTAATGACTAACAATTGCTACCATATAGTTTCATTCTTTAGGTTCCATGACACTGTTGAACTCATTATCCCTCACCTATTCTCAATCTTTTGCTAGATCATCATCCTAGTCCCAGCTCCCAATGGTAGCTATTATCTAGTGTTCTGACCACAAGCAACTTCAGCTACGATGAATTAAATTATCATCTCTATTCAAATAACTCTGATATTTATAGCCAGCACTAAACTCTATCCTGAGCACCAACCACCATCCCATAAAAAGTGCCTATTTGATATCTGCACCTGGATGTCCTATAAACATCTTTTGCCTACAGACATAATACTGTGCATGTTGTCAATTTTATTTTATTTTTCTGTGGAAACAATGTAATTTTTATTTAGGACAATGATAAACAATGAAGTAACAGAACTCAATCACAGCCAATGTTCTTTGTGACTACTGCCTCATTTCCCTTCCCCCTCTCAGAGAAGTTTAGGTATTGAACATCTCCACGGCTTGAACCCTTAGTAAGGGACAGTTAGGTGGTGCTGGGCCTAAAATCATGAAGATTCATCTTCCAGAGTACAAATCCAGCCTCAAACACTTACTAGCTGTGTGACCCTGGGTAAGTCACTTCACCCTGTTTGCCTCAGTTCCCTCATCCATAACATGAGCTGGAGAAGGAAATGGCAACCCTTTCCAGTATCTTTGCCAAGAAAACTCCAAATGGGTTAGAGTTGGAAACAACTGGGCAAGAAAACAATGTAGTAAGCTTAGGCAATTATTTTTCTGTAGCCAAGAGCCGGGGAAAGAAAACTTCAGTGAAGGCAGCCCTAGCACCTTGGCTCAGGCAGGGTCCTGCTCTAGCTGCTAAGGTGTCTCCTTCCCTGGCTCAACTTGACTTGGGACCTAATAGCAATTTGCCCCAAAGCCCCAAACTCTTGCTGCCACTACTCTCTGGTTCCCAGAACCCACTACTGCAGTCTTTCTCCATTTCAAATCTTCTCTTATCCCACTCAATCATCACATATTAAAGGCCTGTTTTGCACAAAGCAGTGTGTTGATTTATGAAACACAAGAGGACTTGGAAGTTCAGCCAAGAAGCCCCTTCAACTGTGGTTGGAACAGAAGCTGATGCATGTCTAGCTTCTGAAAGCACAGTCAGTCCAGGGCCTGTCACACCAGGTACAATCTAACACTCAGTCCTTAATGGAGAGAGCCTGCAAAATCCTGACAGGGAGGGGGGCTGGAAGTGGTTGGTTGGTCAGTCCATTACCTAGTGAAGAGAAGCACTAACTCATAGTGTACAGTGTATGGGAACATAGCCACAGGCACAGCTTGTCTCAAGACAAAAGGCTCACCCAGGAGAGCCTTGCCAGAGTCTGGGGGGCAGCACAACTCAAGGAAATTTCTTTTGCCCTTCCCACTGGGGTAGCAGGAAACAAAAACCAGCATCCTAATGGCTTTGCAATTCCAGACCTCCTGGGCTGTTCAGTCCAGTCAGAGATGGGTCCGCCATAGCCACTAGCGACTATCTGGTGTCCTGCGACTTTAAAAGCTGGGGCACTATGTTTATCACCTGGTCGGCATGGAATTCCAAATTGGTGATTCTGTTGAAAGCCTCGGTCCAGCGGGAGTCCACCGCCTGGCCCAGCAGCCTCGTGTGCAGGACCCGGGCCATGCGACGACGGGTTAGGGAGGGGCTGGTGGCCTAGGTGCGTTGGCTCAGTTCAAGGAGAAGCTCTCCCACCACCCCGTGGAGAACCTCGACAGCAGCCTAATTAATCTGGAAAAAGGCATCCGGGGAGATGCGGGATTTCAGGCCGAGGAGGTCTTCAAAAATGTGCGGATCCCCGGCCAGGAGCCGGTAGCGGGGCTGCTGCTGGACGTATTGGGCATTCTCCTGGAACTAAAGGGACGTCAAGTTACACTCGGCCCCGGGCCCCGGGTGAAAAACACCCTGACCTGCTCCTGGTGCGGCCGGAGCTCCTCGGGCCGCAGCTGCTGCGGGTGGAAGGCGATGATGGCTGTGGTGTGGCCGCGGCCAGTGCTCCAAACCGTGAGTTCCTGCCAGTGGCCTCGGCCTTGCGGCTCCCCTTAGGGCTCGAGCGGGCTCTGCTCCAGGAAGGCCTGGTAGCAACGAGTCACGCGCCCGGGGATGTGCTTCAGGAGCCCGGCCTGCACGCACACCAGCTGCTGCTCCCAGCTAGAGCCCAGCAGGTCCGCGGCCGGCCGTTGGGGCCCTGGTGGATGGCGAAGTTGAACTTGTTTCCGTAGCCGACGATGACCGGGGACGGCCGGAAGGGCTGCAGGCGCGAGCAGAAGGCCCCGGCCTCGGCGTCCTGGCTCCCTGAGTGAGCGCAGGCAGGCCTCGAGGCCCTCCGGGAGGCCACGCGGCGTCTCCGCCTTAACGCGGAACAGTCCAGCCAACACAGCTGCGTCTCCAGGTCCGCGAGCCGCTAAGGCCACGAGCCCGGCTTCGGACCCCAGTCCTCCAGCGAAGGCGCAGCCGCCGCCTTCTCCAGCGTGAGGCGCCCAGCCAGACCTGCGGGCTGTTCCAGGGAGGCGGGCCGGCCGGGCAACAGCAGCGCAGCCCCAGGCAGGGGCCGAGGCGTCTCGTGGCCGAGGACACCACCAGAGCTGGAGGCCCCGGCACGCCTCACGTGTTGTCAATTAAAAATGCATTAAGGAACTACAGTAAGTCACTTTGTTATGTACTGGGAATAGAAAGTTAGGACTCATCCACCTTGCTTCTATCCATTCTTACTGCCTAAAAGTAGTATGAGATGGAAAAAGATAAACATCACCATGATGGGCAGTTCATAAAAGTCTGAGAAGATTTACCTTGGCAAAATAGAATTGATTAATGTAACCAGAGGCAAAGTAGAGAGAATCTGGGACTATGTGACCTGGCCAAGTAAGTCACTTAATCACTGACTACTTGAGTTTCCTAATCTATGAAATGGGGATGATAATAATAGTAAACCCCCTGTCCAAGTTATTATGAGGATAAAATGAGATGTGTGTAAATCTTAATGTGCAACACAAATTCTAGTGATGATGATGACCATGGTGATGGTGACGATAAGGAGGACTAAAGAAAACTTAGGATCATGAAGATACAAATCAGTCAAATTCAATTTAATCCAGGAAGCATTTCTTGAACACCTACTACATTCTCATCAATGAAGTAGAAAAATCTTATTGGAACCTGAAGTCAGAAGTCTTGTCTGTTTTCTTTCTAGTTCTGGTCCTTATGTATCATTCTGATCACATCATTTATATTTCTCAGTTATTGTTTTCTCACCTATAAAATGAAGGATTTGAATAAGCCAACCTTCCTAAGGTTCCTTCTCTACCCTAATCAGTGTCCTTTTTATTTTTATTTTTAGTTAAAAAATCTAGCCATATATATATTTTCTTTTTTCTCAGAGAGGAAAGAAATAGTAAAATGTTTTTGTAGGACACATGTGAGAGGAAAATTGCCCATCAAGTGGTTACTATTTCCTGCCAGCTTATATTGTTCCCTACACTGAAAGTTATAGATTCTGAAAGTGATGAACTGCCTGTCACCTCTTAGAAGAAAGGTGATGAACTAGAGATGATGGATGAGATCCATACTCTCAAACAGGACCAATATGTTGGTTTGCTTTGCTTGACTATACATGTTTATTATAAGGGGTAAGTCAGTGGGGTAGTGATGAATATGCAAAATAAAACATCAATAAAACTTTTTCTTTTAACCACAGAAGAATAAAAAAGCAACGAAAACAAAAAGTATAGAAAGGGACACACAATAATAAAGTAATTTTGTACTAGCTTGTTAAATAGTATAAATATTGTATAAAACGTGTATATGTCAAAATAAACACTAATACGTTCACAATTTCTTATGTACTAATTTATTTCTTATTCTTTGTTTTATATTTAATTGGTTTTGTTCAATAAAGAATATTTTATAAGTTCATATATAAACATGCTTAGACATGGATATGGAAACAGATATAAATGTAATTATGGGTATGTTATTTAAAGGAATGAACTTAATCTCTATGAGGGGTTTATATCAAGCAGAATGACTTCATATTAGCTCTCAGAGGGCAGTGATAATTTTATCTTTTAATTCCTAGCATCTAGCACAGGGCCTTGTAACTTGTAGTGCATAGTAAATTTTGGATTAAATCCTATACTTATATTTGCCCTTCTGCAAAATGGGCATTTAAATGCTTAATGGAGCATCCATTAAAATTAGCCCTTGTAGATTTCCTCAGAAGGAAGGAGTACCATCTGTGACCAGTATTATAACTTGTTATTAGGTTAAGCTGGTATGATAATTCTAGTTCCTATAAAATCAAAATATATTCCTACTCTTTAAATCCTTAATTTAATGCAACAGTTAAGCAGTCAATAATATTTATTGGATACAGTGCCTTATGGTAGGCATGTGGTAGTAAATATTCAGGATTAGATACCTTCAAAGAACTTACAAGGGTTTGATGTAATTTTTCGCTCTTAACCACACTTTAAAGTTGTTATTTTTTTATGATCCATCAAAACAGCAAGAATCTAATGACAATGATGTATCCCTCAAGTCTGTATATATTATATTTCACAATATATCCCACAGAGAAGCTCAAGTGGTGTTTGCAATTCAGTAAATACTAAGAAGGTTTAAATTTAATGACATTTTGAAAAGGATATAACTCCATGCTTATGGATGTGATTTAAAAAAAAAATACTAAACTCCCCAAACGTCCAATTACAACTAATATTTTACTTAGCAAATCACATGGCACTTTTTTTTCAAAATAAAATGTTGGTTTTCCCCTTATAATATTTCTTATACTTGAAAAGATCCATATATGAATCATAGGTTTAGAACTGAAGGGGCCTTTGAAGACATCTAGTCAAACCTGCTCATTTTAGACATGAGCAAACTTAGGCCCAGAGAAGGAAAGCCAGCTCATAATCACATATGGTGACAGGGGTAAGAGCTGAACCCAGGTCCTCTTATTCCAACTCCAATATCCTTTCCAGTTCATTCGGCTATTTTCAGGTGTATGAGCATCCCTTCTGATGCACAGTGTAACCAGTACATGATTTAATAGTTCTTATCAATTGCTGCAGCCCCCAAAACATCTGATTGCCTGCTGGCTAACCTGTTGCTGATGACCTCCTTCAGTATCAGACATAATCA
Organism: Pseudocheirus occidentalis; assembly: GCA_028646575.1. Taxonomy (NCBI): domain Eukaryota; kingdom Metazoa; phylum Chordata; class Mammalia; order Diprotodontia; family Pseudocheiridae; genus Pseudocheirus; species Pseudocheirus occidentalis. The sequence goes on along the minus strand of CM053596.1, from coordinate 90,756,124 downwards.
TCAGGCTTGTTAAAAGACTATCATCAGAGATTTTTCCTGATTGGTAAGAGTGCTAGAGTTGATGCACCAAAGGTATAGCCTGTAAGCTTCACCTTTCCACATGAAATCTTGAGGAACTTATTAAAAGTTGAACCATTTGCATTCCTTCATGGAAAAATGATAATTGTAACTCATGAGACTTTTCTCAGTATGAGGATAGTTGAAGGGAATATATAGGTATATGTGTATATATGTATGTATACACATGTATGTATACATACAGATATGTATATATGGGAGGATGTATGTATGTGTGTGTATATATATATATATATATATATATATATGGGAGTGTGTGCATATCTGCACGTGTATATGTAGACAGGGAACAGGATGAATTGAATATGAAGGGATGATATCTAAAAAACAAAAGGTGAGAGGAATATATTGGGAGAGGGAGAAAGGGAGAGATAGAATAGGATATTTTACCTTGTATAAAAGAGGAAAGAGAAAACTGTTACAATGGGGGGGGGGGAAGAGCAGGAAGGTGAAAGGGAATGGGTCAACCTTACTGTCATTGAATTTGGCTTAAGGAGTGAATGACATACACACTCAATTGGGTATCTTACTCTACAGGAAAGTAGGGAGGAAGGGGATAAGAGGGAGGATGAGAGAAGGGAGAGCAGATTGGGGGAGAGGGTAGTTAGAAGCAAACACTTTTTAAAATGGACAGGTTCAAAGTAGAAAATAGTATAAGTGGGGGGCAAGATAGGATGGAGGAAAATACAGTCTTTCACAATATAACTACTATGGAAACATTTTGCATAGCTACACATGTACTAACTATTGAATTGCTTGTCTTCCTAGTGGGGGTGGATGAAGAGGGAAGAGGGTAGAGAATCTGGAAATGAAAGTTTTTAAAAACAATTGTCAAAAAATTGTTTTTTACATGCAACTGGGAAATAAGATATATAGACACTAGGGTAAAGAAACCCATCTCGCCCTACTAGAAAGTTAGGGGAGTGATGGGGGAGGATATTAGAGACAACAGATTAGGAGAACAGGTATTCAGTAGGCTCTCTATCTTGGGGTGTGGGGTAGAGGAAAGTGGGGGAGAAAATTTGTAACTCAAAATCTTGTAGAAATGAATGTTGAAAACTAAAAATAAAAAATAAATTAAAAAAATAAAAAGTAGGCTTTAAGTATTCTACAATAAATTCTTAAAACAAGAAAAGTAAAATATGAATTGGGTAATGAGTAAATTTTTTAAAAAGTCAGACAAAATGAAATGCTGCAATGCAGAAAAATAATAATGGAATAGAACATTGAAAATTTTAATGTTAAAAACTTCCAGGAAGAATGAAAAGTTGTAAGAGAGGTAAGATCCTAATATCTTCCTCAAAAAAAGGATAAGAAGAAAAAAAAGGAAGAATTCTTTTTAAAAAATTGGTTCACAGAAAAATAAAAATAAGAAGCAAAGAAACTGGAGGGACTTAGAAATGAATAATTATTATTTTCTTATGTAATTTGGGCTTCTTTGGATATGCCCAGTCTAACAATAAAGATATCCTAGAGGGGCTTTTTGAGCATGCCCAGTTTGTCTAATACGTAGCCAACTGCACCTTCAGCCACGTGTGTGAATTAAGCTGGCCTTCTCTGATGGACTGCCTGAGCCTTTAGAACTGACAAGACTGAACTCTTCTTTCTCTTTCTACTGTGTTCTTTTGGCAACTCTTAGCACTTAGCACAGTCTGGCACTTAATAGGCACTTAATAAATGCTTATTGAAATGAAAAAAAAAAAGATTCACCTTTCCACCATGATGAGGCATTGTTTAGTTCTTCTGGACATGGCTGATTAATAATAACAGTAATAATAATAATAATAATAATAATTACTATTATTATTATGAATCCGTTTTAAATCTTATGAAGTCTGTAAGTTATTTTCTCTTTTTCTAAAGACCCATCTGAACATCAGTTGAGAAACTACATTCATTGTCATTGTTGATACTCTTTTTACAATAATTCACATTTACATAGCAGCTTATAATTTATAAGATAAGTAACTAGAAAATTATCTAGACTTTGCCATGGGTTCAAATGCCACTCTTAAATACATGTTATCTACGAGACCCTAGGCAACCACTAACCCACTCAAATACCCAAGAAAAGCCTCTGAGACTGTAGATTATAGGACAGGTGTTGTTCTACATTGGTTCAGGGATTACCAGGAGTTTAATGCTAATGAAATCACAGATCTGGTGAGCAAAAATAGTTAAAAAGTACATTGCTCACAATACCTGTGTAGTAGGTGATAATCGCATTATACATTTCATTTTGAAGTGTATAAAAATGAAGGTTAAGAGTGATTTGTTCATTGTCATAACACACAGACACACAGACACAGACACACACACAAATATCAGAGCTAGGATGGAAACCCAGGTGTTTCTAACTCCATATTTCTACTGACTATTGGTATGTCTTTCTGAACCATTGTTTCTTCTTTGTTTTTAATCATGTTAACCATTCTCTTTCTTATTTCAAGTGGTAAGTCTATTCTCAATACAATATTTTCTTCAGCTTCAATACCTTAAATTAGATTTTATCTTATAAAGTCCAGGAAACCCATCTTATGTTAAGGATGCAGTTGATTTCACAATAATTTTAGACCTGAGGATTAATCCTTGGCCTGAGAACCAAAGGTAAGTACCAACCATAAAAAAAGTTTGTTTTCAACTCAGTAGTGTCTGAAGTACAGTTAGATATGGTCAAGCTCCAAAATTAAATCATAGAACCTGAGAGTCAGAAGGACTCTCAGAGGTCATCTTATCCTACCTAGAATTTAACAAGATCACTCACTAAAACAGAAGAGTTAAACACATGGCCAAAAGAGTTTGCAACACTTCTGAGTACATCCTGAACCAGATTAAGATGCAGTTGTGAAATATATAGCATAATAAAGATACAAAGAACACGTTGCTGTATTATTTCAGTCATGTCTAACTTTTCATGACCTCATTTGGGGATTTCTTTGCAAGGATACTGGAGTGGATTGCTATTCTATTCTTCAGATAATTTATAGATGAGGAAACTAAGGCAAACAGGCTTAAGAAACTTGCCTGGGGTCACACAATTAGAAAGATAAGTTCTCCTGCCTCTAGATGCAGGACTCTATCTATTGCTCCACCTAGCTGCCCTACAATAGAACACAGATAATGATAATATATGGTATTCTAAGTCAAAAGGCAACAGGCAGTGATCCTTGTGTAGTATAATGATTCCCATTTCTGTTTGAGAAGGGGTCTATCAGCTTCACTGAACCGTGGCTGGGGTCCATAACACACACAAACACACACGGTTAACAACTTCTGAGCTCATTGGAGTACTAAGGATAATTAGAATGGAGGAGAAGAGACTTGGGGATTATACATATATATATATATATATATATATATATATATGTATATATATCTTTAAAAACATGAAGATCCGTAATACAGAAGAAAAATTCAACTTTTTCATGGTCCTAAAGGACAGAATTAAGAGCAATAATTAAAAACTGGAGAGAAGTACATATTGCTCAATAAAAGAAAAAAAAATGGAACATTTAGAGATGTCCAAAAGTGGAATACTGCATTTGAGAGATTTTAGGACTACCCTTAGTAAACAACTTCAAGCAGAGACTGGATGAAAGTTTCCACCAAGACTAGAGATAGGATTCTTGTTTAGAAAGTCAATTTAATTAGTAGATGATTTAAATCTGAGTGTCTGTAAATTTGTGAATTGAAAAGAGAATTTACTCATGACACTGGGATCCTCCTCTTATTACAGGTTCCCCATGAGGGAAGGACTACTGTGACTCCTATAATAATACCCTAAGACAATTGTTGGACTAATGAGAACAAATTACACATGTTCCCACAGCAGACTCTTTCTTTTTTTTTAAGTTTTTATAAATTGTTTTCAAATTGCAATTAAAGTCACAAGTCAGCAATCATTTTTCAAAAATACGCCGATGGTGTATTTGCCTTTGTGGGTATGTTTACTTTTCCTTAATTCCAGACCTATTTTCTCTTCTTCCTTCTTTCATGATAGTACTTAGGTAGCATGATGCAGTTGAAATAGAACTGTCTATGAAATCAAAGGGCCTGTGTTTGAATCTTAGCTCTGTCGATGACTATGTGTTGTGAGAAATCCATTTAACATCTCTCTGCCTCCACTTTCTCAACTGAAAAATGAAGGGCTTGAACTAAGTGACTTCTAAGGTCTCTTACAGATCTTTATTTATGTTCATATCTTTCTTTCTGTGCTATAAAACTTCTGGCAGCTCTTTCTGAAGCCAATTCTAGAAAAAAATTGTATAGTCAGCAAAGTTTATCTTGGATGATTCAAATCTTTCTTTATACTTCCCATTCTACCCCTTATGGGGCTATTCCTCTCCAGTGCTTGAGTATCCAATGTGAATATTCTGATATGATACTTTTTATTAATAAAACCCTACTTACAGGAAAAACTTATACCAGCCAGTGACACCATAGTAGGAATTGAATACCATTATTTCCTGGCTCTTTTCTATGGATTTACGTTGTAAACATTAGGGTTACTCTGGAATGGAAAGACTCCATTCTCCAACCCAACCCCTTCAAACATGTGGAAGCATTAGGAAGTTATCTGCTGGGCCAAGGAAGCCTTCCAAGAACCTCTGAATTCATAGTACTTGCCTATATTATTCGTGAGAAATGCCTTCCCAGCTTATAATTACTTAGTATCTTAGTAAGTTTCAGGGAAGGATGGAACAAGGTCAAAGATGTGACATTAAAACAAACTTGCCTTTGTCTATTTAGAGGGCTGTCATTTGGGAAAGGAAATATACTTGTTTTGTTTGGCCCTGTAGGGCAGAACTAGGAAAAGTGGAAGAAAACTGAACAGAGACAGATCTGGCACTGACGTAAGGAGAAACTTACTAATAATGAGAGTTGTTGAAAAGTGGAATGTGTTGCTTGGAAAAGTAGTACCTTCCCCATCACTGGAAGTATTTAAATGAGATGGATAAGTGGTTCCTGTTCTTCCTCAAATCCAGACTGTGTTCCATGATCTAGCTTCATGTCTAACCCCAAGTTTCTAAGATTCTGAGATGTGCTCTAATTTTTCTGGTTTATCATGGAAATATTAATAATTATGTATAGAACTGCTACTTATATGAATAATAATTATTATTATTGTAGTTGGTATTTACATAGTGTTTAATTGTTCAAGTAACTTTGTAAAGGGCATAACAATTATTATCTAATTAGATCCTCAAAACAACCCCGAGAGATAGGTGCTATTATTGTCCCTGTTTCAGATGGAGAAACTGAAGCAAACAGGGTCAAATAACTTTGCTAAGTTCATACAGATATTGTGTGGTCAGATTTGAACTCAGGTCAGTAAAAGTACCGAATATTAATGATGTATATACTACTGAACTAACCCGATTTTTTTTTTTAAAGACAGTTGATACACTGAATCAGAATAATGAGGACACTGGGAAAGTTGGTAGAGACCCTAATTTATTTTTCTTCAACCTAACAGTCTCCACGTGGAGTTAAGACACTCCAGGGAAAAGGAGGCAGATCTGATGATGGGTTTTATGGGGATGCAGAAGCACATTCATGATGCAGTAGAACTGTGGGTGTATGATTATTCCTCCTCTTTCCTCCTTTTCCATTCTTTCACCAAAGAATCTTCATCTGCCTTATCTTTTATTTCTTTCACAACAGCTAGAGAAATCTTAATGTCTGGGAAACCATGGTGAATTAAAAAAAATACAAACACAGCACAGAAAACCAAGTACATACATAGAGCACTGTGCTGAGAAAAGTTCCTGAGGCAGCTGTGTCACATGGTGGGTAGAGTGTAAGGTCTGGAGCCAAGAAGACACTAGCTGCATAAATCTGCCAGTTTCCTTATCTGTAAAATGGGAATAATAATAGCATCTACCTCCCAGAGTTGTTGTGAGGTTCAAATGAGATAATAATTGTAAAATATTTGGCAGAGATCCTGGAACACAGTAAGTGCTATAAAAATGTTAGCTAGATGATGTTGATGATGATGATGATGATGGTGATGGTGATGATATAAGCAGAGTAATTTGAGGAATAGAAAACAGTTCATTTTGGCTGGAGTATGAAATTCACAGGGGGAATAAATAGCATATTCCTGTGGAAAATGAGGAGCTTAGATTAGATACTGTCCAAGTTCCCTTCTACCTCTAAAGCTTATGATTCTTTATCTGTATGGCATCAGATAGAATTAAAATTTCCTCCAGCCTAAGAAAGAAAAAAGCATTATTTACAAAATTAATAAAACAATTATAAAGCATATAATAATATGTAATAAAATAATTATAAATTAATGATAAAACATTATCATTAACCATCCTGAGCCTCAGTTTGTTCATCTAAAAATAGGGATAATAATCCTTCCACTACTAATTTCACATAGTTGTTGTGAAGATCAAATGAAAGGGAAAAACATTTGCAAAGGGCAGTCTGATCATTCGAGCATTACAGCCATTGAGCTATTATTACTTACTGGTCATTAAATGCCACCTTTGTGCAAAGTACTGGGCTAGATGCTGGCTTTTGTTTTTGTTTGGAGATTTTTGTTTTTGTTATAGAAAGAACACCTGCTAGCTTAACTTATTATTACTTGTGCTTCTGCAAAAAATATGTTGCTACCAAGCCTCACTGCTGGGCAGGTTGGCTGGTGAAACAAAAGTTCTTCTGTGCCAGTAAATCAAGAAAAATGACAGCCCTAAAAATAGATTTACCTATCTTGAGATAATTACAACCCTAGAGAATTAGAAGCTTTAAGTGGTACACACAGCCTCATGCAACCTCCGGGGCATGATTCATCTCAAGCTAACCACACCCCTCTCAGGGACCAGCTGGCTAATTGCAAAAATCCCCATACTATATAGGCCACTCAAAAACAAAAGGATAAAAAAGACATTAGAAAGAAACATATCATAACTTCATTTTCCTCCTGTAGAATCATAGAGATGGATCAGACCTCAGAGGTCATCTGGTCCAGTTTCACACTTGAAGCCTGAATCTTAGAATCAGAGCAAGAAGCAATATTAGTAGCCATCTTGTTCAACTTGTAATTAAAGAATGAGTCACAGTATTTGGGGATTTAAAGGAATTTTTGGTGGTCATAATATAGATTCCAAATGGTGTTTCCAGTATGACACTGACTAGCCCTCATCCAACCTTTATTCAAAGATACCTCTTTGTAGAGGAAACCATCATCTCCCAAGGTGACTTATTTTACACTGGGACTTTGATAATATTTTTTGAGAAGATCTAGGTTTGGGTCCTAATTGTTCCATTTATTATGCTCTGTGAATAAATGAATTAATATACTAATTAATGAATAATTTAAAAGGAAGTGCTAATTATTTGCCAAACTGATGAAGATAAAAATACAAAAGTGTGTAGTCTCTTTCCTCACGGAACTTACAACTTAATAATGGGTCAGACCTCTTTTCCTAAGTATTCACATGGGAATTATACATATCAAGCGTAATATTTCCATGGCATAGCAGTCATTCAGATATTTAATACTAAATAAAGAACCAAAGAATATGTGAAAGAACAATAAGGAAGAAAAGAAGGTGGAGTGATAAGGATGATATAAATAGAAAGTGAGAAGGAAGAGAAGAGAGAACATACCTTAATAAAACTTTTCTGAGTCTGTAATTTGAATCCTAATTCAAATATAGAATGAATTTGCAAAATCTTTATTAAAATATCAAGCTTCAAATCCTGAGACAGAGAATAATCTTTCTAGCATCAGCATTGTTCCAGGGTAGCTGTGTGCCTGGGAGTCAAGGACAACTATTGTCTCTCCAGAGATTGAAAGTTGAATAATATCCAAATGGTCATGCTAATAGTGTGCCTGTTTCAAAATGTTGCTCTAAAGAAAATGTTTTATAAATTAGCAAATGAAATATAAATATTAGTCAATGACACACTATTTAAGGAGACTCATTTTTTTTTCCCCTCAAAGAGTAAAACAATGTCAAAAGATGTCTAAAATACCTGGATATTTTCCCCTTTTAACTACTTCAGTGAAGCTCTGAACTTACCAATAAAGGTATGATCCTTCCCATGACCACCATAGAATATCCTCACTATGAATACTATTAGCATGCTGCATGGCATTACACAACAGTATTTTGAAGGATATTGTCAAAGAAATGCATGATACAAAGATTTTTTAGGCTGAAAAGCTGTAATAAATCTGTTGCACAGCATCCACAAGGAAGAACATATCTGTGCATGTGTGTGCATATATGTGTGCATGTAGATGTGTGTATGTGTGTGTAACTGTCAATGAACTTAGAATGAGGTCTTTATTCAAGAGTTGGTTCATATTGGACATATGACTATGGATGATAGGATAATAAGACATCGTGAAAAACATTTTACAAGCCTTAAGATTTAAAAGCATGTGATTTAGTATTCTTATACAGCCTACTTCATAAATAAAATATTTTTATAAACTGGCAAATAAAATATAAATAGCACTATTTATTAATTTTTTGAGGGAGTGGAAGGCAGGGGAAATGGGTTTAAGTGACTTATCCAAGGTCACAATAAATAGTACTATTTGAAAAGAGTAATTTTTTTCCCCAAAGAGTGGACCATAATTGAAAGATGTATAAAATAATGGGTATATATACAAACATATATTGTGTATGCATATATTTTAATTGTGTCAACCCCAATAATCCTGACACATTTATGCCAGATTGCATTGTGTGACTAATCCATGTCCTTCCATAAATTCAATATATAGGACTTTCTCCTCTTTTTTCCTTCTCCTCCTCCTCTCCTACCCCCATTTCCTTTGAATTATGGAAGGTTGTAGATTAAAATCTCACACAAGGCAAGGAGGCATGGGTGTGCCATACTCATTGGAGGAAAAGAGTATATACCCCTACTTGTACCAATAGTTTCAAATATCCAGTGAAGTATTTAAAAGGGGAAATATAACCAGTTATTTTAGACATCTTTTGATAGTCGTCTATTCTTTGGGAAAAGATGAGTCTTTTAAAATAATTGTGTCATTAACTTATATTCATATTTCACTTGCCAGTTTACAAAACATTTTCTTTAGAGCAACACTATGAAGTAGGATGTGTAAGAACAATAAATCACATGCATTTAAACTTTAAGGTTTATAAAATACATTTTTCACAACCCACTTATTATCCTATCAATCATAATCACATGTCTATTAAATTTGAACCAGATCTTGTTAAGGTCTACACATTCAAAGTTTATTGGTGTACACACATTCTCTCTCTCCCTCTCTCTCACCCCCCCCCCCACTGGTATGTTCCTCCTGTTGGATTTTGTGCAATGGATTCATTTCAGCTTTACCATTTAAAAATCTTTAAAACCATTCATTATTTCAAGGTCTTGTGCTCAGCATCAATGGGGTTTGCAGCAATGAGCAATATATAATACCTGACCTAAAAGGAGTTTAAAGTTTAACATAATTTAAATTGTATACCTTCTAATCTAGTCAGGTATAACTTCCCTTCAGGTTTTTTTCTCCAATAAGTCCTGTATTTATATAACAATATAATGTTATCTAAACTCTACCATTTTTTGTTTATTATGATGGTAGCAGCACCACCAAAATGAAACTCAAATGGAAGAAAATAGGCAAAACCATCAGACCACATATATTAGATATAAATAATATCCTTCATAAGTGGGAAGGAACAGATGAACAGATTTAAAGGATAAGACAGAACTAATGGATAGGGTGCCTGAAGAACTATGGACAGAGGTACTCAATGTTGTAGTGGAGGCAGAAAAAATAATTCAAATTCAAAGATCAAGTAAACAAAATAGTTATCTGATGAGGCTTTACAAATAACTGAGGAAAGAATTAAAGTGAAAAGTAAAGGAAAAAAAGGAAAGATATATTGTATGCAGAATTCCAGAGAACAGCAAGGAGAAATAAAAAGATTTTCTTAAAGCAAAGCAAAAAGAAGAAGGAGAAGGAGGAGGAGGAGGAGGAGAAGAAGAAAAGAAAGAGGAGGAGAAGGAGGAGGAGGAGGAGGAGGACAAAATGGGAAAGATGAGAGAAATATTTAAGAAAATTATGGATGTCAAGGAAATGTTTCATGCAAAATGGGCTTGATAAAAGACAAAAATGGTAGGGACTTAATTATTAAGTCTTAATAGAATAATAAGAGATGAAGAAAAGATGGTAAGAATATGCAGATAAGCACTATGTTGTGGATACTAACCTAGAGGCAAACCTTCTGTGGAATGAAGTCAAGTGTGCCATAAGAATCTTTGCTAACATTAAAGACGAGGAAGGTGGCAAAAGCCCAGCTGAGTTATTTAAAATCCTAAAGGATGATGCTGTTAAAGTGCTTCATTCAACATGCCAGCAAACAGGAAAATTTAACAATGGCCACTGGCTTGGAAAAGATCAATGTATGCAACAGTTCTAAAAAGGGCAATGCTAAAGAATGTTTTAATCACCAAACAACAGTGCTCATTTCTCATACTAGCAAGATTATGTTTAAGGTTCTGCAAACCAGGTTTCAGCAGTGTCAACCACGAATTACCAGAAGAGCAGGCTCATTTTTTGAAGAGGCAGAGAAACTAGAGATCAAATTGTCAGCATTCATTGGATTATGAAAAAAGCAAAGCAGTTCCAGAAAACAAACAAACAAATAAACAAACAATCTATGTCTGCTTCATTGACTACACTAAAGCTTTTCACTATGAGGATCACAATAAAACATAGCAAGTCCTGAAAGAGATGGGAGTAACCGATAATCTTATTTCTCTCCTGAGGAAAGAGTATGTGAGAGAAAGAGCAACAGTTGGAAACAAACATGGAACAACTTATTGGTGTAAGATGGAAAAGGAGGATAGCAAGGTTGTATATTGTTGCCCTATTTATTTAACTTACATTCAGAGTACATCACAAGAAATGGTGAATCAAAACCCAGAATTAAGGTTGCTGGGAGGAATATCACAGTCTCAAATATGCAGATGGTAGAATTCTGATGACAGAAAGTGAAGAATTAAAAAGCCTCTTAATGAGGGTAAAAGAGGAAAGTGTAAAAGATGGCTTGAAGTTTAGCATCAAAACAACAACAACAAAACAAACCACCACCACCAACAAAAAACAACAACTGTGATCATGGCATCTGGTCCCATCACCTCATGGGAAATAAAGAAGAAATGTAAGCGATGTCGAATTTCATATCTTTGGATTCAAAAGCAGAGACATCCCCTAGCCAGCAAAGATACATATAATCAAGTCTGTGGTTTCTCTAGTAGCAAGGTATGGCTTTGAGAGTGGGACAATAAAGATGAGCAGCACAGAACTGATACTTTTAAATTGCGGTGCCAAAGACTTTTGAGAGTCCCTTGGATAGGAAGGAGATCAAATTAGTCAATACTTACAGAAATTAATTTAAAATTTTCACCGAAAGGTCAAATACTGAAGCTAAAGCTTAAATACTTTGGTCACATAATGAGAACAAAGAACTCACTGGAAAAGACCCTTATGCTGGGAAAGTTTAGAATGCAAAAGGAGAAGGAGATAGCAGAGGATAAGGGATAGTGTCATAGAAGCAAGTAACATGGCCTTGGACAGACGTCAGGAGATAGCAGAGAAGAGAAGGAAGGGCCTGTGGGATCATAGAGAGTTAGACATGATTGAATCACTGAACAACAACAAAAAAGGAGTACTCTGTTGATACGTCTCTTTTTTATGGGAGGTAGGTCTTTATTATTTTCTTTTGAAATGCCAATATTAACAATTAATCTTTAAACTTACAGAAGCATCTTCTACATATAACCTTATTTACAACCTCCTGATATAATTCAACACTACACTACACTTAATTAGATTAATGGAATATGTAATATTGGAACTAGAAGATAACTTAGAAGTCAGAATTTAGCAGGTAGGATGTTAAAAGTGATGGATAATATTCTGTTGTTAGCACACAAAATTGTACCGATGGAAAGGCCATGAGACTATAGGAGGAGACTTAGAATACACAATGTTAAAACCTTAAGAGCCCTTAGAGCACAGAACATGAAATCTTAGAGCTGGGAGCAGCTAGGTGATGCAGTAAATAGACCACCAGCCCTGGAGTCATCAGGACCTGAGTTCAAATCTGGCTGTGTGAATATACAAATACAAAAAAAACTAGCCGTGTGGCCTTGGGCAAGTCATTTAACACAATTGCCCTACCTTCCCTGCTCCAAAAAGCAAAAACAAAAAAAAAAATAACACTTAGAGCTAGAAGAGTTTAGGAAATAAAATATTTAGGAAATAGAGCACAAATTATGGAATTTTGATGATAAAAGTCATCTTGGGAAATAGATTGTTAGAAATATATATGTGTATATATATGTGTGTATATATGTATACATATTTATGTATATATGTATATTTGTATGTGTATATGTATATGTGTGTATATATATGTATATGTGTGTGTATATGTATATATGTATATATATATATATATATATATATATATATATATATCAATACACATCTAGTTATTCAATGCAAGCCACACTTTTAAGGATGAAGGAACTGTGATACTGCAGGGAATGTCTCTTATTCTAACTCACACACCTCCCTCACTAGAACATCATTGCAAAAAACAAAATTATGGGGAAAAACCTTGGATATATTTACTTTGTACCACAATAGTCAGTTAAAAGATTTTAAAATTACACAACCAACAGGTTGCTTATTTTATATCCCCCTCAAAGTCTTGACTTTTTCAATGAAGCAGATTTACTAAATTCAATTTATTGACTAGTTGAATATTTTGGTATTCTGTAGATACATCAATTCTTTAACTATTTGTGGGGAAAAGTAACTGAATAACAACTCATGTGAACCAAAAAAAACATGCTATTAATGACTATAATTTCAGCATGAATCAGCAGTATAAGATAGCTAGCAAAAAAAAATAATCTTAGGCTTCTTTAATTTGACTGTACTGTGACATTGTACAATCCCACCTTGAGTTCTATCCTCAGTTCTAGATATCACATTTTAGAAAACAAAAACAAAAACTTAGACAAGACATCCAGAAGAAGGGGAGCATGACGAGAAGAGAGAGACTGGAAATCTTATCACATGAGGGATAAATGAGAGGTAGAAATGTTTAGCCCAGAAAAACAAAACAAAACATGACTCAACAATACAAGTACTTAGTCTATTTCCAAAAATAATTAGGGAAAAAGCAAAAGAACCTATATGTTGTAAAATGTTCATAGGAGCTCTCTTTGTAGTGGCAAAGAACTGGAAATTTCAGGGATACACATCAATTGGGGAATGGATGAACAATTTGTAGCATATGATTGTGAAGTACTACTGTTCTTATAAGATATAATGTGCTTAATGATCTTAGGAAAAACATGGAAAAACTGCCACAAAATAATGAAGAGCTAAATGAGCAGAACCAAGAGAATATTGTATACAGTAATAGGAATATTGCTTTGAGAATAACTTTGAGTAAATGTTATTTTTTCTATTATGAATACTCAAATTAACTAGAAAGGACATATGAAAAAAGTTGCTATCTGCATTCCAAGAAAGAATCGATGAATAGATGTTTAGTTATTTTACACCCACATATATATGTATGCATGCATACATACATACATATGTGTGTATCTCTCTCCATATATATATATACATGCATATCTATATCTGTATCTATATCTATATAATTTATTTCTAATGTTAGCTATCTCTAGTGTGGGTGGGGGAGGCAATAAAAGAAGAATAGTCACATGATAATTTTCTTGTTTATTTTAAAGGAATACCAAGTTGTGCATAGTAGACTTGCAGTTTTATGTATAATTGTCTTTTTGTTGTACTGTGTTATGAAAATGCGTTTTATTCCTTAAATTAAAAAGAAAATAAAAAAAACTTAGGTGGATACAATTATAGTTCTCAAACATTTGAAGAGTTCTCATATTCAGCCTGGAAACAGAAGACCAATTGGTGACAATTAAGTGGAGGCAGATATTGCTGCAACATAGAGGAGAGTTATGCAATAACTAGACCTGTTTAAACATTAAGTAGCCTAGCTGATGAAGCAGTGAATTTCCTGTCACTGATACATTCTAAAGTATTTACTTCCATACATACAATTGATCTGTGATTTTGACACTCTGGGACCATTTCTATAAAAGATAAAAAAAACTTTCCCTGACTTGGGGGACATATCTAAGGAACTGCCTGAAATACCACAAGGTTAAATAGATTTCCTAAGAGCAAAAGAACTGGTGACACAAACGATTACTGCTCAATGATGTTGGAGTGATCTTTAATTTATTAGACAAGAGGAAAGATTTATTCATTTCAGAGGTTCTATAGCAAGTGTTCTTAACCTGGGGTCCTCAAATGTGTGTGTGTGTGTGTGTGTGTGTGTGTGTGTGCGCGCGCGCGCGTGTGCATGTGTGTGACAGAGAAGGGGGGAGAAGAGAGGGAAGGAGAGAGAGAGGATGACAGAGAGAGAGACAGAGAGAGACAGAGAGAGACAGAGAGACAGAGAGACAGAGAGACAGAGAGAGATGAACAGGCAGATACAGAGTTATAGATATAGGTGGTACAGTCGATAGAGTGCCAGGCCTAGAGTCAGGAAGTCCTGAGTTGAAATCTGGCTTTAAACACATACTAGCTTTCTGACCTTGGACATAACTTATGTGTATCTCAGTTTCCTCATTTGTAAAGTGGGGTTAATAACAACAATTATCTCTGAGGGTTGTTGTGTGGATCATATGAGATAATAATTGCAAAGCACTCAGCACAGTGCCAAACGTATAGTAAGTAATATATGAATATTAGTATTATTAATAGTACTACATGCATTATATATCTAAAGTTTCAAAATAATTTGCTTCCTTTTTAATTCTGTACATTTTATATTATTAATTTAAAAACATGATTCTGAGACGAGGTTTATAGGCTTCACTGTTCTGCCAAATATGTCCGTGACACAAAAAAAGGGATAAATTTTCTACCTGTTACAGAGAATGTCTTGAAAAAGAACATTAGGAAGAATGTCTTACTTTTTTTTTTTTACTTCTTCCGTCTATTTGGTTGTTGTACCTATATTTCAAAATGAAGCATTATTTTGATGAGAGTATTAAAATTGGTCCTGTATTACTTTCTTCTTGACCTTTTTTACATTTAATTTATTTCATCCTCTAACTCCCTAAGTCATGGTTCTAGGTCTCTGAATTTAGTTTAGAATTCAGTTGTCCTATAATCGGTTAAGTTTAGAAATCCAGTTTTCTTACTAATCTATTCTATTCTTCCCTCAACAAATCACGGTAACCTTTGGGAATGCAGTTTGCCATAAGGGAGTTAGGCCTATTATCTTTATACTACCAAGTTATCCTTCAAGGATGTCTGGTTCACTATCTAAAGAAATCTGGGTGACTATCTTGCAGGTGGACTCAAAGGATGGACACTTCTTAGTCACAGAAGGGTAGGAGGGGTATTGTTATTAGCTCCTATTCCCAACTTTCAATCATATTGTCCCCCATGCCTCAGCTTTGCTACCGATCATGTTGCTCTCAACCCCATGATTTCACCTACCAGCCTGTTCTGTTCTTTGTTCAGTTCTTTCCAAAAACCTGTAAAAAAGAAACTGTCCTTTTGTTTGGGATCTTTGGCTAGAAACTGATTACTCATTGACCCATCTTATTGACAGGTTACTAGCCTTTATGATAAAGTGTTATCTTGTTTAAATAAGCATGCCTTAGTTAATTTTTGTTAACGTTACTTGCAAAAGTAGCAAAAGTCTATTACCATTAAAATTAAGGAGCATTTTGTCTATTTACTTTTCAAACCTCACAAAGTAAATGCTTTTGCAGATGAGTGGGTGGAAGGAAATAGTTTGCTATTTCTCTTTCCAAGCTCTGGGTCAGAGGTATACACAGTAGAGTCAGTAAACAACATTGGTACATCCAACAACCAGTTTCCTAGTCCAGGGCTTTTACTGTTGGCCTTCTCTGTAGGTATGTCCTTAGATTGAAATTCCTAGCATTGAGAACTCAATGAAAAATTCTCTGTTGTTTCTACAGAGCAAGAAATTGTAAGAAGAGATTCTTCTTTTCTTTTAGTTTCTTTTCCAAACCTTGGCTTAGCATTAATACTGTGTTCTTGATCAAATCACTTCACTTCCACATGTATCAGTTTCTTCCTTAGTAAGATGGAAATAAGAATTCTTGTAAATTCTGAGGCATGTTGTTACAGTGATACAATTATAAAATACATGCAAAGTTTCTTTAAAAAAACAAATATGAAAATACAAGAGATCTTTATATTCCATTATCATCTTAATTCCTATGTCTAATTTCTCCAGTTATTAATTATACCTTTAAAAAGCACTCCTCATCCACCCTATGTTGCTTAATTAACTCAGATGTTACAAAGAAAGCAAATTAACTTGAGCGGTGGAGAATTCGGTATTTCTGCTATCCATTCAGATGGTTACAAGGAGGAAGAAACATTATGAAATATGCAGAAATAGATTTAATTTTCAAATATATTATAAAGGTGACTGCAAACAGGACTAGTAGCCACAGTAGTAGGCTGAGTGAAGGAGTAGAATTGTTCAGCAAGTTTGACCTATTTACACTATCAGATTGGACAATTTAAACACAGAGGGAGCCAACAGGGCATTATAGAAAATGCAAAGTATGTATAAGGAGAACTGGCTTCTAGAGCTTCTTCTTCCCTTATAATATCAACTTGTATTTACAAAATACTTTACCATTTGCAAAGTTCTTTTCTTTTTTAATCTCCATGATCTAGGTAAAAAAAAAAACTGACCGTCTCTAAAATGTAATAACTTTCTGTATAAACAAAGAGATTAAATGTGATGATTTCCAAAGTCCCTTCCTTCTCTAAGCTCTTAGGAAAAAATAAGCAAAGGTCAGTCCACAAACATTTATTTATTTATTTTGCTTTTTGGAGGGCAGTTGGGGTTAAGTGACTTGCCCAAGGTCACCCGGCTAGTTTTTTTGTGTTAAGTGTCTGAGGCCGGATTTGAACTCAGGTACTCCTGACTCCAGGGCCGGTGCTCTATTCACTGCGCCACCTACCTGCCCCTCAACAAACATTTATTAAGTAAGGATCATCTGTGTGCCAGGTATTGAAGTCTGGGGATAAAAGGAAAGGTAAAAACATCATCCCTGCCCTCAAGGACTTTACATCCTAATGGGGGAGACAACATGTAAGTAATTAGGGATATGTGAAAGACCAAACATCAAGTGACTGTAATAGTCCCAGAATGAGGTGATGAAAGCCTGCACCAAGGCTATAGCTCTGTTCTCCATTACAAAAGCAGATTACTAAAAAACCACAAAACAAATAAGCAAAAAACCTGTCCTTTGCGGAGGTCTTCAACACTGAATTCATACAACCCACTGCAAAGGAACCTTGGCTCCTCATTGGCTACAAAGGTGCTTTTTCTTTCTTTTCTTAAAAGAAGGAATTTTAAAGGAAGATATAATAATACGAAAAAATGTCTGCAGTGGTTGTTGGAAAAGTTTACACTGATGATCATGTTGCTCTTGATTTGAGATCATTGCAGTTTATACAGGAAAAGATGTATACATATATTCATAAATGAGATTTTTATATTCTGTATAATCTTATTTCCTAATTTCTATCCTCTCATTACTATTTGTATCTTTAAAAAAGTACTCCTTATCCACCCTCTGTGGTTTAATCAACCCAAACATTCTAAAGAGTCAATTTTAACAATAGAGCATTGTGATATTGCCATCATCCAATTAGATGGCTGTAAAGAGGAAGAATGATTATGAAATATGTTAAAAAAAGATTTAGTTTTCAAATATATTTTGAAGTTGATAGTGATCTCAAAAAAGGACCCTTTTTCTGTAACAAACCATAATTTCTTTAAATGGAGTTGGCATTCTACACAGTAACCTAACCCCTGACTCTTGCACATACTAAACACTAAATTAATGTTTAGTCAGTGGCTTTTGATGCTGTCTAATGCTGTTGACATCCTAAATTCTTAAATTATTGAAGTTAGTATAGGACATAGTTGAGTTCCCTCTATGCTTAATTGATCCTCTCTTTCTAAAAGAATCCAATGAAATTCAGTTATTAATTAGTGGTTGTATCTGAAAGGCATAGAGAATTCATTCTAAATAATCTATATTTAATTGCTTGCTTTCACAATGAGGGTGGATAGGGAAAGAGGAAGGGAGAGAATATGGAACTCAGAGCTTTACAAATGAATGCTAAAAATTGTTTTTGCATGCAACTGGGGAATAAAATGTACAGCCAATGGGGTATAGAAATCTATCTTGCCCTACAGGAAAATAGAGTGGAGGTGAATGGAAGGGGGGTGGTGACAGAAGGAATGGTAGATTGAGAGAAGGGGTGGTCAGGGTGCATGCTGTCCTGGGATGGGTGGGAGACATGTGGAGAGAATCTTGAATTCAAAATCTTATGGAAATGAATGTAGAAAACTGAAAATAAATAAATTATATAAAATTTAAACTTCCCAGAATGCTTGACTATGCTTCACTTCATTCTGAACTGTGGGGATTTCATATTTCTTAATAATTTCATTCTCTATAAAGAGAAATGTGTGCTGTGAATGCGAAATACTTTATTCCATATATTAATAGCATGATAAATACCTTATGAGTGTTCCAGTCCACTGGTCCAACCCATAGCCAATTCATAATGACATAGGTTGAGTTGTGAGACATACCCCTAGGGTTAGCATATCTTTTTTTTCTTCACGAATTAGGATCTCACTTCTATTTTTAACATATAAAATGTTCTTTACCTAGGTTTTTAATATCCCTTCCTAACAAAAGATCATGCTTCTTCTGTTGGCAGAGAATCTTTTTCAATTAGTAGCAGAAAAAAAAGTAAAGTTAACATGCCCTTGTGAAACTACTACAACTCAGTTTATCTAGGGAAAACTTTCATATTTACATGCAGTGATATGCATGTAGTAATCAGAATATATAAAAATAAAAATGTCTTTTATTTTATTCATCCAATGTAGAGATAACAGAGATATTAAAGATCTGAGCATATACTTATTAAGAATCAAACGTGTCAAGGACTGTGCTAGGAGTTAAATGTGGCATAAAGATAAATAAAACAAAATCTCTGCCCTCAGAGTGCTTACCATCTGTATTATGATAAGAGGTCACATTCTATAAAACTACAAGGATCACAAAGAACTTCCTTCACAACCACCAAATTAATACCCCAATTGTCCTCATCCTTTTTCTGGTGAAGAAGCTGAGGTAGGAAGAGATGAAATGCCTTCCCAAGAGGTCACTCAGATAATATGTATTGCTAGACTTGAATCCAATCTATTTTTATTCTCATCTGCATGCATCACTTTGAGAGCTTACTTACTTTTCCACCATACAGCAATAAGCTCATTATTGGGAAAATGTTATCAGAATGCAAGATGCCATCAAACTGTGGCTTCCCATCTCATCAACTCCTTCTGTCCTTCTCATTGGAAGGTAGAATCATTAACTCTAAACCTCCATTTAAGGAGGGAGCTCTTTTCAGATAATCTATATTTCTTTGGGATTTCTTGGACTTTTCTGTCATGCTCTGATACTGAGTACCTTTCCCAGCTATCCATTCCTTCCTTTTGTTTGTCTTCTTTTATTAGATTATAAACTCTTTGTGGGGAAGAACTGTCTTTTCTTTTTGTCATATATTTATCCATAGTGCTGAGCACAGTGTCTGGTCCATAGTAGGTTCTTAATTAATATTTTTCAACTAATTGATTCTACCTCCAATACTCCTTCCTCAACATCTTACTTCATCAAAAAAACAAACAAAAAACCCCGAAATATCTTACTCCATCTAGGCAGATCATCCACTAGAGACTGGTCATTCCCCCAGGGCCCCTCACTTATCTTGTCATCTCATTCCCTTCTCCCCCAGCAGTTATTATATAGCTTTTCAC
The DNA here is from genome assembly GCA_028646575.1 of Pseudocheirus occidentalis. NCBI lineage: Eukaryota > Metazoa > Chordata > Mammalia > Diprotodontia > Pseudocheiridae > Pseudocheirus > Pseudocheirus occidentalis. The sequence goes on along the minus strand of CM053596.1, from coordinate 90,736,079 downwards.
ATCATAAACATTTAATGTGTTTGTTGAATGGACAAATGCTCTGAATTGTGACTGAAAAAAAATCTTAATAAACACATCATATATAAATGTCATCAAAGTTCCGAGGAGGAAAACACAAAGGTTACTCATTGTATAAATGTTTCAAGTTTAGAGTGTCTTCTACCTAATAACTCTATGCAGTATGAACCTTATGTGAGGAGTGTCCTTAGGAGTAAATTTGATGAGCCACGAAGAGAGTAGAGAGGAAAGAAGAGAGATGGGGATTAAGCTTTGGAATTGGGGAGAGGAGGGACACACATAGGAGGTAGGAGAAGAGTAAAGATCCAGGAGTAATAGAACATATAAGTGATTTGATAGGTAGGAGATAATAGTGTCAATGAATCTAAACAAAGCGAGAGTATCCAGTAGTATAAAAAGCTGCTGAAAGGTCAAGGACGAGAAAAGTGAAGATGTTATCATATTTAACACTTTGAGAGGTGGCTGGTGACATTTGAGACTGCGACTTCAGCACACACTATGCTCACAGAATCATGTGCGCATTAGGCACTTAGTAAAAGTTAGGTTTTTTTTTTCTTTCCTTGAAGTCATGTATTTTATAGGAGTTGGATTAAATGACCTTGAAACTCAATTCCAGCTAAGGTTCTATGACTCTGTGGCTTCTGCCTCCAGTGCTTAATAGTGAAAAGTGACATTTATAATGATAATCCTGAGGTCTAGTGAAATACTAGATTGTTTCTGAGTCAACAAAGAAAAATCCTATTCATGGTGTGTAATTTGTAAAATCTTCCTCATATTAAAAAATGAACAAAAACAAAGACTGTGAGGCTGTAGCAGCAGGACCAGCAAAGGGGAAAGGCAGTGCCAGAAGGCTGCTCCTCTCCACCGGGTGCTCAAGTTTTTAGAAGTTATAGAACCCTTCTGTACAGTTTTAACAGAAATTCAGAAACCTGAAAGGAAGATTCAATTTTGAGAGAAAGAATTATGGACTGCTAGTACCTTGTTCCTTTTCTTAGTATATTGTCAGATGCCACTATTTGGAATTATGTTATCGGATTCTGCATATCTTTTCTACTGGATGAGAGTTATTCTTGCTTCTAACAGAGGAACTTTAATGGAATTGGTTATCTCTCCAATCATAACATGTGGTTTGATCATGCAATTGTTAGGCAGAGCTAAAGTCATTGAAGTAGGAGATACTCCAAAGGACCAGTCTCTGTTCAGTGGAGCCCAGAAATTATTTGGTATGATTATTACTGTTGGGCAAGCCATTGTGTACACCATGACTGGAATGTATGGAGATCCTGATGAAATGGGTGCTGGAATCTGTCTATTAATAATAATTCAGTGGTTTGTTGCTGGTTTGATAGTGCTGCTGTGGATAACCTGCTACAGAAGGTTTACAGCTTGGGGTCTGGTATTTCCCTCTTTATTGCCACCAACATCTGTGAAACGATTGTCTGGATAGCCTTTAGCCTCACTACCATTAACACTGTCAGAGGTACTGAGTTTGAGGGTTTGTTTCACTTATTGGCTACCAGAACAGACAAAGTCTGTGCTTTAAGGGAGGCTTTATTTATTTATTTTTTTGGTATTCATTTATTTATTTTCTTGTTTACAAGGGGAGGCTTTTTATTGTCAAAATTTGCCCAGTCTCATGAACCTCATTGCTGCAGTTTTTGTGTTTGATGTTGTTATGTATTTTCAGGGATTTCATGTTGACTTGCACATCAAGTCCGCTTGATATTTGGATAATAAAGTAACTATCCCATCAAGCTCTTCTATACCTCCAACATTCCCATCATTCTTCAATTGACTTTAGTTTCTAAATTATGTTATATCCCGGATGTTGTCTGTTTGATTTTGGGGCAACTTCTTAGTTAATTTATTAGGACAGTGGGATGATGTCAGTGAAGGAGGTCGTGCCCGCTCCTACCCAGAGGCCTTTCCTACTATCTTTCTCCTCCAGAGTCCATGGGTGCCATATTTGAAGACCCTGTACATGTGGTTGTTTACATCATCTTTATGTTGGGGTCTTGTGCATTTTCTCTAAGACCTGGATAGAAGTGTCTGGCTCCTCAGCCAAAGATGTAGCTAAGCAGCTTAAAGAACAGCAAATGGTGATGAGAGGTCACCAAGACACCTCCGTGGCTCATGAACTTAATAGGTATATCCCCACCGCAGCTGTCTTTGTTTTTCTAAATGTTCAAATATTTCATTATTCATGTGAAAGGGAAAATATTTTGACACATCATTTTGATCAGATAATGCTGTGCTTTCCCCCTACCCCATCTTGTTTAAAAGTGCTAACTGCCCTATTTATTTAATGGGTGATGACCTATGCCTGTGAGCAGCATTAGTACCAGATGCCTTAAAACTAAAGTTTACATTATTTGTTAAAAAAAACAAAACAACAAAGACTGCTACTTAGGCACAGTGATTATGACATCTGTTTTTGAAAATACCTTTATTAGTATATTTTTTATTTCATCTAGATTTCCTCCAATATTTCTCATACTACCCATCCCAGAAAAAAAATCACTTAAAATACAAATATTTTATTGAAATAAAAAGAGGAAGAGGAGAAAAATCATTAAAATTTATTAACATAAAATATTTAATATTATGTGTAATAGTCCATATCCCTGCACCCCAACTTTTACAATAGAGCTGAGAGATGGCTCTCTTTAATATCTTCCTTAATGGCAAGTTTATTCTTTATAATTCTACAAAATTGAATTTCAATTATTTCCTGGTTTTTGATATTTCTATTTCCATAGTATTATATTTCTAGTTTAGCTTCCTTCACTTTACATCAACTCCTGGATTCATAATGTTTGTTGTTACCTCTCTATTAAGCAGAATTTGAATATGAAAATAAACATCCTTCACTTTCTAGAACAATTTGGGTGAAATAAAGAAAAACTTGTTCTATTAACAGAATATGATAATATAATAATAATTGAACAATGGATTCAGATGGCTATGATATGGATTTGAATCCTGATTCTTTCTTGATCTCAATTAAACTTGATAAATCTCATAACTTTTTACATTCAGTATCGTCATCTATAAAACAGGTAGTTTTGACTGGGTGATATCTAATATCCCTTTTACCCTAAATATCATGATATCACCTTGACTCCTCCTTCCTCTCTGTCTCAGAGAGCCATGTACAAGAAAATTAAAAGTGGTAGCAAGAGCCAAGATTAGATTAGATTAGATTAGATTCGATGCTACCCAGCTGCATTTCAACTTTCCCCTCCAGACAACTATATCCCTCAGATCAAATTTTGTGATGGTAGATCCAACAAAAGTTCAGCAAGAGACATTTCTTCTGGCCTAAGAAAATTTAGGAGACCATCAGAAGAAGGCTGTGACATTGAGGTAGGGATATGTTTAGAGCCCACAAATACAGAGGCAGTAAGAGAAGACATAGCAGCAGCAGTAGCTTCAGTAGCTCTCAACCCAGAGACAGTAAGGGGGACCAAAAAAACCTGTCAGAAAGAGATTATAGAGGATAGTTTGCTAGCACTGGGTATAGCTTGCAGAGCCTGGCAACTCCATTGCTTATATGCAGTTCATAGTTTCAGGACAGAGAGGAACACTTGGGGTCAGTCACAAAAGAGCAGGGGCCTTAGTCACAGTTCCAAGGTAAAAATGAACACTAGAGTATGTGGCTGCAGAGTTTCAGTGACCCCTCCTGATAAAAGACTAGAGTCAAGGAGAGCAATCATCATACATTTCCCAGGGTCACAGCACCTTGGAAGCATCAAAAACTTGCAGACCCTAGAACTAGTTCTGAATATATAAGTTATGAAAAGCCTGCAGCTTGACACAGTGCTTCCTCACCCCAAAGTGAGCAGATCCAACTTTAATATACAGTTCAAAGTCAAGAATTATGCTAAGAAAATGAGCAAACAACAACAATAAACTTGATCATAAAAAGCCACTATCGTGGCAAAGAAAAGTTGCCATAAATTCAGAAAAAGATGGCAATGTGAAAATAGCTCCAGACAAATCATTAAATAAAAAATGCTAATTGGGCCCAGTGCCAATAAGAATTTTTGGAAGAGTTAAAGAAAGAGATGAGTAGTAGAGAAAAAACTGGGAAAAGAAATGAGAGTTGTAGAGGAAAATTATGAAAAGATAATTACAGCTTGGTAAAAGAGGCACAAAAATACTAAAGAAAATAATACTTTAAACAGTAGAATTGACCTAATGGTAAAAAAAGTACAAAAAGTCACTGAAGTAAAAAAAAACTCCTTAAAAAGCAGAATGGGCCTAATGATAAAAAGTAGCAAAAATTCATTGAAAGAAAGAACTCCTTAAAAAATATACTTGGGTAAATAGAAACTAATGACTCCATGAGTCTTCAAGAAACAATAAAACACAGTCAAAATAATTTTTAAAATATAAGAAAATGTAAACTATCTCACTGAAGAAAACAGAAATCAACTGACCTGGAAAATGGTTAAAGAAGAGATTATTTAAAATCATTGGAGTAACTGAAAACTATGATCAAAGGAGGAGCCCTAACATCATCTTTCAAGAAATTATAAAGGAAAACTTCCCTGGCATCTTAGATTCAGTGGATAAAATAAGAATTAAAAGAATCCACTGATCAACTCCTTATAGAGATCCCCAAAATGGGAAATAGCAGGAACAGTATAGACAAATTTTAGAGCTCCCAGTTAAAAAAAGGAAAAACTTTAAATAATATGTAAGGCATGGATATGAGTTCATTATTTTGGAATGATCTCAATAAAAACGAAAGGGTGAAAAACAGGGATGATTTAGGAAAAGGGGAAAGGAAGAGGTAGAATGAAGAATTTTTCTTCACATAAAAAGGCACCCAAGAAAGAACTTTATAGTGAAACGGGAAGTGGTGTAGTGGTGGCAGCACCTTCATTCTTATTTGAATTGATTCAAATAGGGAAGAATTGATTCAGAGGGAAGAACATATATTCATTCTCATTTTGTATAAAAATGAAACTTACCCAATAGACAAAGAGGAAGAAAAAATAATAAAGGGGGAAATGGTAAACAGGTGGATGGATTAAGGGAGGCAGTATTTGGAAGCAAAACAGACTTTTGAGGAGGAATAGATAAAGAGAGAAAGAAGAATAAAATGGGATGAAGTTAAGAAAAAACTTATAATCAAAGGACATAAAGAGGTAGATGTTTGAAGAATCAATCGAAGCTATCTCTAATCATATGAAAAAATGTTCTAAATAACTACTGATAAGAGAAAGGTAAATCAAAATAATTCTGAGGTACTACCTAACACTTATCAGAAATAATACATGCTGGAAGTGTTGAGGTAAAAATATATACATTAATGAATTGTTGGTGAGGTAGTATATTGGCCCAGTCATCCTGGAGAACAATTTGAACCTAGGTCCAGAGGACTAAAGAGTTGTGCATACACTTTGACCCAGAAATATAATTGCTAGATATTCCTCAGAAAGGTATAAAAAAGGAAAAGGACCTACAGGTAAAAATATACTTTAATAATTATTTACATGCTGCCTAAGTGGAAATTGAGAAGATGCTCATCCATTGGCAAATGGCAGATCAATTCGTGATGTATGATTTTGATGGAGTACCAGTATACTCCCTGGGAAATGGGACTTATGATAAAAAAATACTATTTACCTCCAAAGAAAGAATTGACAAACTCCGAGTGTGAATAGAAATATAATTGTATCATTTTATTTTTCTTGCTTTAAAAAAACTCACATAACTTGTATTGATTTTGTTCATGATTTTCACATAAATAATTAATATTATATTGTTTGACTTCTCAGTGAGTCTACCAGGCTATGAGAGGAAGGGAGAGAAATTTGGAATTCAAAATTTAAAAAGAAAAGAATGTTAAAAATAAGTACATAATAAATAAAATATGCTTAAAATAAAATAAACAGCTTGAAAAAAAGATTTTTAAAAAGAGGAGAAAAGAGATAGCTCCACAAAACTAAATAATACAACATCTGCCATGTACATGCTGTGTTCCACAATCATATTCTCCTTGCTCTGAAAAAAAAGAAGAAGCTCCTTAGTTCTTCCTCAGGGAAAACATGATTATTACAACTTTACAACAATTAGTTTTGATTTGCTTGTTATATTTGCTCTTTCCCTTTACATTGTGTTTTTCATTGATTCTATTCCTTTCTTCAGTCTGCTTACTTCACTTTGCATCAGTTCATGTGTCTACTAATGCTTCTCTGAATTCTCCATAAGCTTTATTTCTTACAATATTACCACTGCTTCTACCACTACTTCTGCTGCTGCTGCAACCTGCAACTACTACTACTACTACTACTACTACTACTACTACTACTACTACTACTACTACTACTACTACTACTACTACCACCACCACCACCACCATAACCACTGATGGCATTTATATAGGTCTTTTACTTTCACAAATCACATTGAAACTTAGGTATATCCTACTGTAATTGTGAAAAAAATCTCAGTTTCTCATTCTCCCAATCCATGAACATCTATTTGGTTTCCAGAATTACTGCACTAAATAATTGAATAGATTTTTTTTAATTATAAGGAGAAAATATGAACTTGATATGAAAGTAATGAAAGAAATGTGTGGCAGAGTGCTGGACTGATAACAGATTATCCTCTCCAAGCTAAATATTTGCATTTAACAAAAGCAGTTCCCAAGATAAAATGACACTAGAACATTTCATGTCAACAGATTAGAGTATTTCTCTGAGTGGTAACAGTTTGTTGCTAACTTAGAGGGAAAGTTGAGCCAATGCATGATTGGCAACAGTGGAGCAGAAAAGGAATGGACAGCTTTCAGAGATCTGATGTACAGCATTCATAAACTCATCTGGGTCAGAGCACTGGCAAACATCAAGACAATTTTGATGAAAAGGAAGGGAAAATTCAGAAATTGATAAATGAAAATTAGGACTTCATAGGGACAGCAGAATAAATATCCTTCATAGTAGGATAATTCATCTCTCTCCAAGAAGGCAGCATTTAAGTCCATCAAAAGTAAAGTACAAAGTTTAGAGAGATGCAGGATTTTTGACTCAATATGAAAGGAGATGAAATTCAGTTTCACATTGATAATAGCAATTCAAAATGCTTTTATGATGCTCCAAAGGCAATTTATGGGCCGGACATGTGGTACATCTCAGGTACTCAGTGCTGCGGGTAACACATTGATTAGCGATAAGGGTATGACTCTAGAGAAATTGGCCAAATACTTCAATAATGTTCTCAACAAACCATTATCAATCAATGTTAAAGTCACTGACTGTTTAATTCAGGTTGAAGTTAATCCCTTGCTAAGGTAAATTTACAACTAAAGAAGAGGATTTGGATGCCATTAGGCTTCTCCCCTTTGTTCAAGCATTTGGTTTTATTCTATTCCATCTGAGATTTAAAAGGTAGAGAGATCCTTACTTCACAAAAAAGCTCACTAAAATTTTCTGGGTTATATGTCAAGAGGAGGTTATCCCCCAGGAATTCAAGAACACCTCCATTGTCCATCTCTATGAAGGAAAAGGAAACATTGTCCTATGAAAATCATGGGAAGGGTGAGGTGTTTCTTTCTTAGCCATTGCTGGCAAGATTCTCTTTCCTTTCCTTGATAGGCTGATCCCTTCACCTGGAAGATGGCGTCAACCTGAGAGCCAATATGGCTTCATAATGGGCTGAGGATGGTTCAATGAAGTTTTTCCTGCCCAATAATTCTGGGATAAATGTTGGGAGCAGAACAGAGGTCTGTACACAATGTTTATTGCTCTGCCTTTGATATTGTCAGTTCTTAGTACTTAGGGAAAATCACGCCAAAATTTGGTTTTCCAGAGAAGCTTATTAGTATCATATGCCAATTTCATGATAGCATGCTTACCCAGGTTCTGGATAATAGACAATACTCTTGTGCTTTCCCAGTCACCAAAGGAGTAAAATAAGTCTATGCTTTTTCCCATGCTTTTTAATATGATATTTTTATGCATGCTGTCAAATGTTTTCAATGAGCGTGAACACAGTATCAAGATCAGTACCACAGTGATAGTAAATAATTCAGTTTGAAAAGACTACAAGCCAAGACTAAAGTGGCGGGAGTCTTAGTACATGACTTTTTGTTTGCAAGTGATTTTGCCCTCAACACAGACTCTGAAGCTGAGATGAAACAAAATATGGATCAATTCTCTGCTGTCTGTGCCAATTTTGGCCTAACAATTAACACCAAGGAAACACAGGTGCTCTACCAGCCAGCACCACACCATCTATACATGGAACCATTGCTTACAGTTAATGGAAAACTTTTGAATACTGTGGATAAGTTCACTTATCTTGGCAGCATACTTTCCAGGGATGTACACATTGATAATGAGGTTGGTGCACATGTTGCCAGAGCTACCTCAGTGTTTGGGAGGCTCTGAAGGAGTGTGTGAAAGAGAAGAGGTATTAGAGTGCCTATCAAACTGAAGGTCTATAGGCCCATTATGCTGATCTCATTATTGTATGCCTGTGAAACCTGAGTAGTATACCAGTGCCAAGACAGAAAACTGAATCACTTCCATTTGAATTGTCTTAGGAAGATACTAAAGATCACCTGGCAGGATAAGATACCAGATATGGAGGTCCTTTATTGGACTAAACTGCCAAGTATCCAACCTCTACTGCAGAAAGCACAACTCTGATGGATTGTCCACATTGTTCAAATGCCAAACATACACTTGCCTAAAAGTCTTTTATAAAGAACTCACACCAGGTAAGCACTCACATGGTGGTCAGAAAAAGTGATATAAGGACACTCACAGTCTCTCCTAACAACTTTGAAATGGTTTGCATGATTTGGGAGACACCAGCATAGGACCACCCAGCAAGGTGCGTCCTGAGAAGAACAGAATTGAAGTTGCTCAAAAGAAATGCAATATGCAGAAATTTAGAGAAAGCACTGCAAATGTTCACTTGGACTATTTGTGCCTGATCCAGCAGAACATTCGGAACACATATTGGTCTGTTCAGTCATAGTCAGACACCCTGTAACTTGACTCTAGTACAGTGATGTCATTTTAGTTCTTTTTGAGTATGACAGACAATAACCCATTAAATGATGTTAAGTAGCTAATTAAACAGAAACGATAAACAATTATTTTGTAACTACTATGTGCAAAGGACCATGGTAAGGGAAATGGAAGGCAATAAAAATGTATATCACTTCTGCTATGTGCCAGGTGCTATACTAAGTGCTTTTATAAATATGATCTCATTTGATTCCTATAGCAACCCTGGGGAATAGACACTATTATTATTTCCATTTTATAGTTGAAGAAACCAAGGCAAACAATGTAGTGAGGGAGGTAACCAATACTCAAGAACAATATAATGGGGAAAACACTTCAAGTCTGAATCCTACCTTCAGTTCTACTGCTTATAAGCTGTGCAACGCCAGGCATGCATCTTTGTTATACTGACCATTAACTTCCTAAACTATTAAATGGGCCTTCAGAAATACTTTTACCAGACTTTGCCTACTTCATAGGTTTGTTGTCAGGATCCAATGAGGTGATCTTCATAAAACTTCAGAAACCACCAAGATCTCTATAAATGTGAATGACTATATTCTTCTTTCTAAGTGTTATACTGTTTTTGTCATTATTAAGCCAGCATTTAAGAAAGGATATAACCTGTAGCAGTACCCCACGATTCTAGGTCTAGACCTGAAAGATGCTTTGAAAATCAAATGGCACAGAATCCTCATTATACCTCAGAACAAATGATAGACTTACACTTCTATTTACATTGTTTGTAATTGGCAGGCTCAGATTCTTGGGCTTGAAATCCAACAAGTCTTCCACTAAATCCTACTTACCAACAATTTATAAATATTTGACTAATATATGAAATACGCATTAGTATTTTATATTATATAAGTACTTATTTTACAACATAATATACTAGGAAATAAGTGTTATAAGTGCTACAGACAACAGGATGAAGATCAGTATCTCTGAGAGACATCGCTTAAGGAACAAATTGAAAAGACATCAGGATGTCCTTTTTTTGCTTTAAGCAAAATGTATCTATGTCAGTAAAGTGATATGCTGTTGTCTGGTCATCAGAGGAATAAAAGCACTTCAAGGACTTTCTTAAAGAGTTGGGGTCCCTGCTTCTCCTTGAGGAAAAAGGGTTATTTTCTTAAAGAATATATTTCATATCTGTAGGACATCACCTTTTCAAGGTGAAAGGAGGGAGATGGAGCAAAAGTGATGGAATAAAGGGAACATTTCAGTCAAGTACTGCCAACATCCCCTTATAAATAATTTTAAAATAACGCATCAAATCAAATTCCAGAGTAGCATACCCAACAAAACATCTATGTGAAACAAGGCAAATTAGGAGGTTAAAAGAAGTCTGTGGCACTGGGATGAGGGTTGGCCCAGAGCACAGTGCACAGCAACACTAGCTATGGGCCTTGGAGGCTGCAACAGTGAGAGTAGCAGCAATAGCAGCAGCAGTAGGAGCTCACACTACCCAGAGATGGTAATGAGATTGAACAATTGCTCATAAATAGATTATAGGGGACCCCTGAGTGGATGTTGGGTGTAGGAGTAGGTACCTCTTGGAAACTCCATTGCCCATTACTCAGTTCTAAGCCTGTTCCAGGGTAGAGGGAGACTAGGGGCTCTAAAATTCCTTTTTAGCAATTTTGTGGAAGAAAGAAGATCGCTTGTACTTGTGGCTGTAATGTTGCAGGGCCTTTCCCTGGGTAAGGACAAGAATACAGACTAGGAAAGCAGTGACCACACATCTTACCAGACCATATTACTTTGGAGGGACCAAAAACTTACAGTCTTCCAGAAGATAGCTGTGGAAATAGCAGGGTAAATCTCCTAAATCTCAGGACAGTGATCCTTAACCCCCATGCCAGAGGTCAGCAAAGCACAACTCCAAAATAAAATTCAATGTCAAGAAACAGGTTGAAAAATTGAACAGATAAACAAGCAAACAAATAAACAAACAGAAAAGGGACCTGATCATAAAACTCTAATGTGGTAATAGGGATGCTTAAGACACAAATTTGGAAGAAGATAGAAATGTATGAAATCTCCAGGCAAGCTTCAAAGGGAGAAAAAAAGCAGATTGGACAAAAGCATGATAAAAATTTTTAGAAGAGCTAAAGCAAGAGATAAAAAGAACAAAATCAAAAATACAATAAGAGTAGTAGAGGAAAAATTTGGAAAAGAAATGAGAGGAAGGCAAGGAAAATATGACAAAGAAAGTAACAGTTTGATAAAAGAGCTCCCCCCGCCCCAAATACTAAAGAGAATAATTTCTTTAAAGACAGAATTGACCAAATTGGGGGAAACCAAGATATAAAACACTAAAGAAAATAATTCCTTAAAAATTAGAATCAGTCAAGTGGAAGCTAATGACTCCATGGAACATCAAGAAAGAAACAAAAAAAAGTCAAAAGAATGGAAAAAAATATTAAATAATTCATAGGAAAAACACTTGACTGGAAAATGGATCAAAACTTTTTTTTGAGAATTATTGGACTACCTGAAAACTATGATGAAAAGTGTCCAGAGAGCACATTTCAAGAAACTATAAAAGAAAACTTCCCATGTATTTTAGAACCATAAGACAACATAGAAATGGAAAGAATGTACTGACCACCTATTTTAAGAGGTCCCAAAATGAATACTTTCAGGAATATTAAAGTCAAATTCCACATCTCCCAGGACAAGACAAAACTATTGAAGGCAGACAGAAAAAAAATTTATATATATATATATATCAACCAACTAGAGCTTTTCTTCCTTTTCTGAGTGTCTAGTACTCTACACTCAGCTGTCCCTGGAAAAACCTCCAAACTGAAAAATATGTTGCTCCTTTCTCTATCTGCATATTATTTCAACAATTTTTTTCTAACCTTGCCTAACTTCTGTAATTTTTTTTATCGTTTTTCCCCTAAACTTGCCCAATTCACTTCTACAAGTATCAATTCATTAGTTTTACAAATACTTTATTAAATACCTAATTTGTATGGAATATTGCACTAGTAATTGTTGGAGATATAACTTTTACATAAGGTAAAATCCTTGCACTCATTGGCCTAACAGAAAGACCAGGGAAATACACAGAGTAATGTGATTTCTAACATAGATCTTTATGAGCGAAGAGCATTATTTTCCTCCTTGTCCTTTTCTGGCATAAATACTCACCATTCATCTGTTAAAATTTTATTAAACTATAATCCCAGTCAGCTCCACAACTTTCATTTCAAAGAATAATCCTTGTCCTCTTCCCCAAAGGACACCCATATCCTAAATCCTAAGTTCTTAAAAAAAAAATTGACCCCTGTTCTCAGCTTTCAGAGGAAAAATTTCTACCTATCAATTAGTCTGCAATTTTATGAATGCTTTGGGAAGACTGACTAAATTGTAACTGACACCCTGATACCAACAAGATATTTATAAGATTAGAATTGTAAGTGGATCTTAAGAAAGTCAGTGCAGCAGAGCAGGTTGAAGACCAGTCCCATATGGAGGAAGATACAGTACAACTTCTGATATAGATGCTCACGTGATTTCCCAAAGTGGTGAAATCCAATCTTTACCTACTAAATATATGCGTGTGTCTGTATATGTATGTGTATGTGTGTATATGAATGTATGTATATTTATACATATGTGTATGTGTGTATATTCTTATATATGTAGTCATATTATAATGCACAATTATATACGTTGATTTCCACCCTTCCCATTTTAACTAGAAGATTGTGTCTTCAATCATCCCCTTTCCCTTTAATCTTTAATCTATTTTAATTGGTTAATCACTACTGACCCCAAGCTTGCCCAAGTCTTCTCATCTTAAAAAACAAAACAAAATAAAAATCATTATACTACATGCTTGCTTTGGTAAAGAAGCGAGGGGCTTCAAAAACAATATTCTGGAAGGGAAAGGAGCTAGGATTACCAAAGAAATGCTTTGGTCATTTCAGTCAGGTCTAGCTCTTTGTGATCCCATTTGAGATTTTGTGTGTATATGTATATATGCATATGTGTATATTCTTTTTCTTGATAACATAATCAGATACCATGGATGTAGCTGCCATTTGTTTTCAGATGACCCTTAGATCTATAGATTCAGCCCCTGTGTCTATCCACCAAACTTCAGTCCAAAAATCACCACTAGTTTATTGGATATTTCAAACTGGATGTTGTAGTGCCAATGCAATGTTTAGAGCACCCATGATCATGATAAAGACCATGACTATACATATTCCCACATAGCTCTTGATCACAAAATATAACAAACTCTCCATATAGAGGACAGAGGCAAAGCATTTATTTAGACACCAGAAAACCAAATCCCAAAACCAGTAAGCTGGTTCTATCATAGTAGCAAAGAAATTAATAAGCCATAACAACAGAGAGAGCCACAGCATCCTTTAACCTTCCCACAAAACACTATTTGATCAATGCTCACAAGCCTATCTGACTCTTTGCCTGAGTGTCCTTTCCCTCAACCTCTAGTCTAGCTCTGACTCCCAGCTTCCTGTAGGCTCTCTTCTACCCTTCAGCAAACTCCTCCCACCACAGGCTCCATGTGGTTACATTCATCCTATTAGAAGGCAGAGTTTACTTTCAAAGCAGTGAAGGTTTTCAGGGGCAGGAAAGATATTCAGATTCTCATTCCAATTACAGATGTACAAAATACATCCTAAATACAATATGTATAAAACTAAATTCATTAAATATTTTCCTCCTAAAACTTCTCTTCAAAACTTGTTCATTTCTATAGAAGAGATCATCACCTTCGCAGTGTTTCAGATTTGTAACAAGTATTATCCTAGACTTCTTATTCTCCTCCAAACAATTCTTGGCATTTCTTTTTGCAAAACATGTTGTATTTCACTGCTACCCTCTTCTACTCATACAGCTACCACTTTAATTTAGGCTGCCAACACTTCTCACTTATATCACTGCAAGTTTGCTAATTAGTAGCCCTTACTGGAGACTTTACACTTAATCCAAACACTGTTGTCAAGATAACTTTCTTTAAAGGTAATCTGATGATAATTGTGATGATTGTGATGATGATGATGAAGATGAAAATAATAATCATAAAAAATAACAGCAGCTAACATTTATATAGTGCTTACTATTTACAATGGACTGAGCTAAGTGCTTTACATGTATTATCACATGTTATCTTCACAACTCTGTGAATAGTACAATTATATGCATTTTACAGTCCAGGAAACTGAAGCAGAGAGTGGTTAAGTGATTTGCAGATAGTCACATAGCTATTAAGTATATGAAATTAGATTTGAATTCAGGTCTACTTGACTCCATACCCAGTCTCTATCTGCTATACCACCTACCTGACCACTTCCAGTGGTTCCAATTGCATCAAGGATAAAATATACATTCCTCTTTTAATTTCACTAGCTTTACATAACTTTGCCCCAACATCAATATTTCCTTCTCTTAGCCATCTTCCCCAACTCTAGCACTTAGCAATCCAATCAAACTGGCTCATCCATGACACTCCATCTCCTATCCCCATTCCTCTCCATTATCTGTCCTCTTAGTCTGCCATGCTTTCCTTTATTTCAGCTTCAGAATTCTTTTCTTCCTTAAGCTGCAACTCAAGCGCCATCTTCGGTAAGAAGCTGTTCCATTTCTCCCACCTGATAATTATCTCCTTCCTGAATGATCTTGTTTTTAACAAGTTTGCATCTATTCAATATATATTTATGCTGTATATATGTATATGTATATATGTACGTACATACATACATACACATACACACACATATACACACACACACACATATATATATGTACATGTCTTCCTCAGAATGTAAGTTCATTGTATATAGAAACTGTTTTTTTCTATATTTATATCCTCAATGTCTAGCATAGTGAGCCCTTAATTAATATTTTTTGATTGGCTAACACATTGACCTCAGCAATTACATTTCATTTTTTTTTTTTTTTGCTTTTTACTTTTTGGAGGGCAATTGGGGATAAGTGAATTGCCCAAAGTCACACGGCAAGTAAGTGTGTCAAGTGTCTGAGATCATATTTGAACTCATGTCCTCCTGACTCTAGGGCCAGTGCTCTACTCCACTGCGCCACCTAGCCACCCCAAAGCAATGACATTTCTTCATAAATTCACTGGAGTTTTTGTTATGTTTTGTTTTCCTTTAAAAAACCCTGCTCCGGAAAGGACATGTTGCCCATGTCATCACAGATGAGAGAGAGGACTTCATGAATATTAAAAACAGCAAAATTACATCTATGAGCAGAATCACAAAGCCATCCAATGTAAAAGTTGGAAGGAATTCTCAGAGGTCATTTTGTACAATTCCGCATTGAAATATGAATCTTTTCTATATCATCTTCCAGTAGCTATCCAGTCTCTGCTTGAAGACCTCCAGTAATGGGTAATTTGTTAAAGCAAGAGAAGAAAAGAGAAAACTTACATCTGTCTTTCAGTGTTTGAAAGGCTATTCTGTGGAAGAGGGATTAGATTTCAATTGCCTGCTCCAAAAGGCAAAGCTATGATCAATGGGTAAAAGTTGCAAAGAGGCAGATTTGGGCACAATATATTGCAAACTTCCCAACAATTTGAGTTCACCAAAAGTATAATGGTGTGATTTGAGAAGAAGCCCATCAATCATTAAGTTTTTGTTATGCATCTGCTCTATTCCATTGACTGCTTCAGGCCTAGGAGGAACAATAACAAAAAGGAAATAACACTTGCTCTCAAAGAGCTTACAAGGAGCAGGGAGGAGACAATATATATCCAGAGAAGTAAATTGAAATATGCAAAATAAAGACAATGAAATTTCTAGGACTTGGGAGTCATTAATAGGTAGGGAAACCAGGAAAGGTTTTATATGGTAGGTAACATAAGTTGTGTTTTAAAGGAAGCTAGACTTTGTAAGAGGCAAGAAAGAAAGAATGCAATCATCACTGGATGCCTTAAAGTGAAAAATAGATAATAACTTGCTCTAGATGTTTTGGAGGCATATTTTGCATCTATGGGTTAGTCCAGGGGTAGGGAACCTGTGGTTTCAAGGTCACATGTGGCCCTGTGGGTCCTCAACTGTGGTCCTTTGATTGAATTCAATTTTGAACTTGGCTCATGTATGGCACTTCATTTCCCATCCCCATGCCTCTTCACTATCTGTCCTCTTAACCTGCAACACACTCCTTTATTTCTGCTTCAGAATTCTTTTCTTCCTTAAGCTGTAGTGCAAGTGCCATCTTCTGTAGAAGCTGTTCCAACTTGAAGTTGGATTCAGTCAGAGGGCTGCACTTGAAGACCTAGAGGGCCACATGTGACCTCAAGGCCTGGGTTCCCCACCCCAGGTTACACTAATGATCTCCAATTATGATATCATTTCAGTCAAAGAGATTCCATCATTTTATGGACAACTCTTATGATATGTCTTCTCCTATTTCAGTAAATTTGTCACAATATGAATGGCTTCCTACTAATTCAGTCTGTATTGCCTTTTTGTCTCAGTAGACACTATTCAAAGGATGGTGTAACATCTCTTGGCTATGCCCTTGTCTCTCCTCTGATACTGCAAACACCCTAGTTCAAGTACTAGTCACCTCATGCCTGGTCCACTAAAATAATCTACTGGTTGGTTTCTTTTCCACAAACTACTGCCCACTGCAGTCCATCTCACATTCAGCTGTCAAATTTATCTTCCTGAAGGACAAGTCTGACTATGTCTCCTTTATTCAGTAAACACCACTGGTTCCTTATTACCTCAAGGATTGAATATAGCATTTCCTGGTATTCAAAGGCCTTCAAAACATGACCTACATCTATATTTCAGTCTTCTTACACCTTACTCTTCTGTCATTGTACTCTCACATTCAGTGATATGCTGTTCC
>CM053596.1:90703480-90719060 GCA_028646575.1 Pseudocheirus occidentalis | reverse complement strand
ATGCATGTATGTGTATATGTATATATATATATATGTACGTGTGTATGTGTATATATAAGTTCAATCTAAATATATATATTTGTATGTGTATATTCAAGTTCCATCTAAATATATATGTATATTTGTATGTATGTGTATATATATATTCAAGTTCAAGCTAAATATATGTCTATATACCCACACATATATATATATGTATATATAATTCCTTCAAGTTCAATCTAAATATATATATATAATTCAGACACAAAAATAGAATATCTATGTATATTTATCTATCCTATTTTTTGAGTCTGAATGATTAATTATCCAAATTTATCCTGTATATTTCTTGTTTACAAATAATTATTTTAATTTTTATATTTTTCATTAGACTGTGAGCAGTCTTTGTTTTTTCTATGTATTACCAGTACTCAGCCTTATGCTTGGTATATAATAGTTATTTAATAAATAGTTCTTGACTGACTTACTATCAGGACTGAAAAATTGACCAGCATGTGACATTTCTTTTTTTTTTTTTTAGATTTTTCTTTTTTGCTTTTTGGAGGGGGGGAAGATAAGGCAATTGGGGTTAAGTGACTTGCCCAAGGTCACATGGCTAGTTTTGTGTTACATGTCTGAGGTCACATTTGAACTCAGGTCCTCCTGACTCCAGGGCTGGTACTCTATTAACTGCACCACCTACCTTCCCCAAGCACATGACATTTCTAAACATAATTAGAGTGATCTTCAGTCCACAAATGCAGAGAACATTGCTTAGAACCCTACTTTCTGTTTCCTAGGATGTATAAAAGATGGACAGTATACTTTCAGAAACAAAAAAAGATATGAACTGATGCAAAGTGAACAGAACCAGAAATATACACAGTAATAACATATTGTGGGATAATTAACTATGAATGATTTACCTATTCTCAGCAAAACAATAATCCAAGACAATTCCAAAGGGTTTATGATTATAAATGTCATCCACCTTTAGAAAAAAGAAATGGTGGAGTCCGAATACATATGAAATCATTATGTGTGTATGTTTTGTAGGATTGCACATTTAAACCTGGATCAAATTGCTTGCCTTCTCAATGATGGGACAGGGGGAGAGAGAGAGAGGAAAAAATTGGAACTCAAAATAAAAAAGTAAACATTTTAATATATAATTGGAAAAAATTAAAGGGAGATGGAACTCTAAATGATATAGCCTTTAACAATCACAGGTCAACTCCATGTACTCCAGCATCACAGGCAGACTTTAATGGCATTTCCTTAGACTGAACCCAAATCTACTTTCCAGCAACATTCATCAAATCTGGTTCTCTTGTTTGAGGTTAGGCACAGTGAAAATAGGTCTCTCTCTCCAGATGTGTGCACACATACACACACACACACACACGCACATGCACATGCACAGATACACAGACACACACGCTCCTTTAAGTGGTTATCATTAGCAACTAAACATTATTCTTCAGACTAAATTTCACTATTTACCTCAACTGATTCTCACATAGAATAATTTCTATTATCTTTGCTGTAATTTTTTCACTAAATATGTCAGGTAGAAAGATGATACATGTAAATTGATAGAACTTTTCTTAAGAAATTAATATATAAGAGGCACTGAGTTAAGTTCACTGAATACAAATTCAATTTGAAAAATATTGTCTCTGTCCTCAAAAAACATAATAAAGAATTTAAAGTATAAAAAGGAGCTGGAAATAGTGTGTTGTGTGTGTGTGTGTGTTGTGCGTGTGTTTGTGTGTGTGTATGAGAGAGTGAGAGACTAAGAGACTAAGAGAGAAAGAGAAAGACAGACACACAAATGGATGGACAGACATAGAGACATAATGGCTGGAAGAAGATCCACATGGGGGCAACTCAAAAAGTTAGGAGTGAAGCCAGGTATAAACTTAATTTGGGTGCATTATGGAATATTGGACCAGGCCAGTAACAAAAAGAGAAGACATCTTTAAGATAAGAAGTCTGCTAAGAAGGAAGTTGGAAAGCCCAAAGGTGAACATTTTAATCAGCAGTGAAGTGAGAATGACCTGGGTACTTTATGAAATCTTCCACATTTGTATCAACTGAAGCAAAGTGAACTAAGTAGAGTCAGAAACACAATATATTTAATGATGACAGAAATTTCAACAAAAAACAAGAATAACAATAATCAATGGAACAGATCTTTCACAAAGTATTATAACCAAATAAGACTTAAGAAAAAGAATCTCCCCTTTCTCTTTGCAGAAATGGAGTATTATGAACAGGCATTTTCATATGTTTTCAAGATGTATGGTTTTGTTGGCTGGTGTAATGGTAATTAATTTAATTAATTTAAATTTGAAGATCCCTTTTTGTTATGTCAGTAAGCAGATACTTAGTCCTTAGTCAAGCCTCTGTGAAAGAGGCAGAGGGTATGAACTCTGTCTCCTGTTGCTGACGTAACAGGAAGGGTTTGGGTAAAACAGGAAGTCAATGTTATATGTGTATATATAAAAAAGCCCCAAAGAGGAAGAATCAGAATTTTTCTCCTGGTGGGCTCCTGGTAGAGGTGAGAAATAGAGTTTCTCTCAGAGAGCATCTGGAAGCTGACTGAGAACTGAGAGGATTTCCTTGAGACCAGAATTTGGTAAAGGCTGAAGTTGCTGCAAAGGCTGAGATTTCTTATTGGTGCTAAGGGCCAGCCAAACTGCCAGAGGACTGAAGAAGCATGACTAGGAAAAGACTTTGTTTGTTGCTTGGTTGATCCTTGAGTTCCTGGGAAGAGAAGTTTTGTAAATTTTGAGATGTACTAGACCCTGTGAACTTCAGTGTGTAGCAGGAACTACCCAAATGACTGGACAAGGACCTAGGGGCTGTCTGCCTCTGAATCCAGGTGACTGTTTGGTGGATTTAGGTAGGAGCTGGGTCCATGGAAGGGGATCCAGGGAATATGGGGAACCACCTGAGTCAAGATGAAGAAAAGATCTCTCCTTGGATATTGAATGCAGGGATGAAATGGAAGTTTACTAGAGACCAAGGGGTGGAGGGTTTGTAAATTTTCTAATGATTGTATTTAGTGATTAATGATACTTAGTGACTAATTGCTAGATAAGTGACTGATTAAGTTAACTAATGATTGTCCCATGAGTGGGAGACTGACTGTTTTATTTTGAGATGACTGAATGACTGAATTAGGAGGCAAACCTCCTTAGGGATACCAGATGATTTTTCTTTTGTTCTTTGTACTAAATACTGTGACCACTTTGGTGAAAACTATGTGGCCATTTTAATATTAAGCTATTGTGAATACTACATTGTGATTTTATGTGATATGATGTAATGCTGTAAATACTGTCTTGATTTGTTTTGAATGATTTCCTTTGATTTGTTTTTCAATAAATAGAGTGTTCAAGTATGCTGTGTAATCAGAAACTTAGAAGCTGTTGACAGTAGCATTCTTTTGGGAAGCTGCTCATGCATAGCATTACAACTGTTTTTGTTGAACTGCTTTTTCCCTCATCTTTCTTTTTGCTTCTTTCCCTTGGTAAAAGAGGAGTTAGAGATCTATTCAGAAAGAAAGGTTATGGAAAAACAAAAGATGAATAAATAAAGGGGAAAG
This sequence comes from Pseudocheirus occidentalis, assembly GCA_028646575.1. Lineage (NCBI taxonomy): Eukaryota > Metazoa > Chordata > Mammalia > Diprotodontia > Pseudocheiridae > Pseudocheirus > Pseudocheirus occidentalis. Next base: position 90,715,465 of record CM053596.1, on the reverse strand, counting down.
TATTAAAAATCTACTATGGGTTAAGCATTATGTTAATTACTAGGGTTATAAATGCACAATTAAAACAATTTCTGTCTTCAAGAATCTTTACCTTCTAATGGAGAAGATAGTCTAGTTAAATGAATGCTTGTGAAGGAAGGGGATTTTGGTAAGGAGAGCCTTGGGGTTGGTGAGTAGGGTGATAGGACAGTATATTATTGTTCCTGTGATGACAGTATTTATTCAGTTATTATTCCTAGAGCAAGAAATGGGAAAGCAAGGGATATTGTAATCAGGAAGTGTAGATATAGAGGAAAAGTGAAAATTGTAAGAAGTCTAGTGGTTGCAGGTATATATATGTATGATATGAGAAGTATAGGAAGATACAAATGTGTGTAGGTATGTATATATGTGTGTATGCATGTGTACATATATACATTTACACATATTTATATATGTAAATATGTATATATACACCTATATTTACCCACATATGCATATATGTAATTTTAAATTACCCCTCTGGCATTAGACATAGTACTTGAGATACTTTCTAATATTGAAATTTGCTTGTTTTATGTTCAGAATGAAAAATCACAGGAATCAGTTAGATAAATCCTTAGAAATTATATAATCTCATTCCCTCATTTTTCAGATGAGGAAACTGAGGCTTGGATAAATGAAGAAGACTGCCCAGGATCACACACAGAGTACATAGTTATAGTCCCACAGTCTCAGATTTCTTCCTTTAAGTAGAAAACTCCAATTGATTTTTTTTCATAGATGCTCCAAGGACTAAGCAACCTTAAGTATAGAGTGAATTTAAAACTAAAAACATTCTGTCAGTGGCTAACACTCAAAAAGTCAGTTTAGTTTTGGCAGTGAATCCTTAGATCAATGTGTACCAATAAATTCTATTAACCCTTAATAAAAATCATAGTCTAGAAATAGGAAAGTACCTAAGATCTGAGAGACAGTTGTTATTTTTCTAACTTAATTTTGCCCCTTCTCTTGTCTTTCCTTGCCAGGATTATGAGTAACTCCTTTTATCATCCACCCCCCTACACCTCACTTAACTTTGATGCTTGTGAGTCGGGGCTCCAGATGCTATAAAAAAATCCTTTCAATAATATATATTCTCTCAGATAGACAGAACTTTCTTGGTAAAATATATATGAGAACATTCCTTCAAGCGGCCAAGTATGATTCATTTATTACCTGGTTGGCAGAGAATGTTGGGAAATGAGATTGGTCATGTTTCTTCAACAACTACCCCTCAGTCTCTCCCTCCCACACTTCCCCATGGTATCATCATCTTTTGTCTGCGTTCTAGTCAATTCTCAGTAAGACCTTGTAAGTAACTTTCTTTCTCCCTTTACTTACCTAGTCACTGAAAAGTGGTGCTGAGCTCATAGCAACACAACCTTCCCTATCTACTATTAAAAAAATGAAGGGCCCAATTTTCTGAGAAAAGGAACTTAAAATAATTATAATTTGCAGTATTTAAAAGCTTTATGAGGTGTAACAGGCTTTCTTCAGTGCCTTGTCCAGAACTGTTTGAAAATATTAATTAAATTGAGGTAAGTAGAACACATATGGCCATCTCCTTTTGGAAAGATGAGTAAACTGAGGTCCATAGAGTTTTGTGTTCTTTGGCCTGTGACACACAAGTTATTAGTTGCAAAACCATATTTCCAGGCCACTTCTCCCCTGGTGCCAAGTCAGGGACCCGTTCTACTAGACTATGCTGCCTTTCCATTATTTATAACTATTATCAAGTCTCTCCATGCAGCTCTTCTCTGATGTGGCAGGCATAATTCCAAAAGATTATACTAGCATTCAGATTCAAACTGACCTTCCATGTTCATATGTTACAATCAGCAGTTCCTCAGTTAACCTTCCATCCAGCCATAAATAATGGAGCCAATGAAGAACAGGAAAGACAAAAGATTCAGAGGTTCTACTGAACCACTTTGCAATGTCACAGCACATTTTGGAGAGTTTGATACAGTCAAAATGAAGAAAGCAATGGTAGAGTTTCTGCAAAACTCTTTTACTTTAATTTTAAGAGGAATTCTATTTATTAAAAAAATGAAAGTGCTAATAGTACTCTTCTCAGACAGTGCTGGACACATAATTGGTACTTAAAAGATATTATTACATTGATATGAGGAGTTGCAAGGAAGGCTAGTTGCAGAGAAGAATGTTATTTTGAACGGTTTCTTCTTTCTCATCGTTCAAAATAGAGAGGTAAAGCATGAGATTATCTGATATGGAGCTAAAGAGAACTAAAGTTCATCCCTGACTCTATTATTTACTAGCTATATGACCATAGATGGCACTCAACTTATTTAGCTTTCGGTTCATTCCTCTAGTAAGATTATGTCTAGAATATTGCATCCAGGCAACTAAACATCATAATGGATGAAATACCAGTTGAATCCAGGAAGATCTGAGTTCAAATCCTTTCTCAGATACTTACTAGCAATGTCATAATGGGGTCTAGCCACTTAATTTTCCATAGACCCATTTTTCTCATCAGCAAAGTGGTGATGCTGCTGCCATTTCCTGTAGTTCACTTCAGCAACTAGTTCCTCCTTGCCGTGGAAGATCCAAATATCCCTATGGCCATCTCCACTTCTTTGGTCATTGGCATTTTCTTCTTGAAAACTCTTTCATGGAAGGGTCCAGGATAGCCTTCATTCCTCTCCCAACCCTGCTCTTGACTTTGATATTTTTAAAAACTATATCCCAGGGTAATTTTCCTTCCATCACCACCCTCCATTTTCAGCTCCCTTTTGTATATTGTCTTCATCCATTAGAATGCAAGCACTTTAAAGGCAGAAATTATATTTTTGCTTGTATTTGTATTTGTAGTGTTTAGGATAGTGCTTAGTATATGGTAAATGTTTTTAAAACACCTGTTTTCTTTACATGTAATTGGAAAAATTCTGTTAAAAATAAAGCCCTTGCCTTCCTTCCTTCCTTCCTTCCTTCCTTCCTCCCTCCATTCCTTCTTTTCTTCCTTCCTCTCTTCCTTCCTTCCTTCTTTGCTTCCTTCCTTGCTTCCTTCTCAGCTTTCCAGGATTATTATAAAGATCAAATGAGATAACACAAAATAAGTACCATTCACATTTTATACTCTTATACAAAGGCTTTATGATGATGATGTGATTAATAATTGTTAGAATAATAATATCTTCAGTACTTAATTATTGGTATATTATGAAACTCAAATATGATAACATATTTAAGGCACTTGGAAGTATATAAAACATCATTGAAAATAGCTACTTTTTAAAAAAGCTTACCAAATCTTTTATATCTATTATCTCATTTCATCCCCACAACAATACTGAGTTACATATCATTCCTATTTAATATACGAAGAAACCAAGTCTGTGGATGTTGGCTCTTTTCCAGTTCCCGCACCTAGGAACAATGGAAGAATTTGGTTTCATCCATTCTTAACTAAATTCTAGGCTCATTTCACTACAGGAAGTAGTTGAAGTAGTAACTGTTTATAGTATCATCCTATCATTATAATAACATTATGCATTTTAGATCAATAGAGTTCACATAGGAAAGGTCCTAGAGATTCTGACTGTTACCCGGGTAGATTAAATGGCTGCCTTCTGTAATTGAATCAAAAATATTTGGATGGAAGTTTATTGTTTATATTGAATATTGTGATAGTACTTGACAAAGCTCACATAATAAGTATCATTGAGGGATCATGATGCCCAATATATTTCAGGCCTATCCTCCCACCTCCCTCTTTGGGTAGAAGAGAGAGGGACAATAAGACATGAAAGGTAACTTTAGAACAAATGAGAGAAGAGAGTAAGTAAATAGAAATTCTTATAAATAAATTTGTAGTATCACTATCCTTTTCTCCCCACCTCCAACTCAAGGATGGTTTATTATCACATGGATTTGTTCTAGAAAGCTAAGAAGGCAGGATGGACAAAAAGGAAAAAGAAAGAAAGAAAACAAGTGAATTCAAAAAGGAAAAATGGATGGAAAGAGAGAAGAATTGAGGATGAAAGGAAGAAAGAAAAAGGAACAAATAGATAAAATGAGAGAGAGAAATGAAAAGAAAACAACTTATAAATCAAGCTGTTTCCTTAACTACTTGATGTCTATTTTTGTTTAGTTCAATCCCCAGGTAGAAGGTTAAAGGAGGAAAAAAACAAACAACCTGTCAAGCTTATTGGTCCTTATATTTAATGTAAAATGTTTGTTTCAAGCTAGATTCACAGAAAAAATACAAAGTTTAAAAACCAGAATTTACACGTCACTGAAAAATAAGCCTCCAAGGAGCTTTTTTTTTCCAAAAGACCTATTTTTCTTTTCTTCCTTAAACTTTATAGCTCATATAAATTATTTCTTAGGTTGCCTTGTAAGAAAATTATGCATAGAATCTGAATTCATGTAGTTGGAATGTTTTAAGAATCATAAAAGACTCTGTCTTCTATCCTACTTTTCATTTTTTTTAGTGGTGAAGTGATGGATGAGGCCTTTCTAAGAAGAGAGAGAATAAACTCTTGAGATTATAAATATGACCTTAGAAAAAAGCCCCCAACTTTCCATACAAAGAACATTCCATCATATTACAAAGTTCATTCATTTATCCATTTATGTATTCAATAAACATTTATGAATAACCTCCTGTGTTCAATGCACTACGCTGAGTCCTAGTGTGACACAGAAAAAAATAAGACAAGGCCTGTGTCCTCAAGGAAATAGATTAATCATGTATAAAGATAAATATAATGAATTAAAATAATGGCATATGGGAGCTAAAAAATATTAGGAAATTGAATGGAGTGATCATTTTTCAGTTTGGGATTACAAGAGACTTCTTGGAGGAGATTTCATTTGAAGTTGGTCCTTTGTAGATTAATAGAAGCTCAAATGACAGAAATGATTAGCCAGATTTTTACTTTCAGATTTTTGAACTATGATGAATCACCTAGGTTTTTCCCACTCGTGTGCTTCCTTGACAAGTTTCCCTAAGTGTGTGCCCACTTTTCTTCACATACACTATATTCATTTGTGAGTGAAAGGGAGCCAGATTTGCATGGATTATGATTTATTATTTGCTTTAATATGAGTATTTGTGATATTATTTTTTGTTTTGTTGTTTTTGTTAAGTTAGTTATTAGCAGATCATCTGTCAGTACTGTAAATGACTACTTTTATAAATAGTTATGCATCTATGGGGGCTCTAGAACTTGAGTTGTAAATAAGAGGATTATAGTTTCCCCAAACAAGATTTCCCAAGCAACCCTAAAACATCTCTGTATAACATCCTAGTGGCATTTTTTTTCTTTTTTTAAAACTTGATTTGCTTATTTACTTTTAGTTTATAAGATTCAGTTCCACAATCCCTTGGGTTTCAAAAGTTCTCCCCTCCCTCACCCCTTTTCCCCCATGGCAGCATGTAGTCAAGTATAGGATATGCAAATACTTTCACCCTGGACATTAGTCTGTTTGTATAGAAGGGTTGTAACTGATGGAATGAACAAAGGGAAAGAGGAAACAAAGCCACGCATGGAAAAGAAAGAGAGCATGTAGTTTGCTTCAGTCTCCATTTAAACTCTATTCTTTCTAGATCTTTCTCTGAATGTAGACATCTCCTTCCATCCTGAAACTTCTAGAGTTGTCTTATAACCTTGTGTTGCTGAGAAGAGTCCAGTTTATCAAAGTTGGTCATCACACATACATTGTGTTTGTCACTGTGTACAAATTTCTTCTAGTTCTGCTCTTCTCCCTAGTGGCATTCTTTCTCTATTGAAGTGTGTGAAAGGGGGGTAGAGTGAGTGAGTAACTGTCCATATAAGTAGGTGATGGGTGTGAAGCACTACTACAATGTGCAGGCACACTGCTATACTTCTTACACTAATAATTTATGAAGCATTGTCAAATGTTTGGACTAATATATAACAATTTTATCTAGTTGTGCCATTTTCCAGTTCTTCAGAGAAGCTGGAACTACAATCATCTCTCTTGAGTAAACTGTTGTGTCATTTATTATTTTAATAGTTAATCAGCTTCTATTTTCCATTTCATTCCACTTACATTTTCCTTTTATTAACTCTAAAATGTTATAGATAGCCAAAATTTTCTTTATCTTCTTCTTTCTTCTTCTTATTTCTATTAATCCTATTTCCTCTTTGCTTTGAACTTCTGAATTCCACTTATTAATCATTTTGGAAAAAGACATGAATAATTACTCATTTAATAATGATAATATAATAATAAAAAGATATTATGCTAATGAGAAAAAATTCATGGAAGAGTGGGAAAAACACATTGAATTTATATTCAAGAACAGCTGAGGGGATGTCTAGGTGGCACAGTGAATAGAGCACTGGCCATGGAGTCAGGAGGATCTGAGTTCAAAGCGGCCTCAGACACTTAACACTTACTAGCTATGTAACGTTGGGCAAGTCACTTAACCCCAATTGCCTTGTCTTACCCCTCCAAAAAAAAAATAAATAAGGACTAAAACTGATTTAAAAGAAAAGCTGAGTTATGTTCTAGATTTTCCCATTATCTAGCTGTATAACCTTGAAAACTCAGTTAACTTTACTAAACATCAACTCATTCATTTAAAAAAGGGAGAAAGTTGGTTTTTATTTCTAGAATCTCTCCTATTCTCTTTTAGAGGTAAAGCAATATAATGCAAGGTGAAATTAATTTGGAGTTAATGTGTATTTGCCAGGCACACTGTTTTCCTTATGTCATCCTGGACTACCTATTTTGCTTCCCAACTTCAAGTTGCTCATAAATACAATTTAGTTAATAATAAATCTATAATCCATCTCAAAGAGGTGATTTTATGTTATTTTATAAATTGCAAATTAATAGTTAATAAGAATTATTTCTAGTAGTAGTAACATTAATCAGTTCAACTCAATGAAGGTGGTTAGATACACTTTGATTATTTCTCATGTTTCATTTCAGTTAACCATCTTTGTTATGCCCTTAGTGGTCTAAGGTTTTTGTTGTCTTCTAAAACAAGTGAAAGAGGTTCCAAGGTTTTAGAGATCATATAGTCTAATCCTATCATTTTTTAAAAGAGAAAACCAAAGTTCAAGGATTTTGTTCAAGACTCTTTCACCTCCTTATGTCTCCTACAGTTATTTATCACTAATATATGACATTTTACCAGTACAGTTGCTTATTACACCAGATAGATGATCATCAGTGCTCAGAATTGAATAGACTGAATATGACACTATCAGATAGGGAACTGCATGAAGATTTTAATGATTTCAGACTGTTCACTGCTATAGATCCCCTATCTTGAGCAGTAATATTAATAGTCAACATATGTGTGTGATGCTTTATATTTGGCATTGTATATATATATTTTCATATATGTATATATCATATATATTAGACCATTTGATCTGCACAATAAACTTCTGAGATGGGTGTTGTTATACCACTTTATGGATGAGGAAAATGAGTTTGTGAGAGATTCTTGCTTGTACAGACACCCTCAAGGAGAACATTTCTGAATCAGGATATGAACTCAGCAACTCCAAGTCTAGCACTCTCTCCATTATGTCTTCTACTTGCGATTGAGAATACAAGCATTTTGTTGATGTTACATGGCTGCAAAACATGGAATACCAATATCCTGAAGGAAGTAAACTTATAAATTAAAATAAAGACGCCAGAGAAGTATGGTGAGTTAAGTACACTGGAGTTTATTGCCAAAGATGAGCAGTATAAGAAGTAAAAAGATAAAAGATAGCAGCAAGTCCCATATAATAAGAGAAGTACACAGACCAGTTATCTAGCCAGAGTACAGGAAGCTTAAATGCAATGCTGCCACTCCTCGCAATTTAAAAACAAGTGAACAAACAGAGGGAAGTCTTTAAGACCATGGATGAATCATCTTTAGGAGATTTACAATAAGACATAAATGAGATTACCATAGGATGGGAAAATATAGAAGTACCACAATCCGTACTATTGGGAAGGAAACTTATAGTAATGAACTCATGGATTCATTGAAGTATAGAAATATCAATGTCCTGGAAAGAAGAACTGGATGGAGAAAGATAAAGTAGAATAAACAGAGAGACAGAGAAAAGAAAAGATGTAGAAAGCCAAAGAGTTCCTGACAAAGGGAAAAAATAGTTGTTTCTTGCAAGTTCTCTTTAATGAAAGAAATAATAGAAAGGATGTAAGTAAATTTTTAAAAACACACACATTAAACTCCTGTTAAACTACTACACATGAGGCTCTGTCTTGAGTATTAGAGAAACAAAGGAAATAAAGGGAAAAAAAGCAAAATCATCAGGTGCTCCCCACAAGAACTCTATAATCTATCCACTAGTGATTACACACACAAAGTGGAATATGGTTAGATCATTTGTGGTAGGTTGATTATCCTAAACTTAATCATGGCACAAAAGAATGTCTTTTTCTTGCCTTACTAATCTGGAGCTCTGGTCTAGATCATTTGTTTCAGAAGAGTATTATCTGCTCTTAGTTCTCGTGTATGGGAGACCCATTCACCAGAAGCAAAAGAGTTCTCTAGTTGGATAGACAAAGACATATCCGAATCTATATTATCTCTGATTTTTGAACTTTCAGAAAGTTTTTATGTCCCCAGTGTATACTTGGTTCCAGATTCTTTAGATGATATTTCCTCTTATGGTTTCAAAAATCCTTCAGATGTCTCTTCATCCATAGAATCTTACTGATTAATCTTTAAATGAATCACAGCTTTGTAATCTGGATGTTCAATATATCTTATTTATAGACTCATTTTGTAACTTGGTCTTTTATCTTAATTAATGTAATGAGGCCCAGGTGTTAAGGCAATGGGGTCCTTATATAAATAAGCAGTTCTTCCTATCTTTAGCGTTTATTGTATTATTCACTCTTTAAAGCTTTGGGGAATAGAACTTATATAAGATGTCACAGAAAATAAAACTGTTTTACTACTAATGTATTCATTATAGCATCCCCCAAGGCTTCAATGAGACCACACTGAGAATACAGAATACCGTCTCAGAATAAGGAGACTGAGGAGAGTTCAATACACTGGAGGTAACACATTGAAAAGTTGCAAAGATTGATTTATGAGAGAATGTGAATGGAAAAGTATGTATTGCCAAAGCATGAAACTGCTAAATAGCTAAGTGGGGGACCAGAGAGAATATAGGAATGATTTTCTATACATTTGGAGAGCACAAACACCAAAGGAGATAGTGGGAAATTGTGCAGATTGACGCAGGAAGGTAAAAATAGGAGCAATATGATGAGATTATGAAATGGAAACTTTAGGTAGTCTTTGGAAAAAGTGCTCCAAATGCAAGTGCTGATTACAGTGCAGAAAGCTCCCTGAAAGCAGATGTAAAGGAAGCCTCTCTGCTTCAATCATGTAAAATTAGACTAAATGAAGATTTTAAGTATATATATATATATATATATATATATATATATACATATATATATACACATACACACATATATATATACATATATATGTGTGTGTATAATATATGTGTGTACTAGATAGATAGATAGATAGATAGACTTGAAGAAAACATGCATGTTTGCTCTTGTAACCTTAGCAAACCCATTCTTCTTTCTGTAGCATTTTTGAATGCTAGAATTGGAAGCAACCTTAGAGATCACCTGGTCCAATCTCCCCACCCCCACCCCCAGTGAAAAAATCAAATCACAGAATCCCTGACAGGTGAGAAGCCAACCTCTACTTGCATACCTTCACTGGGTGAAGACAGCCCCATTGTGTTGGTAGATGGTTCTGTTTGTTATTGTTGTAGGGTTTTTTTTAATGTGTTTGTTTTGTTCCCCCTTAGGTAAACCTAAGTCAAAACCTCTGCTCCTATAATTTCTGGTTCTAATTCTATTCCTTTTTCTTTAGTTCTAATCCTTTGAATACATTTTTAAAATAGACATTGTGATGCAACAAATGTAAACAAAAAGGTTTTTCCCATCTGAAGGTACTCTCTTTGTCCATATTTTTCTTGGAATATGCTTTTATTTTCTGGAGTTCTCTTTTATCCCTGATGCAGCCAGGTAGAGGTTTTATTATTCACTCATTTCAGCTGTGTCCATTCTTTGTATTTCAACTTGGGATTTTTCTTAGCAAATATACTGTAATGGTTTGCAATTTTCTTTTCCCCAATTGAGGTAAACAGGGTTAAGTGACTTGCTCAGGGTCACATAGGTAGTAAGCATCTGAGTTCAGATTTGAACTCACTGATACACTGAGCCACCTAGCTTCCCTTCATTCCACCTGGCCACCACTGTTTCTGGAGCCATTTCCTTCTCCAGTTCCTTTTGCAGATGATGAAACTGAGGCAAAGTTCTGTGACTTGCCCAATGTCACACAGCTAGTAAGTGTCTGAGGTCAGATTTGAACTCAGGGGAAAGAGTTTTTTTGACTCCAGGTTCCAAACTTTATTTGCTGTATCATCTAGGTGCCTATAATACACAAGGTCACTAAAAAAATCAAATCAAAGCAAAGAAATTGGAAAAGGACCTATCCTATATGGTTAAACATATAGCAAAACTAAGGGAATATTTCTTTTGTTCTTTTTGGGGTGGGGTTAAGATGGTTAGGCAAATTACATTATATGCATATAATGAAATATAATTTTGCCATGAGAAATGACTGTTTCATAGGAAACTAGTAAGACATTTATGAAGATATAAAACAAAATGAATAGAACTAGGAAAATCAATTATGAAATCACAACATGATAGAGAAAACAACTTTGAAAGTTAGAACTCTGATCAATGAAATAATAAACCAGAAGTCTAAAACAGTAGGGTTAAACACACTGCACTTATGTCTTCCACATCTTAACATTCACCATCACAGCTTTGATATATTGTGGGTCAACATAAAAAATTCAATGGGAATTTTTGGGAAGTTTTGCAGTAGCTCAAAGGAGACATGAAGGCCAACAGACAATATAGAGCCTATGACCAAATACTTAACCCAAATTTTACATTAATATACTGCAAACACTCCATAAAAGAAAAATTTAAAAAAATCCGACTTCTTATTTGGTATGAAGAGGGTCAAAAAAATTCTATGTGGATTTTCCAGATCATTGGCACCATAATACCCCTAACCGTGGTGAGGTGGAAAGGATAACTGTACATACTTCCTCTCAGAGAGGTGCTAAAATTATGATGTAGAGAGGCATATTTTTTGGATATGACTTTTGTGGAAATTTACTTTGCAGAAATATATGTGCATACGATAAGGAATTTAATTTTCTTTCTTTTTTGGAGGTGTTGTTATTCATTTAGGGGGCAGTAAGAGAGAAAGATTATGAATGCATACAAAATAACTAACACATTTATTTAAAATATCTATTTTTTAAGTGGCACAGTGGATAGATTCCAGGAGTCAGAAAGACCTGAGTTCAAATTTGGCCTCAGATACTTATAAGCTACATAACCCCTAGCAAGTTGTAACCTTTATTTGTCTCATTCTCATCATATATAAAATGGAAGTAATAATAGTATCTTCCTCCTAGGGTTTCTGGGAAGATAAGAAGAGAAAATATTTATTAATTGCTATATAAAGGATAGTTATGAGATATGTGTATATATGTGTGTATGTATGTATATATACATATATACATACATATATACACACACATATATGTGTGTGTGCGGGCGTGTGTGTGTGTACAAACATCTCTTGTAATGCCATGCACCAGCAGATTCCCCAAAGATTTCTACTATGAACAGCTTTTAATGTTTGGATTACACAATAATAGTGAATATTCTGTTTATTCCATGACAAATCAAGGCAAACATTCACAATATGTCACAGTGTAATATTCACAACATTACATTTTATCACAAAAAGTCACAATACTGTGTCCATAATAGCTTAACATTAGAATGGCCACACAGTTTTCACTACAGTGGCCACAATATTTAGAACGAGGAATAAAAGAATAATCATCTGGTTTCCCTAATGGGGAA
>CM053596.1:90678718-90702980 GCA_028646575.1 Pseudocheirus occidentalis | reverse complement strand
CCTTCTCACTTAATCATTCAATCAATTCACAATATATCAATCTTCCACTCATGGGGCAACCATTAACTTAATCAGTCACTAATCTAGATACACAGTTACTAAATGTCATTAATCACTATTACAGTCATTAGAAAACCACACAAACCCTCTACCTCTTGGTGTCCAGCAAACCTCAATTTCCTCCAAGGGGAGGCCTTTTCTTCATCTTGACTCTGGGTGATCTCTCTGATTTCCTGGATCCCCTTCCATCATCCCAACTCCCTCCCAAATCCACCAAACAGTCACCTGGATTCAGAAACAGACAGTCCGGTCCTCAGAGGTAGACAGCTCCCAAGCCCTTGTCCAGTCCTCAGGGCAATCCCTGGCACACACTGAAGTTCACAGGTTCCAGCACATCTCAAACCCTTCACTACTTCTCTTGCCTGGAACTTAAGGATCAGCCAGGCCATAAACAAAATCTGATCCTGGTCATGCTACTTCAGTCGTGAGTAGTTCAGCTGGCACTAGGACCCAGAAGGAACATTGGCCTTCTGGGTGGCCTTCACCAGATTCTGGTCTCAGGAAAACTCTATCTCTTTTCTCAGTCAAGTTCCAGATACTAGGAAAGAAACTCACTCTCTCTCTCTCTCTCTCTCTCTCTCTCTCTCTCTCTCTCTCTCTCTCTCTCTCTTTCTCTCTCTCTCTCTCTCTTTCTCTCTCTCTCTCTCTTTCTCTCTCTCTCTCTTTCTCTCTCACTCTCTCTCTCTATCTCTCTCTGTCTCTGTCTCTGTCTCCGTCTCTCTCTCTTTCTCTCTCTCTCTCAAGAAAACTCCAATGCACTTCTTCAGCCCAGCAGCCCAGCTCCCAGATGCTGAGACAATCGAGCTTCCTCCAACAGGAAAATTCCAATTCTGTCTCTCTGTCTCTGGAATTCTTGCTTATATACACACACTGGCCTCCTGTCTAGCCAATACTCTTCTTCCAAGTCAACAGGGCAGTTCACGCCTTCTCAACAGTGGACAGGGCTCACACCTTGTATACTTAGCCCTAAGTTACTAAGTGCTAAGTATCTGCTAAACTGATTGCTGTTACATCTCTATGCACTATGTATTTATGCAATGTAGATATACATGCAGGCATAGACATAGATGTAGATAAAGATAATCTCCCTGGGGTAGAAACTGTTTTTGATTTGTCTTTCATTCCCAATGTCAAGAGCAGGTTTGTCCAGGAAGTTTCAGAAGAATGTCAGATGTAGAAAGAACTTCAGAGACCATCTGATACTACATGTAGCTGAAAAAAAAGACACCTCTACTACTCTTGACAAACCAAAAGAAGATCTGTAACTTCATTGAAACCCTTTAGTGTATCTCTATCTCTATCTATTTATCTCTCTCTCTCTCTCTCTCTCTCTCTCAATTTACAAAAAATGTTATTCATGGAAATGCCTCCTCTAACATTGTTTTGCCTAATCCATCTTTTTTTCAAACTAATTAAAGATGTACATTTTCAGGATATGGTTGTACTGAATTGCTTCCTGGAATAATGAGGAAAAGTTAATTCATATATATTCATTATTACTTATCAAAAATTCCTCATGGATTGATTCAATAGAATGAGAATCATATATCCAAGTGGTACAGTAGATATTATAAATATTTGTGAAAAATGATGACCAGAATCACTTATATCTGAACTTTTTATAAATTAGTGTCTATACTAGGATTCAACAAATTAAATCCACCCTCAGATTGTTTCAAGTGCCTCCTCTTTATAGGGCTCTATGCTTGATGTTAGGGATTTAAAAAAAAAGAAATGAAAAGGCTCCTGTCTTCAAGCAGTTTAATGTTCTTCCAGAATACACAAAGTCCCAGGTAACCCAATTCTTCTACCAATTTTAATACCTATATAAATCATTTAAAAATAAATATAATTTTAAAAGTAAATGTCAAACAATCACTTATCAAACAATCACTCCATACTCTTAGAAACCTTTTTATGGCAAATATTATTTCTAGGATGCTGTGTTCAATGAATAAAAAAATCAATAATTATCTATAAATTGCCATCTATGAGCCAGGCATAAGATGACAGACTCAAAGTTTGAAGACACATGTAACCTAGAGTAAATGTTCTTTTCATAGATGAGGAAACTGAGGTTCAAAGGTGAGGAGTTCAATTCAATCAGCATTTATTAAGTGCTAAGTTTTCCAACCTACTGGGTGCTAGAGATACAAATTTCTATAATAGGGTGAAGCAACACGAACACAGACAATTAAATGCAAAATACATCCAAAATAAATACATAGAAATTCAAAGAAGAAACACTAATATCCAGGTGAATGTATTGAATGAATTCAAAGGCATCTTCTATTTGTTTTCCAGAGATTACACTAGGCAGAAAGGATACTTTACTAGTAGTAAAAGGAATGAGACTATTTCCTACTCTCCTACTCTTAAGAAGATTATCTTTGATAGGGAGTGACAATATGCACACTGGGAGAGAATAAAGAAATAAATACAAGGCAGTTAAATATAAGTTAGGCAGGGAGGTACTAGCATTAGCATTTGAGGGGACTGGGAAAGGCATAACAAAGGTTGTTCTTATAGTTTGTCCTTCATTCTTGAAGAGAACCAATGATATCAGGAGGGTGAAGTCTTGACTTTGGAGTGAATTGGATTTAAGTGAGGCAGAGCTGTACAAAGCTATCAGCCTCATTATCTCCCCTAGAATCATTGCAGTCTAGTAGCAAGATATAAATCAAGATGAATAGTGATGGCCCTGAATGCAGTAGGAGACTTTGGCATTTTTAAGCTAATGCCTTTCCCAGATCTCAGCTTGTCTGAGGCAAAGCCCATTCTATAATTAAAGGCTAGGTAAGAATTGAGGCAAAAGATGGCCTAGTTTGCCTTTATAAAAAAAAAATCAGTCTGGGAGGGGAAGACCCTGACAAATTTCTGACCAGAACAGAAACAATTACTGTTTACACTCTCTTGTTCTTAAGCTGGATCTTGAAGGCAGAGATTCTATGAAGCAGAGATGAGAAGGGCATGTTTTATTAGCAAAGGAGGTACATAGATGGTACAAAAGCATTGAGACAGATTCTGAAAACATCAAAAACTTCCTTTAAGAAGTGGCACCTGACCTGAACTTCAAAGAGATTTTCCCCATTTTACAGTTCAGGAAACTGAGGCTAAGAGAGGTTAAATGACTTGCCTAAGGTCAAACAGCTAGTGAGTTTCTGGTCCTTTCAGGCCTAGGGAAAGGTTTATTCAAATGGAAAGTCCTATATAGAGAGTATCAGACAGGAGAACCTATTTGTATACATATACAAATATGCATGTATGTATGAATATATGCATGTGTCTGTGTATATATATATATATATATATATATATATATATACACATATAGGTACATACGTAGACACATACACACACATATGCACAGCCCTTCTTGCAGTGACAATGGACTACAAAAGAAAAACAAAAGAGCTGAAACCTGATGAAGTTCCCATTAAGTAGAGAATGACTAAACAAATCATGCTGTGCACGTATAATGGAAAACCATTTTACTGTTAGAAATGACAAAATATGTATTTTTAGAGAAATATGTGAAGAATTTATGAACTGATATAGTGTAAAATGAGCAGGACCAGAGAAAACTTAGGCAATTATGACATGATAAAGGCAATCAACTTTGGAGGAATTTAGAATTATGATCAATGTAATGATTTCCCACAATTCCAGAGTACTGATGATGATGCATGCTACAAATGTCCTGACAGAGGTAATGGATGAAAAACAAAGAACAACATGGATTTCAGGGCATGGTTAATGAGGGCATTTGTTTTACTTGACCATATATACCTGTTTAAAAGATTTTTTCTTTTTCTTTTCAATTAGGGGCAAAAAGGTAAGAAAACAAATGCTTGCCAACAAAAAGGAATTGAGGGGGAAGGAATGGAAGAGGAAGGGAGTAGGGGGAAATTTCATCTAGGTCAATTTGGCTTAAAACATATTTATGAGGGGGGAAAAGCATGTGAAAATATTCTGGAAAGTTAAGTGAGAAATGGTTGGTTTATGAATGGATATTTTTACTTTTATGTAATTTTTTTATAATGAAAGCACAGTATTCAGAATGCAGAAAAACAGTTAAAAATAAATGTATTTGCTTAGCAGAGGAGGAGGAATTTCCAACCGTTCAAGAAAGAACACTTTTTTTCCCTTGGAATTTATTCTAGAGAGCAGATGCATCAGAATAGTTAAAGACATGAACACATGTTTAACCAGCAGTGTTTCATATCAGGTTTTATCATAATTTAAAGGCAGGGATATATTAAAAAAAATCTAAACTTAGACTAAGGTGATACTTTAGTTTTACTTCTGCCTTGGATGATGACCACATGATCATGGACAAGTCACATAAACTCTCTAAGCCTTACTTTCCTCACCTGTAAAATAGGAGAAATACTTAGAGAATATTATAGGTATATGCTATATGGACACACAACAGAATGATCTTCAACCCTGTGCATATGTGTGTGTATGTGTCTACGTATGTACCTATATGAATATATATATATATATATCATCCTGGAAAAAAACAATGGCTACCATTTCCTGAGGCCAATCATAGCACAGAACCTAAGGGATTCAAACAGACTCACAAAATTAAAGGTCATAATTTCCAGAGTCCTGTGGGTATTGGACTATCTAGCTCAGTTAACTCAGTTCAAATTAATGGCTATAACTGACAAAGCAATTGCACTCCAACAGCCTCACCTTTTCTCCTCTCTATGACCTAGTGTCCTTTTTGCCTGGTTGGCCCTCCTTTTTCATTACTGGCTTTTCGAATCCTTAGTTTCCTTCAGGACTTAGTTTGAAGAGACAGCTTCTACCTAAAGCCATTCCCAGTCACTGGAGATGCTATGCCTCCTTCCTCCTACTTCAGATTTTCCATATATCTATCTTATGCAGTTTTTATATGTACCTATATTTACATATGATGCCATCTTTGGGAACAGCATAGGTTTGTGGAAGTCATGGACAATTACTTTTTGTCTTTCTATGTTTGGAGTCAATAAACCCAGAGAGGACACGTGTCATGTACTCACTTAGGGAATTATTTTCAACAACATATAGAAGCGATATCAGTCAAAAAACATTACAAATACAATTTGGGCTTAAACTGAAGTAGTTTCTACAAAATTGTTGGTTAAAATGCATACTGATTGAAATTCCATAACTTTTTTTCTTTTAATTTAAGAAATCAGACAGCATCAGGATGGTAGAGTAAAGGCTCATACCCTGTTGAACTCCACCAACATTCTCTAAACAACTTTAAACACCTTAAATCAAATTTTGGAGTAGCTGGGGAGAGAAAAGGGAGGCATTTTTCCAGCCTAAGTCACCTTAGGAGTCTGGAAGGATAGGTCTATGAAACTGGGGTGGACATAGGACTGGGGTTCAGCAGGAGCACTAGCAATAGGCCTTAGAAGTGGCTACAACAGTAGTAGCAGCTTTAGGAACTTGCTTTAGGAACTCTCACCCCAGAGACTGGTCAGAAACAGATTAAAGGGGATCCTTTGCTGACACTTTGTGCAGCTAGTGCTGATTGGAAAAACAAAGGCCCACAAACTTTTCATGTCACAGTTCCAGAGCAAAGAAGAGTGCTTGTTATCAGTCATAAGTGAACAGGGTCCCTGGTCACATGTACAGAAACAAGAGCTCTAGTACTGTCATCTGCTGAGGAACAAAAGCCCTTCCAAGGTAAAGACAGGAGCACAGACCAATAGATCAGTGATCATACAACTCCAGGATAAAAACATCTTGGAAGCATCAAAAACTTGCAGACCCTTGAGGACTGAATATGGAAACCAAATCATGAAAAAACCTGAATCTTGTCACAGTATCTCCCCAAATACAAAGCAGAGCCGAACTTTAATATAAAATACAAAGAAAAGAAATAGACTGATAAAATAAGCAAACAACAACTAGAAAAAGAACTTGACCATAAAAAAATCTACTACAGGTGCAGCTAGGTGGAGCAGTGAATAGAGTACCAGCCCTGGAGTCAAGAGGACCTGAGTTCAAATCCAAACACTTAACACTTACTAGCCATGTGATTTTGGGCAAGTCACTTAATCCCAACTGCCCTCCAAAAACCAAAAACAAACAAAGAAACAAACAAACAAAGAAACAAAGGAAAGAACTACTACAATAGCAGACAGGCTAAGATATAAATTTAGAAGAAAACAACAATGTCAAAACAACTACAAGGAAAACCTCAGAGAAAAATGGCAATAGGACACAAGGGTAACAAGAATTCCAAAAATAGTTTTTTTTTTAAAGAAATTGGTAATAGAAGATATACAGGGAAAAGAAATGATGGTGATAAAGATAATTATGAAAGAAGAATTAACAACTGGGTAAAAACTGTACATATAGAGACATATACACATAATAATTGGCTGAATAAAATAACATCTTAAAAACCTAATGGTAGTAGCCCATTTATAAAAGAGGCACACAATTTCACTGAATCAAAGAACTCCTTAAAAAGTAGAACTGGCCAAATGGAAAAGGAGATACAAATATCACAGAAAAATAATCCCTTAAAAATTAGAGTGGAGAAAGTAGAAGCTAATAATTCCATGAGACATGAAGAAATATTTTTAAGTAAAAAAATTTAAAAAGAGAAGAAAGTCCAAGTATTTCATTGTAAAAATAACTGACATGAAAAATAGATCAAGGAGAGATAATATTAGAATTATTTGACAACCTAAAAGCTCTGGATCAAAGAAAGAGCCTAGACATAAAATTTCACAAAATTATCAAAGAAAACTGCCCTGATATCTTAGATCCAGAGGGTAATATAGAGATGGAAAGAATCTACTTATCACATATTCAAAGAGATTCCAAAATGAAAATACCCACGAATATTATGGCCAAATTCCAGAGCTCCCTAGTGAAGGACAAAATACTGCAGGCTGTCAAAAGTAAATGATTCAAATATCATGGTTCAAAAATTCAAATATCATGGAGTCACAGTCAGGATCACTCCTTAAATTTCAAATCTGACTAGATACTTGATACTTAATAGCCATGTGACCCTAGGCAAGTCACTTAACCCCAATTGCCTCACCCCCAAAAAACAAAAAAGATATCAATAGCCATATGAAAAAATTATCTAAATCATCACTGATTAGAGAAAAATGAATTAAAAGAACTCTGAGGTACCACCTTACACATATCATAAACAAAAAATGCTGGAGAGGATGAGGAGAAATTGGTACATTATTGAATTGTTTGCAGAGTAGTGAATTGTTCCAACCCTTCTGGAGCACAATTTTTAACTCTGAAAAAATGGCTGTAAAAACATGCACATCCTTCGATATAGAAATATCACTACTAGGTCTACATCTCAAGGAGGTCAAAGAAAAATGGAAGGCTTGTACACACAATGGGGGAAAAACAGGCAGACTGATGTGTGGCATGTGTAACAGGTTCCAATTTCTATTGTGACCCTTCCTAGTTATATGGATATCATCATTGCATTCAGACTAATCTTTCTCATAAACAAAAATGGAGAAAATAATACCTATCTTTCCCATCTCACAAGCTTATTCATAGGAAGTTCAATTCCATTTAATAAATGTTGATTTGGTATCTACTGTGGCTAAGAAATTGGGTTGGCTACCAGAGCTACAAATGCAAAAATAAAACATTCCCTGTCAAACATGCATAAATCAATACCTAACAAATTCAAGAGAGAGAGGGTGTGAAAGGGTCATAAGGGTCTTGGTCATAGAGACCCTAGATAATCTCTAAGTTTGATAGATTTGGAGAAAGAAGGGTCCTTAGGAAAGGAATAATTACGTATATGCCACCTATCATGTGCCAGACGGAATCACTGTGCCACATCTATTGTCTCTTTTGATCCTCACAAGACCCTTACAAGTTAGTTGCTGTTCTTATCCCCATTTTATACGTGAGGAAACTGAGTAAAATAGAGGTTAAGTGACTCGTACAGAGCCACAAAAGTAGTGAGTGTCTGAGGTAAGATTTGAACTTAAGTCCTTCTGACTCCAGTTCCAGTGCTCTATCCACTGTGCCACCTAGCTGACAAGACATCTATTCTAACCCCTTCATTTAAAAGTAAAGGGAAATTTAGTGCTTTATGCAGGACTGTTTTCTCTCAGACATTTACTATCGGTGTGACCCTGGGCAAGTCACTTTACCTGTATTTGCCTTGGGAGAAGGAAATGGAAATTTGATCCAGTATCCTTGCCAAGATAACCCCATGGAAAGTACTGGATACTACGGTCACAAAGAGTCCAAAATGACTGAACAACTGAACAACAGTAACAAATGCTGCTAGTAAGAGTCAGAAACAGTTTCATAACCTGGTCTGACTCCAAACCCAGTGTCATACAAAAGCTAAAAGAAATCTGACTTATTATTATAGAATATAAAATATAGGAAGTACTATTGAAATGTTACTTATACTACATGAGTTTTGTTCATGATTGTATGAGATATTTCATATGGTGAAGGACTTAACTTTTCATGAGAGGAATCAGATAAATGCTGGAATTGAGTCAGAAGATCTCTTTGATTTCTTCCTCTGCTTCTTCTTAACTATGTGATTATTTGCAAGAACTTAACTATGTTGTGCCAGCATTTCTTCAGCTCTTAAATAAAGGAGTTGGACTGAGCGCTTACTGTGGGACTGCTCAGTTCCAAAATCCATTGTTTCCTGTCATAACCTGTCTGAGCCTCAGTTTCTTCTTCTGAAAATTGGAGAATAAAAGTGACTATTTGGATAGAGATCTAGCCTCAGCACAATGAAGCCCAAGTCACAGTCCTACCTATGATCGGTACAAATGCTGGGTCCAAGTCACTTAAATTCTCTGTGTCCCGAGAAACTAATTCCTTAAGACTCTAAACTGAAGAGCTCTCCACATGCAATGGTAGAGAAAGTTCCATACCACAAACAGCTTACCCAGATAATATCAGAGGTTAGGACAAAGTTAGGAATCATAGTACAATAGAATATTTTATAGTGTCATCAAGTGCTATGGAAATGAGACCAGTTATTTTGTTTAAGACTTAAAAAACCAAGTCTAGTACTGATGGCTCTACATTGTATATTTTTGTACTTCCTCTTGATTATGTAATATTTACCTGTGCTTGTGTGTGCTGGAAATACAGCCCTTCCTTATTATTATTATTATTATTATTATTATTATTATTATTATTATTATTTAATAAGGGTTTTGTTCAATCACTCAAGAAGAAAAAAAATGCCTTGAAAGGAGCATTGGGGAACATGGTAAGAAACCAATAATTGCCCACATATTAAATAAGTTTGCCACTTTGCTAGACAGCAGCTGGCTGGAGTTGCCTTTCATTTTACTTTCCAGATTAGAAAGAAATGCTGCCAATGTTTCCTCTGTTGTGCAAGAGCCATCCTGGACTCTTTCCCAGTGTGAGAGATGCTATTCTTGTCATTAAAGAGGGAAAAAGAACATTCAGTGGATCGTACAAGGAGGGCCAAACACTATACACCTCTCTCAGTTCAAAGCATCCCTCTGTACAGAATGGTGTTTTGTAATCACGGAGATGTGTGTTTGTATGGGTTCGGGGGTGGGGCTATAACATTCATGCCTCTGCCCTGAAAGTGAGGTTGTCTGTTTTAGTTGAGCTGAAAGAGGAAAGAGTTCTCCATTGCGACTGAGGGACTAGGGATTCTAATCATTGCTATTATCATTTTTGTAGATCCAGAGCTGGTAAGAATCTGAGGACATATCCTCTTAGTGCACATTTTTCACTTGAGAACCTGAGGTCCAAACAGGTGAAGTTACTTTCCCAAGGTAATATCTGGCTCCAGTCCTCTCACTACTCAGCTGTCAAATTGCTCTTCCTAAATCAGAAGTCTGA
The DNA here is from genome assembly GCA_028646575.1 of Pseudocheirus occidentalis. Classification (NCBI taxonomy): domain Eukaryota; kingdom Metazoa; phylum Chordata; class Mammalia; order Diprotodontia; family Pseudocheiridae; genus Pseudocheirus; species Pseudocheirus occidentalis. The sequence continues at coordinate 90,693,056 of CM053596.1, read as the reverse complement.
CCACATCACCTCACTATTCAATAAACTGTTGAATCTGTGTTACCTGTTGGAAGAAATATAAAATCCTCTCTTGACACTTAATAGCCATGTGACTAAAAGCTCTGGATCAAAGAAAGAGCCTTTTAAATCCCTTCTGTATTGTTAAAGTATTGTTAAGGGAATTTGAAGGTCTTCCTTGCCCCTTAATAGGCCCATGTGCCCTACTTTGAGCTCTCGCCCAGCCAACAGCTGAGTCACATGGAGCTCAGTACATGGAGGAGTTTACCCAACAGAGCATGAACAGAGAACATAGAGCAGAGAGCAGTGAGCAAGGCAGACCTGAGGAGAGCAGGTAGCATGAGTGAGAGAGGGAGGAATTTTGCTTAAGGGATTTTGTTTGTGGGGAGGTCTGATGGAGGGAAGGCTTGGGGACAGTGGTGCTTCTTGTATTAGCAATGTGTACCAACTTATTTATTACCATGGTGGATTTGGCTTTCCAGTATATGAATAAATATCTTTGTTTTGTTTTCAAAGAAGAGAGTCTATTATATCTTGCAATTCAAACCTGGAAATATACCTGCATATTCATAGCACCTACTGTGGGGATCACATTGGCAATATATCTTCATAACCTGGCCCTTTCGAGCCTCCCTAGTAGTTTTAAATCTTATTCCCCTCTGTGAACTTTGTGATCCTATGACCTTGACCCTTTCCTATTTCTTACAAAAGTTACTGTTTCAGTCATGTCCAACTCCTTGTGACACCACTGGGTAGTTTCTTGGCAAAAATACTGGAGGGACCTCCCACTTTTTTCTTCTGCAGCTCATTTTACAGATAAGGAAACAGTGTCAAACAGTGAAGTGACTTAAACAGGGTCACACAGCTGATAAGTGTCTGAGGTCAGATTTGAATTTAGGAGGATGAGTTTTTCTGACTCCAGATCCAGCATTCTTTCCACTGCACAACCTATTTGTCCCTCACATAAGACAACCCCTCACCTCCGGACTCCAGACATTTCCATTGACTCTCCTCCATGCCTAGAGTTCTCTCCATTCTCTTCCATAACTAGACTTCTTTGGCTTTCTTTGAGTTCTATCTAAAATCCTACAAGAAGTCTTTCCTGATCCCATGGGTTGTGAATATCTTCCTTTTGTTGATTATCTCCAATCTCTCCTTTATATATCTTGTTTGTACATAGTTCTTCTCATGACAGACAGTGAGATTTTTGAGAGCAAGGGTTTTGTTTGACTCTCTTTGTATCTCTAGTACTTGATGCAGTGTCAGACACATAGTAGGTGATTGATAAACGATTATTGATTTGACTTGACTGGAGATTACCATCCTGTTTAACCTATACATATTGTATGAATGTAGTTCTTTGGGTGTAGTGCCTCCCTACTCTCTCCTTGATGGCAGGGATGGTAGGTACTGTGTTTTTGCCTTTCTTCACATCCCTAGAATTTCGTATAGCACATGGTGTAGTATAAACACTTAATAAATGCTTAATAACTATACTAAAGAGAGTGCTCTGATGAATTCAGGATTCTTTTCAATACACCATTTTGTTTTTCTCTTCTTTGCCTCAAATTTGCTTTGTGACCTTGGGCACACTACTTAATGCGTCTTTTCTTCAGTTTTCTCATATATAAAATGAGGTCTTTGGAATATACTGATTTTAATATTTATTAAGGACATACTGTGTACTGGACAATGTGCTGGGTGGTAGAGATACAAATTTAAATCTGTTTAAAAATTGTCATGAGTTTTTTTTTTGCCTTTTTGGAGGGCAATTTGGGTTAAGTAACTCACCCAAAGTAAATGTGTCAAGTGTCTGAGGCCAGATTTGAACTCAGGTCCTTCTGACTCTAGGACTGGTGCTCTATTCACTGTGCCACCTAGCTGCCCCCATCATGTGCTTTTTTAGACTCCAGGAATACCATAGCTTTTCCAGGGATAAGGACATCACATTAAATCTTATTCTGATGCATTCTGCAAACCTAAAAACTCTATACAAATGTTAGATAGCATTAATTTGTGGGGTGGTGGTGGTGGTGGTGGTGGTGGTGGTGGTGGTGGTGGTAGTAGTAGTAGTAGTAGTAGTAGTAATTACTTGACAAAGCACCTTGCAGATATTTGGTACTTAGTAAATGTTTGCTGTTATTATAACATCAAAAACTCTGACAAAATAAATTCCATTTCTGTGCTATGTGTAAGAAATTGAGTCAGGTCATAACATTTATTAAAAAATGCTGACTATTACGAAATATGGTAAAGCTATTTTGGCTCAAGAAGGTCTTTCAAAGACAATTGGGCAGAATAGTCTTTCCTACCAGGCTCTTAAAACTTAGAACACAACCTTAAGGTAAACCCTCCAAGGGAAATTGTCCTCCTTGAATGAAATATGCCTGAGGCTACCAATAGGCCCAATCCTGACAATTAAGTTAAGAGAAAAAGAGGAACTAAATGAGGAAAAGATACTTGGTATAGACTTGGACTGAACTAGAGAAAAGAAGTGGGAAAGTGTTAAGGGATATTTATTAGGGAGAAAAAGATTAGGATTTGGACTCACTCTGATTCTGTTCTGCTCCTATTATTCACCTACTTTGCTTCTACCTTCAAACCACTGGAAATTTGGACACTACCACTGCATACCCCCATAGGGGAGCTTTTACCTTCATTTACCCAGGACTTTCCAGGTCCCAGACTCTTTTTTGTACCCCTTCTGTATGCTTTCTTCCTACCTTAGAATGTAAACTTGTAGATGGCAGAGACTGTCTCTCTTGTTGCTTGTTTTTATATTCTTAGCCCTTAGGAAACATTGGCTCCTGACTAAAGGGAAGATTTATAAAACCCTCATTCATTGTAATTCTGTACTTAGAGGAATATTTATAAAATAGCTTGTACTTATGACCCCAGTTAAGAGAGTAGAACTCTTATCCAACAAAGGGATAGGGTATACGATTCCAGCTAGGCTGTAGGAAAGGTGTAATAGTAATGTAATTTGATCCTTTTGTATTGGCAAAGTTAAGAGATTTAGCACTAAGTAATTAATCAAGCAACTGTTAAAGAAAGAGAAGGTAGGAACCCCTGTTGCTGACATAACAGCTGATGAAACAGGAAGGGACAGAACAGGAAGGAACTACTAGGGTATATAAGGTGAAGCCCTAGCTGGAATTTCAGATCTTCTTGGAGCCGGGTTTTGGAGGTTGAGGAAGACAGGCCCAGTCTGGAGAGAATGATTTTTATTTTGAGAACCTGGATGAAGTGATTTTGATTCTGATAACCAGCTGAAACTTCTGCTGAGCTTGAGGGCCAGCTGGAGCTGCTGAGGATTTCTGAGGACCAGCTGGAGCTGCAGAAGACTGAGGAAACATGATGGTGGTGTTGGTAATTTGTCTGTTTGTGGTTTTGTTGAGCCTTGACTTCCCAAAAACAGAGACTGTGAAGGACTTAAGGTAAACTGCAAACTGAGAGCTTCATTGTGGAACAGGGACTGCACAAAGAGCTGGACAGCGAGGTGGGAGCTGTCTGCCTTTGAACCCATGTGACAGTTTGGAGAATCTAGGTAGAAACTGGGACCACAGAAGTAGGTCCAGGGAATCTGAAAGCCTACCTTGGAAAAAGATGAAGAGATCTCTCTGTGGATACTGAGTAGTGACTGATTGAAGTTGTACCTTACTTATTACCTTGAAATTGTAACTTATTTGTGACTGAGGGGTAGATGGCCTGTGTATTTTACACTACCCTTTAAGAGAATGCTGAGTAGTGACTGATATTGTAACTTAGTGAGCCCCAAGAGTGGAGAACTTTGACTTTTGTATTTCGTGACCCTTAAGGAGGCAAGCCTTCTTGAGGATGATTGAATGTTTGAGTTGATTGAATGATTGGGTCACTAAGTGATTGATTGACTAAATGATTATACTTTGTTCAAAACTATGTGACCACTGTGGTAAAAATTATGTGGCCATTTTAGTGATAAATCATTGTGAATGCTGTGTTTTGATTATCTGTCATAAGTCATAACATTGTGAATGCTGTACCTTGATTCTGTAGATATTTTGGTCTGATTTGTTATTGAATAAATAGAGTGTTCACTATACTGTGCAATCAGAACCTTGAAAACTATTCACAGTTCTTCTGGAAAGCTGCTCCTGTGTGGCTTTACAAAAGGTTCCTCACTGTCTCCAGTATAGATCTAAATATGCCTCCATTCTATACAAAATAGGACACTGGGCAACAAAAGGACAGGGTCAACCATGGTTGTTATGAGAAAGGTAATAAATCTATCATGTATGCTTTAACTAATTTAATTTGACAAAAGAATTAAAAAAAATAAGGAACAGTGAGAAATGGGATAGGGCTTTGTCTTTTCCTACTCAATGAAGAGCCCAGGGTAATCTCCCAACACACACACATACATACACACACTCCCAAGTTTGTTGATTTAGAAGTCATTTATCACTGTCTTCAAGAAGGGAACTCCAGATATTGCAGTCTTCAGTTGCTCAACTACTATGGGATGACAATTATTGTTGTACCCAATCCCAAATCCCAGGTTACTACACTGTACCTGATTTGTGGTCCACCATAAAGCCCCTTTATATTTTACTCCAGTATATCTTGAAACTGCTTGAGGCATGTCTGGGCTCAAGGTGTTCCCCGATTCTCTCTCCCATGATAAGTATTTCATATTTTCTCCTTGAATCATTATAGCGTACCAGATTCATTCTGATCACTCGGGTATTTGCACATTTGATCAATAAATCCACATCTAAATTTATCTTGAACCCAGGTCTTGACTTGCTCTTATTTCTCTGCACAACATCATCTCTCTTTGCTCTCGTTCAGAGTTCCAAAAACTACCATACATATTATGAAAACTGAAAGGCAGAGTGAAAATGATGGAATGAAAGCAGGGACTCATCTGAGTTCTTCCTCAAACATTCAAATACCTTTAAAAAGTGACTTGGAACAAATTCTAGAGTGGCAAACTTGTAAAGAGACAGAGTGTGGCAGATTTCCATCTTAAGGCAACTTGGAAGGTTTTTATAGGAATGATTCTATTGCACCAGGCTGAGGAAATTTTTGACAAAGCCAAGAAGAAAACTGGGGAAAACAGATAGTCAGGAGAGCAAGTAGCCAAGAGCCTTTTCCACAGATGAGTGAGCTAGCATATCTTTGTCCGGCCCCTTAAAAAATAAAAACAGTTTCTGATCAAATTGGGAACTGAACATGAAAAGACTTCTCTCTACAGAGTTATTGAGGTTTAGGGGTGCTGAGACCCTGAAATAGGGAAACACAGTTCCTACCATAATGAATTTGACCCAGGTCTTCTTTCATCTAAAGACAAGGTTTGTTAGAACACCTATAGAGGGGAGGGGAGCTAGGAGAAGCTATGACATACAGAAGCAAAAACAGCCATTGGTTAAATCTATATGACTCAGGAGAATATAGGATGAGGGGAAGTGGAATTCCCCAGATTGTAATCAAAGGGGGTTGAAATTCCCCCAGGACAGGTTAGGATCATGTTCTTGGCAAAGGAGGTGAGGGCCTTGTTTAGTCATCATTTTGTCCCCCAACAGTATTGGGAGATAGGGGCTCTTATTATTCACATTTACAATCAAGGAAACTGAGACAGACAGTTAATAATTGTGTGAGGCCAGATTTAAAGTTTAGTCTTGTGACTCCTGCTCTGGCACTTGGTCCACTCACTGCCCTAGGCAGGATAAGTGACTGACTCCAAAACTTATACTCTTGCCACAATATCATACAAGGACCTGTACTATATGACTGTCAGCCTAATGTAGTGCTCTTAATGAAGACCCCCTGACTTTCTGTCCAAGGCTCTTTATTCTCTGTACCATGCTGCTTTGATTTAAAGAAAATAAAATAAAGGAAATCAATGAAAATGAAAACCAACAGATTTTAAAATGAAATTAGAGCTCATTAAAAATGATGCCTGTCCACTTCCAAGGTCCATGCAAGTGCTCAGGATTCACATTTAGAATCAGCACACAAACTGATCTTGACTTATCCCCTCATAATCTTTGACTTAAGTTAGTTTTCCCCTTCTCCCACCCCCATTCAACAAGTCATCAATCACTGATTAATTGCTAAGTGGTTCAGTAGATAAAGCATTGGGAGTCAGGAAAACTCAGCTCCCAGAGTTCAAATCCAGCCATAGATACTTCTTAGACTTGTAACGTTGGTCAGGTCACTTAACCCTCTTTGCCTCAGTTTCCTCATCTGTAAAATGAGCTAAAGAAGGAAATGACAAACACTTTGGTATTTAGAAAAGCTCAAGTGGGGTCACAAAGAGTTAGACATGACTGAAATTGATTAAACAACAATTCCCCAGCCCCTGTGCAAAGTGTTGAGGATGCAAACAATGGTACATCAGCACCTTCCCTCAGGGAGCTCACAAAATAACATTTGAGATAACATGCAAACTGTTGTGTACCAGGAAAAAAAAGACAGCTATGCGCAGGACAAATCTTAGAGGGAAGGAACTGATATAACACTTTTCAAATGTTATAAAACAAAACAAAGTCAGGGTATTTACTAATAATGTCACAACAGTGTTTTCTATTATTCCTCATTGCAAATATACAAGATTTTTAGCAACAGCAGAGATGGAATGAGTGTCCTTGAACACAGTAATCTTTTATGAGCATTGCAGTTAGACAAGGAGGAGGACCCAGATTGTCACAGTAAACAACAATTCCATCTGACTTGTAGTTAACTGATGTGAGTCGTCTTAAACTCCTTAAAGCAGTACTTATTTGCTTTTCAATTTGCACCTCTTCACTTATTACAATACTTTACACATACTATGTCATACATTTTTTACATAGATACATACATATGTATGTCATTCACTTATTCATTGATAGATGGGAACCTGACAGATTCATCTAATCAAAGAATATTTAATGGACACAATGATAGTCCTAGAGTAAGGAGAACTCATCTTCATGAGCTCGAATCGGTCCTTGTTTACTAGCTATGTGACCTTGGGCAAGCCTATTACCCCTGTTTGCCTCAGTTTCCTTATATGCCAAAAGGGCTGGAGACTAAAACGGCAAACCATTCCAGATTTTTGCCAAGAAAACTCCAAATGAGGTCACAAAGAGTCAGATACAACTGAACAACAACAACTGTGTCAAGTATTCAGGAATTTATAGTTATATAGGACTAAGCACTGCCCTGACTGATCTTAGAGTCTAGTCAGTGAAATAAAGCAAGGACAAAGAACAAACAACATGAAAAGAGACATCTGACATTCTATGAGGTGGGATGAATGGAAAAGATGACACAGTATGGGATTCCCTTCTCTACCCCCACTCCCAAATGAAAATATTGTTTCTGTGAGGCAAAAGATCCGGAATTCCGAGAATCTAATTCATGAACCCACTTTGGGAACATTTCCCACTTGATGTCCTAAGACTGACTCATATAGATTTTAGCCCTGGAAAAACCAGGTGACTCTTGTACATTTCCTTCCCCTCCCAGCAATCCCTTTTGACAGATAGATAGAGGGAAGGAAAATTTGCATACATACATACATACATACATACACATATCTCTGTGTATATGTACACATCTTTCATTAGGGAAACAGGTATACATGATAGTCAAATGTGTACACACACATATACATACTATGTGTGTGTGTGTGTGGAAATCTTTCATAAGGGAAGGTTAGGGAGGCTGGTATTCATGGTAACTAAATAAACACCTATCTGTGTATATGCACACATGTAAATACTTATAAATTATATACAATTACATGATAAAGAATGAACCTGTGATTTAATTGCTAAAGGGGACTCCCAAATAAGGAAACTCCTAATAATGTAGGTTATATACTTTCTGACTAGACACACCTTTCCCATTGATCATACTTGGCTAAGAATAATGGAGATTTGTCTTGTTTTCTTTTGTTTTGCTTTTTGAGAAATTTCTAGAAGTAAGCTTTCCAGCTTATAATAGATTTCTGAAAAAAAGAAATGTGATGAAGGGCCCAGTAACTTCAAGAGTTTGTTCTACTTGGGCAGTTAAACATTATTTGTCCTATAGTTGGCATTTTAAGTGCTCTGATGCTCAGAAAGCCTGTTTTTTCCCCTTTTGGGGAGAGACAGGCAGAAAGACAGAAACAAAGAAAAAGGTAGAGATGGACAGATACACAGATAGAAAGACACACAGAGAGAAACAAAGAGACAGGCAGGGAGGCAGAGACAAAGAGAGAGAGACAGAGAGCAAGCAAGCATTAGGATGGTCACAGAAACAAAAATTTCATTTGGGAAATATTATTGTTCCCAAGGCTACCAGTGCCATAAATAGATTTCTTCATAGGATAAATAGAAGGTACACTATGAAGTCGTTCTGTTTGGCATAGAAAGCAACATGTATGGGGTTCTAGGAGGGATGCTAAGAGATTTCCTAAAATACAGATTTTTTTTCTGTTCAACTAATTCTGTGTCAGAATCATCTCTGGAATAACCATCTATCAGAGTGGAAGAGAATTTAGACACAATCTATTCTTTCTTTTATGTGAGGAAACAAACCCTAAGAGTAGAACTGGGACCATATCTAGAACAACTTGCTGCTCAGAAAGGGAATGAATGAAAGTTCCCTAAGGACAGAGGTAGTCTGTCTTCCTTGAACCCTACACAATGCTTTGCATGTAGTTGTTTCTTAATAATTATCTGTAACATTTTTTTTACTATCAATTTTTTTGTATTATAGAAATGAAAGCTGAGGGGTGGCTAGGCAGCACAGTGAATAGATTACTGGCCCTGGAGTCAGGAGGACCTGAGTCCAGATTTGACCTCAAATACTTAACACTTACTAGCCATGTGACCCTGGGCAAGTCACTTAACTCCAACTGCCCTGCCCTCCCCCCTGCAAAAAGCAAAAAAAGAGAAAGAAATAAAGAAAAAGAAATGAGGCGAAGAATGGGGGAAAAAGGCTGAAACACTAATGATTAATTGGCTTAATTGAAGTCAGTGTATCATTTTAGAATTAAATGGTGGCCAACTCATATTTTCAGATGGGCATAACTTCCATCATTATTCAAAAGTTCATTGACCTTATTAAAAAGTTCTTCCTTCTAGTTAGTGCTGTCTAAAAGAAGAATGGTATGCTTTGGGAGTCAGTAAGTTTCTCATCAACTAAACACTTTTTTTTTTGGCTACGTAAAAGAAGCTTGATGAACAGAATAAAAGAAGTTAAATACTGAAGGTTACTCACACCCACTGAACTAAACTGAACCTGAACAGGTACTACAAATGATGTCACTTAACCTTTCTCCCCTCTCCCCCCAAAAAATAAAAAAAGAAAATAAAGATATCTAGTCTAGACTTGAAAACCTCTATTAAGGAGAATCTCACCAACTTCTAAGACAGTCTGATCTTCTTAAGAATGCTTTGGATATTAGAAAATTTTCCGCAATATCTAACCTAATTCTACTTCTCTGTCACTTCTACCTATGACCCATAATTCAATACTCTGGGTTTGAGCAGGGCAATTTTAATCCTCTCTCCTGTAACAGTCTTTCAAACAGCTGAAGGCACATGTTTTCCACGTTCCCCACTCTCCCTCTTCTCATGAGGCTAAATTCTTGAACTGCCATGGTCTAGAGCAGGAAATCAGTCTTTTGTATATAATCTGGAACTCTAGTAATGTGGATCACTTCTTGGAATCAGTTCTTTAAATAACTGAAATAAATGCAAATTTTGTTAGAGTCACTGATAATAAATATGAAATATTTTCCCCCCATCCAAATTCACTCACCCCAGATTAAGAATTCCTAGTCTGGAAGCTCAAGATCATCCTATTTCCCTTCATCTGAAAACTGCAGTTTGGAAATTCTCTCTGTAAAATGTAGCACCATAACCCAAACCATTAAACCAGTAATATCTGTAATCTTATTCTGGAAGAGTTCAGAAGGACTTCCTTGTTTTGGATACTATATAGCTTCAAATTTCATTAGCTCTTGACTCCTATATTGTATTCTTGCTTCATATTGAATATATAGTACAATTCTTTTCCAAGGGGATTAGACCTTTCTGTTGAGCACAAGAGGTCAGAACTACAAACAACAGAAAGAAAGTGCAAAGGTAAATTTAAGCTTGATGTATGGATACAAGGCAGGGGTAGGGGTAGAGTGCAATAGGGTCAGGGGGGGCATCTTACAATTAAAACTATCTGAAATGGAATGAATGAACTTGCTAGGAATTGACTATACCTCACTGAAGGTCTTTGAGCAATGCTGTATCAGATTTAGGGAACAATTATATTCAGTTATCAGGTATGAGTAGAACTGGCTAATCTTTGTTATCCCTTGCCAACAAGAGATCTATGATTTGAGATCTGCAAAACTTAGTTGTCAGTGATATTATGTGAACCAAGGCAAGTTACTTAATGTCTTTCTCTCTTTTTCCTAATCTATAAAAAGGGAATTACTAATAGCACTTACCTTGAAGGGTTGTTGGGAGGATAAATAAAGGAAGTAAGGAATCCCACATTTATTAAGTGACTTCTTAATAGTCTTTCATTTGCTCCTCACAACAACCGTAGAAGGTAGGTGCTATTATTACCTCCGTTTTTTCAGTGGAGGAAACTAATTCAGATGAAGGTTAAATGACTTGCCCAGGATCACACACCTAGTAAATGTTTGGACTTGATTTGAACTCGGATCTTCCTGATAGCATTCTTTCCACTAGAAAACCCAGCTGCTTCTAAAATCAGATTATTGTAAAACACATTTGTTCCCTTGTTTTCAGTCATTTCAGACTCTCTTTGACCCCATTTGGAATTTTCTTGGAAGAGATACTGGAGTGATTTACCATTTCCTTCTCTAGCTCATTTTAAAGATTAGGAAACTGAGGCAAACAGGGTTAAGTGACTTGCCCAAAGTCACACAACTATTAAGTATCTGAGGCCAGATTTGAACTCAGAGAGATAAGTCTTCCTGATTCCAGGCCTGACACTCTATCTACTGTGCCAAAACCTTCAAGAGCTATATAAATCCTATCTAGTTCTATTATAGGAAGTTAGAACAAAGATTCTTTTTCACATAATTCTTATGTTGGCCAAAGTACTTTCTAGCTAAGATTCAGGAGTTTATAATTGGTCAAAGGTCACAAATAGCAATGTCTTTCTGCATCATTTATCTGCCTTAATGTTTCTAAGTCAAGAGAAGTAAAGGAAAATATGATCACAAAACATTTCTTAAAAAATAAAAAAGTTAACTGAGGATCATGCCAGGGGATATAAGCGAACTGCTCCAGAACTCTACCAATGCCTTCTGGATACTGTTAGACAAAACATGGGAACTTTGGGAGAATATAGCAACTTCCTGAATGCCAATGCCATCTCACTGCTGTGACAGCCTCCACTAGGCAGCTGCTCACAAAGAGGCATCAAGCCCTGCATGTCAAAATCGATTGACATTCCATTCTTTAAATGCAAATAAGTGTCTACCGTCATGTGAGGCGCAGGTTGAACAGCCCATATTGTTATGATGGAGCTGTCAAGGCCCATATGCAGAAACTGGCCCTTTTACAAAATGGCAGGCGGCACCTGCCTCTCTCCTGAAGAAGCCTGAGTCAAGGCTGAAAAAACAATGACAATGACATCTAATAAAGTAAGATGTTTATCGCTTTCAATCCTCACTTCCATTCTTTAAGGATCTGTGACTTCCTTGCTATGCGTCCTCTTTCCAAAATAGCTCAATCCCCCTACACCATGAGCAATAATCTTTGTTAGTTGATGTGGACTAAATAATTCCACAACCTTGTGGCAAGCCTTCCATGGATGAGGCTATTCATACTTAAGCTGGATCATTAAGGATGGCAGGGAGAAGATACCCAGTTTAAGCTCCCTGGAGGAAGAGATTAACTGCCTTTTTACTTTCTTTCTCCAATGCCAAGCACAATACATGGCCACAGAAAATGTTTAATAAGTTTGCTTATAGATTTATTGATTAATGTCAGTAGGCACATACTCAAGTATTTATTGCATGGTAGGACCTTTCAGAATTAATGCTCTATTATGTCAGTCCATTAACCCAATGAATTAGGTCTCATTATTTTCAAAATATCTTACAAAATAGGAAACAAGGGATCAGAAATGACAAGTAACTATCTCTCAAAGTAATAGATTCTAGTTGAGAACTCAAATCTTCTGACTCTTGATCACTTCCATGTCATGATGAGACGTCATAAAAGGTTTTCAGTAAGGGTTGAGTTTAACTATTTTTTTAAGTAACATAATTAAAAGTTGCTGATTTTTAAGTCATTGAAAGGTTTATTGCAATGCTTTATTTTCAATCTTTTCTATTAGTTCCATAAAATAGAACTGAATTAACATGTAAAATATGTCTATCTGATGTATTCTTTATGTTGTTTATTTCTTTTCCATCAGTGAATATTACCACTCCACCCTATTACCCATTTTTTACCCTCCTGCATAATTGTCCATGATTTTCTATAAATCCTCTAGAGAAGATCTAATACAATGTACTAGCAGTCTCGCTGTGGTTTTTTTTTAAATATTTAATAGATAATGGGTACCATTGGAGTAGTTGGGAAGTGAATTATTCTGTATAACTAGACCACTTTCTGTTCTAATCATATATATCCTTGATAATGTGATATTTCTAATAGAACAGATGCCTACTTATTCTCATCCTATACCTTCCCATTGCCTTGTGGAATACATACAGTTGTCATTTGGCTGAGATTGCAATGTTCCAAAAACTGTGGTCAATGTGGAATTTCTGAGAAAATAAGATTAGGGATAGATCCTGGACTTATGATTTCACTGATACAGGAACCTCCTCTAAAGAGAAAATTCCCTCTACCAATGCTCCTAGGCACCTTTTCATCAGCTTACTGTTTTAGAGAAATTCTGACAATTACTTGAGCAGGTTACTTGTCCAGGATCACGTAGTCAGTATGGGTCAGAGGCAAGCCTTGATTGTAGATAATCCTTATAACTATGCCAGATATCTATCCAGTAAATCACAATGCCTCTAGCATTACTAGTACAATAATCTTGTTCCTAGGATGGGCTTTTATAAGTGAAAAGCTTATCATCAAAATATGAAAGGATCATATATCTAGAGAAAGAAGAGGACCTCAGAAAGCTATCTAGTCCAACTCTCTCATTTTAGGATAATTGAAGTTGAGGTTCAGAGCAATTAAGAGACTTGCCCAAGGTCACAAGGTAGTATAGATACGGAATTTGGACCCAGGTCCTCTAGTTCCAGAGACAGCATTCTTGCCAGTATCTTTCCAAGCTGGATCAGTAACGTCACATGATTTTGAAATGAGCACTTTAATTTTTGTTTCTGATCATATGGGACAATATATGCAAAGAAATATGATTACATTACAAAGGATTACCAATTACATTGGTATGAGTGTATATGTGTCTGGTTAATCCTCTACAAGGATGCATCCCAAGACTTTTACCTGTAATTTAGATGCAGAGAACTATCTGGGATATTGAGAAGATAATTCACATGCATAGTGGAGAAGACTTGAACCTAGGTTTTTTTGACTCAAAAGTCAAACCCTCAAGCCACTTCATCACATTCATCACAAGCCACTTCTCTCAAGTTTGTGCAAGAAATTATAGCTGAAATTGACATTACACTTTATGTTACCAAGCATGTCTATGTGAAGTATATTCCCTTTACATGTTATATAGACACACATATGTATATGTGAATACAGAAATAGATACCTGTTTAGGCAAACATACATGCATATAAATACACGTTTGCATCTTCTAACAACCCAGTTAGGTAGTTAGGGAAGTCATTACTATTTCTATTTTACAGAATAAGACAATAGAGACCTAAGATAAGCAATAATTTAGCCAGTCAAATGAGAGATTTTGAATTTGAACTCACATCTTTTCACTCAAAGTGTGATTGAAGCTTTTTGACATGTTCACCTCATTATTAAACCTTCAATTTGATTTTTCTCTGCATCAGGGCAGAAGTCTTATGTTAATTTGCATTTGAAAATATATTTTTTGGACAGGGAGCCAAGACGGCGGCGTAGAAGCAGCAAGGTCCCGCAGCTCCCACACCGCCACCCTAAACACCCAGAAAATACGAGCCCAGACAAAGTCTAGGAAAGTATAGGACTCTCAGACTCACAGAAATCCAGACAACACAGCTCTCGCTGAAGGCAGCTCGGCAGCAGGGGCTCAGCGAAGCCACCGGAGCGGAGGCTGGAACAGCCGGAAGCCGAGACCGCGGCCAGGCCTAGGACGGTGGGAAGGAGATGAGCCGAGCCCCGCAGCCAGCCTGCAGCGGTTCTACAGCCTCCAGCACCCCCAC
>CM053596.1:90651311-90678218 GCA_028646575.1 Pseudocheirus occidentalis | reverse complement strand
GACCCTCATTTCTATTTAACACCTCTACATTAATATGTGAAAATTGTTCTATTTTATTTAGCCCTCACAACAGCTCTACAAGGTAGGTGCTATCCTTTCCCCCATTTTATGGATAAGTAAATTGGGGGTGTGAGAGGTTAGGTGACCTGCCTAAGCTTATACAGTTAATTGAGTCTGAGGCAGTATTCAAGCTTAGATCCTCCAGATTCAAGGGCCAGAACTCTATACATTATATCACCTAAAAAGGATGAAGCATATCTTATCTAAATTGCCTAATGCCTCTGGGGTATAACTTAGCAAATTACACAGAGGAGATGCTCCATTGATCTTCCTAGAATGTCATTTAATCAAAGCCAGGGACCAAATGCCAACACAAAAAGGGAGAAGGATGAGATTCTAGTGTTTCCAAATAATCTACTCTTCATCAACAGTCCCTGGACACTTAACCAGATAGCCATGACACAATCCCATAAGGAACAATCATTGTAGTACTTCTTTCCTTTCCAATGAGGCCAACATGTCCCTTAACAGTGATTACCATCCAGCACAAGCTGTTGGGGAAGAGCTTGGGCAAATCATTTATGAAGATATTGCATGATTGCTCAAAGCTAATTGTACATTGCTTTTGACTGCTCACCAGGATAATGAGTTATAGCCATGCAAAGTAGTACCACCCCATGCCTCATCTTTCCCTTGCCATTGAATTTACAGCTGCTATTTGTAGATACAATTAGAGATCTCTGTATGTTGGGGATGGGGATCGTTTCAATGGTAAAAGCTTCAAAATGAGGAGCAGATGAAACAAAACCCTTCACATCCACATAAGGGGACCCTTTGTCTCCCCATACTCTTTCATGTTGGTATCTCATCATCCACTAAGAGGATCTCTACAAGAATACATTTCTACCCACCACACTGGCTTTTCACAAGTTTCTTGGCAGGTATTTTCTTCTGAACAAGCTAGAGAAATATCATTACAGCCTGAATGCCACTCATACTTCCACCTCATCATCTTGACGAAATTTCCTGTCACATGTGCCTTATGAGAGGTGATGAGGTCTGGTGCAAAGAACACTGGTTGGAGAGGTAGGAGCTTGGATTTGAATCTTGGTCTTGGCACATAGCAGGTATATGACACTGAGTAAATGATTTTATATCTTGGCTACAGTTTCTTCATCTATAAATGGGTATATTAAAACTTGTTCTACATACCTACCAGGGCTGTTATGAGGAGAGTCAATCAACAAGCATTCATTAAGACTATGTGTCAGGTACTGTGCTAAGTACTAGAGATACAAAGAGGAAAAAAAGCATAGTCACTTGTCCTTAAGGAACTCGGATTCTAACAAGGGAGACAATTTATATAATAAGGACAGAGAAGCTGACAGGGAATTTCAGAGCAAAGCTACTGCATGAAGGGAGAAAAGGGATAGACCTAATGCAGAAGATGGAGTGTGAGGGGAGTTAAAAAAAAAACTAGGCAAGCTAAGAGCCGAAAGATGGGGAACAGAACATTCTAGGCTGGCAGGGATAGTCAGTGAGGTTTCATTTAGAAGATGGAATGTAAAATTTGAGAAACTGTAAGTAGACCAGTGTAGTTGAATGGGAGAGTATGTGGTAAGGCATAAAGGTTTAAAGGATAGAGAATGTAGACTAGAGTTTGAAGGGCTTTAAATGTAAAATTGAAGATGTTATATTTAATTAAAGAGGAAATAGGGAGCCAATAGAGTTCATTTAATGGGAGAGGGGTGACAGAGTTATATCTTCACTTAAAAAAATACTCAGGACAGCTAGGTGGCACAGTGAATAGAACACCAGCCCTGGAGTCAGGAGGCCCTGAGTTCAAATCTGACCTCAGACTTTCAACACTTTCTAGCTGTGTGACCTTGTGCAAGTTACTTAACCATCATTGCCCAGCCTTCTCCACTCTTAAAAAATACTTTTACAAAAAGAAAGACTTAAGTAGAGAGAGATTTGTAGAGTGAAGACCAAGAGGTGATGGGAGTTATGACTATATTGGAAGCTATATGAGAAGAGAGAAAGGGACAGATAGGAGGGATGTTTTTAATGTCTTTTATATACCCTAAAATTCTCTGCAGTTGTTAGTTATGATTCTTTTTTATTATTGTTATTATTGTATTTCTATTACTTTTAATTCTTGTTGGTATGATTACATTCAAAAATCTGGCTCAAAGCTCCTTAATGATGTCTCATGGAAATGAGTATAACCTCTTAACATATCCACCGGTGTCTGTCTGCCTGTGAGCACAATGTGATTATAGCTATGATCAAGGGTGAAAAAAGAATGTAAGACATGACCTCAGCCCTCAATGAGTACATAGTGTAGTTGGAGAAATAGATCTAAAAACTATTTCAGGAGATAATGTTGTAGAGAGGAACCAGTTGTGAGTAAAGAGTCATAAGACCTAAGTTTAAATCTTGCCTCTCTTATTAATCTGCTAGATAACCTTAACAAATCCTTTAGCTTATTGAAGGCTCTTATTCCTCTTCTATTAAGTGAGGAATCTGAGCTAGATAATATCTAGATTTGTTTCCTCTTTCAATTACCTGTCACACTGTAACAAGCACAGAAATAATAATAATAATAATAATAATTGCAATAATATAAAGACATATGAGCTGGGGTTCAAAGGATGTCAGTTGATAGACTTTTATTAAGCACTTACTCTGTCTGTACCAGGTATTGTACTAAGCACTGAGGATACATAGAAAGACATAACTAAATGGAAACAAAAGCATAAAAATCCCTATCCTCAAGAAAGCTAACATTCTAATAGAGGAGATGACATGAAAATAACTGTGAAAGATATATACAGAGTAGATGAGGATTTTCTGAAGGAAAGAGGCATTTGGAACTCAGGGGACCAGGAAATCTAAGCACATAAGTAACCTCTGGTAAATAACCAAGTAGGATGTGAGGGAGGGGAGGAGGGGGAATGGGGAAGGGAAGAGAGAAAGACACACACACACACACACACACACACACACATACAGAAAGACACAGAGAGAGAGAGAGAGAGAGAGAGAGAGAGAGAGAGAGAGAGAGAGAGGGAGAGAGAGATTGAGAGTTGAATGGTTAGACAGGTTAGATTTAGTCAAAATATTAAACTAGATGTTGTAGATAACTATAGGGAGCCACTGTCAGTGAGTTCTTGGGCCAGTTAAGTGACAAGATGAAAGCAGAATTTTAGAAAGATTAATCTGGCAGCAGGGTTTCTTGGACGGATTGAAAGGAGGAGAACCTGGAAGCAGAGAAAACAGTAAAGAAGCAGTTGCATTAATCCAGGCATGAGGTGAGAGGACCTGAGCCGGGGCTCTCATCCCAGAAATGCACTCTGGGATTTGGCACAGGCCAGAAACTGTTATCCAAGCTTCTTGAATGGAACTATGTTTCCTGTTCTCTGGGGGTAGGCCAGGATGCCATCTTTGATTTGATTCCAGGTTTAACATTCTCTCACTTTATGGACGGGTATCTTTTGTGTGTTTCTTTGTTGGTGTGCCAGACACATGAGTAACAACCAGCACTTCTCAGAAAAAAACAGGAGGTGGATAGCTAGGCTGTGTGAGAGCTTGTTGTCTGGAAGTGTTTCATCTGTTTCAAGTCTGCCTCTTCTTTATTGCCCACTGAGTCAATGCTGCCTGAACCCACATGGCAAAGCTAAAATCAATATTGGACAATCTTATCACCTCCCAGAGCTCTCCTACAGTGCTCTCTCAGTTTAATCTCCAGCATCAAAATAAATCAGCAGAGGCATCTTCTTACAAAATTGCCCAGATACTTCTGAACTGAGTCTTGAGGTAGAAAGTGGGAAGGAGTTTCCTTTTGTTTTGGGAATGACAAACTCAGTAGAGCCAGGTTGTTACAGGTGAAACTTAATCAGTGTGGCTCTTGAATTCAGATGGAACTGGAAAAGTCATAACCTTACGGAGATAATAATAGATTTGCCATGCTGGAAGGGTCCTCTAGGTCATTTAGTCCAATGGCTATCTAGGCATGAATCTTCTCAGTAACATCTCAGACAAGTGTTCATGCACAGTGAATCTCTGAGTCTCCATTTCTCCCAGTGTAATAGGTTTGGCTAACACTTGTGATACATATTTCACTGGATTGTAGTGAGGGTACAATGAAGTAAAGTAATATGAAAATGATTGGATGTAAAGTCCGACATGAATGGAAACAACTTTCCAATTAATTGGACGACACGTCTAAATGATGTGTGCTATAAATTTAGGGGAAAAAGAGAACACTCAGGGCTAGAGAATTCAGGGAAGAGGGATTTGATCTATACTTTAAGGTCGTACAGGGTTTGAAGAGAAAGGGCGGTCAAGGTGATGATAATAGTGTGAGAAAAGATTTGGCAGCAGTAAAGAAAGCATAAGGGATAATAGGGGGTGGGAGATAAAACAATTTTTCTAAAGTGAAGAATTATGTTTCTCTAATTATAATATGAGCTCCTTGAGGACAGGGATATTCAGGGGGGGGATGTTGTTATTTTTGTTTATTTTTCTGTCTTAATTTTTCACACAGAGCCTAGAGAATAATAAGTATTCTTTAGATATTTATTAACTGACTGTGTAGAAAGTAAAGTGAGTTAAGCCTAGAAGAGCAAATTTGGGTGCAGTTCTGGGGTTTATACATTAGGTCAGTCATTTAAAGTATTAAATGGTTAGTTATCATAAGTTGCTTCTTTGAGACCATTCCACCTTGGATTTTTGCATTGGACAAACACCAGTTAGATATAAATATGTTAATATCATTTGTTAAAAATAAAAGACTGGTCTCTTGTTCACAATTTCAATTCTGAAATGGGTTACCTTTATCTGTAACTGGAAATACTGTCCTTGCTACAATTTTATTAAAAAAAAAAAAAAGAAACAGCCTGTGGAGTCAAGATAGTGGCAAAGAAGCAGAGAAGCTCCATGGCTCCCACCATAACTACCTCACATACCTATAAAATATGACTCTAAACAAATTTTAGAGCTCCAGAACTCACAAAGTGACAGAGAAACAGAGCTCCTGCTAAAGGCAACCCAGCAGGCAGACAAGAAGGGTTCACCTCCTTTGGTTGGGAGCCAAGCCCAGCCCATGGTTTTAGCCCCAGGGCAGCCTGACCAGCCCAGCTGGAGCATTCAGGAGAGTAAACTACCAGCAGCTGTGACTGATTCCAGAATTATCAACCCATAAATGCCAAAGACAAAGTGAAAGGTCAGTGGAAATTGACTGAATCAGGGTGAGGGGTGGAGGAGCAGGTCCAGTCCTCTGCCCCCAGATCCAGAAACAGTGGCAGCAGCACCTGCGCAGCAGCTTCCATGTGGCTGCTTCAGAGCTCAGAGCCTGCAGATTGCAGGGAAGTGGGGGGGGGGGGAAGTGAACATTCAGAAGCTAAGTGCTCTTGCCTTAAGCTTCCTGGATCTGAATAGCGGTCTTGGCCGGTGGTCCTGAAGTGTGTGACCAGTAAGTCAAAGCTGGTAGGGGCTGTAGGGAAGGAGGCCTCCTAATAGTTCCAGCATCTGTGAAAACTCCAGTGACTTGGGACAAAGCTCTCCCTTCTGGAAGTAGAGTTCTACTGTGGCAAAGACCTCAAAAGTCAAGTTAATTGACTGGTAGCAAGAACAGGCAAAGGAAGCAAAACAAGCACAGCATTCCAACTTTAGATTCCTTTTCTGGGGACAAAAAGGATCAAAGCATGGAATAGGAGGAAGACAACATGGTCAGCACTCCTGTACGAAAAGCTTCCAAGAAAAATATAAACTGGTAATAGGCCATAGAGGAGCTTAAGAAAGATTTTGAAAATCAAATAAGAAAAGTGGAGGAAAAATTGAGAAGAGAAATGAGAATGATGCAAGAAAATCAAGAAAAGAGAGTTAACAACCTGACTGAAGAAAATAACACCTTAAAAATAGATTAACTCAAATGGCAAAAGAGGCCCAAAAAGCCAATGAGAAGAATGCCTTAAAAAGTTGAAATTGCCAGGTGGAAAAAGAATCTCAAAAGCTCACTGAAGAGAATAATTCCTTGCAATGCCAAGCAAAGGCAACATCCAAGGTTCAGATTACCAGCATAACAAACCCCATTTATTCAGCAAACATTCACAGAACAGAGAAAGTCAAAATACAGTATAACTCATTCATTTAGCAAGTAAGTTCTCAATTCAGTCCAGGGGGGGGTACTACTCCACCCTTAGACAGCACATTCATTTAGTCAGTCAAAGTCTCTTCTCAATTGGAAACCAAATTCCAATCATAAACAAAGTACAGTAATTTGGTACAATCACAGAGCACAAAAAGACCAAACATTTCCCACCCCTGGACTCAAAGTAATTACAATACCATCCATTAACACCAAGCACATTTTCAAAAGGGAGCAGGAGAGCACAAAAGGCTATCCACCCTTAAGCCATAACAAGGTTAAAATAACATCTCAGCATTGAAAACCCAAGGTAAGGCCCTTCTTTCATCTTCACTTAAGGCAAGCCCTCAGCATTCTCAGTTACTGGGGAGACAAGGCTGAAAAAATCCATAGCCAGTGTCCTCACCAATTCACTCTGCCTGTAGAACAACAGTCCCAGAATCCCTGAAATTATCAGCAAGGCCCTCTTCCAGGATTTCAGTGAACATACAAAAAAATCCTTCTTCAGAGCTT
This sequence comes from Pseudocheirus occidentalis, assembly GCA_028646575.1. NCBI lineage: Eukaryota > Metazoa > Chordata > Mammalia > Diprotodontia > Pseudocheiridae > Pseudocheirus > Pseudocheirus occidentalis. The sequence continues at coordinate 90,671,554 of CM053596.1, read as the reverse complement.
CTGAACCAACAACCAGGTTCCAGGACCTCTACAACATCAGCACTGCCCACCATCAAGTGAATCTGGAAAAACAACATCAAAACAGAGAGTCAAAATACCAGCATCACAGCCAAGCCTCCTCAGTTCTCAGCAGCTCCGGGTGACAGTTCTCAAAAATCCTGGCCAGTTCCAATGGGCTCTCGCAGTCTCTCTCAGCAACTCAGGCTCCATGACACTGGATACTGCTCTCCCAAAAGTCCTTCTTTTGGTCTTCTCTGGGCTTGAGGCTTTCTTTCAATTCATGGCTCTTCCAAGTTCAACCCTCTCTCTTCAGGTCAGCAAGTCCATCCCACAAGTGGGATTCACAAGCTCTGGGTTTTGTCACTCAACCCAAAAGCCAAGCCAATTCAGGGACATCTCCAAATTCCATTACAATTACATTCCTTCACAATTAGATTGGGGAAAATGGAAGTGAATGACCTTATTAGAAATCACAATACTATTAATTAGATCCAAAGAAATAAAAAAAGAAACAAAAAAGTAACTAGTTAAAATCTGGAAATTCTCCAATCAATTAATAGCTAATCTTATAAAGCCTCAGTAGAAAAAAAAATGTCTTGACAGTGTGATCATAAGCACAACATCAAAGACTTTTGAAGCATGAAGTTATCTGCCACATCATTTTTGCCTAAGACTCTTATTTCATGGGTAAACAAACTGAAATGTAAAAAAAAACGTGTTACCCAATTTCACATGGTCATTGAATTCAATTTCAATCCAGCCAACACTTATTATATGAATGTTGTGTGCAAGGCTGGTCAACAAAAATACCTCATCCTTTTAGGTTTGATATACTATTAGAGCAAAATTTAGTGGCAATGATAGACAGAGTGTTTTATTTATATATCTTGGAATGACTGTGTATGTATGTATGTATCTATAGCTATCTCTCTGTCTGTCTGTCTGTCTGTCTATCTATCTATCTGTCTGTCTCTCTATCTATCTATCTATCTATCTATCTGTCTGTCTGTCTGTCTATCTTTCCATTTTCCTATGCCAGAATCTATGTTAAAATAGAAAGAATGTAGACTTCAGAGTAAAAAGACCTGGATATTAATTCACTGTAAAATCTTGGACCTTCTCTCTGGGCCTCAACATTCTCATTCATAAAATGAGAGATTTAGAGTAAATGATACAAAAGGTTCCCACCAGTTCAGCTCTCAAGTGATTCTCATTTTGTTAACAGCAGTGAAAAAATCAGAATAAAAATTATATATGCATATACACATAACAATATAAATGCACGTTAATATCTCTAGATACATATACACATAAACACATACATATACACATATATGTATGAATGAACATACACACACATACACTTATGACTCCCACCTGTTTTTTGGAGGAGACTACTTCCTTCAATTAAAATACATTAAACTCTTTTGTAGAGAGGTGGCTATTTTAAGATTTTACAGCAAATTGCTTTGTGACTGTCTACTATTTAAATTTATTTTCACATAAGAAGCTTTGAGTATGCATCATGCTAGTTCAAGATAACAACAAATGGCTCTTGGGACTTATATGTATTCAGACCAAGTTCCTTTCATTGAATATCATTTCAGAGGATCATTGAAAGCTTAGGATATTTGGGACACAGAACATAAAATTGTGATATTGGAAAGGAACCTTAGAATATAGAAGGCATAGAACATATAACAAGTATCCTAAAGTCTAGAGACAAAAAAAGATAATAAAATTAAATACAAAAGATAAAGAATATTTGTGTCAAACAGGGACTTTAACACATAAAGTTAGAATATGAATAGCAAATACAAGACCTGGGAAATAACAGAGTAGGACTAGAATTAAGGGGAATTTTGAAAGCTTTCCTGCAGAAGGTTGAATTTTAGATAGAGCTTGAAGGAAGTCAGGGCACCAAAAGGTAAAAATGAGGAAGATACACTTTACAAAACTGATAACAATTGGAGAAAAAGCCTGGATTCAGGGGATAGAGCCTCTTATTTGAGTTACAGAAAGGAGACCAGTGTCTCTGCATCCAAGAATATGTGGTAGTTTGTAAGGTATTAGAAGGCTGGAAAGGGAGGAAGAGACATAGATTTTAAAGGGCTTTGAATGTCAGAGAATTCTTTTTTGGAAGTGAGAGGATAGCTCTGAATTTAATTGGGGGTGATAGAGTGGGGAAGATTATTTGATTAGAACTGCTCTTTAGGACCATTGATTTGATAACTGGTTAATGGACTAGAATGGGGAGGAAATTTTAGAGAAAATAAATGTTGACTTATTGATTGACTGACTATTTTGTATACTTTATCTGATTTTAATTATTTTTATTTTAGTTATGACAAATTTTTGTCAACCTCTCACCACACCACAGAAAAATAGGGAAAAATAATTTAAAATATTCATTAAAAATATTCCTATTTTTTCCTGAAATGACCATGCCCCAAAATGTGTCTCAGTCTGCATTTTGAGTTCATCATTTTCCTTTTAGAAGATGGGTAGGTAGCATACTTCATCACTGGGCTTTTGGAATCATGAATGGTAAATTCTAAAATCTTTTGAAATTTTTAAAATGTTGTCATTATTTTAATATTTCTCCTATATTTGTTCCCTTCACTATGTATCAATTTGTTCAAGTCTTCCCAGATTTTCTTAATGGTTCATAAAAATTGTTCTTTTCATAATATTTAAAGGCATAATAATGTTCCATTATTTTCATATTCTATACTTTGTTTAAATATTTCACAATTGAAGAGGAATCCCTTAAACTGTAACTCTTTGACACTAGAAAAAAGTCTGGACAGAGTATTTTTATGTTTATGTTTTTTTTCCTTTTGCTCTCTTTAGTGAATTAGCTGATCACTTTAGTGAATAAACCTAGTAGTAACATCACCATTTGAAAGCTTATTGACTTTGGAGACATAATCAAAAATAGTTTTTTTCCAGTGGCTATATAAATTCACAGCTGAACCAATATTACATTAGTATGTCTCTTTTCTCACAACTTCTCCATCATTTGTCATTTTCTTTTTTGTCATCCTGCTCCACATAATGAATGTGAGGAAGAACCTGGGTTGCCTGGAAGGCATTTTTCTAATCATAATATTCATTTGAAAGAGATCATTCAAATATCACTATATCCATTTTATTGATGAGGAAACTGAGGCTCAGAGAAATAATTGATTGTAATTGTTGTGAGGTGCTCAAAATCAGACAGTAACAAAATCAGACAGTGAATAGCAGAGCAAGCACTATAAGCCAAGTTTCCTGACTCTTCTTCCACTATGCTATGATAAAAGAATTTAGCAGCATAATCTTTTTTTCTATCAAATGTCTCTATAGAAAGCCAAAAAAAGAAATTCTTGAGCACATAAACAGAATTGTTTCTAACTAGAATAACTGTCACAGTACTGTGGAGAGAATCAGCACTCTTAAAACTGCTCCAGGCATATTAGAAAAGAGAACAAGCCAATCCTCATTTAGCATGCAGCTAATAACCTCCACTTCAGTTTCATTCCAGTTAACATTTAAAGGAAGTTAGTTGACAGAGATGTCACCAACATGAGGACTGGGGAAATAAAAATGAAAAAGAAAAATCTTGAACTAGAAAAGAAGCCCAGAATGGAAGAACTGATCATAACCTCAAGATGAGCTGCTCCTAAAAAGGATTTGTTTAAAAAAAGAAGATCAGAGCTATCTTCTTTTGGAAAAACTGAGAGTCAGAGCAGAAAAGCATGAGTGAAGCACAGAACCTCAGAGCTAGGAAGGGAATGTGAAGAAAATTCAGCTTTCCCATTACCAAAACATACCCATGCACTCCTGTGCATGCGTGTGCATACACACACACACACACACACACACACTCAAACCAGGAGTCCCCACTTTGGTATGCAGGAAATCTATATACAGATAAGAGCAGCTAGCCCAATGCCTGGCACTTAATTGTCATTTAATAAAGGTATGTTGATTGACTGATCAATTAAGCAACTGGTTTACAAAGCATTATCCCATCAGCAATTTGAGGAAAATAGTGCAAGGATGATCATGCCTCTTTTATAGATGGAACAAAAACTAAGGCCACAGAGAGTTAGATTCATAGCTTTGACTTGAAGGCTTCTAGTTGGGGAGCACAGTCATTCACTCCCAGGTCAGACTATTTCTGCTTTTGGACAACTCTAATGTTACCAAGTTTGCTTCCCTAAGCATCTAATAGCAACAGTGGTCAAAGTGCTGAACCTAGAATTGAAAGACCCAAATTTAAATTTAATCTAAAAAATTTACTAGCTCACTGAAATTCTGTCTGCTTCATTTTATTCAAATATAAAAAGGGGATAATAATAGTGTTCATCTCCCAGAGTTGTTGTGAGCATGAAATGAAATAATACTTGTAAATTGCCCAGCATAGTGACCCACATGCAGTAGGTGATATATAAAAGCTTATCCCTTCCCCTCTTCTACCATGCCGAAATTCAGCTTTCTATAACTTTATATTTTCCACTCATTGCTTCTAGTTCTTCTCTTTGGGAACAAGCAGAATAAAAATGATCTCTTTGTAACATAATTACCCTTCAAATGCCTGGAGACAGTTTTCCTGGCCTAACCCAACTCTAACTCTGCTTCAGGCTAATAAGGCCTAGTTTCTTCCAGAGATCCACATTTGCCAGAAAATTGTAGAACTTTTGGATCTTTTTGCTGTTTGAGTTAGTTTATTTTTTAAGGTGCAAAAATCTTCAGTATTTTGGGGGGGTCTCCTTTAGCAAGTTGTTGATTTGTCTTTCATGATTATCTTGCTTCACTCTCATTTCTCTTCCCAATTTTCCCTATACTTCTCTTTCTTGATTTTTGAAATCCTTTTTGAGCTCTTCCATGGCCTGCAACCAATTCATATTTTTCTTGGAGGCTTTTGATGTGGGAACTTTGAATTTGTTGCCTTCTTCTGATTTTATGTTTTGATCTTCTTTGACACCAAAGAAAGATTCTATAGTTTGAATTTTTTTTATGCTGTTTGATCATTTCCCCAGCCCAATACTTCATTTCTAACTCTTTGTCAAAGTAGGACTCTGCTTCCAGTGGGGGTAGGTGTGCTGTCCCAGGCTTGAGGGGCTTTGTGCATCTATTTCCCAAGACACTTCTAGAGACCTGTAAATTGTCAGTTCTTCCAAAGTAGTATGCTCAAAGGAGAGGTCTTTACTCCTCTCCTGGCCTTTGCTTTGGTCTATGAGAGACCCCAAGTACTCTTTTCTGCCTTGGAACTGTGCCAACGGTTCTCTCTCCACTGCACCACAAACTCTACCACACCAGTGCTCCTCCTCACCCCAGAACTGCTACCCAGGTTTATGACCCAGATCCAAGAAGGTCAAAGTAAGAGAATCCTGCCTTGTTGCCAGCAAAGAGATCACTGCATTTCCCCTCTGATCAACCATTTGATGCCCCACTTTCTGTGGGCCCATGGCTCTGGAAGCACCAACTGTTGCTGCTGCTGCTGCCATTGCTACCTCCAACACCCCAAGTCTTGGGCCAGACTATATTCATCTCTCACCCAGGTCCCACAGAGTTTTACTACTGACCTTATATGCTGTCTTTAGTGTTTGTGGGTTAAGAAGTCAGGAAACTGCCACAACTGTCAGTGATTCAGTCCCCTCAGGCCTGCTCTAGCCCCACATATGCCAGCGAGGACCATAATGGACTGCACTCTATTCCCAGCCCAGTGCAACAAAACTTTCCTGTTGACCTTCCAGGGCATTTTGGGCTGGAAATATGTTTCACTCTGTCATTTTTTGGATTCTGTAGCTCTAAAATTTGTTTAGAGTCATTGTTAAAGGCATATGGAAGGGTTTGGGGGAAAGCTCAAGCAAGTCCCTGCTTTTATTCCACCATCTTGGCTGTGCCCCTCCAAAATTGTAGAACTTTAGCTAGGTGGAACCTCAGACAACCTGTAGTAGAAATCCTTATTTTACACAAGAGAGAACTTAAAAAGGAAATAATTTACATAGTTAATATGTGGTAGATAGAGACTTGTACTCAGATCTCCTGATTACCAGTGGGGTAGGGGGCTTTATAGAACACAACAACATTCCCTGCCTCCTTATAGGAAAAAGTTCTTTTAATTAGGTTGTGATAAGACTTTTCTCTTTTTTTAAATTTTTAAATAACATTTTACTTCCCCTCCCCAATTACAAATTAAACTTTTTTTAACATTGAAGAATTTATATATTAGTATTTTTTAATTAATAGTCTCATTATGGTGGGGCCTCCTTCCAATAATACAGATCACAGCCTCTTTATCTTTGTCCTCTTTGATGGTCTAATAAGTTGCGCGGCTAGAAAAAATATAAAGTGTACTGTAATGTAATCTCAACAATGATTTTGGAAGAAGTTGAATAATTAGTTTTAATGTAATTCTACTGTTTTGTTTAATACTCTTCCATCTGAAAGTCTATCTCTTTGGTAATGAAAATTAACCAAAATAAGTACTGAGTAGTCCTACACTCTCTGGATCACCCATTATTTTCATCCTACCCATAAAAGTAACCATCTTTTCCTTCCTCTGATTTTTGCCTTTACCCAAAGTCTCAAAAATGTATTTTGCTATCATCAGAATTCATGGCTATATCTAGTTTGTTTTAATCTTTTGATCTTTAAATACTAATCTCAGAATGCAGTATTACTGCTTTGGATTCATCCTGCTATTTTTCCTTGCTTGCTTCTCCACACATGTCTTTTTTGATCATCTTAGTAGGTTGGTTTGGTACATTTATATGATTATTTGCTTATGTCATGCCTTCTTTTTTCTCCATGAGTTAATCTACTTGTATTTGTGTCCCTAGAATTTCATACTTTCATTCATCTCATCAGTCTTATGCTGATAGAATTTTAGGTTGTCAGATCCTACCTATACCTCTTCTGAATTATTTGGAATTCTTTTCACAAAATCTAAGTAACATTTCAGACCATGTCACTTCCAGGATTTCTTTCATTTGTATTTTATCAACTCTTTCTTTATAGTTATTCACCATCAGTTTTAAAATGTTCTTCCTTTCATTTTTTTGTATGTTTTTTTATTTTTATTTATCTTATTTTTTATCTATGAAATAAAACAACCTTTTCCATAACAAAGTATAATAATAATAACAACAATATTAATAATAATGATAATAATAAAACATGCTTGCACATGAAACTGCAAATCTACTGTGCACAACTTGCTAAAACAAATAGTAAAATTATCGAGCAACTTTCTTTTTTTTTCCTTTTTCCCTTCCCCCCACCTTAGACCATTGGACATAAGCGTGGGGGGGGGGAGGAGAAGGGGTCAAATCATTCTGTACATTCTTCTATTTGTCATTTATTTCTATGAATGCAAATAGCATCATCCTTCATATATCTTTTGTAGTTAATTTGGGGGTTTCTAATTACTTATTTACTCAAAGTTGTTCTTAAAGCAGTATTGGTGTTACTGTGTACAATGTTCTCTTGGTTCTGTTTATTTTGCTCTCCATTATTTCATGCAAGTCTATCCATGTTTTTCTAACATCATTGAGCTCATCATTTCTTATAGCACAGTTGTATTCACAATTGTATGGCTTGTTCAGCCATTCCCCAATCAACAGGCATCCCTTGCAATTTCTTTGTTTTCTGTGTTCTAAATAGCTCAGTTATTATCATAGCAATTCAAGAACTGTTTAACCCCTTTGCTTTTGACAGATATGAAAATCACACAGTTGTATAATTAGATGAAATACCTCATCCCACTTAAATAATGCCTCCATGTAAACTTTGTGACCTAATTCTAGAATTCACCATATATTTCTTCCTTCTGGGCACTTGACATATAGCATATGCCCACCATATGTATGCAGTTTTTCTCTGCATACATCCTTATGGAAATGTTTTTCTTCTCTTATTCATTTATTTTCACATAGATAAACATATTTTTGTTATATCTTATAAGATACAGATACTTATCTTGCCCCTTATTGAATTAATTCCATCTCTCATTAACAGGAAATTTGGGGACCAGGGAATACTGTGCCTGGAGGCATACGAACAATAAAGTGGACAAAATGGCTAGGAGGCTGGTTTGGCTGGAAAGGAGAATAGATGAAAGTGGTGGGTGGGAGATAAAACTAGAAAATTAATTAGGAGCAGATTTTAGTGGACCTTGAATGTCAAATCACAGAGCTTAAACTTTATCTTATCACATAATTACTTAATTACATAGGGTATTATATTCTTTTTTTGGTATAATATTTTTTGTCAATTACTTTTGTGTCCCTGAGTAGATAATGAGTTCCTTCAGAGCAGGGACAATGGTCTTTATTTATTTATTTATTTATTTATTTTTCTGTCCTACAGCATAGAAATAGGACTCAGTCAATTCTTTTCAAGTGTTTGATTGATCAACCTTCCACTGCAAAGGTTAATCTAAGTATTGACAGATACTGGTAATCACTCTTGCTCATGCTTTTAATAAAAATGCTAAAACAAACAAACTAATTAGAAAATAACCCGTGGCTTTGTGTGTTAGGTGATGTCACTGAAAGTTAAGATTAGAGGAGACAGTCAAAAGGAGATGCTAGAATGTAGAACATGAACAAAATATAGTATCTATGTGACTGTACAATGTTAGGTAAGTCATTGCTCCCATTGGAGCATCAGTCTCCTATGTTGAAAAAATTATTTTAGGGACCCAAATATTTCTAAGTGATTTATTGATTAGTCAAGATTCATTTTCCCTTTGGCCATTCAAATGTGTGTTGGTGTGTGTGTGTGTGTGTCTTTTTGAGTTTTCCTAAGAGAAAGGAAAGGCATGGTGAAGGTGGAAGCTATCAGCTAGACCCCTAGAGTTTATAGCTTTTAATCTGTTAGTAGGTGGCAGTTCCTTCTGGCATGCCAACTTCCTCACAGATCTGCTAGACTCCGTCCAATTTTGAGAGATGGGAGATTCTATGGAAGCTTGCTCCATAAAATCAATGTTTTCAGATAAAAATAAAAAAAATACTAACCTCCCTTCTGACAAAAAAAGGAGCAAAATAGAGTCATTTTAAGAAAGTATGGAATCAGTATTGCAGATTTTTTAAAATTACCTTTGTACTTTCTTAAATTGAATGATGCACTTAAACATATTTGTTGAGCCTTAGTGTCAAATACCAGATATTATTTATTCAATATTTCCCTTTCCTTTTGAAAGGCTCTTAACCTCCTTTATAGAGCTCATGGAATCCTGTGGTAGCCTGGGGGAGGTTTCTAATAATACTGTAATACTGTACTCTTTTTCAGAGTGATATTTTCTAATGCATAAAATAATTATATTGAAATAGATCTATCAACATATGGGGAGGGGGAAGCTCAAGAACCACGAATTAAAAATCCTTGTAATTTAATTAATAGCTTCAATTTCTTTGGTATTGTGAGCATAACAAATCACCTTTCTCACAATCATCCTTTGGCATTGGAAATTTAAGTAGGATTATCCCCAATTTCCAAGTGAGCAAACTAAAGATAGAAGTGGGAAAGTAATTTGATTAAAGCCACACACTAATTGTCAGAGCTGAGACTATTCTGAAGTTGTCTATTGCTGAGTATTAGTGTATGTCCTACTAGTCTCCATGGGATATGGAGGCAACTCATGGCCTGGATACAGTTTAAGAGTCACTTTGCCCCTTGTCTATTGCTGCTGAGGAAGGAAGTCATCCCTACCATTCAGCATTCCTATACAGCTGTAGTTCTCAAACCTAACACAAACTGTCCTTCTGTGTCTGTTCTAGAACTTGGTATCTCTCCATCCTTGTGGAGATTTAATTGGAGGGTTGTAACTCTGAAGAAGAGAACCCTAGAGAAATCACACTGGTGTCCATTCTACACCAGAACTCCAACTTTATAAGGTTTGGTAATCTGGTTCTTTGCTTTCTTGTGATTTTGGTCTTTCTGTTTCTTTTCAAAACAACTGTTCTGGTCCTTGGGCCAAGGGGAATCAGCCTTGAAGAGAGCTCCTTTACAGATCTCATTTTTTCTCTATTTATCTGTACAAGCCTGTAAGATATTGATGGTAGGTTCTGAATTTTTCAAGTTCATCAGGAGTTGACTATCACTGATGAGAGATTAACTCAGGCTAGCTCACATTCCTGTGAAAGTATATTTCTAAAATGCCTATGCATGTCTAGCAGTAAGGAGAAAAATAATAACTAAACCTCCACTCATTCTATGTAGGAGATTCTATTAATAATGCTAAGAATAGGGGCAGAATGTATATAAAGATGTATGGTCACAAATCACTCTATATTCTTTAATTCTTCAAAGTCCTAGGAGCTTTTTGAGACAAATTTTACATATGAGGAAACTGTGTTTTATTCCTCCTCAGGTGGAAAAAAAAAGAAATCCATGTATTCTCTCAGATTCTTTTGCACAGGAGCAAACAACTATCTCAATATTCGGGTCTGTCCCTAGTAGGAGGTATTGTAGGTGGTCTTCCTTTTGTGGTAATCACATCTGGAAAACATTTACTAAGGGCTTGGAATACAGGCTTGACATAAGTCTAAACAGCTGTTTTGGGACCATCTCTGTGATAGGGAATACTTTCAGTTATCCTGGTGACTCAATTGAAAGAAGCAATACTTCTTTTCTTCCACACCAAAAGGGGAATGCTGGGGAAACCTGCTTCAGGCCTCATCAAACTTCATGACTGACTGACTGCAATTCACATCAGAACTGGAAGTAAAGAGGACTTGAATATTTAGGCCAATCAAACAATTTATGCTGAGGCAGAGCAAAATATAATAAGTGTCACAAGTTAGAGCTTGGCAAAATTAGGTAGGGGAGAGTTTGCTTGCAGTTTTATTTTTAGAACATGGTGGTTTTAACAGAAAACGCAAGAAAACTCCTGGATATTTTTGTTTCCAAATATTTCTCCCTATTCCTAACAAAACAGCAAGACCTCTGCGGTTCCACTGGTGAGAGCATTCTTTTGCCCACCCAAATAGTAACCCCTCTTCACCTGAGGAGATGGCCTTCATTAGCTTGTACGGCCCAGATCATCAAAGCTGCCTCATCAACCCCTCTGGAGACAAGTCATTTTGGACTGGTTCTCAGACAACATTTACAAACCAATATAGGGCCCACACATGAACATTTTCCAGCTTAATAAAAACTTTCTAGAGCTGACCATGTGCTCTCAAAGGCATTGAGGACTCAGAATTACCATGAAGTTTGGCTGAGAGAACAGAGGATCCCTTTGGTGAAGGATTATCATTAATCCTCAGAATCAGAGAATGTAAATTAGAAGACACTTCAGAAAGTAGTCCATTCCTGAATTTCCCTTTACACTATCTCCAGAAAGAGGTCATCTAGTCTAATGCTCCAAAACCTCCATTGAGGTCTAAATCACTATGAACCTGAAGCCTCCCCTTCTCTCCAGGAAACCCATTCTTGCTGTAGACAGGTCTAATTGTTGAAAAGTTTTCTTTGCATCAAACTGAAATCTGCCTCTTTAAAATGAACTGGAGAAGGAAATGGCAAGCCACTGTAGTATCTCTGCCAAGAAAACCCTAAATGCAGTCAAAGAGAGTCAGATATGACTGAAAACAACTAAACAACAACAATACAATTTCATTTATTCATGAATTCAATGATCATTTTTATGACCCTATTTATGTTCCAGGCAATTTTGTATAAAGGAAAGAGAGCTGGCCTTCAAATCAGTAACATCTAGTTTCAATTTCTGCTTCCAAAATATCATTGCTATGTGACTCTGGTCAAGTCCATTATCTCTCATGCTTTAAACGGTGCTCTAAAATACAGATTCTTTTATTTTTATTTTTATTTTTGGAGGGCAATTGGGGTTAAGTGACTTGCCCAAGGTCACACGGCTGTTTTTTGGGGGGTAGTGTCTGAAACCGGATTTGAACTCAGGTCCTTCTGACTCCAAGGCCCGTGCTCTGTTTACTGCACCACCTAGCTGCCCCTTTATTGTGCCAGATTCTTAAGCTGGGCATCATCAAGGGGTCCTCAGAGAGATTTCAAGGAGTGTATGAACTCACATGAGAAGAAAAAAATCTTTATTTTCACTAACTTCTAATTTAAAGTTAGCATCCTCTTCATTTATGTTTAAATTTTACTCTAAGAAATCCTTAGGCTTCACCCAGAACTGCCCAGACCTCATGATATAAAAAAGGCTAAGAAGAGCTCTTCTAAGACTATAATTTGCGGGGAAATGTCAACCTGAATTTCTAAAAGGTTTCCTTGATGTGAGTTCTCTATACTAATGAAAACTCAGGTACAATTCTGATCACATAGCCCTATGTGCCAGGCTCTTTTCTGGATACTGAGAATATGAAATCCTGTGGAAAATAATAATCCCTTACATCAAGAAGCTCATATTCTATTCTGGAAACTATAGCTACACACATTAGTAAATCAAAGTTAAATACAACATTATACAGTAATATCAGAAATTGGAAGGAGGACTCTAAGAATCATGGAATATAGGATAAAGTGTTAGGCTTGAGTCAGGTAAAAAAAAAACAACTATTTTTAAACCTTGTCTCTGAAATTTACATACGGACTGTGTGACAATGTGACAATGGGCAAGTCACAGCCTCTTAGGGATCAGTTTTCTTGTCCATAAATGGGAAGAGTGAATATAAAATAGCCTCTGAGACCCCATCCAATAATTCTTGGTTTCTAGGATCCTAAAGGTTTGGGGTGGAAAGGAGGGGTTTGAGGAAGAAAAGAATTCTTCTTTACTTCTTTCTTCCTATCTAAACATAAGCAGACAAAACCTAAGCTGTCTTCCTCATAATAACCTTTCTTCTCCCAAATGAACTAATCTTGAAAGATTTCTTTGTGTTTTGCTGTATATCCCCCAGCAAAAGGAAGAGTCCTGGACGTCAAGAGCTTTTTTTTTTTTGTCGTTTTATTCTCAGCAACAAGCACAAAACAAAACAGATGTTTAATAAATAGATTTTTAGTTGAATAGAAGGGTTAAAAAAGTCTAGGGCCTGTTTGAGGTTAACCATGAAAGAGTAAAGAGAACTCTGACTTCTGTTTGACTCGCAACCTATTACTTATTAATTCTGTGTATGAATCTTAGGCAAAATGCTTTACTTCCATAAGTCTAAATTTCTTTATCTTTAAAATAAGAATAATAACAGCAGAAAACTATGTGGTACAGAAAATAGAACACTCTGGAATCTAGAAAGACTGAATTCATATCCTTCCTTAGACATTCACTAGTCTTCCTATCTTAAATAAACCTGTGTCAGTCTCAGTTTCCTCATCTGTAAACCTCCTAGGGTTGTTGTAGTGATTGAATGATCTTACCATATTTGCATCTTGTAAGATCCATTCAAGTACTCATACTGTATCAAGAGCCTCTGCCCCTCTGTTTGGGTAATGGAGCCATGACCTACTCAACTTCGAAGTAAAGTAGGGAGACAGGGTAGACATTTCCACAGTCATCTCATTTCCCATCTAGCTGCTGAAGTCTGTAGTACTGTTCCCACTCATTTTGGACATCTCCACCATACCTGCTTCCCCCATCCACTCATTATTTTTTGCTGTCTTCCCCAATTAGATCTTGTGTTCCTTTGAGGACAGGGATTATTTTATTTTTTTTAATCTGTATTTATATCCACAGCCTAGCATGTAGGTGCATAATAAATACACATTGATTGTTGAATGAAAAACAAATGTAAAATTCTTTGCAAATGTTAAGGTATTATGTAAATGCTATTATGTTATGAGGATTGTTATTGTTATTATCTCAATGTGCTGCTAAGAGGAAATCTCTTATTAAATCAGTAAAGATTACAGAAAAGGAATTACTGTTATCATTTTATTTGATATCTTTTCTTCTTAATTGTTTTTAATTGAACATACTGAGTGGGGCAAAAATGAAAGAATAATTCTCTACCTTTTATAATTTGGCCTTTCTATATTTTGAGGGATAATATGTTGTGGCAGATGAAATGCTGACACTATCATTTAACAAACTGCTCTCTTTTAAATTAGCAGTTTTCTTTTAACTATCAAATGCAATGGCCTCTTGTCTTATGGGGCTAGGACAATCTTTTGACTTTCTTTATATTTCTTGCATTTAGCACAGAGCCTAACACATAACAGTGTAATTAGGTAGGCATAGTGAATAGAGTCCCAGGTCTAGAGACAAGAAAAATCTTCCTGAGTTCAGATCTGACCTAGACACTTACTAGCTGTTTGACTCTGCACAAATTTCTTAATGCTATTTGCTTCAGTTCTTAATCTGGAAAATGAGTTGGAAAAGGAAATGGCAAATCACTCCAGTATCTTTGACAAGAAAACCTGAAATGGGGTCATAAAAAGTCAAACGTGACAGAAAAAATAAAGACCAGCACATAGTAGGTACTCAATAAATACCAATTGACTGACTCGCTGCTGACCTTGGAAACAAGGAAAAATGTGTTCCTTTCACATTTCTGATACATGCAGTATATGACCAGGAGCAAGTTATTTAATCTTTCTGAGATTTAGGTTGTTTTTTTTTTAATTTGGGGATTATAATGCCTGTATTCCCTATTTTGGAAAGCAGCTATAAGGCTGAAGTTAGAATATCTATAAAGCACTTTGCAATCCTTAAAACATATTATAAATATCAGCTATTATTATTATGGACTATTTGAATTAAGAAAAGGTTGTTTGCTTTGTTCTTTTGCTAGAATTAGAAGGCTAGAGGAATCTATTTACTTAGGCAGGTGCCTAGAAATACCAAAGACTAATGGTCGAGGGGATCTGGGGTGTAGTCTGTTAGGAAACAATGCTTCTGTCCAAGAGAGGCATATGCTCAGAAGGCAAGTGGTGCTCCCCACTCTCACCTGAAACAATGCTTTCTGCCTCTTATGAATAAGTTCTTCAATTATGTTCACAAAAAAGAAATATTCACTTCTATATGCCTTGCAGATGTTGAGTTCTATAGCTGTCCTGTTCCTGAAGTGTGGATTTTCTGTCAGATTCATTTCTCCTTAGCAAAGGCCTCTAATAAAAGATGCTTGTAATTCAACCACCTATTCCTCTGTTCTATGTTTATTGTGTGTATGCAAGGGACCTCTTATTTAGCCTTTCTCTGAAAACCTCTATCACACAGCCCTGTTATATTAGACTTTGAAAAAGCTCAAATTCTGAACAGAGACGCAGGTGGTTAAATTTCCATTCCCTTTTATTAGAGAGGATTGGTAAGAAGCAGTGGACCTGGCCCCTCAGGGGAAAAAAAAAATGAAAAAAAAAAAAACAACAGGGCACTAGCTCCTTAGTGTAATGGCCAAGAAACAGAACACAACACTGAATTCTATGCAACATAGAAAGAGCTCCTCTAGATTGTGTAGTGGTTTCTATGACAGCCTTACTTAAGTATAATAAAGTGGAGACAGCGGTTTCCATCTAGTGACGAGCTGTTAAATTAATGCCTTATTCCTTTGTGTTAAGTTGTAACAGAAACATACTCATTCTGGACCCTTCATAGTTTCTACAAAAACAGAGTTGGCGTCAGACTCCTTTCTATATCTTTAAGCTCTGATTTTTATTTTTTAAGTTTTTCTCATCTTCCATCCAATTGCTTAAAACTCTCAGCTGAAAAACAGATTTTGAGTGCAACCTGATTCATTACTATTCTCATTGTTTCATTGTTATTTGAATATATATATATATGATTTAATTAGGGCAAGCACCCCTTCTAATGCCGATCGCAACTTATCCTTGCATTTTCATTTTTCATCCAAGTTTTTGATGAATATTTTATAAAGCATCTATTCAGCTTATTAAGATTCCCTCTCATCCTTCTGAAAATTGGTGGTGATCTAGCAATATTTTTTGTTGTTGTTGAGTTGTTTCAATCTTATACTGTCCATATTAAGTTTAGGGCACAACCAGCTCCCAAGGCAGGTCTGTTAGAAGATGACTATATCAGGATAGAAGGATTGTGTGGGTTTGCCTGTGTTGTGTCCTTGAGTCTCCTGCTGCAGCCTCACTGCCTGTAGTATGGGAGGTTAAGCAAGAGGACTATATGAGCTCAGAGCCTGTTAACATCAGCTCCTCAGTTTGGGAGTTTCTTTGATTTTGTTTATCTTCTTTCAGGTTCTGGATGTCCTAGAACATAAAGAGATATGAAGTAGCTTTGTCTTTGATGGATAATTTTTGTTTAGGAAAGGTTTGAGACGTCATGGGAAACAGAGAAATTGTTTAGTCCACCATCTTTTTACTTACTTGACTGCCCTAATGATATTTCCTTACACTGCTTCTTTGTAAAAGGACCTAGAAGACAAGCTCCAGTCCTGAATCCATAGAGGATCTATAACAGTGGTTCTCAACCTTCCTAATGCCACGACCCTTTAATACTCATATGTGGGCATATCTGCATGTGGGTGGACCCAGCTGCAGACAGATAGAGGAGTGGCATCTCAGTTCCTAAGACCATCAGAAATGTGTGTTTTCCAATGGTGTTAGCCAACCCTGGGAAAGGGTTGTTTGACCTCCAAAGGAGTTGCAACTCACAGGTTGAGAACCACTGATCTATAAGAAAACATAAACAAGAATTTAAAAAAATTGAAGGCATAGATGAGTCAGAGTGCCATCATATGGAGGAAACATCCATATCAATGGGCAATGAAGTACTGGCAAGTATTAAAGTAATCCTTATTCACACTGATATAACATTGGTCAGGAGGGAATACGACATATAAGACAAAGAGATATCAAAGAATGGAATATGGGAAATCATAAAATCATGGAATATTAGAGCTTCAAGACATCTTAGAAAATAAAGTATTATTTCAGTGTACTAAGAATATTGAAGCTATAAGGAACTTTGTAACATGAAATTTAAAAAGATGTTCCAGTGGCGATTGACCTTAGAGATCCCATTAATGGCATAACAATCTGGAAAGAAAGCTGGACCTGGATTCAGGAGATCTGGATTTCAGTCCTGCCCAAGATATTTGCCAGCTGTGTTATCCTAGATAAGTGATTTAAGCTTTCTGAGTGACAGCTCCCTAATTTGCAAAGCAGAGAAAATTCTATTTGTAGTATCTATTTCAAATGTGTTGTTTTTGAAGAAAAAAAATGCTTTGGGAAATGTAAAACATTGAAACTTTTAAAGGTCCATACAATTAATATCAGTGATAGGATGATGAACCCAGGTCTTTCTGGTTCCATGAACAGTTCTGTCTATATTAGATGAAGCTCATTTAGGTAAAAGAAACCAAGACCCAGAGCTAAACAGGCAAACTTTCTTTTTAATTATGAGGAAATGACTATTATGATAATCTTCAACAAATTCACATTTAGAGAAGTATCCCCTTTGCTTATACATAAGTTTGCCTGAAAAGAGGGATGCAATATGTTCCATTTGTTTTTTTCCTTTTAAAACATGTGGACATATATAAGGTAAAAAGTTTCCATAAAACACAGTTCATCTCTTTTACCACTTACTCTCCCAAGAATAGACCTGTCTGTGCTTCAAGCTTTAATCAGTATCTCACTGAGTAAATAGTGGTAATCAAACAGATTTTTAATACTTTAACCCATTATATTTAATTGAGCTCTTTAAGTAACAGACTATTCAGGAATAAATAGAAACCAATGAACCTTTAAAACCAACAGCACTTAATGTTGTTTACCTGACTCACTTGAATGAATCACACATGAAAAGAAGGGTCGGGATTGAACGTGCAGTGGTGGATTACTACTTGGTAGCAATAATTATAAGGAAGAATTTAGCATCTCATCAAAAGTTATAATTTGAAGTAATAAACCTTCTAGCTAATCTTATACCTGAAGTTGGCAGTGTGAATGAGCATGTCGTACCCATAATAAGGGACTCAATAAAAGATAACCCTCCTGCCACATGTTTATGCAAGTTGGAATCCTACACATATTTATGAGGGAATTTATTTCCACTGCTAAACTGATCAAATTATTGCCCTCTTTGGAGATAATAGACCATGGACCTCAAATCCCATAATATGTGATGAGATGGGGGGTTGAGGTCAGTGGCTGCTCTAAACTCCTTGAGAGGAGGGACTATTTCACTTATCCCCATTATCTAGTACACACCAAGCAATTATTTGACCTTCGGGAAGTCATGTCTAGGGTTCAAATGTTTCACATATAAAATGAAGATATTAGATTAAATGATCCCTAAAATATAGTTGCATCATTCTTTATTTTGTGTTCTAATATAGCATGATATCAAGTTTCTTCAGGTCTTAATAATTCAATTTACCCTTTGTTATTTATCTCTATTTACTATCAGTTAGTTATTTGTATATCAAGCATGCTTGGCTCTTTATCTCAGAGCCAGGCTGATGCTCCTTAGGGTTCCTGGGGTTATCCTGAGAAGTTGGAGATATTTCTTTTCTAACATCATTGGTACAGGCCCCTATCATTTGGAGTCTCTTCACTATTATATGTCAGTAAATAATACCCCAGTTCCATTTAATCACTAATCACCAATTAGCTTATACAAAGAAGGTTAGTCAATAGGAAGTATTGTATAAATCTTAGAATCTGATATCTTTGAGCAGAGGCTACAGGAATATTGTCCATACATAGCAAACAATAATATAAAATAGAACATAACAAGCACATAGAAACGGCACAAACAAAGCACCTCTTGTGATCTGAGGATAAAAGGAGAAATTCAGAGGGCCACAGTTTTGAGAGGTATGGGAGGCTTCAAAGGTAATCTTGTCTACCACTTCTACTTTCTGTCCCTTTATTTTACAAATGAAGACCCTGGGGCCCAGAGAAGTGAAGTGATTTTCTGAAAGTAAAACAGACAGTAAGTGGAACAGGCTGGGTTAGAGCCCCAGTCTTCTCACCCCAAATCAGTTGCTCTTTCCCTTATAACTTTTCCAGACAGTCAGGTTTGTGTGACAACAAATGGAAAGCAAAAGGGATAGAAAGGCACAGGGATCAAATGAGAATTGATAGCAGAGTCAGTTTGCTGCTCTTAGAAATCACTAGCTTTATGTCTCCGTCCCAAGTGAAATAACTATGTTTATTTATTCCTCCCATTCTTGAGACTCTTCTAGAGGATCTCTAGGGAGAAGAAGAAAAAACATACCTTGCTAGGGTGAGGAGTGCTAGATTCCAGGACTGATATGACTTGTAAGGGAAACAGCTGCTCACTAGGACATGGAATTACTTCAGACACGTTTTCCATTCCTGGTAAAAAACTTCTCAGAGAACTGCATCTGCATTCTCCATTCCATAACATACAAACAAAAATCCTTGGAAACCATCTTAACCTGTGGACAATTAGAGGAAATCAGCAACCAGATCAGGTACAATAGAAAATTTGTGAAAATGAATCAGGTTACATGAACACACTATAGCACCAAATTCCCTAAAGATGTTTTTAAAAGAACCAAATTCAAAATAGAAACACTTTGGATAGACTGTCCTTCATAACTGATTTTGGCTGCTTTAGACCATATATTATCTGTTAAATTTCTACTATGATGGAAAATTTTTTGCTAATCAAAATAATGGGAATGTCCCTCCATGTTTCCTGTCTGCATGTTCTTTGGATTTGGATAAGCACATCACTATAAAAATAGCTCTCCATTTGAAACATTAACTTCAAAAGAAATTAAGAGATATATTTCATAATATGACATGATGTTTGTAAAGCATTTCATTAACTTTAAATGGCAATGTAAATAATAGCTATGATGATGATGATTATTGTATTGCTTAGAAAACACATGGAAAAGATATGATACTATTAATTGCTATCATTTTGAAAGTTGATCGATCAAATGATATAGGTTGTTCAATAACCCTTTGGGAATAATTCCAGATAGCTTTACAGAATATTTGGATTAGTTCACAGTTCCGCCAACAGTCAATTACTGTCCCGTGTATTCCATATCACTTCCAACATTGGTTGTTTTCCCCTTCAATTATTTTAGCTAATCTGATTGTTGTGTTTGTACTTCATTCTCAAAGAGGGAGATGACATCAGGGACACGATGATGTGACTTGTAGTTGACTTTGATTTGAGTGAGGGAGGGCTGTGCAAGGTTGCCAACATCACTTTCTCCTGCAGTCTTCTGGTTGGAGTGGCCAGATATTCATCAGGATGACTGGAAATGGCCCAGGAGGAAATAGGAGACCTTGACCCTTTTAGGATAAAGTCTTTTCAGGTTCTCACTTTGAGAAAGGTAACGCCCATTCAATGAATAGGCCTCTTTAAGAAGTGAGTCAAT
>CM053596.1:90618070-90650811 GCA_028646575.1 Pseudocheirus occidentalis | reverse complement strand
AGGAAGGAAGGAAGGAAGGGAGGGAGGGAGGGAGGAAGGAAAAAGAGAGAAAGAATGAAAGAAAGAGAGGGGGATGGAGGAAGGAAGGAAGGGAGGAGAAAGAGAGAGAGGCAGAGAGAGGGGGGGGGCAGCTAGGTGGCGCAGTAGATATACTGTGGGACATAGAGTCAGGAAGATTCATCTTCCTAACTTCAAACCTGTACTTAGAAACTGACTATCTGTATAATTTGGTCAAGTCATATAATCCTGTTAGCCTCAATTCCTCATCTATAAAATGAGCTGAAGAAGAAAATTACAAAAACCGCTCTAGTGTTTTTGCCAAGAAAACCCCAAATGGGGTCACTAAGTTGGAAACAACTGAACAGTAATACTAACAACCACACACACACACACACACACACACACACACACACACAGATAATTATATATTTATATGCTACATGTCTGCTTTATATATGTGCATGTAAGTTGTGAATATATGAGTAATGCATATGTATATGTAAGAGGTAAACTTGCAAATAATATATGTGTATATGTAAGAAGTAAACTTGCAAGACTTTTATTCATCATCATCATGATTTTAAATATAATTTATATAATGCTTTAAGGTTTGCAGAGTACTTTATACATGTGATCTCATTTGGTCCTCACGACAACCCTAGGAGATTGGTTCTATTATTATCAATTCTTTTTATAGATGAGATAACTTAAACTGAATGCAAATTTCCCAGGGTCACACTGAAGAGGTTAACCATAAAATGTTGAAGTATAGACCCCAAAATACCAACATCCCAGGTCTTGCTGAATGAATTCAACTCAAGTCTTCTCTCAGCCAAAGAAAAGCAGTTTATTAAAAGTTTGCTTATATTGGACACAGAGCAAGTCTGTGCTAGAAAATTCTGTGGTGGTCTAGGGGAGGAGTTTTTTTTAAGGTCTTTAGGAGGAGTCAGATGAGGTCAGTTTCCAGTAATGAGTTTGGGGAGGGTCTTCACGAGGAATTAATGAGTTCAATTGACAGTTGATTTGGGTATAGATATTTTGATAGGCTCAGTGATGGGAAGTAGATGGACAATGGAGGGCCAAGCCACTAACAAAGGTTTAGGCAGAGCCACAATGAAAGGCCTCATGCAAATACCTCATCAAATGGGAAGATTCAATCAGAGTTCAAGGGGGTTCTCAGAGCCTATACTCATCAACATAGCTAGTAATAAGTGCCTGAGGCAGGATTTGAACTCAGTCCTTTCTGTCTCCATTTCTATCCACTAGGCCACTCAACCTTCCTGAAACTGCTGCTCTGAAGAATTTTTTGCCTTGGGCTCCTGCCCTCCTGAATGATGCTACCTCTCTCAGAGCAATATTTCAAGGAAAACCTATGCACTGGTTTTCACTTTTCTATGTCCTATCCAGAAATCCCTTCCATAGACTTACCTTACCAGTCTTGCCAGCAATGCATACTCATCTTTTCCCTCTTCTCAGTTCTGAAACTATAAGCTGTGATCAAAATAATTCCACTATTATTGTTGGATGGAATGGGTCCCCTATTGCCTACTCTCCAGCCTATTAACTTTGCAGATCAAAATGGCCAAACCTGGCATATCTCACCTTGTGCCTTTGAGGTCAGGGACTGGATTTGATTTGCTTTTCTATTTACATCTTCCATTGTTTAGCACAATATTCATCACTTTGTAAGAACTTAGCAAATGTTTGTTTGATTTTTTTTCATGAGTTGACAGTTCAGAGGAGATAAAATTTTTACATTTACAATTCCAAGAACTGAAGAAATTACAAAACTCAAAACCCATCAATTAATCAATCAATAAACATTTATTAATCAGTTATGGTATTAAGCTCTAAGGATACAAAAGACCCTCTTGCTTTGAAAGAGTTTGCAATCTAATGGAGGGAGAGAAGATATAAACAAATACACACAAAGCAAGCTATGACATAACATAGGAAATAATTAACAAAGGGAAGGCACAGGAATTAAGAGGGGTCAAGAAGGCTTTCAAGAGAAGGTAGGATTTCACTGGATGCTTAAAGGAAGCCCTAGAGGTCAGTAGGTAGAGCAAAAGAGGGACAGTATTCCATGAATGGGGAATGGCCAGAAAAGGCTTGGAGCAGAGAGATGAAAAGTCTTGTTCCTGGAATAGCTCAGAGTCCAATTTCACTACACTAAAGAGCACATATCAGTAAGACTGGAAAGGTCAAAGGGGACAAGATTATGAAAGACTTTGAATGCTAAACAGAGCTTTTTGTTCTTGTTCCTAGAGGCTGCAGGAAGACAATGGAGTTTATTTTGGGGGGAAATATGTGTATGTGATTTGATTACACCTGTGCCTTAGGAAAATTATTTTAATGGCTGAATGGAAGATGCTTTGGAGTGGGATGAGACCTGATGCAGGCAGATATAGCACCAGGATGTTGGAATAATCTAAGCTATATATGGGAAGAATAGAAAATAATAAACAGAGGGAAGGTATCAGAATGAAAAGGAGTTAAACAAAACTTCCTGTAAAAGTTGGGATTTTAATTGGGACCTAAATAAAACAAGAGAGGGGAGTCAGTAGGTGGTATTGAGGAGGAAATGCATTCCAGACATAGGGAAGAGCCAGAACAAAATGTCAAGAGCCAAGATGGAGAGTCTTGTTCATGGAATACCAAGGAGGCCAGTGTCACTGAATGGAAGTGTATCTGTTCGGGAGTAAGGTGTAAAAAGAATAAAAAGTTAGGAGGGGGTTTTGTTATGAAGAACTTTGAATGTCAAAACTTTTTTTTAAATTTGATCCTGGAGGGAAAAGAGAATCATCGGAGTGGGAAGATATTTGAGGCAGGAAGGCTCATCAGGCAGCAACTGTAATATTCTAGGCATAAAGGGCAAAGGAGGGGTGGCAGTGACAAAGGAGAGAAAGGAATGTATTTGAGAGATATCACAAAAGTAAAACTGATAGGCCTTGGTGACAGATTGGATATTTGGGATAAAGAATGTTGGGGGTGGGGTCAAGAAGGTTCTTAGGTGGTATTCATGAGGGGTTAGGAGATATTACCCTTTATACTAATAGGAAAGGTAGGCCTGGGTTGGGAGGATTTCCAAGAAAAAAGAATGAGTTTTGTTTTAGAAATGTTTCAACATCTACTAGAACTCCAGTTTGAGATTTCTGAAAGGCAGTTGGAGCTGTGAGATTGGAAGTTAGTAATATTGGTGTAGAAATGGTAGATTTGAGAATCATAAGCCTAGACATGGTAATCAAATCCTGAGAAATACATGTGTATGGGTAGAGGAAGTGATCTAGAAAAGGATTCCACCAAGAAGACAAAGATGGAGATAACTAGGATGAAAATGAGGAGACAAATTGTATTCCAAAGAGCTAGAAAGAGGAGGAGGTTATCTGCAGTGTCAGAGGTTCCAGAGAAGTCAAGGACAAGGAGAATTTAGAAAAGGCCATTTGATTTGGCAATTAAGAGGAACTTTGGAGAGAGCAATTTCAGTGCAATGGTAAGGATGGAAGTCATTTTAATAAGAGATTTTGAAGAGACTGAGAAAAGAAGTCAAAGACACTTAATATACACAGCCTTTTTGAGTGAGTTTAGCTCCAAAGTGTACTAGAAATATAGGAAAATAGTAGAGTTGGAAGGATCGAATGGGAGACTTGAGAATAGATGAAAACATTGGAAAGACTGATTTGAAGAACTGGATAGTGATACAACAGTAATAAGGAGAGTTTCAAGCACATGGATTGTTAAAGGCTTGCCTCAGCTCCTTATATCCCCCACCCTAAATCTACTTTCTACTTTCTGCTTATTTGAATGGGGAGTTCTAGCCAACAAACTTTTTTAGATTGTTTAAAACACTGAAAAATTTCCCTAATGCAATAAAGCTTACTATTAATCTTTGATTCAGTTACTTTCTCATTCTTTTTTTCATTCTTCCAATGATGGCACTCTCCAGAACTCCAGAAATCCAAAAAATATGCTTTAGGCTCCTTAAATCATTCATTTTTGGAATGCCTGCCTTGGGGCCCTAATTGAGGATTCTACTTTCATGAGTCAGCAAAGATGGCCTACCTTAAGTGTATCAGATATCCTGCTCTTCTTCTGCTAACCCCACAGATTAAGTTACATCCTTTCCTCCACGAACTAGAAACTACAATCAGTAATGTCATTGGCATTAAAAAAGACTTTTCAATCACCATTCTACCATTCTAGCCTTACATTTGCTGATTCCTTCCCATTTACTCCATGATCTAACCAAACTGGATTACTTTCTGTTCTCCTAATACTCTTAGCAATCTTCTATTTGGTCTTTTGATCTTGCCCGACCTTATACATTAAATGGCTTCTTCTTTCACTCTTTGCCCAAGTTCCCACTCATAATTTAAAACTCAGCTGAATGCCCATATTCTTCCATGAAAGCTTCCCTATGTGTAAATTCATAGAAAAGTTCTCCTACAGACCTCCCATGGCACTGTGAGACTTTTTGAGAACTACAACATGTAACTTGATGCATGGATTACATTTATAGACAGCTAGGTGCACACTGAAAAGAGTGCCAGGCCTGGATTCAGGAAGACAGATCTTACTGAGGTTAAATCTGGCCTCAGGCACTAGTTGTGTGAACCTTGGCAAGTCACTTAACCCTGCTCTCTTCAGTTTCCTCATCTGTAAAAATGAGCTGGAGAAGAAAATTGACAAACCACTCCAGTATCTTTGCCAAGAAAACCCTAAATGGGGTCATGAAGTGTCAGACACAACTGAAATGAGTGAACAGCAAGATTTTTATCTATGAGCTACATGAGGCCAGAGACCAAATTATTTTTAAAAGTCCATCTTCTTTTTCACCCTCCAGATTTCTCTTCATCTAGTGTTTGCCTAGGATTTAATTAAGTGAATGTCTATGCACACACATGTATGTTCACACATACATGAATATACATGCATGTATATGCATATATATTCATTCGTACATGGGCACATATCACATATAGAGAATTCCAAATATGTTGTGCAGTATTAATGTAATGAAGCACATATACCTATACATATATGTCTATATAAATATTTATATGAATGTATATACAGAGATACATAATTAGAGAGAGACACAAGAGAGAAATTAATAGAGACAGAGATATAAATGAAATCACACAAGTGCTCTGAAAAATCTAGAAGAGAAACTTCTAGGGTATTTAGTATCAAAAGCCTCCTCTAGTTTATCTTCAGTTTGACATCAAGTACTTAATTCTTACCATGTCTAGACCTTTCTTCTAATCTATATAGTAATACCAACTGATATTTAAATCACTTTAAAGTTTACCCAGTGTTTTCGTACTTCTAATATCCCTTGTTATTCAGTCATGTGCAACTCTTCATGACACTATATTTTTTGTAAAGATACTAGAATGATTTGCAATTCTTTCTCTAGCTCATTTTACAGAATTAGAAACTGAGGCAAGCAGGGTTAAATGACTTTCCCAGGGTCATATAACTAGTAAGTGTCTGTAGCTGGATTTGAACTCAGATCTTGACTCCAGGCCCAGTAATCTATCCACTGTGCAAGCTCACTGTCCCTTTCAATTTCCCTAGAGCCTGGCAAAACTGGGTGGTAGGTACTGTAAGTGTTGTCTGCATTTTAGAGCTGAGGAAGCTGAGTTTCAAAGACATGAAGTGACATCTCCTTGGTCACATAGTTCCTAAGTTTCAGAAGCATTATGAGAAATCATTATATCTCTACCATTCTCCCAGCTAGGCAACACTTCCCTTTTGAGAATAATTAGATCATCTCCTTTACTGAAGTGAACATTGTTCTATCTGTCACTCTCACCTCTTTGGCATGAGTATCTCATAAGCATAAGAGCCAGCATTCCTGATCAATATTAAAATAAAAAGATAACTGTTTATCAAACATGAACCTTTATGGCTCAAAGTAAATGCAATACTCTTCCAAGCTACTACCCACTGGAAAAGAAAGTTAATTGTCTGTCCTTGGGGATATATATGTGTTCATGTCTATTGAGCACATTAGCAGGGACCATGGTAGCGGAAGCTGGTTTAGAAATAAGGGGAGATCCAATTCAGCTCAACGTTCTCTTCCTTCCAAAGCATGCAGAGATGTTTAGTGGCATTTATTGAATGGGTAACATTTTCCCTTGCAAGGGCTATTAAAAATAATCATGCTGGCTTCCTATTATTTTCTCTCAAATTAAGCCTGCTGTTTTTCTAGAATACATTAATCCCTCAGAGTCGACAGGAAGGTTTATTGAGTGTTAAAATGGTCAAGATTTTAAAAGGTGTGAGATACTAACAATTGGCTCTCTTCTAAGCAATCCCTTATATTCCTTTTTTAATTTTTGAGTCACTCTGCTTAAAAGCCTTTACCCCCTCATGGGTTGTTGTTGTCTAAGGATGCCCCAAACTAAAAGTTCTTGCTCTTTAAGAGAGAATAGTGGATTTCCTTCTTTACCTCATCCTGATGGAGAGGTTACAAGCCTTTGAGAGCCACCAGAGGTTTGGAAATGAAAGACAAACCCTTTCCTGTCTGGGCAGAAGTTGGCCTCCGAGTCAAGAAAATGATCAATTCTGTTTTACAAGATAATTTGCTTTCTTAGAATGCTAAGGATTCTAAGAAATATCAGTTTCCCTTGAGAGGGTGGGATGAGAAAAGGGTAGTAGTATCTTTCAGTCTCATTTGTCAGTATTGAATATCTTGCTCCCTCACCATTATCTAATCTTTAACCAATACATGTGAAATCTAATACTTTATTCATTATTATTCAAATTAAGACAATTCAATTAGTTTACCTTTCTAGTTTCCTTTAAGGCAATTTCATTAATTGTCCTAATTATTTGGGCTTAACCAACCCTTAAAAAAACTTTATTGATTTCAGTTGATGTTCCCTATGTGGCAACTCCCTAATATCATGGTCACATTAATTATATGATGATTTATCTTGATCATAGGAGATGTTGAGAGGGATTCACAAATCTCTAATTCAACTTCTCTCTGAAGGCAATTAGGTGGCATTGTAAAAACAGAATTGAGGGGCTGAGTCAAAATGGCAGAGTAAAAGCAGCAACTCAGTAGAATTCTCCCAACGTTCTCATTCTACCATATTCTGGAATAACAGAAAGAAAAAAAGGTTAGGGTGAGACATTTTTCTAACCCAAGTCAACTTTGGAGGTCAATAGAGAGGACTAGAGCACTGGGGTGGGGGTCAGTCTGTACCACAGCATAGGCCATTACAATACCAGTGGTGGGTCTTGGAGTCACTTATACAGTAGCATCAACAGCAGTAGCTGCACCTCTGGGAGCTCACAGACCAAAGTTGGTAAGGGGATTGGATAACTGTTCAGAAAGAAATTTCAGGGGACCCTTTGCTGACACTGGGTGCAGGACTCTGTTGCATTGCCTATATGTAGTTCCAGATTTCACTTTCAGAGCAAAGAGGAACACTAGTGATTGTGACCACCAGGGAGCTGGGACCCTGATCCTATTTCCAAATTGGAGAAGAATGCTTATGGTCACTCACAAGGGAGCAAGGGCTCTGATTTCAGGTCCAAACGCAAAAAAAGAACACTAGTGCTTGTTGCAGCATGAAAACAGAAGACCTGGTCAAAGTCCGAGAGCCAAGAGGAGTAACAGCACTTGTGGATGCAAGGGAGTATGGTACCTTCCTGGGTAAGTACCAAAGTAGAGGCCAGGAAAACAATGACCACATGTATCTTTGGTTCATATGATCCTGGAAGCATTAAAAACTTAGAGACCTCAAGAAATCTCCAAAAACAGCAATAACCAAAATAACCTGAAGCTTGGGATAGTGCCTACTCTAGCCTGAGAGCAGAGTCCAACTTTAAAATGAAGTTAAAAGTTTAAAAAAATAGACTTGAAAAAAATGAGTAAATAACAACAAAAGTTCCTGATTACAAAACTCCACTATGGAGAAAGGGAAGATCAAAACATAAACCTAGAAGACACTGATATTAAAGTAACTACAAGCAAACCTAAATGAAACAAAACAAAACAAAAAAAGAATTGTACAAAAGCACAATAAGAATTCACATAAAAGCTCAAAAAGGATTTTAAAAATTCAAATAAATGAGATACAGGAATAATTGGGAAACAAAATGAGAGCTACAAGAGAAAATTATGTAAAGTCAACAGGCAAAAAATTGCTGAAGAAAATAATACCTTAAAATACGAGAATTTTCCAAATGACTAAAAATAGGTAAAAAAAAAAAAAACTAATTGAAGAGTTGGGGGTAGCTAGGTTGCACAGTGAATAGAGCACCAGTCCTGGATCAGGAGGAGCTGAGTTCAAATGTGGGTTCAGACACTTAACACAACAAGTCACACAATTTATGAAAGAAAAATAATTACATGAATAAACATTTGATTAATTTGATTAAACAAAAACAAAGAAGGAATTAAAATGAGCGATATCAGTAACAAACAGGGAATGCAATACCAATGGAGATGAAATTAAAGCTATTACCAGAAGTTGTTTTACCCAATTGTATGCCAAATTAATCTGAAAGTCTAAGTGAAATGAATGAATATTTACCCCCCCCAAATCATTTGATTAACAGAAAAGGAAATAGAATATTTAAAATATTCTATCTTAGAAAAAAAGAAACTAAACAATCTATAAATGAACTCCTTGGGGGGGGGGAACCCTGTGACCAGAGAGATTAACAAGTGAATTCTACCACACATTCAGATAACAATTAATTCCAATACTATGCAAAATATTTGGAAAAATAGACAAAAGAGTTCTACCAAATTCATTTTACGACACAGATGTGGTACTGATACCTAAACCAGGAGTAATAAAAACAGAGAAAGAAAACTATAAACCAATTTCCATAATAAATATTTATGTAATTTTTGAAATACAATACTGAAAAAGAACAGCAATATATCACAAAGATTGTAAACTATGATCTGGTGGGATTTATGTCAGGAATGCCACACCCATGTAATATCAGAAAACTTTTTGTTGTAATTAACCATATCAATAACCAAAACAACAACAAAAAATATCATTATCTCAATAGATATAGAAAAATAACATCCTTTTTTTTTTGGCTTTTTTTGAGGGCAATTGGGTTATTAAGTGACTTGCCCAAGGTCATACAGCTAGTTTTCTGTTAAGTGTCTGAGGTCAGATTAGAACTCAGGTCCTCCTGACTCCAGGAGGCTCTATTCACTACACCACCTAGCTGCCCCAAAATAACAACCTTTGACAAAAAATACTCATTCCTACTAGAAGCATTAGAAAACAGAGTTTTCTTCAAATGATAAGTCATGTCTATATAAAACCAATAGGAAATATTACCTATAATTGTGATAAGCTAGAAACCTTCACAATAAAATCAGAGGTTTTAATGATGTCCATTATCAGCACTATTATATAGTTAGAAATGCTAACTATAGCAATAAGACAAAAATTGAAAAAAAAAGGATTTAGAATATGCAATAAGAGAACAAAAATACCACTCTTTAGAGATGATACGATGGTATACTTGGAAAATTCTAGAGAATTAACTAGTTAAAACAATTTTATTATACTTTCAGCAAATTTTAGAAAAATTATAGGATTTAAAATAAACACATATAAATATACAGCACACATATTTCCAAAAAATTCCAGCAGGAAGAGATAGAAAGAGAAATCTCATTAAAAATAATTGCAGACAATAAAAATACTTGGGAGTCTACCTGCCGAAAGAAATCTAGTAACTATACAAACATAACTGTAAAAGGCTCTCTACCAAAATAAAAATAGACTTAAATAACTGGAGAAATAGTAATTGTTCATGTGTAGGTTGAGCCTATATAATTTTTAAAAATCACAGTTCTCTCTGGATGTATTTACTTATTGAGTGCTATATCAAACTACCAATAAGATGCTTTACAGAGTAAGAAAAAATATAAAATGTATTTGTGTATCAGCAAGCACCCTAACATACACAGGCTGGCTGTTACCACAGGTTCTTACATCTGCTTTTCTGAGAGAAAGAAATTCAATATGGGTTAAGAATATTACTTTAGTCAACCAAACATATATCATTTACTTAGTTCAGGGGAAAAGTCAAAACCCTTAACTTCAGAGAATACAAACAGAATACAAACAGAAGTTACAAGCAGACAAAGAAGCAGATCATCAGACAGAGTTCCACTGTCTGACCATTACATCCATATCTAGTTAAATATCAGAGAGGGAAGCACCAACATCTGTGTTTTCAAAGCCAGGGGGCTCAACAGCTCCCCAGAGTCTCCTCTGGCCAAATCACACAACTCTTTCCAAAGTGATCCCTAAAGCAAAAACTCACATCAGGGTATCTATAGCCTTCTCCTGGATCAGAGAATATCACAGCTCTCTTGACCCACTGCCCAATCACAAAGCAACAAGGTGTGGGCATTCCTGAAGAACAAGCCTTGAGCCAAAGGCTCCATGTGACCACATTCAGCCTGTTAGGGGGCAGAGTATATTTACAAATCAGGGAAGGTTCTCAGAGTCACTTAAACCTATCAAAGAGCCTAGGGGCAGGGAAGACCTTCAGATTCCCATAACAATACAGAAAGACAAAAGATCAAGAACATCAAGTGAATCCATGAACAAATGTGAAATTACCTAGCATTAACAGATTCCACACTATATTACAAAGCATTAGTCACAAAAACAATCTGGTACTGGTTAAGAAATAG
The DNA here is from genome assembly GCA_028646575.1 of Pseudocheirus occidentalis. Lineage (NCBI taxonomy): Eukaryota > Metazoa > Chordata > Mammalia > Diprotodontia > Pseudocheiridae > Pseudocheirus > Pseudocheirus occidentalis. Next base: position 90,640,109 of record CM053596.1, on the reverse strand, counting down.
AGCAGCCAGAGAGTATTCTGGGAAGATGGCAGAGTAGGTCAGAAAACTTAAGCTCTCAAGATTTTGCCCCACAAAGCAGATAAAATAGCACTTTATGGTAAAACAAAGTGCTGTTTTCAGGAAAAATTAATAAGAATAGGGGCACAACTGGGATCTTCCCAGGACATTTTGAGAAGATTAGAAGAAAAATCCCAGGACTAGGTTTGGTCCTTCTGAAGAGTAAACACTTCTAGACTAGGGTATGCTTTAACAACAAGTAGGAAGCCCTGGGGTTAGACAGGCTTAGTTTGAAAGGCTAATTCAGTCTCAGTCAAAGAAACTTTTACCCAGATAGTTAGGAGAGTTGGCCATCTGAGCCCAGGAAGATGAAAGGACTTCTACTTACAAGGAATGACAAACACAGCTGTGCCATGAAGAGTGAAAGGGGTAAAAAGTAACCAGTGTATGCCCACTGAGTGCAGAAGCAGTGGGGGCAAACACCACCCTGGCTGTGGGCACTTACAGGAGGTTGGAGGTTTGATTTTGGTTCGAGGCTATAGGGGAGAACTTAAGATTTAGGGCAACAGGCACCATTTTCCATACCCTAGGGCTAGAGGTGATTACAAAAATTAGGCTATTGCCACTAAAAATTCACAGGCAAAGGAGAAAGAATACAACTATAGAAAACTATTATGGGAATGGAGATAACCTGGTTTCCCCTTTAGAGGAGGATATTAAAGTAAAGAAACCCCCAAAGAGAAAGTTCAAATGATTTCTTGCCCAAAAAGAGTTCATAAAAAAAATTTTTTTTTGCAGGGCAATTGGAGTTAAGTGTCTTGCCCAAAGTCACACAGTTGGTTTTTGTGTCAAGTGTCTGAGGCCAGATTTGAACTCAGGTCCTCCTGATTCCAGGGCCAGTTCTCTATTTACTGGACCACCTAGCCTCCACCACAAAAAATTCTTTAAAAAATTTGAAAAATCAAATGACAGAGATAGAGGAAAAATTAAAGAAAAAAAATTAAATGATAATCCAAGAAAAAAAAGAAGGAGATCCCAAACTTAAAGAAAGAAAATGACACCTTGAAAATTCAAATTGGACAAGGAGAAGCCAGAGAAATTATAAGAGATCATGTCATAATTAAACAAAATAAGAATAATGAAAAAAAAACAGAAGAGAAAGTGAAACATTTTATAAAAAAACAACAGATATGGAGAATAGATCAAAAAGAGAAAACATAAAAAATAATCAACTGAAAATTATGATTCAAAAAGGAATTTTGATACAAAAACACAAGAAATATATTTTTTTAATTATTGAAACATTAGAACAAAGGAGCAAAGTAGAAATGGAAAAAAAATATCCATTGATCATCACTTAAAAGAAATCCTATGATGAAAATTCATAGGACTATCATATTTAGATCCCAAAGTCACTAGTTCAAGGATTAAATATAAAAAGCATCAAAATTAAAACAATTTAAATATAATGGTGCCATAATTTGCATCACACAAGACCTAGAAGTAGAGACATTAAAGGACCACAGGTGCTGGAACACTATAAAATAAATCAAAGAGCAAAATATGTGGGGCTCTGGCCAAAAATATCATAGCAAAGTTAAGCATAATTCTCAATAGAAAAAAAATGGACATTTGATCAATTGTGTTACTTTCAAGAGTTTGTTTAAAAAAAATCTGAACTTAACAGAAGATTTGACATACAAGAGTCAAGAAAAATATATAATGTACATACCAAAGACTGACTTTAAGGGATTCATAAGGACAAATTGTTCATTTTTTATATGAGTGAAATATAAAATGTATGTCTAAGATTCTTATTAATAATTGGATAGCTCATAAGAAAGATGGGGATAAACCTGAGTATGTTATGAATTTAAAAAGTAAATCCATTTAGGAACAACTTAAAAAAGTAATTTTATGCAAATGAGGTGCAAAGGAAGAATTGATACAGAGGAATTAGATGGGGGAGGAGGGCTTGTAATTCTGCTAACCTACTTTCCTCCTGTCTGGGTTTAAGAGGGAACAATGCATATATTTAGAAGAATATAAAAGTCTTATGAATTCGAAGATATAAAACAATAGGGGCTTCAGTAGGTAGGAGAAGATGAAGGAGAGATCTTTAGAGGAGAGGGTGAAGAAAGATAAAAAAGGGGTATAGAAGAGTGTTTAGATTTATGGGAATGGGAGGATAGAGTAGGGATCCTTTGCGGGGGGGGGGGGGTAGCAAGTAATAGGAGGGAAAGGTAGCAGGTAGAAGTAAAGTGGAAGAGGCAGAAGCAATAGAAAACAAGAAATATTCACAAACATAAAAACAAAAATCATGAGTAGAGTTTGTTGGGAAAGTATATGTTCATATATGTATGTATAAATGTGTATGTGTGTCTATATATGTGTGTGTGTCTATATTCCTATATATATATATATATATATATATATATATATATTTATGTATAGATATAGACACACACAGATATAAAGAAACATAACCAAACTTAATTGTAGCCTTGGGGTGGAGGGGGGCAAAATAAAAAAGTGTCAATTCAAACAAAAGAAAACTCACAAAGAATCAAAGAAAAGATGGACAGTTCTCAACACAATGTGTATTATCTATCATACAGGCTTTCTTGAAATGAAAATTTATTGTTATGTATTTTGAATACTCTCATGTTCTGCTATGCATGACAGGTTTCGTTTCCCCCTTTCTTACTTTGTATTTAAGTTCCAATACTTAAGTTCATGATACATTTTTTCTTTTCTCCATTCTCTATTTGTGTCCTCGCCTTTGAGTCTAGAATAAAATTAAAAACAGAACAAAAAACAAACAGAAAAAATAAATAGAGTGGCCAATCATTGTATTAGGTTAGACACACAACATACAATAGTAATGACCATAGTAATCTTGTGTTTGATAAACCAAAACATATAAGCTTTTGGGAAATGAGTTCACTATTTGACAAAAAATGCTGGTAAAACAGAAAAACAGTTTTGATTAAATCACATGTAGATTAACATCTTATACTGTTGTGCCCTAATTCAAGTCCTGGGTCACCTGCCAACCACCTAAGTGTGACCCACCTGTGTCCCACCATTAAACCCCTTTTTGCTTTTGTCCCTATTCCCTGTCACAGCTGGAAACTGCTTAAGGCAAAGTTTGGGCATGTTGCCCAAGGCATAGTTCCCTACCCCCTACTTCCTCTAACTTGCATTCTCCCTACTTCCTCAAATTAGCATTCTGTATTTTTCCTTATACTGTACAAGGATTAGCCTTGGGTGCAAAATTAGAGACCACCTTGTCTTGTTATGCTGACCAAGTAGGGTCCCCACACTCTCTGACCAGAACATGACCTTGGGACTTTCCAGTCCCCTCTCCCCATGATCCTGCACCCTGCTCTGGAAAGCGCTGACTATGGCCTTCCACCCTGTGCCCTCCACCCTATTCTGGGAAGCACCCTTATGTCATTGGGGGTTGCACCCATATGTGTTTGTACCACTGCGCCGTAGTCTCAAAATAGCTAACCAATCTGCTTTTTTAGTTTCTGTAACATAATGGCTTTTGCTAGCTCCTCCCTGGTTGTGGTTTATGGTTTTGGCCTATATAATGGAGTCTGTGAGATCCACTAGGGACTGCCTGATTTGAGTTTATACTATGGGTAGGCGCGCACTTGATCAATGAATCCACACCTAAATTTACATCGAACCCAGATCTTGACGCGCTCTTATTCTCTGCACAACAATACCACATACCAAGATAAAGTTAAATTGTCTATATCATTTAGACATATGGGGTGATTTAAATTAATTAAGGGAACATGGAAAAATCTACCTATCTATTCATTATGACCAAAGGAGATACAAAGGATTATAATGAGTCAAATGGATGATTTTGGTTACATAAAATTTTAAAGGTTTTGCACAAATAAAACCAGTGCAACCAAAATTAGAAAGAAAGCAGGGAAATGAAGGTGGGGAAATGTTTATAGCAAGTTTCTCTGATAAAGACCTCATTTCTCATATATAAAGGAAATTAATTAAATTTATAAGTATATGTATCATTTTCCAAATGACAAGTGGTAAAAAGAGTTGAAAAGACGAATTGTAGAATAGTTCCAAGCTATCTATAGTCATACCCCACCCAAATGCTCCCAGTTGCTATTGATTAAAGAAATGCAAATTAAAATGACTCTGAGTTACCACCTTACACCTATCAGATTGACTAAAATAACAGAAAAGGAAAATAACAAATGTTGAAGGAGATGTCGTAAAACTGGAACATTAATGCTCTTGGTATAGCTGTTAATTGGTCCAATTATTCTGGAGAACACTTTGGAACTACTTCAAAAGAGTTACAAAACTATGCACACCCTTTGATCCAGAAATATTGCCACTAGGTCTGTATCCCAAAGATATTGAACAAAAAAGAGAAGGACTCATATGTACAAAAAAAAAGTTATCAGATGGTAAAGAACTAGAAATCAAAAGAATGCCTATAAATTGGGGAATGACTGAGTAAGTTGTGCTATTATAGAATATTGTTGTGCTATACTCAATAACAGGCAAGATAGCTTCAGGAAAATGTAGGAAAACTTATTATGAACTCATGCAAAGTGGAGTGAGCAAAACCAGGAGGACATTGAACGCATTAACAACAATATTATATAATGATCAAATATGAATGATTTAGCTATTTTGATCAATATAATGATCAAAGGCAATTTGGAAGGACTTACAATGAAAAATGCTTTTCACTTCCAGAGAAAGAACTGATAGAGTCTGAATACACATAGCTTAATTTTTCTCCTCTTTTCTTCCTTCCTTCCTTCCTTCCTTCCTTCCTTCCTTCCTTCTTTCCTTCCTTCCTTCTTTCCTTCCTTCCTTCTTTCCTTCCTTCCTTCTTTCCTTCCTTCCTTCTTTCTTCCTTCCTTCCTTCCTTCCTTCCATCCTTTGTTTCTTTCTATTTTTTTTTCAATATGGCTAATATGGAGGCACACTTTATAAGATTCCACAAGTAATTGATGTCATATTTCTTGCCTTCTTAGTGAATTTCTGGGGAAAAGAGGTGGGAAGGAGGAAGAGAAATCAGAACTCAAAAGTATATGAAGGCATTGAGAAACAGGAAACTCACTTCCTCTATAGTAAACCAGTCCATTCCACTTCAATGGTTTTCATTTTTAGATGCTGATTTTTTTGCATTCATCTGAAATTTGTTTTCCTTAATCATGCATGGATGGTCCAAATTCTTCCTTATGAAGCCAGTAGTAATGTCTAATATCTCTTCTGTTCAATATATAATTCCTTTATAATTTGCGTTTCTTGATAAACCTTAGGCATTTTGTATGAATTTCTCCTAAATGATGCAAAGTATGCTGAATTCAAGAAGGTACAAGGAGAGTTGTTGAAACAGTTTTGGTGAGGAAAAACATTCTTAATTTTTTTCCATACTTCTTGGCAATCAAATCCAGACATGTGGAGACAGATGGACAGACTTTGAGTTTGGTGGAGAAGTATGGACAACTCCATCCTCCAAAAGTATCTGATTTAGAATCAAATGGCATTAGATTGTGAGCTCCTTGAAGACAGAGGGTATTTCTCCTTTTAATCCTCAAAACACAGCATGACACATGATACTTAGTAAGCACTAAATAAATGCTTATTAATTTGGCTAGACATGATTGATTTTTCAGTTTGCCTGCTAAAGAATTTGGGAACTTTTCCCTTGGGTAAGATAAGGATCTCTCTTTGTCTCTATGTCTGTCTAACTCATTTTGTTTATTTTCTGGCATATCATCATCTATTTACATTATCCAATTTCCATTTGCTATTTGCTTATATAAATATGTTTGGTTGGTATTCACTATCTCTGGTGGCCTTTTGTGTATCTAGCATTTGGTGAGGAGTCAAATGGCGAATGTAAGTTAAAGGCTAACCCCACACACATTTTAGAGATCCAGGGAAGTTGTTTGTTTGTAATGAATCAATCATACTCTGAGACTAGGAATATTAAACAGGGCAGAGAGATATTTATAATCTTGTACTCTACTTGAAGAGAACGGAATTATGTCTAAGCTGCTGAGTGTCTGAGGATTGGAAGCCATGTCTTCATGACTGAAAGTATAGTAATGTCCACTAAGCCACACTGCCTCCCAAGTAGCAGAACAGGTAGCTCAGGTTTTTAAATTGTATGACCCTTGGTATTTAATATTCCACTTTGACAAATTCATATTCCCCTCTAAGTGTTCTCACTGGTGGTTAATATGAGTGGGGCTTTAGGATCAGGAGGGTCGTACTGGACCTTTGTAATAGACTACAATGATACCAATACTGTATACTGGAATGTTTGGGGTATTCATGGAGGACTAGAACCCTTGCTGTGCGGGCTTGCCAACCTTTTTTCAGGGATGCTCAGCCATTTTTGGTGCACATCATCCACCCAACTTTCACCTGTGTCTCCATGAAGTTGTAGCATGTGAAATGGCCACACTCTGATAAAACTATATTAGCAGGTTGGCTAAACCAGGCTGAGAGTAACCCAAAGGGCTCAAACCCATCAGTGAATTGTGGTGATGCTTTCCCAAAGTATATGAAGATTTCCACCAGTGGAATGAGTGGATGACTACAATGTGTTCTAAAAGGTCATGAAGGCAGTTGAAACAAGCATGGTGGATCCCTTAGAGTTTAGTCAAATATCAAAGACACCAAGGTCATACACTCCATCCTGGGCCATCCCCATTCATCTTGACTTTTGTCTTGCCACTGGACTTTGATGACTCTTTAAGAGAGAGTGAGGCAGCTCTTTGTGCAACACTCTCTCACTTCAATCCAATTCATTTGAAAGTCAAGTCATCACCCCATGATGACACTGGTCTTCTTTGAAAATAAAGAATGAACAACAAACCATAAACTCTATACTGGTTTTCTGCCTACTCACTTCCTGGAACAAGTTGCCCCACTCAGGAGCAAGTTCTGAGTCTTCCCAGATACATGCATGATCAACAGACAAGCTAGTAGAAGGATTTTATTTTCCCCAGAGACAAAACCACCCTTAAGGGAACTGAACACATAGCAATAGCCACCAATTTATAACTTTTTAACAAGAACAAAGAACCTAAGACATGTTACCTCATTTCATCCTCACAATAACCCTAGACAAATGTTATTATTACTTCCCTTTTACAGATTAGAAAGTGACAACCAGAGAAGTATCTTACACAGATTCACACATACAGTGTCTGGATTCAAACAAAAGGTTCCTCACTCTAAGTCCAGCATCCTATTTACTGTCCTATCTAGCTGCCCTTCATAACATAATTATATATTTAATATATAGGAAGGAGGGAAAGGAGATAATAACCAATTTAACTCTATTGAAACACAATTAGATTATGAATTCACTGTGCGGAATTTATCCTCAGAGTCACAACCTTGAGAAAATCCCTTTAATGCAGCTGAAAAAATGAGCAGTGACATAATAACCAGAAAATCTGTAAACTCCTTGCTGTAACTTTGTAGGTATTCAGGCAAAAAGAAAATAAAAACTCTTACTTATTTATAATCTGACAGTTTACAAAATGGTTTTCCTTGTAGCAATTCTGTGAACTACATCAGGATTGTATTATTATTAACTTAATCCTTTTAATAATGAATAAAATTAGACTAAGTGAGATACTCAAGATTTTACCCATAGTAAGTACAGAAAGCAAGGATCTGAAACCAGCTCTCTTAATAACAACAGCAGTGCTCTTTCAAAGTTTATGCCACTGATTAACAGAGGAATGATTTTATGGGACTATAATGTATTTACCTATTGATCACACAAGTAGAGATCATAATCTTTTACCTTGGCTTTTTCTGAACTATTCTGAAATAATTTGGAAAGTTTATCCTTGTGTAATGGTAATGGGAATTTGAAGATCTTCCCTGCCCCTTATAAGACTAAAGAAATTTGAAGACCTTCCCTGATTTGAAAATATACTCTGCCCTCTAACAGGCTGAATGTAATCACATGGAGCCTGTGGTGGGAAGAGTTTGTTGAAGGGTGGAGCAGAGAACACAGGAAGATGGGTGTCAGAGCCAATTAGACTGTTAGGAGGAGATCAGGCTTCCCAGTGAAGACAGATAGGCTGATAAGTAAATATGGATCTTATGTTGGTGTTTGTGGGAAGGCTAAAAGAAGAGTGTGACCCTCTGTACTGTTATGGCTTATTAACTTCTTTACTAGTATGATGGAATCAGGTTACTGGTTTTGGGATTTGGTTTTCTAATGACTGAATAAATGTCTTGCTTCTGTCTTCCATATTGAGAGTTTGTTTTATTTTATGATTGAACACCATGCAGGTATAGTTATAGTGATCATGGGTGCTGTAAATATTCCATTGGTGCAACACCTTGAAAACAGAAGACTGAGCAAGCACATGGTAACTGTCTTCATATTTTTAAAGGGCAGTTCTGTAAGAAACAGGATTAGAGTGATTGTGTTTGCCCTGGTATCCCCAAAGGCAGAAGTAGGAACAATGGGCTAAAGTCTTAAAGATATAAATTTAATTTTGTTGCAAAGAACACATGTCCTAATATCCAAAGATCTTCAACACTGAAAGGGATTACTTTGGGAGTTGTTGAGGCCTTTAATTCTCACCGGAGGTCTTTAATCAAGTTGGAAGGAACCTGTATCTACTGTCTTGTAGAAAGAGTATTTACTTAGGTATGAGTTGACTATGCTACTTCTGAGGTACCCTACGACTCCATAATTCTGTAATTTTAATCCTATTTACTATAATATTGGGAGTAGAACTTTGCTAATAATTGTTTAAGAATTAGATCTCTGAAAAAAATACACAAGACATTTTTATGGTTATTCTGCATTATTAATATATTCGCCATTTCTTTTTATGTCTGGATGATCAGAAAAAAGTAAACCAAGCTTTCATTTTTTACCATTTATTTATTTCTGAGATATACATATTCACATTGAAAGGTTAATGATATGCTCTTGTCAGCAGGCCCCAACTAGCTTCAGCATATGACTGATTGAGAATTATAGGAAGGAAACAACAACAACAACACTTTTAGGATCAATGAACTTGTGAGCATATATTCATTGATACACACACACACACATACATCTTAACTTTGAACTTGACCAAACTAAGGAAATGATTATTTTTGACTCACAATGACTAAGTACCCACTACTGATAATCACTGGAAAAGGAGACATAGGCATATAAAGGGAACAATAGATACAATACTCAGTTTCCAGAAACTTAAAAGCATCCTGAGTGACTGGGGATTTTTGAAAATTTGCTTTTTGGTCTCTTTTTTTTTGGGGGGGGGTTGTTTTGTTCCAGTATATCATGTAATTCTTGTCTAAATCTTGACATTTATGCCTTTGACCTGGGTTTATACCCTTCCCACATAAGCACAAACTTGTCATTACCTATGTCTAGGAAACACTTCGCTGTCTCTTGTTCCCTTCTCCAAAACATTGTGTGTGTATTTAGATATTAGGTGTGTATATGTATATATACACATACACACATAATACATATATGTATACATAATATACACACATCACACACATATTATATACACACATATATACATAATACATATATGCACACACATACATATATATGTGTATAGATAGATAGATAGATAGATAGATAGATAGATAGATAGATAGATATAGATATAGATAGATATTTATGTGTGTATACACACACATACCTGCATACATACAGAGTATTTTTATTTACTTCTGAGGTACACTGAACATTTAGTGGATCACTCTCCAGTCTATGGCTTATGCAGACACATATGTGCATGTGTATAGTTACAAAAATACATTCATAAGCACTTGTGTGTGTGTGTGTGTGTGTTTCTGGATACTTTCCATAAAGTGTCCTTGGATTTAAAATTAGAAGAGGTCCTCGTTACCATTTATTGTTTACTTGTTATTTTAAAGAGAAACAAACTAGTCCAGGGTCATGTAAGGAGTAAAAAGTAGAGCTGTGTTTGAATTCAAGTCTTTTTACACAAAATCTAGCAATCTTTTTGCTACAACAGTTCTTCTCTTCTATATGTATGTATCCATATATAGCAAATGTAAGGACAAGACTTCATACCAAAAAACACATATATGCAGTATACATTAAGAACTCTTCTTTGAGCAGTAGTAGAATTTCAACTTTCTACTAGATGGTAAAAGTTAACAGATAACTAGTTCATGCTAAATTTTTTTCTGTGTGATAATAATCTTTCTCTTTTAAAGTTGTACTAAAAATACAGTTTTATTCTGAACCGTCAAAAGCTGTTAATTAGAAATCACGAATAAAAGACATTTTATATGCCAGGCATTAACAAGGAAAATTCCTAGTCAGAGGTGTTTATATTCTGAGATGGTCTCTTCTGAGGCTACCAGATATATGCTATAAAAACATCTGGATGAGAAGAGAAGAACTTAAGTCCATCAACTGAATGTTTGCTCTGTGTGACAACAAACATCCAGATGTTTCCAATAGCTCAGCCATTTTTGACACTGTGCAAGCATAGTTTGCATAATTGCAAGAACTATCCACTGAGATTTTAAAGTAGCAATAATATTTTAAATTTACATGATAATACTGGGAATTTTTATAGTAACTCTCTTTGAGATGCTCAAAGTATTTTGCACAAATCACATATTTTTTTTGAGATTGGTTGAAGAAAGAACACTACAGGTTTTACAAACTGACTGTTTCAGAAAGTGTTACTCTTCCATAATTACAACAAAGGACATACATAGACACAAATGGAATGCTCTGACTTACACACCAGGTCCTGCTGTCTGTATGTTACTGCCATTTTTAGAGAGTAAATAAATGAAGAAAAGGGTTTCAGAGAGTTCACTAAGTATTATCACTGATTAAACAATTCTGTTTCATTATTTGAAAAGAGGATTGGTTTCAAACAGACACCTTGAAAATCAGAAATTCTTTCTTTTTTCAGGATACAACTTTTACATCATCATAGACTATCACAGAAGAGATATTTTTAGAACAGAGAATTTTTACACATGGATGGGTCCTTCGATGACATATATATGTCAACCTACCTCACTTGGCCAAAAAAGGAATTTGAGACCCAGCGAGGTGAAATCATTCAACATTACATGGCTAGATAAAGGCTTAATCCACTTGGACAATTTCATAAAAGTCACTAATAACAAGAATAGAAATGTTAATGCCTTATTGTGGGTTTAGAATGAGGAAAATATGAGATTGGGTTAGATCTGTAACATTTACTATCTTTGTGACCTTGGGCAAGTCATATTACCTCTCCGAATGTCAAAATATTCCCCAGAAGTCATCTACTAAATCATAGGTGCATTGTAATCCACACTGCTGAAGGGGGTTCAGATACTGACAGTAGCATATCCCTTATGTAGTTGTAATAATGATAATAAGAGCAAACATAAGCTGAATGTATATTATATGAAAATCTTTAAGTATTTTAAATATCTAGATCTGAATTAACTTACAAACCTACTTTCCCCATCATAGATCAAGGTGGTATAGAGGAGAATGTGCTCCTTCTCCTCCCCCAGGTCTTTGGAGAAATATCTTAAATTTTATAAAAGTCATCCAATCTTAAATTATTAAATGGAACTGGGATGCTATTTATTGGTGCCTTAAGAATGGGGAGGAAACAGCTGATGTGGTGGTCCAGCTGATGGAAATAGATAAAAAGATATCCCAACTCCTTAGGTTTATCCCTTGTGACCCTTGAATAACATTGGCTCTGGGAGGGAAGGATCAGACTATATGTTACTGCCATAGGAAATGAAATAACACTGAGCTTGGTGTTGGAAACTAGGCTATAATCCTCAGCTTTGTGATATTGTAAAAGTCATTTCAAATCCCTGAGTCTCAGTGTCATCATATGTAAAACAGGATGATGAGAACTGCATTCATTCCTTAAGAGGCTGTGGGGATGATAAAAATGCAATACTGGAAGTGAAGTTGCTTTGCTGCCCTAAGCAGTATACAAGGTGATGATGATGATGATGATGATGATGATGATGATGATGATGATGATGATTCATCCAGCAAAATACCACTCTGGAATTTATTTTTTATATTTATTTTTATAAATTCATAACTATTAAAATATATTTATAAATATTTTAATATTTATTTGTCACTTAATGTGATATGGAAGTCAACTTGATCACTTCATATTTATGCTAGAATGGCATATTCTACTAAGTAGGAAAGGATTCAAGTACAGCCCTGTCATATTATTGTGCTTATTCTTTGACTATTGGTCAAGTATAGGTAAGCTGATCAGTATAATGTTGGTGATAAATTTTTTGAGTTATAAATTGAGTGATATTTTTTTTTCAGCTCCAGTAGCTCACAGAATGTGTAATGGGCTGGAGAGGAATTTCCATTTGCATTAGCAGAATAGGAGAGAGTGCCCATTTTGATCTAATTGTGTATTGTTGAAAAAGAGAAGGTGCTCTTAGTGGAAGCAAGTATTTCACTGGAAAAGGAATTTATTTCACTGTTACCAGAATTCCTAGGTAATGAAATCCCTTCAACCAATGCTGTTCACTTTTTCTCCAGTGAATGGTCTTAGAGAGTTGCCTAGAGAATGGGAGATTAAATTATATGACCTGAGTCAGAAGTAGGTATCAGAGGCAGGGCTTGAACTTGGATCTTTCTATCTCTGAGTCCCATCTCTTTCCACTAAGCCATTCTGATTTGCTGCTGTTTTATCATAGTAGTCTAATACATATAACAGGAACTATATTGTGTGCTTTTAGATTTATTAAAAGGACAATAGAATGTAAACTCCTGGATGTCAGAGTATTTTTCTCCATTCTTGTCTTCATACTCCGTGTGCCTACCAAACTGCTTTGCAAATCCAAGCATATTGTGAATGATTTTTGACTTGAATAAGTTAATCAATAACCATTTCCTAAGGACCTACTTTGAGCCAGCTACTGTGCTGGGTACTGTGCATACAAAGAAAGTAAAAAAAATAAGTCTTACTATCAAGGAACTTACAGACTAATAAATAAAATGAATCATTTATTCTAATGAACAATAGATTTAAAGAATGTTGTCAAAATTTGCCATTAACATGATTTCACCAGGATGATTTCAGATCTGGTCATCTTTAGGATATTTGTTCTTCTGGCTGATTTCAGTCTCAATTAGTTTCCCTTTTCCTCTATTGGCTAATTACCATTCCCATTGACACATCCAGAGAAAAATGTTTTCACAATATTCCATAAACATGAACTGATTTCTCCCTCTGAACCTTCTCATAAACAGCTTATCAAGACTTGAACATTCAGATTGTCATTAATATTGTAGAAGCAAGGTATTATTATTATTATTATTAATTATCATTATTTTGATTTTTGGAGGGCAATTGGGGTTAAGTGAATTGCCCAAAGCCACATGGCTAGTAAATGTGTCAAGTGTCTGAGGCTGGATTTGAACTCAGGTCCTCCTGACTCCAGGGCCGGTGCTCTATTCACTGTACCACCTAGCTACCCTGGTAGTATTATTTTTTAAACCTGCCAATGGAGGATAAACATCAAACATGTTAATGTACACACACACTCCGTGTCTATAAAGGCACATTCTATACATAGTACTTGGAGCCAAATGTCATTGTTATAAACAACACACCTCAAAGCACATGGGAAGTTATCTCCACAATGTCATGAATGAGCTTCACTTACTCACATTACTAACCATAGTAATTCTTCTTGAACAATGGTTTTGAAAAAAAAGTTTTAAAAAATATCAAATTAGAATTGTTTTTCTCCTCTACAGTCTTCTTTTTCCTTCATCTCTATTAGTAGAATATTAGATGGGAATAGAAAGAGAACTAATTACTGATCAGTGAACCTAAGGTGAGTCATTACAAGCTAGAAGATCTTAAGGTATTCATTTAACATATGTTCCTTGGTTTCATCATCTATAAAAAGGAAATAATAGTAATCATGGTGCCTAATTCACAGAGCTATGAAGAAGACCAAATCAGAAGATATGTCTAAGAATAATTTGTAACCATAAAGTGCTGCATATCATTGGTATTTTGGTGTAATTATCTTATGCGAATGATTACCTTTGCTAATATCATATGTTCCAGCTCTTCTATCCCAGAGTGATAACCTTTGCTTTTCAAAGACTTTGGAATAGCATGGTATATATTTTATGACTAGTCTTAGTAATCCGGAAAAGCTTCATTGATGAAACAAACAAACAAAAAAAAAATGGAACATCCAAGATAAACTCAAAAAGACTGATCATCAAAAGATTCTTATTTCTATGAGCAAACTATTGTTAATTAACCCTCATGTTTTTCCTCTATGAAGGTTTTCTAATCTTGCTACGTGTTGTCCCACACCTCTTCCTTCAGACCAATTATTTATTTCTAATCTCTTGCAATCTTCTTGGTCCTGGCTACTTGTTTTGTTCCATCAGTAGTAGTGATAGAATGATTGTAAAGGTGACAAAGACTGTATTTGTTGTCTTCCCATGTCATTCCTGTGTCTTTGCAATAGCCAGAATCTTTATGTTGCATACAGTCCTGCACTAAAGAACCCCTTTGACATCTTCCCTCCATAACAATGCTTCAGGCTTCTACATAACACAAATAGTTATGACAGCATAGAAAGACAGGAGAATTTATAAATTAACTATGGTTCTTTAGTTCAAAATTTTCATCTAAACAATGTCTCACTCACAAAATTGTTTCAAATGTGGCCAAAATGATATAAAAGTAACTCTATTTGACAAAATTGTAGGAATTAGAATTTGAAAAGGAGCTTTGAGGGCATTTAGCTCAAATTCTTCATCTGAGAAATGAAGGAACTGATTTTCCCAAAATCATACAGTTAATAAGTGGCAAAGGATTTGTCTCTCCTGTTCTTAACATAATGACTAGTATATAATAGATAGTTAATAAATAATTGTTGGTGAGTATGTGTTATCCTAACTCTACAGTGTTCTACTGATTTGAACCTCTGTCCTCTGAAGTCATTGTTGAATGTTTTAAGACTCAATGAAATGACAAGATGTTCTTAGTTTGCTTTATTATTCTTGAAATTTAGACTAAATGACTAGACATTATTGCTGAGAGAGAGACTGTTTACTTTCTTAGTTACCAATACAGCTGAAAATGGTAGCCCATGTTAGACTTGGAAATAATGAGAACCTTGCCTGACTCAGATTTTCAATATGAACACAAGGCAAGTCAAAACACAAAAAATATTCTTTGGTAAACCCTAACATCCATCTATTTATTAACTCCTGGAATATAAGATTTCTATTTGTTTTTAGAAACTAAACATATTATAATGGAAAGATTATTTGATTTTGAATGAAAGTACCACTTAGTACCTATGTGACCTCAGGAAAGATATTTAATGTTTTTGAACCTCAATTTCCTCTTTTTTAATATGAAAGTCTTTGGATCACAAGAAATGAAAAGTTCATTCCACCTCTTGGGTCCTGTGTCATCCATCCATCCGTTTATTCATCCAGTGAATCAATAGTTATTAATTACCTAGTATGCAGCATGCACCATCTTAAGTATTAGGCACACAAACACAGACAAGATGTCCCCACTCTCAAGAAACTTATATTCTAATGAGGAAGACACCATACAAAAAACTATATGCAAACAAGATCTATACATGATGAACAGGACATAATCAATGGATGGGTGGAACAAGAATTAAGGGAGATCAAGAAAGACTTCCTAAGATCATTAAAGATGGAGAAGAGCATGAAGATCTTAATGAATTAGTGAAGCTCTTCAACATCCATGAAGATTGAAGTCACTGCAGGAAATTCTGAAGCAAGTGGAACTTGGGGATAACAATCAGTGGGTGGCATTGGCGAGAGAAGCATTTTACATCCAGCTCACCCCCCCCATGTCATCTTTGTCCATACATATGTACCCCTAGTACATTGTGAATGGTGTGTCATCCAGAAAAACTCTGTGAAGTATTTGAACCATGAAATAAAGTTTGTCTCTTCTCAGTTCAAAAAAAAAAAGAAAGACTTCCTCTATAGAAGCAGAGCTTTTAGCTGGGACTTGAAGAAAGCCAGGAAAGCCAGGAGGCAGAGGTGAGAATGGAGAGCATTCCATTAATTAGACACAGCTAGTGAAAATATCTGGACTCAGAGTTGGAGTATCTTATTCAAGGAACAGTAAAGATGTCAGTGTCACTTAGGGGATTGATATAAAGATGTATGAATACTGCAAAAGTTTTTTTGGGTTGGTTACAAAGGGCTTTAAACACAGCAATACAGTTGATCCTGTAAGTAATAGAGAGCCCCTGATGTTTATTTAGTAAGGGAGTGAAATATGCGCTTTAAAAAAATCACTTTGGCATCTGAATGGAGTATGATCAGAGTAGAGACTTATGGGAGGCAGATCAACCTGCCAGCTATTGAGACAGTACAGACATGTGGAGATGAGCTCCTGTAGCAGAGGGCTGATTATATCAGAGGAGAAAGAGGAATGTTTGAGGTAAAACCAATAAGCCTTAGGAATAGATTAGAAATGGATATGGGATGAAAGAGATTGAGGAGTTGAGAATAACAATTAGGTTTTAAGTTTGTAGTATGGGGAGGATGGTGGTGACCTTGACAGCAATAGGGAAGTTAGGAAGAATGAAGATTTTGGGAAAAAAGATAATGGGTTGGGTTTTGGATATGTTAAGTTTAAGATATCTATAGTATATCTAGTTCAAGATATCTAATAAACAGTTGAAGACGTGAGACTCTAAGTGAGCTGACATATTAGGACATCACAAGTAAATTTGAGAATTGTAGTATAGAAATCATAATTGAATGAAATAAGATAGTTGGAGAAAATAGGACCTAGGACAGCCCCTTATGGGATACCCATATTTATCAGGAATGACTTGGGTGAAAAAACAGCAAAGGAAACTGAAAATATATGTTCATCTGAAAGCATCTGAAAGAATTCTCCTAAAAACCTAGCAAAAGAGAATATTAGGAAGAAAATAGTGATCAACAGTCTTAAAGGATAAAGAGAAGCCAAAAAGGATGAGGACTGAGTAAAGACCACGGAAGTCAGCAATTACAAAATCATTGATAACTTGGGAGAGAGTACCATTTGAATAAATGATGAGGTGGGAAGCCAAACTGTAAAGAATAAAAAAAAAGATTGAAAGGAGATGATGTGGAGGAATCCATTGTAAAAGAATTTCTCAAATTCTAAAAATGGGAATAATATTTCACACAGTACTTGTTACAAAGGGAAAACACTTTGAAAATAAATCCTATAGAAACATAAAATATTATTTAAAGAATTTAGGGCAGGTGATGTCAGTGGCATATATCTGAGAAAACTTTTACAGATTAAAACTTGGTAATGGTTTTCTGACATTTAACACATAATTCATTTCATTTCCCTGGCTATGCTACATGTCCCATCACTACTTGAGGAGTAGTCAAGGGGTAATGATTTTCAGAAAACTGGAGGTAAAGTTAGCTGGTAGGGAAAACTATAATGAACAAGCTGTGGTCAAGGCCAAGAGTTGTGGAAGGATCATGAAGGCAAGTAGATTGAGTAAGTCATTAAAAGTGGGAACATAAAGATACAAAGAGCCAAAACAAATTGAGGATGAAGAAAAGGCACAGTTATATTGAAACTTTAATTTTATTCCTAGAAGCTTATGCTTTGAATATAGTTTTAATTTTTTGGTGGGTCAGTAAGTTCTAGTGACCATGAATTAAATGAAGCAGCTTACTAGGAATTGGGGCCCTTGTATCCCTCAAAGAAAAGTAGCTAAATAGATAGTGATGGGTCAGTTCTTCTTTAGTAATTTATTTTTTGGAATTTGAGATTCTGAATTGTTAAGATTTTTCATTCTTTGTTATACAAACTTCATTGGAGTGATCAGGATAGTCTGATGCAGTATCATCCAGACAGAAACAGTAAAGTAAAGACATGATTTTATTTATTTGTTTGTTTGGATCTTGGGGAGGGGGTGGTTAGTGAGGGGAGGGAGAACATCTGGTGTTTAGAATTACAAAAAAAATGCTCTCTTTAGAAAAGGTTTGGAGAAAACAAACAAACCAGCATCCTTTCATCCATGAATATCTCTTAACTACTGAAACAAAAGAGGAGTTCTCACATAAGCAAGACAATTACTAAGAAACATCTGAATCAGTCAACTAAATAATGAATGTGAAAGAAACCAGCATAACAATGTTAAACAGCTGTCTTATTGACCATGCCATCAGCTACTGAGCTTTCACTTTGCAGGTTTTCCTTAGCTTTTTACATCTATATATCTTTTTTTCACACATACATATGAATATACACATATATTATTGATGTATCTATCTATGCACATATGTATGTGTATATCTATCATCTATCTATCTATCTATCTATCTATCTATCTATCTATCTATCTATCTATCTATCTATCTATCTATCATCTATCCATAGATGGAGCTAAGTGGTTCAGTGGATAGAGACTAGGTCCAAAGTCAGGAAGACCCATGTTCCTGTGTTCAAATGTGACCTCAGACAGCTGTGTGACTCTGGGCAAGTCACTTAAGCCCATTTGCCTCAGTTTCCTTACCTGTAAAATTAGATGAAAAAGAAAATGACAAACCCCTCCAGTACCTTTGCCAAGAAAACTCAAAATGGCTTATGAAGTGTGAAACATGACTGAAACAACTGAGCAGCAACAACCAAAAACATAAAGAGATTTTCTACCTTTTCTTCATATGTGTATACATACACATATGTACATGAAAGAAAAAAATATCTTTAATATTATTAATACCAAATGCAATAGTCCCTTCTCTGTCCAAAGGCCATCCTGAAAGTGAGAGAAACCCTTCTGTCCAAACAATTCTAGTAATATCCTTGCAGTCCTTCTCTTGAGGCTCAGTTAGATTGGATTGGACCTTACCCTAGGGCTCTACCCTGGGATCTTTAGCTCTGCCTATCCTGTAAACAGAACCAGCTTAGGTTAGTTACTGCTATTAAAAGTGTCATTGCCTCCTCATTAAGGTCTTGGGTACATGGGATCATGAGGGGGTCAAAAAAAAAGGAAGTAGGTTTTCTTTTTTCTTTTTGGAGGCAGGAAGGGAAGGCAATTTGGACTGTGACTTGCCCAAGGTCACACAGTTAGTACAGTGTGTCAATGTCCGAGGCTGGAATTAAACTCATGTCCTCCTGACTCCACGGCCAGTGCTCAATTCACTGTGCCACCTAGCTGCCCCAGAAGTGGGTCTTCTTGATGGAACTGCCAAGGTGAAAGTGGCCTCATGACCAGGCCCCATTTCTCATATGACCCTTCTCCCCCTTTTTCCTCCCAAATGTATTAAAACCTTTCTGTAGGTTTTCTTAATAGACATCCAAGAGGCTTGAAAGTCTCTTTCTTTCTATTATAAATACCTTTTCTACTCTGCTTATGAGTTTGATTTCTTCCAAAACTAATATACACATATATATGCAGATAGATAGATAAATAAATAGATAGATAGACAGATAGATAGGTAGGTAGATAAATTATCTCCTCCTAAATACAACCTTCATATTTCAGCACCATATAATTAATATTCATGCCTCAGAATCTCTTCAAAGGAAGGAGAGTAATAATTTGTGGAAGGAGAGGTTTAGCAGAGGGGCAGAGTAATATTAGCGTGTGTTTGGATAAGAGTATATATGTAGATAAATAGGTAGTTAGTACACACATAGATGATAGCTAGCTAGCTAGATGGATGGATGGATATGGGAGGTAGATGATCATATATCATTTTAGAGCCAGTTCCATAAAAAATTAAATTAATTCAATGAAGCAAGCATTTCTGGAGCATCTGCTCTGTGCAGAGATGAGCTTCAGGCAGCACATGAAACAGTGCATACAGAGTTGACTTGCCTCTTAGTGAGGAAATCTTGCTTTCAGCTCTCTTGTCTGACACATACTACCTGGGTGACCATAAATAAGTCATTTAACCTCTTGTTGTAGCAAGTGAATCACTAAAATTCTAATTTAAAGGGCAGGTGATGATTAACCTCAACAGAAGGAGTTTACCTAATTGGATGTTTCCTATACAAAGGCACTCAAAGTTCATTATAAACAGATGGTGAAGAGTGTTGTGTTAGGGAGTTTGGGAAATATTGAGACAATACTAGCCTTGCCCTCATGAACTTTGCAATCTATTCAGAGACTTCGGTATTATACAAATAACAATAATACAAAACCAAACATGAGAGAATAACAGTAAGTTCAGTTTATAAAAGATAGCACTTAAACAACAAAACAAATAAAATATCTATGTGCAATTTGGTATCTTTGTTACTTGTGGTAAGTTATTGTGTTTGTTCCCTTCTTTCTCTTTTTAGGCTTTGCAAGAAGTATACATTTTATTGGCATTTTTACCATGGATCAAACTCTAGATATGTTTTTCTTATTTTACTCTGGAGTTTTACTTGGAATTTAAGTCTTTCCTCATTCACAGATTGCTTCACAAATTAGGTTCTTATTTGTCATGATTCTTCTATAAGCTAACACAAGTGATCTGGTAGGTGTAGCACAAGCAACCTCTCTCCTCCAGCAAACTTCTCAGAGGTCGTTGTAGCTTCTTTGCATATTTGATATTTTTCCTTTAATTAAGGTGTGGGGCAATAAAACAAGACCTTTAGAGACTAATTAACTCTTCCCAAGCACAACCCAACACTTTATGGTGTCAACCAATAAATGATATTGCTCACAATCTCTTCAAAAAGGCAAAAGAGATGTTTAGTGAGGGAAGGTTGAAAGGGGGAAAAGGTTAGAATTAAATTTCAAAAATGACCAAAAAAGCTTTTAAAGCAATTTACCTTGAATCTAATAACACTGTAAGTGAAAGACATATGACTCATATTTCTGATAAAAAATACAGACTTCTCCATGAAATATCCACTAATTCCCCCAGTTGAAAGTTCCCTGTTTTTTGGCAAAAAATATTTTCTATTTCTATTTGCTCATGTGTCATTTGATTTTACACTATACTTGCATATGTAAGTCTTATTTACTAGAACAGAGTTAAAGATCTTTGAGGGTAAGTATTCTATGTTATTTCTTTGTCTTTCCTCTAGGGCCTAGAACAGTGGTTCTCAACCTGTGGGTTGCAACTCCTTTGGGGAGTTGAACAACCCTTTCACAGGGGTCACCAAAGACCATTGGAAAACATATATTTCTGATGATCTTTGGAACCAAAACACTGCTCCTCTATCTGTCTCCATGTGGGTTCGCCCACATGCAGATAGGTCCACATGTGAGTATTAAAGGGTCATGGCATTAGGAAGGTTGAGAAACACTGATCTAGAATAATACATTATATAAAACAGATGTTTTACAAATGCTTGTTAAATGATGAAAGATACCTTAAAATTTCTATTTTATTGGCTTTGTACCTCAAAGGAAATAAAGAATTTATGATCGTGTGATGATGGTGGCTGGCACATGGAAAGTGCTTGGTGATATTCTCCCTAGGACTCTGTTCCTCCATTATATAAATGAGGAGGTTGGATCAATGTATTCTTAATCTATGATCCTATGGTTGACAGACTGAGGAGAACTACCCTCACTTACCTAACAATAAAATAAATAAAGGCAAATGCCCATAGGCCAGCTGAACACCATGGGAAAAAAAAAATCTACTCCACAGCTGTAGCAGTATCTCATTCTCTGGTCGTGCTGGAAAGCTCTAATCAGGACAGCTGCCAAGTTCTTGAGAAAATTTTGTATTGTAGGTTTAGCCTAAACAAGCAAGTGGGCCAATAGTATCTGGGATAATTACATTTGAACTTTGGAATTGTGTCACTTTGATATTACCAAAGAGCTTGAAGAGTTTTTAAATATAAACAACTAAAATGAAAATACTAATAAAAAGGCAGGTGAACCTAAGGGCAATAGATAGATGTATGGTGGACAAAAATAAGTTATAATAAACTAGTAAGAATGGCTTATACTGTCTTTCTCACATACACACACACACACACAC
>CM053596.1:90602925-90617570 GCA_028646575.1 Pseudocheirus occidentalis | reverse complement strand
TCTGAGGACTAGACAAGAACCTGGCAGCTGCCTGCTTCTGAATCCAGGTGATTGTTTGGCAGGTTCAGGAGTGAGCTGGAACCATGGAAGGGGATCCAGGGAATCTGAGAGACCTCCCAGAGACAAGATGAAGAAAAGGACTCTCCTTGGACTAAACTGATGTTTTCTGGAAACCAAGGGGTAGAAAGTTTGTGTGGTTTTCTAAGGATTGTATTAGTAACTAATGATATTTAGTAATTGGGAATCTAGCTTAGTGACTGACTGCTAGATGAGTGACTGATTAAGTTAATGGTTGCCCCATGAGTGGAAGATGGGTATATGGTGAATTGATTGATTGAATCTTTCAGGGAGAAGGGTTTCACCCTTAGGGAAATCAGGTGATTCTTCTTTTGTTCCTTGTTCTAAATATTGTGGCCACTATAGTGAAAGGTGTGTGGCCATTCTAATGTTGAGCTGTTATGAACACTGTATTGTGACTTTCTGTAATAAGATGTAATATTGAGAATATTATATTGTGAATATTGTGCTGAATCTTGATTTGTAATGGAATAAACAGTGTTCACCATTACTGTGTAATCTGAATTTTAAAAGCTGTTCACAGTAGCATTCTTTTGGGAATCTGCTTGTGCTTGGCTTTACATTGACATACAGTATCTGATTTATTGTTAATTGAATTATATTTATAAATAACTAGAAATATGACTTTGAGACTTTAACAGCCTCCATGGGCCCCAGTTCCATTATCTGTAACATTAAGATATCAAAGTGAGTTGATTTCTAATGTCTTATTCTTTGTTTTTTTTCCTATGATTCCAAGAAAAAGTAATTATATAAGATGATCATGCTTTTTATACCTTAAAACTGAGTGAAATTGTGACTTTGTAAAATATGTGACAATGCCTTAAAACTGAAATTTCCCATGATAAATTGATATATTTTGCAGTTTAAAGAACATTGGGCCTGTCATTTTCTGCCTTATTTTCCTCATCTGCAAAATGGGGATAATAATAACTTCTATTTCCTCAGGGTGATTCCGGAGATGCAATGAACTAACATTCATAAACTGTGTCACAAACCTTAAAGCAGTATATAAAATTTTAACAATAATCATGATATTGAAGTCAAATCCTACCTATGCCATTCAGCGTGTGAGTTTGGTTAAATTAGTTGACTGCTCTTTGACTCATCTTCTTCATCAGGAGAAGAGGGGCAATAATCCTTTATTTTTCTGTCTACTTCAAAATATTATTGTGAGAACATAAAGAAATTTCGTACTTTTGAAGTTATTATAACAGATCATCATGATTTGTAATTGACGAATCCATCAAAAACATTTTATTAATTACCTGTTTAGTGCTTGACATCATATTAGGCATTAGGAATACAAAGACAAATAACTACAGAATCTATTCTTGTTTTTCCTTTTTGGAGGTGTGAAGGTAGGGCAATTGGGGTTAATTGAGTTGCCCAACATCACATGGTTTGTAAGTGTTAAGTGTCTGAGGCCAAATTTGAACTCAGGTCCTCCTGATTCCAGGCCCAGTGCTCTATTCACTGTGCCATCTAGCCACCCCACCTCATACAGTACCTATTCTTAAGGAACAAACATTCTAAAGTGGTGAAGTAGCAGCTTGAGGATAGTGTGATCAGAAAGGGATAGTTTTGCCTGTGAAGTGATAAAAAAAGCAACTGTGTCACAGAAAAAAGATTGACACCCCCTTTCCAATAAAAATAACAATATTGATTTGGTCATGGTTTCTAGGGCAAGAGATGGAAAACCAGGGGGAGGGTGACACACTTGTTTAATAATATGCCAAGAATCTTCCTAGAATTAATAAAATATATTTACCACCTTATGAGTTTGTCCTCCCCATATACATATATATATATGTGTGTGTTTGCACACACACATACATATATGCACACATACATTAAGAGTATATATGATACACACATAGCACACATGTACATGTGTACATATGTGCTGTTGTTCAAATTGTCTTCAGTTATGTCTGACTCTTTGTGATCGCTTTTGGGGTTTTCTTGGGAAACATCCTGAGGTGCTTTACCATTCCTTTTCCAGCTCATTTTACATATGAGGAAATTGAGCTAAAGAGAGTTAAGTGACTTGCCTAGGGTTACCCAGCTAATGTCTAAGGTCAGATTTGAACTCAGGAAGATGAGTCTTCCTGACTCCAGGACTGGTGCTCTACCAATTTACCATCTAGTCACCAACATATATGCAATTATATACGTGTGTCTATAAATACATACATATGCAATACATCATACATGTATGTATATTTTCATGTATGTATGTGTATATATGTATATTATATATACACACATACATGCAATACATACTTCTTTGAGTGTTATAGTAATCTTTTGATATCTTCTTCATATTTCATATCTTACCCTAACAAATGAGAAGCAAATTGAGGACAAAGGCTATCTCCATGCCATACTGAGGAGTCAGAATAAACATGCTCCATAAGTATTTCCATGATATTAAGAAAATTCAGTGGATTTGCTCTTCAGCCACACTCCCTCCCCAATTACATTGAATGTAATACTTGATGCAAACTTATAAGAAGATTTGGGCAAGACTCACACAGGATGGAGAGGAAAGGATAGGATGCAATGAGCATCAGTGAAGAAGGTACTCAGAGCACTGAGATCATGAATCCAATGGAGTACTAAGTTGTTTCCAGAGCTTAGAAGGACATGTGATACCTAATAAGTAGATAGCAGATGGCTACTGTTCTAGCATTGTTTAATTCAGTTGAAGTCATAATACCTACTTTTCTTTTTTAAGCTAAAAAGCTGCCAATATTTTGTTAATGCCTCTATGTTACTTAATGATTAACTGGAAAGATTAACCCTTGTGTCTCTTAGACCTAAGTTGGTGATGGAACACCTAATCAAATTGGAAAGACCTGAATGAAAACCCCTTAAAAAATCAGATTCACAAGGACATGTTTTTGTTTGTTTGTTTATTTTATATGTTTGTTTTTAAGGCACTAATTTCACAGGTAACCTGGATTTTAAGATGGTAGATACATTACAAATCATATTATTCAATCCTTCCATTTTCTTATGAGAAAACAAGATCCAGAAAGGGGAAATAAATAATTTCATATATTAGAAGACTTGTATTTTTATTGTGGTATGTTTTTCTTCAATATGGATTGCATTCTATGCACAATTTCTTACCCTTTGTGATTTTTGATCATGTATTTCCACAAAACATATACTGTATATGCACCTTATATAGGATCATCTATAGAGATACATACCTTCTTCTCATTCTTTTAGGGTTATTGGGGTACTAACATAAAACCTGTGATGCCCAATTCTTGTTCCTCCTATTTTCTTTTAACTTGAGCATTCCACTTCCATTTATGGGCATGTAGGCCCACAATAATGTTCTTTATGCTACTCTGTGATCAAATCATTAATCAAAAACTATAGCCCTCCTTTTACACACAATGTCAAATTAAACTTTCATTTGTTTATATTTACATCTTCATGATATCCCTCCAAAAGCACAAAGGTAAAATAATTCCTCCTTTGTAGTGCCACAAGCTACCCCAGAAAGTACTGATTAATGAAGTCATTATATGTGCTTATTATAAAACAATGGACCACATCTCCATTTGATATTTAATTAAAAAAATGTAAATCTTATAAAAGCCCATTGTGCTTATTTTATGTTTGTTTTGAAAAAACTTTTTGATTTATTAGAATTAAATACTACATTAAATGCTAGTTTGATAAAAATGCATACTCAAAATAATTCAAGATTCCTTGGAAGATATTAAAACAAAAAGTAACCCAATTCAATAAGCCCCTGATTGACATAAAAAAGAGAAATTTATTTGTTTCAAAGATATTCACCATTGGTATAGAAAAAAAAGGAAGGAAGGAAGGAAGGAAAGAAAGAAGGAAGGAAGGAATGAAGCATACTGTATGTCTTGGATCTGGGACAGAAAATAGAGAATAACAATGAATTTAGTTGAAGAGTTGAAGAGGACCAGAAAAGAGTATTGGATTGCCCTCAGGAAACCACAAACCTCTTTTTCTTATCCCAAGCTTCTCAAGAAAGCAAATATGCATTATTTTTTTAATACCAAGATTCTACTTGTGTTTTTATATAGCAGAAAGACATAGAATACACAATGTCTCTGAAGAAAAAACCTAGGTAGTAAAGAAATATGCAAGGCATATGATAGGTTGGAATAGGCTATACCATAAAACAATTAGAAACTGAAAAAAAAATCAGAAGTAAAAGATGTTATGGAGGAATAGGGCACTAAGAAGAGAAAATGGACTGATTACTGAGAGAGAACAACCAATATGAGATAGTCAGATGTTCTACTGATATTCTCGAGATATCAGGAGAAAGCAAAGAAGGTCTTTAGTACATTATGTGGACACTTGTTGGTGAATATACTGGAGTACAAAGTACAAACCACATACTACGGGCAGTTATTAATTGATTGTTTTGTTGGAGATAATACAAATCCATTTGATAAACACTGAAGCAGCTATTATTAATCTCATGAAGATATGTACCTCAGCAAAAATTCTAATTTCTACTTGGATAACCTAAAAGTCTTTCCCTGTTCTCCTTCCTTGTACCTGTTTATGTCCATAAAATGCTTAATGGCAAAAAATAAATTCTTGTTTACACAGAATGGAAGTCCATGAGGGCAGTGATCAGTTAATTTTTCCCTCTTTATCCCTAGTACCTAATGTATGGTGCAGTGAGTCGCCGAATTTAGCTGCTGAACTACTGTTTCCCTCTACAATAGCTCCATATCTTATGTTCCTTCTAATAATAAGTACAACTGTAGTTCAGAATGTTTTTTGTGTATTTATATGTACATGTTTATAACTAAAAGACACATATGTTTATATCCACACGTGCTTGTTGTAGACATGTAAACACACACATTTTGTGTAATATACATGTATGGGGACAGTGCACATGTATATTGTTGCATATGTGTGAATAATATGAAGAAAGGGATGTTATCAGATTTGAATAAGATATCCTGCTAAATACCCTCCTAAGTGGTCTTCCTATTTTGAGTTTTTTGGCTTTCTAATCCATCCTCTTCATGGCTGTCAAAATAATTTTCCCAATACCCTGCTATGACCATGTCACACCCCTGCTTAGCAATCACCAGTGACTCTTTATTGCCTCTAGGATAAAATGCAGATCCTTCAATCAGACTCCAATCTGTCTTTTCAGGCTTATTTTCATATTATACTCCTTCATGAACTCTACATCTCTGTCAAATCACTTTATTGGTGGTTCCAGAAACTGAACATTAAAGATCTCCGTGCATGTACATTCTTCCTCAATGTATGTAATATAGTCTCTTCTTGTGTATACCTTTTAGTATTTGAAGCTTCCTTCAAGGCTTATTTGCATAATTCAAAGGCTTTCCTAACCCTGTCCCTTACCCCCACCAGTGTTCATTCTCCTTAAATTATATTTACTTATATGTGTAAATGTATCAGCAGCAAGTTTCTTAAGGGTAGATTTTTCCTTCTTTCTCTTCTTCCTTCCTTCCTTCCTTCCTTCCTTCCTTCCTTTTCTTCTACAGATAAAAAACTATCTCCATAAACTATTTCAAATGAAAAAGAATTAAATATTCTTGATTTTTTTAGATTTGTTTTTCTGACACTAACATTAATCTCCTTATAATATTACTCTGAGCATGACAGTTTTCCTCTTGGCATTACTCTTCAGTCTCTGATTACATGTACCAAGATACAGAAACATCTTCACTGTGTAATCTCACTGTGTCTCAGAACTTCTTACACTGTAAATATACTCCACAGTAGCTTCTTCCTCTATATTCTGTGTTCTCACTTTCTACTTTTCACGATACTTTTCACTTCTAACATTCCATATTCTAAGTTCTTTTTCATATCTCATTGTCTGTCAATGTTGTAAAGTCACTTCCAATCCTGATATTTAATTTTATACATTTTATTTTTTCTAACATTTTTTATCTTAAAAATCTTTTCCTGCTCTGACGTTCTATAGTGCCAAAAACAGGTTGAATGGTGACTGTGGTCACTTGCATTACCCTGACCTTTGGGTCATCTGAAAATCATGTCTGAAATTCTATTATTCTTTAATAATATCTCATTTTTTAATTTAACAAAACATTTTCTTTATAATTAACTTCTATGGCTGAAAGCAAAGTTCCATCATTTCTATTTTATAAATTAGGGAAGTGACTGACTCTCAGAAAAGAATTGAGAAAATTTTCCAAAGTCATACAGGTTGAAATAAGAACCTAGGTTTTTCCTCGCTTCATTTCCAATGATTTTTTTCCCACTATGCTACACTGTCTGAAAAATAACAATCAGAGCAGAAATCAGCTCTAAAAGGGGAAGAATCCTGGCATTTTTACCACATCCGAGCTTTCTGGACTACATTTTGCCTTCTTCATATATCCAGTTCTGAATTTCATAAGTTAAAAAGCAAATATAACACCTGAGCTGCCTTTACTATCCATGATATTGTTCAGCTCTGCAATCACACACTCTGACCCCCCCCAATAAAAACAGAGTTAAGCCAAAAGCTAAATGAGCTGAGCTGAAATGAAGCATAATTAGATGTGAACATCTTGTTAAATTACATGCAAGAATAGGAAAATCAGAGGCAACCCCCATGGTCTGGAGCAAAGAACAAGCCAGCTAACAAAAGGTTTTTCACTGAATGAATATTCTAAGAGTCAATCTATACTTTTTCTCAAAACAAGGTTGGAGGAGTGGGGAGTGGAGACAAGATAGAGGAGAAAAAGAAGGAACTTTCTTGAGCTAATCCCCCAGATTACCTCCAAGACCTATAAAAATGACTCTAAATAAATTTTCAATGTACAGAACCCACACAATGACAGAGTGAAATATATCTCCCCCTGAAGGCAGCCTGCTGTGCAGACAGGAAGGGTCTATTGCATCAGGCTGGATGTGGAACCCAGTCCCCTGTGGTCTTCACTGGCAAAGACCAGGCCAGAGCAGACCTCAGGGGACTGAATCACTGGCAGCTAAGGCAGTGTCCAGATTTCTCAACCCAAAACACCAAAGACAAATTTAAAAGATCAGTGGGGAAATCCTACAGGACCTGCTTGAGACAAAAGAGCAGTCTGGTCCCTGCCCTGGGGCAGCAGAGCTGGTGATGGCTACAGTTGCAGCAACAGCAGCAGAGGCAGCAGCA
Source organism: Pseudocheirus occidentalis (assembly GCA_028646575.1). NCBI lineage: Eukaryota > Metazoa > Chordata > Mammalia > Diprotodontia > Pseudocheiridae > Pseudocheirus > Pseudocheirus occidentalis. The sequence continues at coordinate 90,610,327 of CM053596.1, read as the reverse complement.
CGACTGCTTCTGGAGATCCAGACCCACTGATGTTGGGGGAACCAAATGGCCCATCAGAGATCAATTGAAGGAATCTCTTTGCTGGCACTGAGGCAAGGTTCTCTTGCTTTACCCTGCTTGGATCTGGGTGGCAGGTGTCCAGTGAGGATGAGGGCTAGTATGACACAGCTTATAGTAGCTGTGGAGAAGGAGTCCTCCTCACAATTAGGAGGCAGTGGTCTAGAAGTAGCTGTGACAACAATTGTGCAAAGCCCCAGAAATTTGGGACACAGCACTCTCCACTCTGTAAGCAGAGTTCTGCCATGGCAAATAGCTCAGAAGTCAAATAAATGGCTGGGAAATTGAGCAAACAGAGGAAATGAAATCAGACTGTAGAATCCATCTTTGGTGACAAAGAGGATCAAAACATAAAATGAAAAGAAGACAATAAAATCAAAACTTATACATCAAAAGCCACAAATATATAAACACACATACACATATATGGACATATATACATGCATATAAATTTATGTGTATATATATACATATACATACATACATATGTATGTATGTTTGTAAATATGAATTGGTCACAGGCCATGGAGGAGCTCAAAAAGGATTTTGATAATCAAATAAGAGAAGTAAAAGAAAAGCTGGGAAGAGAAATGAGAGTGATGCAAGAAAATCAAGGAAAAAAATGAGTCAAGAGCCTATTTAAGGAGACTCCCCCAAAATTAAAGAAAATAACACCTTAAAAATAAACTAACTCAAATGGCAAAAGAGGTCCAAAAGGTTAATGAGGAGAAGAATTCCTTAAAAGTCAAATTAGGCCAGATGGAAAAGGAAGTTCAAAAGCTCACTGAAGAAAATAATTCATTCACATATAGAATGGAGCAAATAGAAACTAATGACATTATGAGAAATCATGATATTATAAAACAGATCGAAAAGAATTTAAAAATAGAAGACAATGTGAGATATCTCATTGGAAAAACCACTGACCTGTAAAATAGGTCCAGGAGAGGTAATTTTAAACTTATTGAACCACCTAAATGCCATGATCAAAAAAAGATCCTAGACATCATTTTTCAAGAAATATTCTATATATTCTAGAACAAGGTGGTAAAATAGAAATGGAAAGAATCTATCAATCACCATTTCAAAAAGATCCGCAAAAGAAAACTACTAGGAATATTATAGCCAAATTCCAGAGTTCCCAGGTCAAGGAGAAAATATTATAGGCAGTCAGGAAGAAACAATTTGAGTATTGTGGAAACAATTAGGATAACACAAGATCTAGCAGCATTTACATTAAAGGATCAAAGGGCTTGGTGTATGATATTATAATATTATGATATTATTATATGAGGTTAAAGGAACTAGGATTAAAACTAAGATTCACCTACCAAACAAAACTGAGTATAATACATCAGGGGAAAGTATGGATATTCAATGAAATAGAGGACTTTCAAATATTCTTGAAGAAAAGACTAGGGATGAACAAAAAACATGACTTTCAAATACAAGAAGCAAGAGAAGCATGAAAAGGTAAACAGGAAAGAGAAAATCATAAGGAACTTATTAAAGTTGAACTATTTACATTCCTACAGGGAAAGACAATATTTGTAACTCATGACAGTTTTCTCAGCATTAGGGTAGTTGAAAGGATTATACACACACGTGCATATATGTATATATATATATATGTGTGTGTGTATGTGTGTGTATGTATGTATGTATGTATGTATACAAATATACGTATGTATGCATGTGTGTGTACAGAGAAGGCACAGAATGAGTTGCATATGAAGGGATGATATCTAATAAATAAAATTGAGATGATATCTAATAAATAAAGTTGAGTTAAATTAAAATTAAGTTAAGGCATATATTGGGAGAAGGAGAAAGGGAGATATAGAATATATTAAATTATCTCACATAAAAGAGACAAGAAGGCTATTTCAATGGAAGGGAGGAGCAGGGAGGTGAAAGGGAATGAGTTAACCTTACTCTCATTGGATTTGGCTTAAGGAAGGAATAACATACACCCTTAATTGGGTATCATTCCTTACAGGAAAGGAGGGGTGAAGGGGATAAGAGGGGGTGATGACAGAAAGGAGGGCAGATTTGTGGAGGGGGTTGTCAGACTCAAACATTTTAAAAATGGACTGATTCAGAGGAGAAAATACAATAAATGGGGGGGGCAGGATAGGATCAAGGGAAATATAGTTAGTCTTTCACAATATGGATACTATGAAAATGTTTTGCATGACTACACATGCATACCCTGTATTGAATTGCTTGTCTTCTCAATGGGGGTGGGTGATGATGGAGGAAGGGAGAGAATCAGGAACTCAAGGTTTTAAAAATAAATGTTAAAAAAAGCGTTTTTACATGCAACCAGGAAATAAGATATACAACCAATAGGGTTTAGAATTCCATCCTGACCTGCAAGAAAGTAAGGTGGAAGAGGATAAGGGGGGTTGGGGAGGATTTAAGAGAGGGCAGACTGGGGAAGGGGTAATCTGCATGTTTGTCATCTTGGGGTGGGGGTAGGGGAAGAGATGGGGAGAAAACTTGGAACTCAAAATCTTGTGGAAATGAATGCTGCAAATTAGAAATAAATTATTTTTTAAAAAGAGAAAAAAATAAAAACCAATAATGCTGGGATAGTCTTTGGTGAAAATCACTGGAAATCAACCAAAGTAAGCATTTCCCAATGGAAAGAGCATCATCACACCATCTAAGGGTTTGAAGAAATAAGGGGGAATATTGAAGAAAGACTGCTGGAAATAACAGATTTCTATACATGATTCAATGAACCTTTTTGGAATGTGTGTTCATTATTTGACTTTGAGAAACTTGATAGTGCTTATAAATCTACAAAAATAATAAATCTGCCCTGCAATCCATTGCCCTAACATCCTAGCTTAAGGGGAAGATTCTGAAGCAAATATTAGAATTGGAGAGATCTTAGAACAACTAATGTTTGAATTTGGAAGAAAGAAAGTTAAACATTTTTTAAATAGATCACAGATTGTGACAGGTGTTTAAAAATATTCCACAGACTGTTAGAGGTGCAAAGGACCTTAGATCATATACTTAAAAAGCAAAATAATGACAAATTCTAAACACTGGAGTATTTTTAGTAATGAAGGAAATATGCATTTACCAAGTACCTTTTATGTGTTAGGCACAATGCTAAACACTTTACAAATATCTCATTTGAGTCTCACAACAACCTTAAGAGGTAAGTGTTGTTATTATCACCCTTTTTGGTGAACTAAGGTGAGGCAAACAAGGGTTAAATGACTTGCCCAGAGAGAATTAAACATCAGGTAAGTATCTGAGGTTGGATTTGAATAACAACAACAATAGGAGTGGTAGCAACAGCTAATATTTATAGAAGGACTCACTGCTTGCCCAGCACTGTATTAAGTATTTACAAGTATTATCTCATTGGACCCTCACAATAATACTGGGAGATAGGTGTTATTATTAACTTCATTAGGTACATGAGGAAATTGAGTTAAATAGGTATTAAGTGACTTTTCCAGGTTTACATAGCTTGCAAGTGAGTAAGGCCACAATTGAACTCCAGAGTTTCTGACTCCAGGCACAGCTCTCTCTCCTTGGTGCCTATCAATTTTTAGAATAAAATAAATCAGTACTTTAACTAACTACTATTTTTGATCACGTTCTCTCTGCTAAGTTGCTTTCTTCAAGGAATTTAGTAAGTACAGCTAGTTATTCCAGTGTTTTAAGGTATACAAAAACCTTTCCTGAAAATAACCTTGAGAGAGGGAGTTAGAGAATTATTTTCCCCATTTCACCACTTTGGAAATTGAGACTCAGAGGTGAGTACCAAGAAGTCACCATTTTATATTGTTTTACAGTTTACAAAGACATTTTATGAAACATTTTCAGGTAAGTAATGAAAGTATTAAGACAGAGAAGTAATCACTGTGAGAATTGAATTGACTGACCTAAAGTTTCATGGCCGGTCAATTTCTGAGGCAGGATTTGTACTCATCCCTTTGGTTCAACTTCAGGAGTACAGTATACTGCTAGCTTTGTTTTACAATGCTTTTCACTTACAAAGGCCTTTTCACAGTTTTACCCTAGGGAGACAGTTCCAGAAATATTGTCCTTATTTCATGGACAAAGAAAAAAAGAGATTCAGAGAGTTTAAGTGACTTTCTCCAAGATGAAATAGTTATTAAAGGGCAAATTTCAAAACACAAATGGCCTTGGGATGAGAAAACCTAGATTCTACACCTTTGAGCTCTGCCTATCTATCTAGAGAATAAGGAGATGGGTACTTTTTGTGGGGGTGGGATAGGGAACAGGTCAGGATAAGCAATTCCTATCTCCCATAAATCTTGCCACAGAGGCATCTGCCTATTGCACTATATTTATGATGTGGTTTCCATTGGTCTTAGGCAACCCCTGTAGTCCATGTGAAAGGGTCGTTGGACCCCCAAAGTGGTTGCAGCCCACAAGTTGAGAACCACTGCCTTAGAGGATGAATGACACCATGACTAGGCCCAGTCAGTGCTGGGTTACTGTCCAAGAGAGTGATTTGCACACTCTGTGGTATAGTCTTGGAATTTTTGGATGTCCATAACACTGAAACTTCAACCATGTTTACAGGATAACTATTTCTGACCCCCTACATTGGGTTATCAGATGTACTACCATGTCTCCCTACTCTGCTTTAGACCTGGCTACTTTCCAGCTTTGTTGTAAGAAAGCAATGTTCCTGAGGGAGATTGTACGCAAGGGTTTATGTGGAATATATTTTGCCGAGGAACTCCACATTTCTAGTATATAGTGGTTGGTCCTACTCTCCTTATTTGTGAATATATTACCTTTCATCCTAAGCCTTGAGCACTGGTTCAAGAAAGATGTGTCTTGTTTTGCCTGTAGCTGGGTGTGTGTTTTTCTAGTGGGAACCTATTGATTTGCCTTTGCAGAGTTGGGAGGGATATGGGAGTGAATTTTAAAGCAACAACAATAAATTGGAAAATGTCCTCAGGTTAATATAATAATGACTGATATTTATTTACATAGCACTTTCAGATTTTCAAAGCACTTTACTCACATTATCTTATTTGAACCTCATATTAGCTTGTTAAGTTAGGTACTAGAGTCAAGTCAATAAGAATTGATGAAACTCTTACTATATGCCTTGTTCTCTGCTAAGTGCTAGGGATACATAAAAAGGTCAACAACAAAAGAGGGAGAAAAAAAGAGCCATCTCTTCTCTCAAGGAGCTTAAAATTTTATGGAGGAGACATGTGAATAACAATGTACAAACATGATATATAGAAGATGAAGTAGAGTGAATCACGTAATTGTAGAGGACCAGGGAAAAGTTTCTTACAGAAGATGAGATTTTAGGTGGAACTTGAAGGAATGAAAGAACAGATAAGTCAGAAATGAAGACAATTTCAGGCAAAAGGGACAGTCAGTGAAAATGAGGAATCAGATGCAGAGAAATTAAGCAATTTAACAAAAGTCATACAGTTATTCCATTACAAAGAATTTGAAAACAATTTTCCCTGATTCTAAAGAGCAGTTCCATCTGCTGTATCACACTGTCTCTCATGCCATATTTCTGAATGTGTATTTTTCATAAAACAAAGGAAGTGATATGAATTATGATAATAATAATTATGTAATGCACATGTTTATTTACAGTGCACATATGTATGTGCATATAAATGTATATATACACACATAAATATGCATGTACATATATATATGTATGTGTATGTGTGTATGTAAAAATGCAACCTTGTCAATTTAGTTAAAAGCAGAGATAAGTGAAATTTTGAATTAGTATTCAAAATATATCCTTCTTGAGCACAGGTTCTGTTTCCTTTTGTTCTATATAAGTTCTCCACCTGGCACAGACTTGAACAAAATGTTTGATAAACTGAATTGATTCCACATCGCATGTTACCTAAGAGATATTTTAAGCCCTGAAAACTTAAAGGAATTGTTTAAGATCACAGAGCTAATAAGTAGTCAAGCCAGTATTTGAACTCTGGTTCTCAGACCTCAACCTAATTTTTTTTTCCACTTAGCCATATTCACAACCCATGCCTCCCTCTCCACTCCAGTACTGTCCCACTGATGTTTCCCAGAAAGCAGTCAGCAATGTTAGAGGAAAGTTAAACCACAATAGTTCATATTTTCTTTATTTTTCTGAGAAAGTCAGCATAATGGATACTGATAAGCCAACTACACCAGTGAAATATGAAAATCGCAGAATTAAAATTTATCCAAATTCTTTAACTGAGACTATCAAGGGAAGAGGTTTTTTAAAAATCACATCAAGTAGATGCTTCATGACTCCAGAGTTTGTTATAGGCTGAACTGCTCTCTGTTCTTATAGGCAAAATTAATTGTTCAATCAAAAAATTAGATTAACTGGAGTAAGCTACCTTTGAAGATCTGTAGAACAGACCTACTCAATATTTTCACAATACCACCCCATGAAATAGAAACTTAAATACTAAATCCCTTGTGAATTACTCAGTCTGATAATAACCTTCATTTTTACCATCCCTAGGAAAAAATACATTTCCTGTGTTTTGATTTAAAATCTCATGCCTTTAAAATGTTGATTTAGCTTAAGAGCTGCAACTGTTGGTGTAGCTGCTGTATTCTCTCTGGGGATAACAACGTAAATAAAAAAATAAATTAGACTTAACAGTTTTGAAAGACCCACTTAATGTTAAATTAATTAGATTCTTGTTACATTTGTCAGAACTTACTCAAATACTGACTTTGACTCTGTCATTGTTTTATGTAGAAACAGCTGGCTTTTAAAGCATTCTTAATTTTCCTCCTCACATGTCTATGGAAAGACATACAATCATCTTAAATGAGATACTTAATGTATCTAATTATTATTAATATTAATTGACATGTATGTTTTGCTTTATGTAAACCAAGATGCTTTAAATGTTACCTGATTTGATGAACCCTCCTGATTGACAGGTATCACTGGGTTTGTCACTTCAAATCTTTTGAATTCTATTAAGTTCCTTGTTTATAGATGAGTAAGCATGTGAGTTTTTAATGATTTTTTGAGTGTCTATAGCATTTATTGATTATAGATTTGGAGCACGAAGGAACCTCAGATGTCATTTAGTCCATTCTCCTCATTATCACTCACTACCATCACCATCATTATCCCTATTAAATCATTATCATTATCAAAATCATTTTCTGCTTGGCATTTATATAGTACTTTTCCCTCTTAATACCTCTTATATGTCTTTCTATTACATTTATTTCTCAGGTTAAGTCACCCCACAGTCCACAGGAGTATAGGACCATCTTGCTAGCTACTTAAATAATATTTTTTCATGCTCAGCCATTCTTTTCCATAAGCATCCCAATCATG
>CM053596.1:90573220-90596839 GCA_028646575.1 Pseudocheirus occidentalis | reverse complement strand
ATACAGAGTCCCTGTTGCCTTCTGAATTTGTTTGTTCTTGTTCACTATAAAAGGATTTGATGATCCTAGCCTTTGCAGTTTCCTTCTTCCCCATTGTGAGTGCCTTTGTCCTGGAATTTGGAGTGGATATCCAAGTCTGGGGTGCCGGATTGTTAAGATACTCCTAACTGCCCTAATAAAGATAAAGTTCTTGTATTTGAAAATTAAATTTTCTGTTTTGCTCTAGTCTTTTCATCAGGAAAGTTTGAATGCCCATGAATGTTTATCATTTCCCCAGAAATATTTTGCTCAATTTCGCTGGGTAGTTGATTCTTGGTGTTAAACCAAGCTCCTTTGCATTCTGGAATATTGTATTTCAAGCCTTCTGATGCTTTAGAGTAGAAGCTGCTAAATCCTGTGTAATCCTGACTCCAGCATCTTAAAATCTGAATTGTTTCTCTCTGCCTGATTTTAGTATATTTTCCTTGACTGATGAATTTGGAATTTGGCTACAATAGTCTTTGGAGTTTTCATTTTGAGATCACTTTCAAGAGGTGGTGGGTAGATTTTTTCAACTACTAGTTTTTTCTCTGGTTTTAAGATATCAAGGTAATTTAAAAAGATCTTTTTTAGAAAGATGCTGCCCAGGTTTTTTTTTTACTCCTCCTTCTCCTTCTCCTTCTCCTTCTCCTTCTCCTTCTCCTTCTCCTTCTCCTTCTCCTCCTTCTTCTCCTTCCCCTTCTGGCTTTCAGGTAGCCCATGTCAGTTGTTTTTCCAATGAGGTATTTTACATTTATATTTTTTCATCCATCTCACTTTATTTGACTGATTCTTGGTGCCTTATATAGTCATTAGCTTACACTTACCCAATTCTCATTTTTAAGGAATTTTTTTCGGTCGGTTTTTGTACCTCCTTTTTTCATTTGGCCAATTTTACTTTTAAAAGAGTTGGTTTCTTCAGCCTACTTCTCTGCTTCCTTTTCCAAAAGTGAGAGTTAGGCAGGAGAATTATGAGAAAAGAGTCACTTCTTTTCCCAATTTTTATTTTACCTCTCTTAATCAGTTTTTCAAATCCTTTTTGACCTTTTCCATTTTGGGCTTGAGACTAATTCTTCTGCCCCCTTTGAATCTTCACATGTAGGCATTTTGAAATTGTTGTCCTCTTCTGAGCTTGTGTTTTAATCTTACCTATCACCACAGTACCTTTCTATGGTTAGAGCTCTTTTTGGTTATTTGCTCATTTTAAAAACTTGTGCTCTGTTTCTATGGCACAGGGGGCACTTTCCCAAGCTACTTGTGCTGGGGCCAGGAATGTGGTTGCTGACTTTCATCACAGTGGCCTCTGGGGCTGGCAGCTTGCCCACTGTGCAGGAGTTGCCAAGCCTAGTTGTCTCTGTTGTGCTGGGGCTCCAGGACTAGCAATTTACTTTCTGTATTGGGGATGGAGGCTTTGCAGCTGACCTACTGTACCACTAGCCTGCTGAGACAGGACTGAGGTGGCCAAGTTGCCCTTTGGGCTTTGGCTATGAACTTCCCACTGGCCTGACCAGATACTGTCTGTGCCGGGCTGCACTTCCCTTTTACCCAAGTGAGACAGACCTTTCCAGAAGTCCTTTTAAATTATCTTAAGTTAAAAACTTGTTTCACCCCATCTTTTTTGTGGGTTTTGACACTCCAGAATCTGTTTAGAGGCTTGATTTAGCATTCTTTTTAAGGGAAACTGAGGGCAACTCTGGCAACTTCCTGTCTTCTCTGTGTCACCTCTATATTATTTCCAATGGGGATAACAGTATTATTACAATAATAGTAAGAGATAATAATCATCTTGCATTTGTAATTCACTATATTGTTTGCAAAGCATTTTCTTCACATCAATTAACTGGACAAAATTCGATTAAAACTATACAACAATATGTCTCAGGCAAATGCTAACAATATGACTCAGGGAGTGGCTTCAGAACTTTACTGAGCACTTCTCCATTAACCACATGTGTGTGCACTATCAAGGGGGAGCACATAAAAGCAGCATGTCCTGAAATGGAAGCACAAACTCATTATGAAAGACAAAACAATCTTTCTACTTTCCCTCTATGTCATCCTCTTTGATATAGATGAGCATCATTCTAATCAGCTTTATCTAGAGCTATTCTTCCTCCTCACTTCCTTTGACTTCTAAACTCAAAGGCCTATCGCAGTATACAGGGATACATCTCCACTGTTGAACAATTCAAACACTTCTTTTCTATATATTTCAAATTCCATAACTATATATACCTCATTCTCTACAATTGCAAGTCTCTCATTTCTTTACCTTTCCTACTTGGCCATTTTCAAGGCATCTTAACTCTACCTCAACAACCCAACCCCTTTGCTCACTTCTCCATAATCTTGTTTCTAACATGTAGCCAGAAATGAACAAACTGTTGTGAACTCTGCCAGGCCTTTGTTCTCATGCACTTTCACATTCCAATTTGTGTTGTATTCATTTAAATACTACTTTTATTTTCTCTTTACTTGCTCAGTTGTGAAGAAAAACATTTAAAGAATGGAATAATTTAATTTTTTTCTTTGAATTTCAAAAAAGGGAAAACTTTTAGAAAGTAGGTCCTCCATGAATATTTTTTGAAGAAATGAATGGATAACAAAAGAAGAATGAAAATAATTAGTTTACATCAATTAACTTCTAGTAAGTAGTATTGCTCAGAATATCACCTCATCATTGTCACCACTTTCTATTATTTAAATATCCTATAATCTGTATATTTTGAAAAATCATGAAAGAGTGCATATCACAATGATGTAATGGGAAAGTGGTAAGGTTTCTAGCCTGCCAGTTAGATTCAGAATTCATTACTTTTTCTCTGCCGTCTTTTTTTTTCTTCTTGTAAATGAGTTAAGTGATTCTCTTTGAAATCCAGCAAGTTTTATATGCCTATCAATGAGATGGATGAATATAGTGGTAATTGTCATAATGGATTTTCCTCCTTTGCTTATTCTTGTTTATCACTCCAAAAGGAATGAACTGTCATTAAATCAACTTTACATTTAACCACCAGGTTAACATATTTTGGTTCCCCCACCCTCCTTCCCCATTGAAATTCTCCACACTATAGCATTATCTTCACAGTTACCCCCCCACACACACCCAACCCTAATCTCTCCCTTCCACCTAGGGGCTTAAAGTTGAAAGGGATCACAGTGACCAACAGGTTCAATATTTTTCCACTTTTGGATGAGACCACTGGGGCCTAGATAAATGAAGTTGTCAAGGGTTACCCAGACAATTATTTTTTTTGGCAGAGCCAGGAATACATCTTGAGTATTCTCAATTTTACTTCAATATCAGCACCACAACTTTAAGTAATGAGGAATTGATATTAAATCTCCAAGGCAAAATATTATTATTGTTCCCATTTTTATTTTTAAGTCCATATTTATGATTGTTAGAGGCATAAGAAATCCCCGATGACAAAAATCGCTTTACCCATGCTGTGTACCCTTTGATTCAGCAATACCACTATTAGATCCATTTTCAAAGGAGATCAAGGAAAAAGGAAAATAAACTATATGTTCTAAAATATTTATAGCAGTTCACTTTTTGGTGGCAAAGAACTGGAAATTGTGGGGTTACCCATCAACTGGTGAATGACTTAACAAGTTGTGGTATGTGATCATGATGAATACTACTATACTATAAGAAATGATGAGATCTATGATTTTAGAAAGATATGGATAGACTTGCATAAAATAAAGAGGAGTGGAATGAGAGGAACCAAAAGAACATTGTATACAGTAATAGAAATACTGTTAAAAGAACTTTGAGCAACGAAGTCATATTGACTATTATAAATTAACTACAACAGATCTCCTTCCTTCCTTCCTTCATCAGTTCCTCCCTTCTTTCCTTCTTTTCATCCTTCTTTCCTTCCTTATACTTCTCCTCCTCAGGAAATGCCCAGTAAGGGCTCAGTCTTCTGCAATTTTTTCTCTTGCTTTTCCATGCCTACAATACAATAGATACAGAAAGGTAATATTTCCAGAATTATGATGAATCCTGAAATCTATGACATGGAAAGGCTTCAGCTACATGGAAATTTCTATGGCCAATATAAAGAGAGCCAAGTCTTTCTTTAAGAGCCTTAATGCAAGGAGAAAAATACTTAAAAATTAGGACTATTTTTACATTAAAAGATAGTTTTGGATTTAGTGTCAGAGCACCTGTGTTAAAATTCTAATTTTGCCAATTAATGCCTGCATGAATATTGACATTTACCCTCCCTAAATCTTTGTTTCTCTTATTTGTAAGATGAGGAAATCAGTTTAGATAACCAATGAGGTCCCTTCCACCACAACATATATGATAATTTACTTAAAAACAGAACATTAATGGGTTCTACATTCAGTAGAAGTCTCTGAGACATACATACATACATACATACATACATACATACATACCACTCTTCATTTTTTTGTTGTAGTGGAAATTATTGTTTAGATTTGAGATGGATACTTAAGTTTCATCCATCTCTAAAATTCTGTGATTTTGAGATAACAATTTGGACACTATCTGCCCTCCAGGATTATTATATAGATCATGTTTGATAAAGTTTATAAGGACCAAAATGTTGAAGGAAAGGAAGAGTGTCTATAACCGGATTTTCTATGGGAACATAGGTAACATGACTGCTAATGATTTCAACCATTATCCTTGCCTAAATAAACAAATCAAACTAATTAATAAATTAATCAGTGTACACATTAATAAAAAATCCCATCTTTTTACTAATAATATTCTTTTAGGACTGTCATATGATTGCAAAACACCACAATTTGAGAGAAAAAAAAGCAACATTGCATTGAATCAAAGGGAAAGGATAAGAAGTCTAGTTCAGAGAATCAAAAGATCATTAAGGAAAATTAACACTGTGTTGTATTATAATAATATGAAATCCATCTCTTTCCCTATTTTGTTGAACTGGACTTCCCAGTACCTGGGACAGTTCCTGAAGGATTTGATGGAATAATGTGATCACTCCCAGGCCTCAAGGCATCTGCTTTTCAAACAGTTTGAGTTGGGACCCTCACAAGTAAGATTCCTGCTTCAGTTTTTCCAGTAAATAGAGAACCAGCTTGTCTTCACTCTTCACAGGGTACAACTCACCTGTGTTTGGTTTTCCTCATCAAAGATAGGGGTGACTTGATCTCCAAGAACAAGGCCTCTTAAACCTGATGGAGATGGTTTTTGCTTTTCTAGCTAAAGTAGGTAGAAGCAGGTGGGTTTCAAAGCAATTAGTATTTCTTAAGAGTCTGAGAGGGACTCAGTTAGCCACACCTGAAGGCCAACCCACTTTCCTCATTTGTAAACTAATCCTATCACCTGAGGTTTACTCATATGCCCCTCCCCAGGAGGATATAATAGGAGAAGGTGTGAACTCTTAATAAAGTTTATCAATTGGGATTATCTTGCCCTTGCTTGGGGAGGTCCAATGGCTGTACTGTCAAGCTGTAAAATATGTAAACACACAGGAGGGCTACTAGCACTGGTTTAATCTTTATCGGGTCAGACAGGAAGGACAGGAAGACCACTTCAGAGGGGTAAATAATCTTAATTTTATTCTAGTCTGGTCTTCTCAAAGGGGGTTTATGGATAATTGGAGCACCAACTCCTACAATATTCCCTAATCACCCTTCTCACAAGGATTAGTGTGAAGGGGTGGCAACTTCCCCTATATTTTGATGGGGTCAATTGAGATAGACACACCTTGTGCACTCCCCTAAATCCTCCAAAGCCTTGATGAGGGGTTGATCAAGTCACACACAGCATTCCAGTTTGTGCATTCAACACTAAGGGTTCCCCCCTTGCCGACCAGTGCCCATCTGCTTTATACGGGAACAAAGAAGGCATATTGCTAGCAATAGCCTTACGGTTTACATATCATAAGTCATATTTCACTGTGTAGTCACAGTGGATATTTACTCTTTTAAGCATAAATGTTTATATTATTTTTCATTATATAATTCTGCACATAATGGAAATGTTTTGAACTATGATCATGAGCACTCAAATCTAATACCTAGGAATGAGAGATTGTTATGGCTATGGATCCTGGAAACTAAACCACAAGAAATAATAACAAAATCTACCTTATTTTCATAGGTCAATCAAAAGTAAGACTCACACAGTGTTTAAAAGGCCCTGTTGTCCCTCATTCCATGTCTTTGGTCATTGAGAGAGACCACTGATCCAAATTATTGGTTACTTTTAGTTTAATAAATTTATCATTCTCAAGTCCCTAGCATTTTGATTTTTCTGAGGATCCAGTATAACCATCTTACCAACAGTATATGGGTCACTATGATTAAAACTATATCCTTTGCTGGAGAAAACTACTTCAATATCTTTTTGTTTTTGCTCTCTATCTCATCAATACAGATCTTGAAAGACTCTGAGTACTATCTCTTCATTTTATGTATAAGGAAACCAAGTCACAGAGAGATTAAGTGGCTTTCCCTAGATCACATATATTGTCAGTGCCTGAATAGTTCTCTGGTCCCATGCATTCCAGATTCCAGGGAAAGTGCTTTATCCACTATTAACAGGCAATAGCATATTGACATCAATGACTTGCTCAGAAGAAGTAGTATTTAAAAAACAATAACATTAAAATTGTCTGTGGTATCACAGAATGAGTGAAAAAATGTATTTGGGTTCAAATACTGGTTCTGCTACTTACAACATGTAAAAATGTGCAAGTCTTCTAACATTTTTATGACTTATTGTCTTCCTTTAGACAATGGTTAGCTTCAGTGATATCCTAGATCCCTCTAAGCAAGTGGTTCTCAACCTTCCTAATGCTGCAACCCTTTAATACAGTTCCTCATGTTGTGGTGACCCCCAACCATAAAATTATTTTTATTGCTAGTTCATAACTGTAATTTTGATAATGTTATGAATTGTAATGTAAATATCTGAAATGCAGAATGTATTTAAATTGAACATAACCCACAGGTTGAGAACAATTGCTCTAAGCTCTAAATATATGATCTTAAGTAAAGGAGGTTGTTGGGTCTTCTGGTGAGATAGAGTAGATAGAGACGGATTGACTAAGTATTGCCCTGGAATACCTATGGTAAGAATAATGGAAAGGTCTGAGTAGTCTCATAAGGACTAGAATAATCTTGGGTTAGAATGTATCGAAGTTTATCATTCATCAAAGTAAGCACTGAAATTATTATTACTAATACTCATATGAAATCATAACCTCCTTGATAATGTCTTATAATAACAAAGGTCACTGGGACACTGGGGCATTCTCATTTGGAATGTGAAGGTACTATTAGAGCAGCCTTAGATCAGATTAACTGTATTGTCTGCCATATTATACTATTAACTCAATATACTACAAGGAAACAAAACCAAAATACACACAACACAAACAAAAACAAAAATATTACAGGGTAGCTTTGGAGCCCTGTTCACCTATTTCTCCAAATTCTATATTACATTCAGGTCTTCTCTTGCTTCAGATAAAATAATGCCTCAAATCACAGATAATGGCAAACCTATCACCTCTCAATACAAGGTGTTCTGTTAGCAATTGTAATGTTTTCTTTACTTAGAAAGATTTGATAGATAGATATGGATATATAGATATGAATGTATTTCCCACCAAAACTTCCTTTTGTAATATATTTTGTATTGTATTGATAAAAGTCAATTCACTTAAAACTACATTTTCAATGTACTAATTCCTAAAGACAGAGTTTCTTTGTTTAAGCAACTATATCACCATCTGTGGCAGAGGTGGTAGAGAGCTCTTATTAATACAACTTAACAGATCTGTATTAAGCAGTTACCATGGAATAGTCATTGGGTAAGATACATTGGGTAAGAAAAAGACAAAAATAAATAGCCTTTGTCTTTAATTCATCAAATTCAGTTAAACAATCACTTAAACTAAACTCTGGCTAAAACCAGAAATTCACTGTGCAAGACAGTGGGGATGCAAAGATAAAAAAAAATCAAAATGGTTACTGGATCACACATCTGGAGGAGGAAGAGACTTCCAGATTGTCTGGTCCCAACCTCTGTCCTCAGAATTTACACTCTACAGCAGAGTGTGGGCATTATGCATGCACACAGACAAGCATGCATAAAGTTATTCTGAGGGTAGAGAAAATACTAGAAACCAGGGGTGTCAGGAAATACTTCTCCTAAGAGATGGCACCTTCCTGTGAAGAAACAAATACTGTGAAAAAGACAGATGAAGAGGATGTGAGTTCCAAGCATGGGAGACAGCTTGTAGTAATGTACGATGTTGGGCATTAAACAAACAAAAAGACCAAGTTCAGGAAAGTGCAAATAGGTTAGCTTTCCTGGGATAAATGAGTGGGGGGGGGTAAATGAAATACATCATTAAAAAAAGTTAAAAACAAATTAAGGATGGCGATAAATTTGAGGTAGAGATGTTTGTATTTAATCCTCTAAGCTATGAGGAGCCCCTAAAATTCTTTGAGCAAATAAGTGATGGTTAGACAAGTGTTTTATCCTTAATGTCTTAATTGTTATGTGATGAAACCATTAGTGAGTGGAAAGACGAGAAAGAAGTAGATCAATTAGGAGACTATAAAAGTATTCAAAAGAACTCAAGATGAGGACATGAACTAATTATTCAATCAAACACACACACACACACACACAAACAGACATACACACATATTTTAAGCTGCTATCATATGCCAGGTGTTGTCCCAGGTACTGAGGACATATTTCTTTGTAGAAATGTCTAGTAGGCAGTAAATTATATGAGGCTTAATTTAGGAAACAGTGAGTTTTTGATTGTATATATAATCATCTGTGTAGTGATTATAATTAAAATTGTAATGACTGATGAGATTAACACGGTAGAGTATATATAGAGAGGAGGCCCCAAGATAGAGCCCTGAAAATGTTCACTCTTAAAAGAAAGGAATTATTGATGATTCAGACAACAAACAAACAAAAAATTAGAAAGGTCAGTGAGGTCAGATGCTATCCAAGTCTTTAAAGCCAGGAGGGTTTGAGAGGGAACAGATTCTGAAGTACCTTTGGTGAAGAGGTATCTAAATGAATGAGATCACTGCTCTACAACAGGAACTAATTACGAACAACTGACATCTGTATGGAACATTAAAATTTATGAAATTCTGGATAGAAATAGGATGAGGGAGAAAATATCTTAATTATCTTAAATGTTTTTTTTTAAATAGTGATAATTCTTCCTGCAGGTAAACAGTGATCAAATAAATACTGATTTCTCAATATTAACATTCCACAAGTTCCTGATCCATCTAATTGTACTTTAATCTGGCATATCCCTTTATATTTGTCTACTACATCAAGAACGTTCTATAATGCCTTAACAGGAATACAGGGTACCGTTCTAACATTTATATATTTTGAGAGTGGATAATCCCACATGGTTGTCTGAAATCCTACACTACTGTGGTTTTCATTTCAAGTAAATCTTTGTGAAAATTGTTGTAGCTGGAACAATCCTGATTCTGCGGCAAATCTGGTAATAAGCAATTCTGAAATTTTCAAGGTCATTCTTTGGAAAACAGAGGTTCCATTGAAGGACCATGCCTATTAGGACTTGCGAGAGCTTGTACTTCCCTGCCACAGCCTTAAGAATCTGAAGTTAATACCACATCATGATGAGGCATCATAGTTGGATTTGACTGGAGGCACCATGATTTTGTTAAATCTAAATTGAATAACTAGCTCTTTTTTCAGCTGTAGCCAGTTAGTTTGAGAGTCCCTTCCTTGTGATCCTAATTAGAATTTTTGGTGTATTATATAATGATCCTATAATAAAAATTAGTTCTTGAGTTCCAGTAAGTCAACAAGCATTTATTAAGGACACACAACATACCTCATCAGGTTCTCCTCTCAAAGAAGTCTAATGAAGGAGGAAATATGCAGACAACTATATGCAAAAAAGATATACACTGAATAAATGGGAAATATTCAATCATGAAAATCACTAGTATTAAGAGAGACAGGAAAATATTTCTTGTAGAATTTGGAATTTTAGCTGGGGCTTGAAGGAAGATAGAAAAGGAGATGGAGATAAAGAGAGAGAAAATATCAGGGATGGAGAATAGACCATAAAAATATTTGGAACATTCCATCCTTAGCGATTATGAATTCTAAGTAGATTTTAGACATGTTTCATGGCTCCACTTTTTTAAAGTTCAGAAACAAGGATTAAATTGCGGTTTAAAAATGAATCCATAATACTAATTATGATCATCCATTTTTTCTACCTTTTCAAGAGTGAAGTGATCATGAAAGAAAAGGAAGATTTTATCAACTGCTATATATATGGTAGATAAGAATTCGACCAGGTATCCTAAAGTTTTTCCATTGTTTGATTATGTTTATGGCAGTATTATGATGTTTGTAGAAATTCTCATTTTGATTTGTAGCACAGTTCTCCCAAAGATTCACTTCTGTTTCTCCCTACATTAATCTTTAACAAAATGTTTCCCCTTCCTTTCCAATTCATGGATTTCTTCACAGGATTGTGTATTCATGATATAAAATGCTAAAGTATCAGTAATTTTTATTGAGTTTCTCTCCCTCTATATGGTATAACCTTTTATAGCCATGTTACATTCATGAATTAAACACCAACAGGTCTCAATAATAATACCTATGTGATCACATTTAATTCCTTGTACCACAATTTTTAGCTCATCTTGTCTATTCTGCACATACTGCATATTTGTTTCTAACCTAGTATATTGAAAGAAAACATAAAAGATTAAATTTGGATGGAAACATAAAAGTCATTTCTTGTCTCCCTCTTCATAATTTTTACAGAGGTAGAATCGAGACCAAGAAAAGGGGAATGACTTACTTCCTTGAGGTCTTAAATTTAATGGAAGAACTGGGAGAGAACACAAGTTTTCTTACCTTTGGTCTTGTGTTCTTTCCATGAAAGCATGCTACTTGTTGTCCGTTGGAAGAAATTCACATGAAAACCACACATATGACTAATTTGGACTTGTTACAGAGATTTTACATTTGGAATGAAACCTGAAGGACATTTTGTCTATCCTTCAATACTGTAAATGGTCATACTATGTTAAATGTTGAGAGTTCATAGAGAATGACAGAATCAAAGATTGTTTTTAAGAACTCTAAGGGACCTTAGAATATACCATGTTTTAAGAGGAAGGGGTCATTAGAGATAATAAAGTCCAAACTCATTAGAGAGATAAGGGAACATAAGGAAACAGAGACAGCTCTGGAAAGAAGAAATGATGAAGGCCATGTAATTACTTGCTGAGAAAGCTAGAAATAGAAAGTCTTAGTTTTAGGTAGTATGGTAACATATTGAAAATAAAATTAATTCTGAGATCCCTCTTTTTTTTGTCTTTTGTGTGTATGAAGAATCCCATTTACAATACTCTAAATTTGTTATAACAAAGTAACTTAAATTTTGAGATTTTTGGGGATATAATCCTATAGTATTTATTACTAAAGTGTATTTATTATGCTTTATTTTAAAAAATCTCATTTGATTCACTAAACTTAACCTAAATGTCCAAAGTGTTTAGTAACTCCAGGATTTTACTTTTTAAATAAGCATATTAGAGTTATTGGATAATGAAGGATTTGGCAAGGCTGACCCATACTTGCCTGATCTGTACACATTTTGTATTGATTTTCCTCCCTTAAACTATATTCCCCTCCATTTGCCATTACAGTTTCAAAAAGCTCAGTGATGTGGATACTTGGGTGTGAAAGAGATCTTAGAAGCCACTGAGTTCATTTTTCTCTCTAATATTTCCAAAGAGAGATCACTATCCTCAGTCTTTAAAGGGTAAGAAGTAAAAGTGAACTACAAGGGTAGTGACCTACTTGGAAAACTAATTTTAACAATACTATCTCACAACTATCCAGATCTGAGAGGTCTCAAACTATTTTCACATAAATAATTTTTTTTTATTTTCACAACTCTGGGAAGCTGGGAGGTTAGTACTGATTACACGACTTAATTGATAAAAATGAAAAGCAAAACAATATATAAATCAGAAAGGTCTTTATACATTTATGTGTTTATATATTACATATAATATATACTTATTTACACACATATATGTATATATGAATATATGTGTATATATATATATACACACACACATATGTATATATTCACATACACCAAAAGACACCCTGTGCATTGTACTGATAACTAATCACATTGTATTTCCAGGGCTACATGAGAGACCCCAGGATATTGTATGGAAACTCTATACAAACTTTACCTGGAGACTATGGATAAGAGTTGTACAGGATGAAAAGATAGACTGGTGGCAACCACACTGCTGAAACAAGAGTTCACAATGCTGAGATCACAGATCCATCAAAATTCAAATGAACTGATAACAGTCTTGATGATCATGTTACTAGCACTTCTATCCATTAATGATGATCAAAGTTGTGGTTTTTTGCATCTTGAGAGCAGATTTTTTTTTTTGGTTTTGTTTTTGGTATTCCCTTGAAACAGCCTAGTGTAGGAGATTGAGTAGTATTGTAATTATCATGATTAAGATGGTGTCTTAAAGACTGAATTTTGCCTTCAGGGTTTTCAAATAAGTCCTCTTGGTAATCTTGTAGGGACTTAGGATAAACCCTATATGGAAAGCAGCCAAGGATGTCTTTGAATGGGTCTAAAATGATAAAATCCTCAATAAAAGGCTGTTCTCCCTACTCCTTGTAATATTACATGGAACCAAATAGCCTTATAGAACACAAGGTGTACAGGAAAGGAAAAACAGCCAGAAAACCCTGATTCCATGATTGCTTCCATATGCTGGTCAGTACATTAGAGAAGAAACATAAAAACATGCTGATGTTATTGATATTTCATAAGAATAATACAAAATAAGCCTGAATCTTTAACAGATCTTAGAATTTTAGATGTCCATGATTTTTGCTCTTTAACAATCCCAAATTGCCTAAGGCAGCAGTTCTCAACCTGTGTATCGCAACCCCTTTGGGGGTTGAACGATCCTTTCACAGAGGTCACAGGAGTCACCTAAGATCATTGGAAAACACATATTTCCTACGGTTTTAGGAATCAAGACACTGCTCCTTTATCTGTCTCCAGGCAGGTCTGCTCACATGCAAGTATTAAAGGGTTGTGGTATTAGGATTCTTAACTCTCTCTCTCTCTGTCTTTCTTCCATTGGGAAACTTTCAGAAGCCTAATAATTCCTATAGATCACTTATCAGAATGCTTTTAAGTACATAATATAAAACACATAGAATTACAAAGAGAAACAATTCCAATGAGATGCAGTCATATATATATATATATATATATATATTTAAAATAATCTCACAGAACTCAAGTTAAGAATTTCTACTTTAACAACAAAGTTGGACCTTGTAAAATGACACATTTAGGAATAGTTCTTTCCATGGTCCATGTGCTGCCAGAATGACAACCCAATTACTCACTAGCATTTTACCTATTATTTTCCTTTTCAAACCACCCCAAATGTTTCTACTTATAGAAATGCATCTTTCTATCATGCATCTTCTCAGTGGGTTCTGTTTTAAAATCTCCTATAATATCTTAAGTTAAAAAAAGTACTAAGTAAAATATTTGTTGAATAGCTGTTGCATAGAATCATCTCTCTAGCCTCAAGGATTCAGGAAGATAATGATAGGCTGTTTTCATGAGAAAAATAATCAAGAGGATTAATTTTTCAAGACTATATGTACAGTGTCCAAAGGAAACTGATGCCAATATATTTGGCAATGTATTTCAGCACCAGTTTGTGAAAGGTTTTAAATGCCAATTAAAAGAATCGGTCTGGTTGATCTGATATGTGTAGAGTAAATTTTTCTTGGCTGAATCATGCACCATCCTACAAAAAAGACAAACAAACAAGCAAAACCAAAAAAAAACCCCCGTATCATTGTAAGTTACCCAAAGAACAATGAAAAGATGCACAGAAATTTGCAGCATAGGATGAGCAATAACTATTTTGTGAAAATTGATACCAATGGCATCTTCTAGGATGTCCTGGTCATGGACAAGAATGTGGGGTACATTGCTAAATTGGAAATGCTAGTATGCCTGCTTAGTAAAAACCCTTTCCAAAAATAATTCAAATCTGACTAGCAGTTGCTGAGGAGCACACTGGATGGGGCTTATGAGAAACAGAATTAAAAATACACAATCCCTTAGGTTTCCTTATAGAATGAAGAGGGGGAATTAGTTGTCAATCTCTGGTCGGGTAATCAGTCTATCAGGGCAAGTAATGGTTGGGGAAGTACTATGGAAGGATATAGAGAAAAGCTACTAGTATATTGCTTGAAAATTAATGGTGAGTTTGTATGAATTTAAACAAGAATAGTCACCAACAACAAGTTATGGAGGAGTGATTTTCGATGCTGGATGTAAAAATACATCAATGAGATGCAGCAAAGTATTTATGGTTGAACGCTTTATGACAAGGCAAAATAACAAGCAGTCATTAACCACTTATTACATGCCATTCATTATGCTAAGTGAAAAGATACAAAGAAAAGGTGAAAAAGAAAGGTATCTCCTGACCTCAAGAAATTGATATTTGAAGGGAGGAAAACAGAATAGAGAAGAAAGACAAAAAAGCAGCAGCAGGATAGGAGTGAAGCTACCCATTCAGGGGAATTCTGTTGAAAGTCAGAAAATCAGAAGTACAGTCAAGGAAGGATTAAAATTGGGACAGCTTGAGTCCCTCCTCAACATGGAACTCTCAAGAGTTCCGATGGGAGAAAAGGGCAAGTATGAAGGAAGGATGTTCTAGGGTTAAAAGGGTGCAGGGGAACATCAATATTCCTAGGACAGAAAGAATCAAACAATGAGTAAAATTTCAGGGTGAGATGTCAACTAAGAAATAATAGGAAAATTCAGAAAGTCAGAAGCAGATCTGGAAAGGATATATTCCTGGGAAGTGATAACACTCACTTGTATACTTTTTCTTCACCTTTCTTTACTCTCATCAAATATACACACACACATTATATACTGTGTACATACATATATACATGTGTGCCTGTGCATGCGTGTGTGCATGTGCATGCATGTGCGTGTGTGCGTGTGTGTGTGTGTGTGTGTGTGTAATACATGCCCACTCCAGGAAGTGCTGAAATAGAACTTTTTATGCCAAAATCTTTGACAGCATAACATTATTTATGTGACTAGGTATGGGTAAGTAAGCAAGTTAATGTTGTAGTATTTTAAGAAACCAGCTGTTCACAAACCAGGAATATTTCTGAGTGTCGTGAATGATCAATTGCAAAAAATAGGTTGGAAATTTGCAACTTTCCAAACAAAATGTTTAAATTTAAAGAGCTGGTTTTCCTCTTCAAGTTTGCTAGATTACTTCACTGCAGCCCCCCAAATTGTGGTTTTATCATTTTGAGCTGAGCTATTTACTGTGGCTCAGTTGTTAAGATATGTTTTTCTTACCCCCAAGTGCCTCTAAATTGCAAATGTCATAACCCTCAGGGGCACATGAGAATTGCACATTACACCACATCTGCTTTTCATTTGATCCTGGTGGGCCTGGTATTTCCCCAAATTGCTGTGTAGAAAAGACAATTTAATTTGATGGAAGTATGAACTGAAACTTGTAAGCAAAATATAATAGTCATTTTAAGGCTGAAAGCTGAAACTCTGCATTTTATCATCTTATCTAAAGTTAGTTCTCAAAGTTTAAAGATCTTTGTCATTCTTATCTCCCTAACACCACTCCAAACTATACTTATATTTCACTTATGGTCCAAGCCCTACCATCTCCACAGGGCCTTGCCTTCTCATTCTATTGTGCAGTGGTGCTCAACTTTCCCAATGCAGAGACCCTTTAATACTCATATGTAGGTGTATTTACATGTGGGCAGAGCCGCCTGGAGTTGGATAGAGGAGCAGTGTCTCGCTTCCTAAGACCATAGGAAATATGTTTTCCAATGGTCTTAGGAGACCCCATTCAACTCCCAAAGGGGTCACGACCCTCAGGTTGACAACTGCTGCTATAGTGTTCTCCTTTTTCAAAGAATGGAGCATTCTCAGATTATAAAATCATATATGTAGAGATGGAAGGACAGTTAGAAGATACCAAGTTCAGCTCCTTCATTTTATACATGAAGAAAGTGATGCCTAGAGAAGTGAAGCAACCTTCCCAAGGTCACATAGCCAATAAGTATCTGAGCAAGGACTGGCTAATATAAGTACTATTATCCCCATGTTGTAGGTCCTCATCTGGAAATTATCCACATTTTACAGGTTCTCATTCATTGGAAAACATTGAGTAATTTTACTCAGAGAGTGAACTCATGTATCAAAGTTCTCAGAGTTTGTAAATTTTGATAGTGGATTAGCATCTAATTTTTCTTACTTCCTTTATAGCATGTTTTCTTATTTATTGCTGTGACAAATAATTCACTTGGAGAATTCTGGTGATGGGAAGCTCATTACCTCCTGAGGCAGATCAGTGAATTTTTAGATATTTCTGAAACTTAGGAAGTCTTTTGCCTTACATGAGGCCTAAATCTACTTCACTGTGAATTTTACCCATATTTCAAATCCTATCTTTTGAGTCTGAAAAGACTAAATCTACTCCCTCTCATATATGACAGGCATTCAAAGATTTGAAGATAGTGAGCATTTTCCACAATCTAATTATAACAGATTTTATTCCAAATACTCTGCATTCACAGTGAAGACCAAAGAGTTTGTCTACATCATCAAATAGTAGGCAGTATAGTGTCATGGAAAGAATTTTAAAGGAATAATCAGAAATCTTGACTTTTACATCATGGTTATATTATTATTTGCTCACTTTGCGACCTCTAGAAATCACCTTCCTTTGTTATGCTTGTTTCCTTCTCTGTTAAATAAGTACTTTTGACCTGATGATCTCTGAAGTACTTTTCAGCTCTTACCTTCTGTGGTTTTGTGAGATGACCTCTTCTTATCCCTTCCAGAATAAGGCTTCCATGACTCTAATTGTGACAGTTCAATTGTCATTTTTCCAGTGCCCTTTTACTGCCTAAAACTAAGTTTAAAGACTCAGAAAAGTATGCCTTAACATACCAAAACAAATTCTGAATTCAATGTAAGTAAACAGTAAGAGGAGGATACAGACTGAAAATGTTGGCATTCTAGAAGAAGATGGAATATATTAGAATATGTCAACTATCTGATAATTTTTTTTTGTCCCTTAGGGAAGACCATTAGAGTAGATTTAGCACAATCTTGTCTATGGAAGGGGATATGTGTTTCACTGATAAGCAATACTAAGTTACTAATACCCCAATGCTGGGGTGTCAGCTATTTATTTTACTTCCGATTCAATTGGGAAAGGATGTTTGTGAAATTTTATTGGATGCTGTCATGGATCTCTTTGAAATACAATGAATCTGTAACACGCCTGAAAGCCCTGGCAAATGAGACTACCTTGTTATAGTGTCAAAGAACTCCCTGGTATGGGTAGAATTTCTTGGGGGAAATTATCTATTAATGAAGTGATTTGAATCTACCTGTGACATTTTGCCAACTGAAGAAATAATTAAATCAAGTGTCAACCATTATATCCTTTTTCCCTCGAGTGAAATATCAGGAACATGAAACAACAACAACAAAAGAGAGTGAATTAATCATTAAGTGTACATACTGCTATTGTTCAGTTGTTTCAGTCATAAGAACTCTTCAAGACCCCATTTAGGGTTTTCTTGGTAAAAATACTAGAGTGGTTTGCCATTTCCTTATCCAGCTCATTTTAAATATGAGAAAACTGAAGCAAACATAGTTAAGTGACTTTCCCAAGGTAACACAGCTAGTAAGTGTCTGAGGCTAGATTTGAATTCAGGAAGAGAAGTGTTCCTGACTCCAGGTCCAACACTCCACTGACAAAACCAAGGGTTGAAAAACAACAATGAAAAACATTGTTGAAAAACAAACCAAGGGTTGAAAAACTACCACATATTCATAGTTAACTACTAAATATCATATTTTTAATTTGGCCTCTCAAGTGCACGTTTTGTGAAATAGTTTTGTTTTAATCTATAAAATAAGGAAATCTGTAATATGTACTAATTTTAATCTCATCATACTATAAGATCACCTCAGCCTTGCTATTCACACCTTATAAATACTTTCTACCATTGGGATCTCTCTAATTGAAGGGCAAAGAAGTCCCACTTTTGGACTTCTCTATCAAGTTCCCACAATGGGCACTTCACTCCCACCCAGTTTTCAAGTTCCTTTTGTGCTTTCATGTATTGTCTTCCCTATGAGATTCTGATGTCCTTGAAGAGAATGACTGTCTTTTTTGATATTTTTATCCCCAATATTAATTTCTGTCCCTGGCATGTATCAGGTGCTTACTTAATATGCAATTAAGCCCTGACTGACTGACTGTTTGTATCCAACAGGTTAAAATATCAATAAACTTATGTGTCCAATCCTTGTTTGTACCTTGAGTGGCACCCAAACATTATACATTTTGTTTTTACATCCCTTGTAAATAAGATCAGAAAATTTTCTAAGAAATATGGCAGTTGGATGGTGTGGTTTATTTATTTATATATTGATTCATTTGTTCATTTATTTTTTGAATGAAGGAAAATGAATAACAATGAACTTTCCAGGATTATATTTAAACCAAAAACATATGATGACTTTGGGTAGGGTTTATGGAGATGCTGACATTTCAAAATTAGACCAAAAGTTTTTATCTTCATTCTTAATTTTTGTAAGCAAGAACTGTTGGGATTTTGAAAGGATAAAGAAAAATATGGAAATTACAGAGATCTGCCAATCAAGAAGAGGTACAAGGAAAAATGTCAAATGAATTTAGAAAGTTGGGTTTGAGAGAAGCAAAAGAAAAAAAAGCAATTTTACCTGTGCTAAATATATCAACCTTTAGAGAAAAGCCAGGGACTCTCTTTGGGGGAGTGCAGATGAAATTTTTCATACTTTTCCTGAGCTGGAAGATATAATGTATTAATGTATTTTGTTATCCCTCTACCTCAAACTCCATTTTTTCTTCTGTTAAATCATGACATTAGACAAAATGATCTTCCAATACTCACGTTTTAACATCTACATTCAGAGTTTCTTCCAGTGTCAGTATTTTATTTCTTAGGTTCTATAATGGTAATGTAAATTTGAACATCTTCCCCACCCTTTAAGAAGCCTATGGGAATTTGAAGATCTTCCCTGACACCTAATAAACTCAGTGTGATCAATGGTGCCTATGGTGGGAGTTTGATGGAGGTTGGAAAAGAACCCACAGGAAGCTGGGAGACAAAGCAGTTAGCATGGTAGGAGAGAGAGGAGGCAGGCAAGCAGATAACCAGGCTTGTGAGTGTTTTTTGTGAGAAGGCTAAATGATGGTATGGTTACCTGCTATGTTGTAGTGTATTAGCTTTTTTGTTGCTATGATGGATTTGGTTTCCTGGTGTAAGGATTTGACTTTCTGGTGTGTGAATAAGTGTTTTGCTTCTATCTTCTATATGGAGATTCTGTTATATTTTTCTATTCTGAACTGTGCTGGCATAGTCATAGTTTCTGTCAGTGCTGTGAATATTGCATTGGTATTACAGGTTCTTAGTATCTTTTGCTGGACCTTTATCCAGGTTGTACCCACAAATCATGGGTACAAACAGAAGCTCTGTCCTGGATCCTCTTCTCTTCTCTTTCTACATTATTTTCTTTGATGATATGATCAGATCCTTACAGTTTAACTACTGCTTGTATAGGTTTCACTCTCAGATCCCTTTATCTAGCCCTAACATCTCTCCTGAGTTCTAGCCCCCATGAGAAATTGCTTTTTTTTTTGATATTTCAAATTGGCCATTCTGTGGGCATCTGAAACTTAACATGTGCAAAGAAGCATTCATATTTTCCTCCAATAGTATTTCTTCTTTCTCTTTCCACTTTTACTTTCTAGGATTTCACTATTTCCCCTGTCATTCAGGAACACAGCCTTGGAATCATCCTCAGCTCTTCTTTCACAGTCACACTCAATTCAATTTGTTTGCAAGTTTTTCTGTTGCTCTTGTCACATCTCTTATATATGTCCCCTCCTTCCCATTCATAGATTCATCACCTAGAAGCAGACTTTCATTAGTCCATATCTAGGATATTACCACAGGCTATTATTTGATCTCCCTACTTCAAGTCTCTTTATTTAATCCATCTTCCATGTAGCTGTCCAAGTAATTTTTTTAAAGTGCAAGTTTGATTTAGCCAATCTCTTGATCACGCAATTCCCATGGCTCTGACCAGAAGAAAATATAAAATGTTATGCTTGGTTTTGAAAGCCCTTTACAACCAAATATTTTCTTACTTCTACTTTTTTTCTCATTCAAATATTCCACAATCTAACAATATTGGCCTTTCTGCAGTTCCTGGTACATCTCCTTTTTTAAAAATAGATTTTTTTCATATCATTGACATTTTCTCCCTTATCACCTTTGCCTTCTGAATCTGCCGTTTCATTTAAGGCTCTGCTTAACACACACACACACATGCACACACATGCACACACATGCACATCCATATACACACACAGACTACATTTGATGTTTTCCTTCTGAAATTACTTCCCATTTATCCTTTAGATACATCATACATGCAGCTATTTGCAATGCTTATATCTGACATTAAAATGGGAACTCCTTGAGCAAAGGAAATGTGTTTTTGACTTTCTTTGGATCTTCCATCCATCTTTCACACAGGTTTAACACCTTCCTTATCTAGCCCATAGTCTATGTTAATGAATGTTTTTTGACTGACTGCTGTAGCTCTCCATTGTCTTAGGTGCCATCTGACCCTGAAATTCTATTACTTTTATGATTTATAATGGTATGAATTTAGGAGTGCTAAAAATGACATTTACTCTTGTACCTCAATACTATCCCCCAAAATAAATATCCTGCATCTGCTATCCAATATCTTTTGTTATTGTTGTTTTTCAGACATATACAATTCTTTGTGACTTAATTTTGGGTTTTCTTGGTAAAAATGCTGGAATGGCTTACCATTTCATTACAGATGAGGAAGTAAGGCAAACAGGGTTAAGTGGCTTGCTCAGATCATACATCTAGATTGTGTCTGATGCCAGATGTGAATTCAAGTCCTCCTTACTTCTGGGCTAACACTTTATTCATTGTACTACTTAGCTGCCCCATATCTCTAATATTTTACTTTCCTTAAGTAAATACTTCTGGCAGCTATGAGATAATGATACATTGATGGGTTTCTTGGGTTAATGAAAGCGAATCTTGAAAATACTAAGTGTGAATATTTGAAAATACTAAGTGAAAATACTATGTCTAAGTAGAGCAGTAACCCTTACTTCTCTACAGCAATTAGCCAAGACCCCTAATTCCCTAGCAACCATGTTGAAGAGACCCACATTTGGCATTGTCTTGGTACCACTTATTACTGTGCGGCAGTCCAACATGGGAAAGTGGAAATCATTGCTAATGACCATAGAAACTGGACCACCCCAAGCTATATTGCCTTCACTGACACAGAACTTTTAATCAGTGACGGTGCAAAGAATTAAGTTTCAATGAATTCCACCAACACAGTTTTTGATGCCAAACATCTGACTGGTCACAGATTTAATGATTCAGTTGTACAGTCAGACATGGAGCATTGGCCTTTCAGAATGATGGATGATACAGACAGAACTCAAGTCCAAGTGAAATACAAAGGGAAGACTAGAGGTTTCTGTCCAGAAGAATTTTCTTCTATAGTCTTGACAAAGATGAAAGAAATTGCAGAATTTTACCTTGGGAAGACTATCACAAATGCTGTGATCACAGTACCAGCCTATTTCAATGATCCCAATCCAACAAACTACTGTTGGTCTCAATGTGCTCTGAATCTCCAATGAGTCAACTGTTTCTGCTATACTATATGGTTTGCACAAAAAGATTGGTGCTGAGAAATGTGTTAATCTTTGACCTTGAGGGCAGTACTTTCGAAGGCACCATTCTTACCATTGAAGATGGCATCTTTGAGGTCAAGTGCACAGCTGGGGACATTCACTTGGGTTGAGAGGACTCTGACAACTGCATGGTCAACCATTTCATTGCCAAATACAAGTGAAAGAACAAGAAGTTCATCAGTGAGAACAAGAGAGTATTTTTTCATCTGAGCACTCTTGTGAATGTGCAAAGTGTACCCTTTCTTCCACTACTCATATGAGTGCTGAGATTGACTCCTTTGATGGAGGTATCTACTTCTATACCAAAATCACCCAAGTCCATTCTGAAGAGCTGAAAGCTGATATCTTCTGTGGACCTTGTGGAAAAGGACTTAAGAGATGCCAAGCTAGATAAATCACAGATTCCTGACGTTATCCTTGTGGGTATTTCCACTTGGATTCCCCAAATCTACAAGGTTCTGCAAGACTTCTTGAGTGGCAAGGAGCTCAAGAGTCTCAATCCTGATGAGGCTATTGCCTATAGTACAGCTGTACAGGTTGCCATTTTCTTTGGAGATAAATCTGAGAATGTACAGGACTTGTTCTCTTTCCTTTGAAATTGAAACTGCTGATGGAGTTCTGCATCAAACCTGACAGCACCATCTCCACCAAGTAAGAACAGACTTTTTTACCTATTTATATGACCAGGCTGGTGTGCTTATTCAAATTTATGAAAGTGGGAGAGCAATAGCAAAGGATTACAACCAACTTGGCAAGTTTTAAGCTCACAGAAAGCCCCCCCCCACAGCATTAAGGGGTATCCCTCAGTTTGAAATAACATTTGACATTAATGCAAATGGCGTCCTCCATGTTCCTGCTGTGGAGAAGGGTGCAGACAAGGAGAACAAGATCACCGTCACCAATGATAAAGGATGTCTGAGCAAAGAAGACAATGAGTGTGTGGTCAAGGATGTTGAGAAATACAAGGATGAGAATAAGAAGCAAGGAGTCAAGGTATCTGGCAAGAATTCTCTTGAATCTGATGCTTTCAACCTGAAGGCTACTATAGAGGATAAAAATTGCAAGGCACAATTGGTGATGGACACAAACAGAAGATCCTTTACAAATGAAATGAAATAATCAACTGGCTGGAGAAGCACCAGACTGCTGAGAAGGAAGAATATTAGAATCAGAAGAAAGAATTGGAGAAGGCCTGCAATGCCATCTTTACTAAGCTGTACCAGAATGCAGGGGGCATGTTAGAAAGCATGACTAATGGGTTCTCAGGGGATGGTGAAGTCTCATTTGCAGGTGCTTCTTCTGGACTCTATTAGCACGGTTGACTAAATGTACTAGAAGAGCATTCCACAGAGCTTTGCAGAAACTGCAAGACTCAAATTTGTAACCAAGGCAGCAGCAGTTTAACATTTAAACTACTGTGTAAATCTAGGTATTCTGAATACTTGAATGTGTGCAGAGGGAGAGGAGCAAACATTGTACTTTATCAGTATGGTAAACAAGTGGAAATGCAATTCTTATCCTGGACAATGAAATCTATTTAAAATATTAGGGAAAATAGAAAAGGAAACGAAAATACTGGGTGCTAATGTAAATGGGAAGAAAATGCAAATGAACATAAGAATCGTTTTT